>JANRMT010062817.1:46539789-46737655 GCA_026402145.1 Polypterus bichir lapradei
TTATCAGCAGGGAGACGTGAATACCGTGGCGAAGCAAGGAAGGGAATATAGAGATTGGAGCGACGGACGGCCTTATATAGGCAGGCAGCCAACAACGTGGAAGGCGTTGGGATGGGGGACCCAACGCCACCTCACACGGTGACCGAGCTGCAGGCTAAGGACGTATATATGTACGTAAGTAGGATTCAGTTAGCATTGGGAACCCGTGTACCAAATTTCTTGAAGATGGGCCAATAAGTAACAAAGACCGTTGAAAAGTTCAATATGATGGCCGACAGTGGCATCATATCACCGAAATAAGTACCAAATTTCAGCCTTCTACCTACACGGGAAGTTGGAGAATTAGTGACGTTGGAAAGTTCAATAAGGCAGCTGACAGTGGCGTCACACCACCGAAATAAGTACGTACATTGGTTTCGGTTAGCGCAGGGAAGCAGCCTACCAAATTTCGTGAAGATGGGGCCATGAATAAGAAACTTCAACATGGCGGACGCTGTTGACCGTTACGTGTAGAATTTCGAAATGAAACCTGCTTAACTTTTGTAAGTAAGCTGTAAGGAATGAGCCTGCCAAATTTCAGCCTTCTACCTACACGGGAAGTTGGAGAATTAGTGATGTTTGGAAAATTCAATATGGCGGCCGACAGTGGCGTCATACCACCGAAATAAGTACGTACATCGGTTTTGGTTAACGTAGGGAAGCCACCTACCAAATTTCTTGAAGATGGGGTCAGCCTTCTACCTACACAGGAAGTTGGAAAATTAGTGACGTTGGAAAGTTCAATATGGCGGCCGACAGTGGCGTCATACCATCGAAATAAGTACATACATCGGTTTCGGTTAGCGCAGGGAATCCACCAACCAAATTTCGTGAAGATGGGGCCATAAATAAGAAAGTTCAACATGGCGGACGTTGTCGACCGTTATCGACCGTTATGACCGTTACGTGTAGAATTTCGAAATGAAACCTGCTTAACTTTTGTAAGTGAGCTGTAAGGAATAAGCCTGCCAAATTTCAGCCTTCTACCTACACGGGAAGTTGGAGAATTAGTGATGAGTCAGTCAGTCAGTGAGTGAGTGAGTGAGTGAGTGAGTGAGTGAGGGCTTTGCCTTTTATTAGTATAGACTAGCAAAATACCCGCGCTTCGCAGTGGTGAAGTACTGCCTTAAAATTTTTATTAAGAAGAAAATTAAACCTTTTTAAACTGAGGGAAAATATACCAATAATTATTTGTTAAAGATCTCTTTGTATGCCACGTTGTCAGTTCGGCCCTCCAGTTGCAATATGACCAAGCTGTAGCTGTGCGCTGAGCTTACTCTTGAGCATGCAATGTACAGTTGGCCATGTGAACAGTAATCTTGTTTCAAATCTCACAGCTTGGATTGCCGCTGTCATAATCGGTTTGAGTTTCATGGTTTGTTTCAGTTACGACAGTATTTGTAGGACTTGTGTTGAAGAGACATTCGGCATCTGTCAAGCGTTGTAAGTATACAATTAGTGACATTGGAAAGTTCAATATGGCAGCCGACAGTGGCGTCATACCATCGAAATAAGTAAATACATCGGTTTCGGTTAGCGCAGGGAATCCGCCTACCAAATTTCGTGAAGATGGGGCCATAAATAAGAAAATTCAACATGGCGGACGTTGTCGACCGTTATGACCGTTACGGGTAGAATTTTGAAATGAAACCTGTTTAACTTTTGTAAGTAAGCTGTAAGGAATGAGCCTGCCAAATTTCAGCCTTCTACCTACACGGGAAGTTGGAGAATTAGTGACGTTGGAAAGTTCAATATGGCGGCTGACAGTGGTGTCATACCACCGAAATAAGTATGTACATTGGTTTCGGTTAGCGCAGGGAAGCCGCCTACCAAATTTCGTGAAGTTGGGGCCATGAATAAGAAAGTTCAACATGGCGGACATTGTTGACCGTTATGACCGTTACGCGTAGAATTTCGAAATGAAACCTGCTTAACTTTTGTAAGTAAGGTGTAAGGAATGAGCCTGCCAAATTTCAGCCTTCTACCTACACGGGAAGTTGGAGAATTAGTGATGTTTGGAAAATTCAATATGGCGGCCGATAGTGGCGTCATACCATCGAAATAAGTACATACATCGGTTTTGGTTAGTGCAGGGAAGCCGCCTACCAAATTTCGTGAAGATGGGGTCAGCCTTCTACCTACACGGGAAGTTGGAAAATTAGTGACGTTGGAAAGTTCAAAATGGCGGCCGACAATGGCGTCATACCATCGAAATAAGTACATACATCGGTTTTGGTTAGTGCAGGGAAGCCGCCTACCAAATTTTGTGAAGATGGTGCCATAAATAAGAAAGTTCAACATGGCGGACGTTGTCGACCGTTACGTGTAGAATTTCGAAATGAAACCTGCTTAACTTTTGTAAGTGAGCTGTAAGGAATAAGCCTGCCAAATTTCAGCTATCTACCTACACGGGAAGTTGGAGAATTAGTGATGAGTCAGTCAGTCAGTGAGTGAGTGAGTGAGTGAGTGAGTGAGTGAGTGAGTGAGTGAGGGCTTTGCCTTTTATTAGTATAGATATATATATATATTATATATATATATATATATATATATATATATATATATACACACACACACACACATACATACATATGTGTGTATGTGTGTATATATATTGTGACGGATGGCTGGGACACCCCTTCACCACATCTGCCGGGGAACAAGGGTGGGAAGCCCAGTATCTTCCCCTGAACGTTAGATGGCAGCCTCCCTGGGTTGCAGCGATGCCTCAGACTCCCCCAGAGCTTCATGGGGGTTGGAGTTCTGTAGTTACACAATAACTATAATCATAATAAATGAACAATAAAACAGCGGAGAAGCCATGGATTAAATAAAAAGGCTGTAGTTATCAGCAGGGAGACGTGAATACCGTGGCGAAGCAAGGAAGGGAATATAGAGACTGGAGCGACGGACGGCCTTATATAGGCAGGCAGCCAACAATGTGGGAGGCGTGGGGATGGAGGACCCAACGCCGCCTCACACGGCGACCGAGCTGCAGGCTATGGACATACATATGTACGTAAGTAGGATTCAGTTAGCGTTGGGAACCCACGTACCAAATTTCTTGAAGATGGGCCCATAGGTAACACAGACCGTTGGAAAGTTCAATATGGCAGCCGACATTGGCGTCATACCACCGAAATAAGTACGTACATTGGTTTCGGTTAGTGCAGGGAAGCCGCCTACCAAATTTCGAGAAGATGGGGCCATAAATAAGAAAGTTTAACATGGCGGACGTTGTCGACCGTTATGACTGTTACGCATAGAATTTCTAAATGAAACCTGCTTAACCTTTATAAGTAAGCTGTAAGGAATGAGCCTGCCAAATTTCAGCCTTCTACCTACACGGGAAGTTGGAGAATTCGTGATGAGTTAGTCAGTGAGGGCAACAAAGACCGTTGGAATGTTCAATATGGACGCCGACAGTGGCATCATACCACCGAAATAAGTATGTACATCGGTTTCGGATAGTGCAGGGAAGCTGCCTACCAAATTTCGTGAAGATGGGGCCATAAATAAGAAAGTTTAACATGGCGGATGTTGTCACTGGCGGACGTTGTCAACCGTTATGACCGTTACGCGTAGAATTTCGAAATGAAACCTGTTTAACTTTTTAAGTAACCTGTAAGGAATGAGCCTGCCAAATTTCAGCCTTCTACCTACACAGGAAGTTGGAGAATTAGTGATGAGTCAGTCAGTCAGTCAGTGAGGGCTTTGCCTTTTATTAGTGTAAATGTATCTGCTGTCGAAAGTTGATGTCCATTCCTGTCTTACCTCTGAAGAAAACAGTCTTCAAGAACTTTCTACAATTTAGTACTTTTCACTTTCTCCACTTTCTTGAAAGGTTCTGCAGGCCATGAAGATGAAACGTATTCCCTTAAAGTTAAGCTAAACGAGTGTTTAGCTTGTGTGATTTAAAAGTATGTTTTATTTCAGTTGACCAAGCCTTTATGAGTGGTATTTTGTATTAATTCTTTTCTTATAATAGAATTCTTTCATGACACTTTGACAAATTTCAGACTCAAAATGAAGCTTCTAAATTAAAAAAAATCATGACCAGCTTTTGTGCCATGTGGATATTTCTAACTTCCCTTATCATGGGGGAGGACAACATGGTTTTAGCAGATTTTGTGTGCTGCGTAAACCTTTCATTTTTAGGTGATGGACTTGACTCTAGCTCAGAGTTAATGACTGCCTTATAATCCTGAATGATCAATTCCTTTCCATAGCTTAATCTTTAGATATTTTAGATGTTTCACTATCTTTGCTCTTACAACCCTGCCCAACTATTGAATCTTACAAATGCAGGTATGCTGTACCTAAAGTAACATGTACTACTTCAATTGCACATAGGTCAACATGTTCCATGAACTCTGAGCCATTCTATTTGCACTTGACCTCATAATTTTAATTTTTTGATTTTCAGATTTTGCTAACTACATCACAGAGAATATTCGCTTGCATCTTCAACTATAACACATTTACATTTATCTAAATTTCAAGTTCTAACCAACATTTGAAAATAATCAAAGATGTTTAAAATTTCCTCTCACTACATTAAATTAAAGCCACTGTCTTAAATCAGTGTTGCATAAAAGCTGACATGTTATTAATTTCAACAAGTTAAATGAGACGAGTAAATCTTGTGTGTGCTGTGTTTTGCTGAGCAGTCCACCTGGAAGTAAGTTGTCCTATTGATTGCAAATGCAAACAGTGGACTTACTCTTCCTTTGGATTCCTCAGAAGGTCAGCTTTTAACAATTCTTGATCCATAAAGCATTTAGTAAGTGTATTAGCTGAACTAAATGTGTTTGCTGTAATTTATCAGTTTAATTGTCTGTCTAACACAAACAAGTTCATTGACACCACTGAGACATTTCACTCGTAAGTGTAAATAAATGAAAAGTGATAAAGTTGAAATAAAGTGGTATAAAAGCTTTTTATGAGCTTCATAAGGCCCTGAAAGTGTGAGCACCATGTAATTACCACTCTGGCTGAGACGGACAAGATTGTACTTTATCTTCATAAACAGTGACACAGTATAAACAGAGCCTGAACGATAAGAGCATTAAGCCCAACTCTCATAATTCCCGACTGAGTCATCACACTCCAAGTTTTCAACACGTACTGGACACCATTTCAGTTATATTTAATTCCTCTGTCAGTTCCTAAAGTTTTTACCTGTCACATGAAATTTCTCACACTTTTCAACTTGAGCAAAGAAAAAGGGCCAGAAAATGTCTGCTAAGGAGCAGATAAGCAGCTAAAACATATATAGTGATCGCAATTTATAATACAAAACTGTACTGCATCTTTTTAAAAAAAAATCAGTGCCATAGAGTTCAAAGTGCTTTTCTTCTCCTCCTTCTTACACTGCACTTCATGCAAATATGCAACACTAAAAAGTAAATACACCTAAATCAAGTTTTAAAATATTCAACCTCAGCTGTTATTAAAAAAATAAAAACAACACAGAACAGACGTACATGGCTTCTTCAAGTTATTTAAAAAATCTACAATCCTTAAACAAGTGAACTAGTACAAAGGCAAATATCACAAAAAGCCCAGCACAAAATATTCAAAGGTAAAAATCAAAACGTATCACAAACAGCACGGCACTAAACAGCCAGAGAGTATTAAAAAAAATCCCAAATTACACTGAATTAATAATAACAATGTTTACTGTACAGATATCTGTAACTGAAGACTTACTACTTCAGTTTAGCATATCCTGACTAGAGCTGCTGATTAACTGTACATACTGCATCTCTGTTGTTAGTCATTAGCACTAAAACATAAGTAACATGATAAGTATAATTGAATACTAACCCTCACCTATTCTGTTTCTGTTCTCGGTACTCAAATGTGGCAATTGGTGCCACGGCCCACCTGCCAAGTTGTTTGCCTGCCTATGGTAAAGTCATCCCTGGTGGAGGATCACAGGAATCATGGGAAAAAGGGGCCCTTTAATCGGATTGGCTGGCCGAGCAACGTTTCAGCCGTGGAATGGCCAAATGGGGAGGCAGCTTGACGGATGAGGTCTCCAGCACTCTAAAAATATCAAAATCTTATTATATGATATCATCTACTGTTAAATTCTGCTCTGTACTTCTAAAATTTTTATTATTATGCTTTATTAAGGACTTGTTCTGTTCTGTGTATTGTATTGTATTGAACCCCTTCTTTTGACACCCACTGCACGCCCAACCTACCTGGAAAGGGGTCTCTCTTTGAACTGCCTTTCCCGAGGTTTCTTCCATTTTTCCCTACAAGGTTTTTTTTTTGGGAGTTTTTCCTTGTCTTCTTAGAGAGTCAAGGCTGGGGGGGTTGTCAAGAGGCAGGGCCTGTTAAAGCCCATTGTGGCACTTCCTGTGTGATTTTGGGCTATACAAAAATAAACTGTATTGTATTGTATTGTATATCCATAATATTCACACCCAGCTTAAAACAAAATTAAAAATGCAATTCCCAGTATGTCTAAGGATATCTGCAATGCAATAATGGGCTGAACCCCTGCAATGCCTGGGTACTGAACATTCCCAATAAGATCATAGCTTAAGAAGTAGAAGGAAACTATTAAAGACACATGCACTGCCCCATAGAGCCATACTTTGTGTAACTGTTTAGCTGTCTTCAGGCCTATAGACCCTCTACAAATATCAGACTAAAGCAGGCTACTTTGAAATGCTTTCAATCCAACTTTCATTTCATCAATAACATTTTTTTATAAAATGTTTCCCTTTATGCTGTCACTGGGCACAACATCCAAGAGGCTTTTTTTGTCTTTTTGAGAATATGAACAAGTAGTGCCTGGTTTTGACCACTTTTAAATTTACATTAAATTTACAGTAAAATTACATTAACTGGCAGGATTCTGCTCTGTCAACGTATATTAGAAGCATTTAAAACTTACAAGCTGCGTAATTCTAACCCAGCTTAATCCTTAAAGTTTAGTGCAGTTGGATGTAATTTTTGTTTGATAGCAATCTTTAAAGAAAAGAAAAAAGAAAAATACTCAACCATTAACAGTAATCTGGAAGGTGCAATTGACACAGAAGGGGTTTAGAGATCATAAGGCTGTTTCAAAATGATTAGATTTACAGTTTGTAGAAGAATTAAACTTCTAATTCAAATTTAAAGTCATGAATATAAAGTTCTTACTTGACTGTCTCCCATAGACTAGTGACAGTAGTACAAGATCAACAGACGATTAATACAATATAATTTTCCATTTGCATGAAACACTCTTGTAGTTGGATGTACAAGTACCTGTTAAGACGTCTTATGACTTGAAGATAAACATGATCCCTGAATCTGGTAGTGTAATGACTAACAGTCAAGTGCCATTCAGTTATGAATATCAATTCTGAAAAATTAATAAATGCCTGAATGACATGGCCTGTAAGTTTCAGGAACACACAGAAAGTAAACAGGATTTGAATTAGCAAGCCTGTGATTTCCACTTCAACTCCTTAAGACAGCATACAGTTCCGTGCAAAGGTTTGGACATCCCCATCAAAGTTACATATTTTTATAAAAATGGTAATGAACTAAACATGGAAAAAAGAGCAAATGTCCTGTTATGTCATTTTTTTGGTCTCTCAGATCTTCTCTTGACCACCACCATGGTTCTCCTTAGGTGCCATTTAGGACTGTGGAAATTGTTAGCTGGAGATGCTTTGGTTTCTTTTTATAGCATTCCTCAGCATTATAGACATCAAGTACTTTAATTTTCAGATCCTTAGGCAGTTGCATAGAAGAGCCCTTGTCTGTTGATTGCTGCAAAATGTTTGAAGAGTCAAATAATTTATTAGGCTGTGGAATCTTCATCAGTTGATAATTCCTTATGATAATTCTTAACCAGACTAGCACCTAATGAGCTACACCAGACCAAACTAACAACCTCACGAGTTCTGAGACTGTGCAACTGAAAAGGTGACCAAACATTTGCAAATTCCATATTTGCTCTTTCAACATATCAAATACATTAGAATGGTACATGAACATTTACATAAAAATACCAGTTTGCTGTCAAAGTTGTATTTACTAATTTTAACTTCAAATGTCCATAAAATATAAATAATTTCTCCAGAGGCTGTCCAAAATTTTGCTTGAACTGTATTTTAATTTAACTAATACAAATCATATTGAAAATGCATACTAACATAAATTAGAATATCGAGATTAAAATATAATGGTAATTAACAAGCATTATTTACTTTAGAATTACCTCTTTTGATAATGAATAGATTACACTATTATCTTTAAGAACCAGATATAAAGTCATTAAATAGATAACAGTAATAAACTATAGTAGTTAAACTGCTGATCCAGTTTTATTGCTTTACTTGGTAAGCCCCATAAACAGTTTTTTATTAGTAAATAAAAGCACATTACGCTTTCAAATCCATGATTCAAAGTCATTAATTTATGACTCTGCTTGATTCTGACTTAATTAAGACATGTACAAGTTAAAAGTAATTCTTTTGAATAAAACTTCAGAACCAGTGCCCAGTGATGCATTGAAAACACCCAAGAGAGCCGAATTAAACTGTGGGTACAGCTGACTTTGGCAATTTGTATAAAATTAATACAGTATGGAACAATAACTGTAGTCCTGAAATAGATTGTAATTAATACACTCTATAAATCAAAATAAAGGCTAGAGATACAGCATAAGGAAAAATAAAAATGAAGAACTGTTAGTGTCTAGATGAAAAGCTCTGGAATAATACATGCTTTATTGTAGCAGTCGGGAATAGAGTTGAAATTTTATATTTTTAAAGATATCTAATAAAAAAAAAAAAAATCATTGCCTCCAAAGCAAGGACAAGGAACTGCATTATTTTGAACACTTTCTCAAATTGTTTAAATATGCACATGTGTATCAAATAAAAATACAGCATTTGCTGCCCAGACCTCTTTATAATGCTTTTTTCATAGCATGAGACTATCACCGTTAAACTGGGCAGAAAATCAGCAGAGCTGCTTCTGCACTATCAATCTGTATTCTCCCAGCCCTGAAATTCATTCTTCATTCACCAATGCCAAGCTTGTTTATCAACCATGCACTTCAAGCTCTGTTGCCTCTTCATCATCTTCACCTTTTTTTAACTTCACTGTTTAAACTTAATGGACTTTGATGCCCTTTATTTTCTTCTAAATATCTTTCAGCATCTCTAATTTTTCTGTAGTTGCTGCTTTCCGAAACCTGCTATACTTATTCTTGACCTGTCTTAACGTAGATCAGTAACCACATACATTTATTGGCACAGCTTATGTCTACTTGGACTTACATAGGTAACAAATGAAAAAAAAAACTGCATCAATAATTTTTTTTTCAGTCCATTTTATTAGGGATGTCATAATATTGCAGTGCTTGACAGTGCTGCTTTACAGACAATTCCTAAAGTATAGTATGATCCAATTTATGTGATGAAACTTCTCATTGGCTGCACATGGTATTTACCAGGTATTCCAGTTTATTCCAATTCACGCAAGTTCCAGTTATGTTAAATGGTGGTTCTAGACTGGTTAAAAGTGAGATAAGGGGGCCTGGAATGTCTAATTTGATATCTTTTAAACATGGCTGTCACCAGGATAAGCAGATGGAAAGCAAAGTGATCAAGTACCTTACGAGAGGACGTATGTGTATGTGCATGTAAATTCATATTATGAAGATGACAATGACACAGATCACTTGCCAATCTAATTTCCGAATAGCCACAGTGGCTATGTTTTTATTGCAACAAACCAGAGACTGGTTCTACTCCTTTACAAAGATCTGCATTCAATTAACATCTCATTTAGAACATTAGTTTCTGCACACTCCAGGAAGATTTAAAATGTGTTTGAAATGTTAACCTTTTTCCACTTATTTAATTATGGGCAAGAATTTAATTTTGTAAAACTAAAGTTTAAATTGGATGCCATGCAGGTGCATTTGCCTGGCTGTGGATTGTTGACTCATTCAAGGTTTATTTTTTCTTGGTTGCAATACAGCTGGGATAGGCTATTTCTATCAATTACCCAAAAATGAAAAACGTTCAGTTAGTGAATTGATGGATAACCTGCAGTCTTGGTCTACTAATAACAGCAACAGACACAAGATGAGTTTAATACTGATGAAAGAAGCAAAATCAGGATCAGGATGCAATTGCCAAATCTGCTAGAATTATATCAACAAGAAGTCTAGAAAAAAAAAAAAAGAGTATATCCCTTCAAACAGAAATATCCCACTACATTCAGAATTTTATCTTTTATCACTAAGGAAAAGATTTAAGATATTGAGAATAAAAAATAAAGGGTACAAATTATTGCTTCATTGCAATAGTTGCTAATCTTTTGTCATCATCATTTGGGTGTCATTTATTATAAAATATTTGTGCATCAGTTTGATATTAAATCACATGAAACTACATTGTCTAAGATACTGTACATTATTTTTAACAAGAATATTACTGAATGTTTAGTCTATTATCTTCTGAATTACATCTCAAACTACAGTAGGTGGTAGATATATCAGAAGAAGGCCCTACCAAATTCAAAATGTTGCAAATTACTAAAAAGTTATTCTAAAAAAGAACAGTATAAGAACTGTTTAATTTAAATAAAATAAATAAAATTGCCTCCTTTAAAAAAAAAAAAAAACACTAAAATTATATTCCTAAAAGGAGTGGAAATGTTAAGCTATTTTTATAAAAAAAAATCAAAAATGAATAGTAGGGAGAAGGAGATGTGGACTTCATTAAAATGAGTACCCACTTAACTGTAAAATGGGGACACAGTACATATTGTACTTGTCAATGTTTTACATCATCACAATCTAAAGTCACAGAGGTTAAAAGTATAATACCTTTCATGTTTTTATGTCCAGTGTAAAGTATGATCAAATAAACAAAACACACACAAATTCCATGGTACCTAGTACATAGTGGATTCTACTAAAAGACCCAACAGAGCTCATCCTTTCAACTGGCTATATGTACAGTACACTCTCTTCTGAATTCCGTGTCAGCAAGCTGCTTCACTTTGAAATCAAAATGGACTAGCTATGGGATTTTTCACAAGAGCGCTTCAAAACGTGACCAGACTTATGGTAACTCGCATTATTCAAATATTGTGTAAAATGTAAGGAGCTAAAAAGAAGAAAGGCTTCACTCTATAGGTTTCAAGCTACATCCATAAGATCCAGACATATTGAAAACTTCTGTCTACTATTAACTTACATGGGACAAATATGTGATTACATTAGGCTTCTTTTTTTAAAAAAAAAAAAAAAAAAAAAAAAAAAAAGAATTTCAATAATAAAGTCATTAAACTTTACTCAGGGACAGGTGAATATGTATGTAAGCTTAAAACCTTGTAGAAAAGCGAATGTCTGTGTTTGACCCAGCAGAACAGTGAATGCCAAACTGCTGCTTCATTGTAAGTGTCTCAATTTGTTTCCTCAGCTAGAAGATCTCCTGTCTGACAGAGAAGTTTTCATCAAGTGCCACGTCGACAGCTGCTGGATTCAGAGCTGAAGTGTAGTTGTGATCATTGAGAATTTTATTGTTCTCCTTCTCAGCTGGTGTGTCATCCTCCATCAGTCTCCTTCTCCTCTCCCAAACCCACAGGCTTGAAAGTGGAACAGAGAAATTGTTCAACTCAAACAATGCAGGAACCGCTCCCTTCTTCAACAGTTGTCGTCCTGTCCTGAAATCTTCTTTTTTAAAAATGCTGGCTACAAACTTGGGTATGGGGACTAAGCATACAACAATGTCTCTGGATAACGATGATCCATTTAGATCGGGTTTCCACATTAGAGGGAAATGCATGAAGCTCGACATAAAGGTACACAACAATGCTCAGCTGTAGAGTGATCTGTAGGCTGAAACAAACTTAAGATGGCTATTTCTGAATAGGGTTGTATGAAATTCCTGACTACCCCTATAACACAAAACACAAACTATAAAATACCAAAGTAAAATAACTGAAATTGTCTAATTTACCTTACATGAAACACAAACCTGCAGACGTTTTCTCTTTCCTACAGTAAATCCTCCCCTCAACCAGTGAAGTTGCACATCCTTTTCTAGCCCTTTACTGTTAGTGAAGCCATGTCTTAGGCTTCCTATCCTGAATGTAACTCAGAAACTATTTGGATAAGGACACATTTACAGAGTCCACCTATATATACATCGTCAAACACAGGTACCCCTAGATGTATTTTCTTCTTTTTACAATAATCTCATTACCTTTTTGTTATGTGTGGCGATTCCAAGATATTCTTAGCATTTAGCAAAATCTACATACAATCTGATTGAATCCCCTTTGGAGTTTACTATCCCTCAAGTCCTCTGCTCTGTGCAAATGGTAGCTGTCAGTCAGTTATCATATCATCTATATAATTCATTAAGAGCACGCAAGACAGTGAGCACAAGCAAGACAGAGCCCCGCCCACCAACTCCAAGACCATGGGATACGCTCAACACAGCCCCGCCCGCCAACTCTAACCCTCCTACCATGTCATGGGTTACGCACGACAGTGTCACGCACGCCAACTGTAACCGTCCTCCCGAGTCCAGCGTTGCTCTCAAGGCACGCAACAACTCACAAAACACAGCCTCAGTCGCTTTCGTCTGTGCAAAAGTCCACATGCACCTCTGAGTCACATTGACTTTACACCACACGCAAGACAGAGAGCCACGATCGCCAACTCACAGAGCCCCGCCCACCAACTCTAACTAATGGCAAGCAAGACGGAGAGCGCACGCAAGACAGAGAGCCCCGCCCACCAACTCTAAGACCATAGTATACGCACGAATTTAGTGTATAAATGGATATAAATAATTGCATGTAAACGATGCGCCAAAATCTGTTGTATGTAAACGATACAGTTTAAAAGTTATTGTTTTTTCATCTGAAAACCAGGTTTCCACGACTACCTGTTTTAGTTTAAATGGCTCTTTTACCACTTGCAATAGGACGGATGCGCTAACTTATCGTGTCGACTGGGCAACACAGTGAATGCGGCGTCTATCTATATATGTCTATGTTTTCCGTAGCCTGCTACAGGAAGGTACTCTCTCGACCATTGGCATTGGTTTCGCTCCTTGCTATTTTCATTATACTGCGACAGTGGTTTCCTAAGCCTTTGTTATACTGAATTCCTTTCTCACCGTTTTCCGTTCCGATTCTTACACTGCCATATGCTATGGCGGGCTTCGGCTAGTAATGAATATTTTCTCAAATTTACACAATGTCCTTTACTTAGAAGCCTCAGGACAACATCCAACCAACTTATGCCTTTTGCTGCAAGGGTCATTTATGGTCAGGCTACCTTGAAACAATTAAAATATCAAAACTTCATGAATATGGATGTCAAATGAATGCCTACAGTCAGAATATGTTAAAGACAGAGAGCAGTTTAGCTGGTCAGCTCTTTTAATTATAGTAACATTCATATACATAATAGTATGCATTTGATGAAACTGATGAAGTGCCACGCTTCTCTCCTAAGTAAATGGATGCATTTCTTAATTATTTCTGGAAGCATTCTTCATTGTGATAGAAACATACATAAAAACACAACTTATTTTCATCACAATAACAATAAACCATAGACATAATAAGACATTAACAGTCACTCTCAAACACATGATTATTAAGTTTGCAGTTATTCTGATTTATTATTATGGGGCAATAGGCAGTAGCATATAGTGTTGGAGTCCCTATTCCACAGTTGCTGTCCATTCATTCTGCATTTCTCTCTCAATTACTAGATTTTGTTGGTAGATGCACTACAATAAGTTAAATACCTGTTAAGTGTTACCAACACTACACGTCTACATCACTAAATTGTGACAACGTGAGTAGTCCAGCAGCCTTACTGACCTAGTGTCCGGGATATCAAGCTCAACTGTTGATTGACAAGTTTGTCCTTGTCGGCATTGAATCTTCTCCAGGTATTCTGACTTTCCTTCAATGCTGCTAGGATGGGCCTCTATTCTGCTGTTACACTGAATCAGATCAAGCAGGTCTGATAAATTTACATACAGTGCATCCGGAAAGTATTCACAGTGCATCACTTTTTCCACATTTTGTTCTGTTACAGCCTTATTCCAAAATGGATTAAATTCATTTTTTTCTCAGAATTCTACACACAACACTCCATAATGACAACGTGAAAAAAGTTTACTTGATGTTTTTGCAAATTTATTAAAAATAAAAAAACTGAGAAATCATTTGTACATAAGTATTCACAGCCTTTGCTCAATACTTCGTCGATGCACCTTTGGCAGCAATTACAGCCTCAAGTCTTTTTGAATATGATGCCACAGGCTTGGCACACCTATCCTTGGCCAGTTTCACCCATTCCTCTTTGCAGCACCTCTCAAACTCCATCAGGTTGGATGGGAAGCGTCGGTGCACAGCCATTTTAAGATCTCTTCAGAGATGTTCAATCGGATTCAAGTCTGTGCTCTGGCTGGGCCACTCAAGAACATTCACAGAGTTGTCCTGAAGCCACTCCTTTTATATCGGCTGTGTGCTTAGGGTTGTTGTCCTGCTGAAAGATGAACCGTCGCCCCAGTCTGAGGTCAAGAGCGCTCTGGAGCAGGTTTTCATCCAGGATGTCTCTGTACGTTGCTGCAGTCATCTTTCCCTTTATCCCGACTAGTCTCCCAGTTCCTGCCGCTGAAAAACATCCCCACAGCATGATGCTGCCACCATCATGCTTCACTGTAGGGATGGTATTGGCCTGGTTTCCTCCAAACGTGACACCTGGCATTTACACCAAAGAGTTCAATCTCTGTCTCATCAGACCAGAGAATTTTGTTTCTAATGGTCTGAGAGTCCTTCAGGTGCCTTTTGGCAAACTCCAGGTGGGCTGCCATGTGCCTTTTACTAAGGAGTGGCTTCTGTCTGGCCACTCTACCATACAGGCCTGATTGGTGGATTGCTGCAGAGATGGTTGTCCTTCTGGAAGGTTCTCCTCTCTCCACAGAGGACCTCTGGAGCTCTGACAGAGTGACCATCAGGTTCTTGGTCACCTCCCTGACTAAGGCCCTTCTCCCCCGATCGCTCAGTTTAGATGGCCGGCCAACTCTAGGAGGAGTCCTGGTGGTTTCGAACTCTTCCACTTACGGATGATGGAGGCCACTGTGCTCATTGGGACCTTCAAAGCAGCAGAAATTTTTCTGTAACCTTCCCCAGATTTGTGCCTTGAGACAATCCTGTCTCAGAGGTCTACAGACAATTCCTTTGACTTCATGCTTGGTTTGTGCTCTGACATGAACTGTCAACTGTAGGACCTTATATAGACAGGTGTGTGCCTTTCCAAATCATGTCCAATCAACTGAATTTACCTCAGGTGGACTCCAATTAAGGTGCAGAAACATCTCACGGATGATCAGGGGAAACAGGGTGCACCTGAGCTCAATTTTGAGCTTCATGGCAAAGGCTGTGAATACTTATGTATATGTGCTTTCTCAATTTTTTTATTTTTAATAAATTTGCAAAAATCTCAAGTAAACTTTTTTCACATCATTATGGGGTGTTGTGTGTAGAATTCTGACGGAAAAAATGAATTTAATCCATTTTGGAATAAGGTTGTAGCATAACAAAATGTGGAAAAAGTGATGCGCTGTGAATACTTTCCAGATGCACTGTATATTATTTTGCATATGTCACTGATTTTATGGCCAAAAACTGATGAAGAATGCTTGAATAATAGGAAAAAAAGTTAAGCTCTATAATCTGTAGCTGTTGAACATTACTCACAATACTGTTAAGGCATAGTGTTCTAGCCACAGCTTCATTCCACCAATCATGTTCAACTCCAAAGAATCATTGTTGTGACTGGGAGTTTCAATCACATAAAAAACATACACAATTTAAATGTAAAACTAATGTAAATTCAAAAAATTGAGGATTTGTCGAGAATAGCTGAAAGACCTCCCAAGATCCCAACTCATTGAATATTCTCATGTAGCCCAGGCTTGGTTATAATCTGCTGTCACCTGTGCTGTTATTGCAAATCAACTTCAGACCTTACAATTATGCAAATGCCATTTTATTGAAATTAAAAAATAGAAATCAAGAACTAGTGGACAACAATCTCCAAAAGAAAGTTTTCAGAATAAAGAGAAAACCTTCAAGTTACTCCTTTTAAAATAAATCATACTTACTTTAGTAGCAAAAAAATACAACTGTATCACCAAAAATGACATGATTTCTGAATGTTTCACTATTTAGCTTTATAAGCAGCTTTACAGAATTTTAAACTGAATTCTTACAGCACTAACTGGATTTTTTTTTACCCTTCCTGGTTATTAAGTGAGCTAAACATTTTCCAAAAATACACTTCAAAGACCATTCCACGTTCTCATATGGTATGTATTGTAATACTGCTGAGTATTATAATTTCATACTTGAAAAATTGTTGCAGTTCCTCTTAGAAGAACATGTGCATTATGGAGAAAAAGCAGAGTTTTAACATTGCTTACACTTGCACACATTAGACTTTTGAAGGAAAAAAAAAACTTTCTGCTCTTTAAGTTATTCATAGATATAAATGAATGAGTACTAAAGTTACAGCAAGACAGGCCAGCAGATTTCAGTCATGCAATAGCACAGTACACTGGTCTTTACTGCTCACAATCACCAATTTTACTAAATCTAGGTTGACCAAACATTTTAGTTCTGTATTTTTCATTTAAAGGTTAACATCCTCCTAAAGCAATTTACAAGTTCAGCATATAACCCATCCATTTTCAAACTCTGCTTAACCAAATTGCAGGATTAAGCAGTGTCAGCATCTATTTCAAAAGCATTTGGTGAATGGAAGGATTGAACTCAGAAAGGAAACTAGTTTATTTCCAAGCACATTTGCGTACAAACCAATACTCACTCATAGCAGGACATTTTACAGTCACCCTTTACCTATATAGTACAATTCTGTATAAGAACACAGCAGAATCACTTTGAGAATGAAAAAGACAGTCACTATAGATATTCATGTTAATATATAACACAATTGCATTTTCAATGGCTGTTTAGTTAGTCACGGCTACACTAGTAATTTAAAATTATTACAAGTGCTAACAAATACACAAATTGGTGCAGATGGCTGATTAAAAATTAAAATGAATGCCCAGAATTCTTTGAACTATGACCTTCGTTTATCTTTATACTCCACAGTAATTTTAATATTATATAACAGGTAAGTTAAGCTGCCAGCCAACTAAACCACTGGTCCAAATGAAGATTCTAATTACTAAGTTAGAGACATTTTAACTTTAGCACTCCTTTCTGAACTAGGTCAACACAATTCTGAATGACGGTATGGGCAAGGTTTAATTACACCTACAGAGAGCCATCATTAATTGCCTAATTTTTGGATTTCTTCTCTTTAATTTGTCATGACTAATTCTATCAGGAAACAAAGGCCTCTGACTCCATTGCTCTAAGAATTATAGAAGATCTGCTCCTAAACCATGTCAAGTTCATAATACAAGAAGGCAAATGTGGTAGAATCTATTGAAGTTTTTCATAAGCTGTACCAGACTGTGATGGTAAAGTAGGAGTAGAATTCTTAAAGATTCTGTGCTACTGCTCAGGCTACATCTACACCTTCACCTATAGTCATCTATTATACTGTATAGTCATCTACTGCTTCTAAGTCTCCACAGCAGACAGCAAAGTTTAATGGAACTGTAAGTGAGGGTGACGCCTTGAGGTATACCAGGAGAGAAGACCTAAGATACTCTATTCAATTTTATCTCTTAGCTGGCCTTAGAGCAACTGGAAAATCCCTAGAAGTACCTTGAGACTGTTGCTACTTCAACCCACATTAGGAAAAGTCAATGGAGAGCAAAATCTATTGAAGGGATATTCTCAATGAAAATGGTAGCATTAAAGTACATCTGAGAAAAAGCAAGTATGAATATCGGGACTAAGTGCACATTAAGGGACACACATATTGAACTGAATGAGCATTCATCATTCATTTTCTTTTCTTCATTTATTAAGCAACCTTTTTTAAATTCAACTAGTTAAACATTGTTCAACCCTCATAAGGCTCATCAACGATATACTTTTGCTGCAATACAAAAATAAAGCCTCTTAAACAAATGATAAATGAATTATGGATTGTACTGTTAAAACTGTTAGCAGAAGGTCTAGCTTTTAAGGTACATATGGCCAAATTAAGTAGGAAAAGGTAAAGTTATATTATGCAAACAAAATTTTGTGTGTGATACATAGGAAAACGAGTCTGTTGGGATTCCAAAGACAACCCCCATGCCATCTAGCAACAAGATAAGCTGATTAATTCTTCCTTTTTAAATTAGAAAAGGACAATATGTAATAAAATCTTTCAAGTATAATAAAGGATGCACAAGATAATCTCTTCGTTTTTTGATTAGAAAATAACATTTGCAATCAAATCATTGAAGTATAAATTCTACATTTTAAATAACTGAGTGAAAGCCAAGCCAAGAACACAAAAAAATTACCTTCCACCTCGGGCACTGAAAGGTACAACATGGATTCCCAGAGGCCCACCACTGTTGGAGACTTCCACCAGCTTTAGCATATCACTGTGAGACAATGATGAATGGTGAACATGAGCGTGAAGAGAAAAATTACATCAGAAATTAAGGGAAAAGAAAATGGCATGAAAATGAAATGAATCAAAACCCTTAAGAATAGCAGGGTGGTATTGGGTGAAGGGAGGGAGGTTTAAACAAACAATTGGCAACTGTTCAATGACTATGGATGTTATCAATGGTACTTCACAGATGAGGCATTTTCACAGTGTGGATTCAAACCTCAGTTTAAACAAATTGTACTGAAGTGGTTTGCATGTTCATTTAAACAATGTCTACAATAAAGAAAAAGTGCTTTTAGATTTTAGAAAAAAAATATACACTAGACATCAAAAAATCAAAAATGTTTCTTAGACTCTGACCTTGTACCTGTGGTTTCAAAGCTGATACTTTAAGAATGGACTAAGTGCAAAGCTAGTCTTTTTCATGTAGATTTCTTTTTTAATGTACCATCATAATTAATCTAAACCCATCACGCTGAGCTTCCTTAGACAGCATTACTGATTATTAATGTTACTCCTGCTTCCCACTTTTAATCATTTTCAGAAAATTGAAGGGGAAAGTTACTAATTTGTTGAAGTCCATATCTGGTTATCGTGCAGTCTGAAAATTACTCTGCCCATTCTGTATCAGCTCAAAAATAAAATTAATTTGTGCCGGCCTTCAAAAAAAAAAAAAAAAAAATAAGTGTACCAGGCTACATTGGAAATGCACATGCTTTGTGGTGAGAGATGCCAAAGTAATAATTTGTGGCACCTTAAAATGAAAGTCACATATATATTAAAATAAAGTATATTTTCATAAACTTTTCATGCTTTGTAAAATGCAGCTCACTTAACGACAAGGCATCTGAACTGTACATTAAACATGTAGTGGCATCCTGTTGATTTTAATGTATACCCAATCTGTTTTAAAATATTTAAAATATTTTTCAAATACATTTTATAATGCTAAAGAATTTACTTCAACACACCTTAAATACATTTTCAGATATTTAAATAATAAATTACTATGCAATGTAAGAGACTACTTGTAGTAAAATATCTTGTGTTGCAGGACAAAATATCAGATACCTTAAAATGGACTAGAAATGCATCTGAGTAATTTCAAAATGAATAGGAAGATACTGTGAGTGTCCACTTTATTAAGTACGCCTGCCCTTCTCTACTTATTCAGTTAGACTTTGATATACAGTTGAAAAAAAAGTTTGTGAACCCTTTGGAAATACCTGAATTTCTACATTAATTACTCATAAAGCTAGGCCACAATAAAATACAAACACAATTTGCTAAAGATGATAACACATTACACACTTGCACTTTGTTTTGCCAATGCTGGACACACTGTTTAAGTATTTACAGTCCAGGCTGGAAAAAGTATGTAAATCCTTGTTTCTGTAACAACAGAATCTCTTCTTTTAACAATGATGTCCACAAAACATGAGTGAAGAAGCATATCAGACTTTTACAACAATTTCAGTACTGTTTTGTTTGTTTGTATTTCTGAGATCCTTTGCCTAAACAGTGCACTTCCCTACAGGTCAGGACACAGCATCTCAACTGGGGAGACATTTGAACTTTGTTCTTGGCCAATCCAGAACATAAATCTTCTTCTGTTAAATCCATTCTCTTATACTTTTAATCCTATGTTTCAGGACCAAAACTTAAGGCAGCAATGCTTTCCCAATCCATGATACTCCTTCCATCACAGTTAATATTTGGTATGAGGTTTTGAAGTTGGTGTATGTGTACATGGATTTTTCCTTGCAAATTTAGTTCCTCATATTTCTTTGAACGAGTACAGCTTTTAACACAGAACACTGTTACATAAATATAGCAGAATATCCAGATGATAAGCAATGTTTCCTGTGGATACATGCAGTATCCTCTGTGGTGTCCTCCCATGAACACTATTGTTGAATGTTTTTCTTATAATGGACAGATAAACACAAACTCTGGTAAGTTCAGGAGATATCTGAAGGTCCTTTGCTGTTACCCTAGGGTTCATTTTCACATACTTCATTATTGCATGCTCTGTTGTTGCTGCAACCTTTGTGAATCTTAAACCACAAGGCAGCATGTTCAAGTCACTGAGTGACCCTGACCAAATTATTTAACCTGCCTACATTCTGATTATTGCAAGAAATTTATGTAAACAATTATAAAGTTCACTAATTTTGTAATTAACCTTGAAAACCAAAACACTGTTGGCAATCGGGTGCTGACTTTCATGGCAAAGGTATAATGATGTTTGAAGTAAAGGTCTACCAAAGCTGTTATGCAAAAACTAAGGAAAACACTGGATTGGCATAAGCCAGGATGCCTTTACTGCACTTTACATACATTTTTGTATGTATAAATTAGTTCTAAAGATAAATGGGTAGAGGTACCCAATGAAGTGGACACTAATTGTATTTAAAAAGTTTGATATTGTGGTTTTTCTAAATAGAGTTCTGCATTCACAAACAACGTGAACACCTTTAAATCAGTCACTTTTCTTTGGAATTTATTCGGGGGGAAGAACAGGACTGAAATATATTTTGTAACATTAACTAACATGTTCCAAAATGCATGTGTGTGTGTTACTATGGCAAAAAAAACAACAACAGAGGGCTTACTCAAGAGACAGTGTGGAGTTGTGTTCCAAGCAGGAATCTGCACGGCCTACAGGGTCAATCCGACCATTCTCTGCCTCCACTCCCTCTTCCTCCTGCAAAAGAAATTAGAAGACAATGTGAACCCAAAGCACATTTGTCTGTTTATCCCTATTTTTTTGGAAAAAGTGTAACATGGTCACGCTAAACATGCCAAAGTGCATCTTCCATTGTTGTTTGCGGACAAGTTTTAAGTTTCTTTATTATGACAATTCACATTGAGATTTACTTCATTCCCAACCTGATACAGTGTAACTCTCATCACCACAACTTACCACAACTAATTTTGTTGCTTTTGCTAAATAGATGAATGCCTTTCTGTTTTTGCTGACTAGTATCCTTTGGATAAAGACTTCAGTTTAACATTAGCATCCAATAAGCAAATGCACATCTAGCATCTCTGTTCCCCTAAACTTCACCCCTGGCTTTGAAGAGAGCTTTTAAAAGAACTGCCTCTGTGAGCTTTTTATCTTTTTACCCTGCACTGTATAAGCTTGCTTATTCAAATGTTATTTGTATGATAACGTTTGGATGGCTCTTGTTTTAATTATGCTTTCCTTTTGCTAATAGTTCAAGTTTCACTTTAAGGTCAAGTACTTCCTTTCTTCACAAAGTCAGTGACAGGTTTCAAACTGCTGTTCACATTGCACACTTCATCCTAATTATTCTGTCCTGTTGCTGGCAAAGCTATTCTCATTATGTTAATTTTACACCCAGTGCTTTTTACTGGATAGCATTTTATTCATTACTCAATTATTTAAAGCACTTTCTGATGACAGCAACCATGACAGGAACTCAAAAAACTAAATGCTGAATGAACAGTATTATGAACAAATGATTTTGAGAAAGTCTTCCTGGATTTCAAGTTACAGTGCCTCTCTCACTGTTTATTTCTTTGAAAACCTCACTGATCCATATTCTCACGTTTCCAAAGCAGATGTCTAACATTTTATAAAGTGCTCTTCACATCAACGTCTCATGTTATTTTCAGTGAAATAAATCTAATTACACTCGGCTGGCAGGGCCACAATAGCTTCAGCATTTCTTGTGCTTCTAAGGCAAGAGGAGCTGATGAAGATGCACTGAGTGACAACATTTTCTTCAAAAAGTTCAGAACATTAAAGTAGACAAGTTGATCGATGGAATGGGGCTTGCTTACCATTCGAATCAATAAACCTACGTCAAAACAATGAGTTTAATCTTTTGTTTGTTTTTTTTGTTTTTTTTCTTCCTCTAACACAAAATTTGGATTTTGAAACTATAAATTGTTACTGGGTCACAATACATCATTATGTGCAGCTTAGACACTGAGCAAAGGCAGGCCCCCCACCTTTGGTCCCAATGGTAAATACTACACTTTTGGGAGTATACACTGGTGAGTGCATGTTTTTGCTGAATTATAGTACATGACCATCCACTGCAAACAGTGTTATTTGAGCTACTGTATTTAGAAACCTGCAACCTCAGGCAGAACAAACCGTTACCTGAAATCTATTTTAAAAATGTGATCCTTCTGCTTCAGGTCACTCCTCATAAGACTGAGATTTTGGGTATCTGACTACTTTTGCAAAAACAGTAGCTTTGAGTATTTGCTGCAAATTAACATTTTTTTGTTTATTGCGCTGACTTCTTTAAAATGCTAACAAATGAAGACATCAATGTTAGTATTAGTGGCCTCATTTCCATCCATCCATGTTCCAAAATTATTTGTCTTCATATCAATAACTATTTTACTAAACAGGTTAAAAGAGGAATACGGGTACATTAAATTTCCCTCAAAAATCTTACTAAATGATAACTG
Source organism: Polypterus bichir lapradei (assembly GCA_026402145.1). Lineage (NCBI taxonomy): Eukaryota > Metazoa > Chordata > Cladistia > Polypteriformes > Polypteridae > Polypterus > Polypterus bichir. Next base: position 46,562,876 of record JANRMT010062817.1, read on the forward strand.
TCTTAAGCTAATTACCAGATTTAATGTGCAGTAGATTTATGTAGTCTATTATAAACCCAATTAATTATACAGTCACCATGTATCAGTGACTTAATCACAAGCCGACGACTAAAATAATCCACTGTGTAAAAAAACTGCTTTTACCAGTACAACACTGTGAGAAGAAAAAAATATAGCAACACATGAACTTAACCTATGACAGAATGATTGGAATGGTTTCAGGAGAAGGAAACCAGGCTAACACTGGGAAAGGAAACGTAAACAGTCATAAAGAAAATATGTCTGCTCCACGTAGAAAGGGAGACTAGGCCCATCATCAGACTTGCTTCAGGCTCAAGAATGCTAAAGCCAGTCCCAACAGCATTGATAGTCTGGGGGTTAAGAGCCGCATATGGGCATTTGTGGATATTTGCTGTCCACAATCCTTTTAGACAAATTTCTAAGTTTCAGTTGTCATTAGTTCACTGAGGACTGTGCAAAGGTGAAGCTTTAAAATACTGTACAAAAATATTAAGGGAAGAGGTAGAAAACATGCCAATGCAATTTAAGAAGCAGGTCCACACAAAATGAAGAGGACAATAAAACCACAAAACCCAACAAGTTAGTAAATGCATACATGATTTAACATTCATGTGTGTTCATAGGTTTAGCTGACAGATTTGGAAGTTGGACCATTTAACAGTCAGTCAGTTACCACATTTTTGCTATCAGTGAGTCATATAATTTAAAATAAAAGTGATAACAGAATGCAAAACACACAGCACTTTATATGTAATGTATTAAAAATACAGCTCAAATAGGCTTGTGGCACTCAAAATCTTTCACAGACAGCAGAGTTTAATTCTATGGATTGATGTGCTGCTGTTTGATGTGGAGAGTCTGTGATTAACTGTAGTTCAACTTTCTTAAACATCCAATTCAGACCTTGCTGATGAGCAAGTCTGGAGCTTTGCCAGTAAATGGTAATATCAGAGAAATACTGATTCATTACAAATGTGGAGACACTGCAGCCATTAAGGTTGTTTTTAGTGTAATGTATTATAAATACTGAGTTTACTCTGTGCTTATGTGCCACTTACATTTATTTAATTTCTTTCTTTTTCCAGTTTTATGGTTAACCGTCTTCAAGCAGGAGGAGAAGTGAGCTGGTGTAACAAAGGTGCAGCTTATGCACATCTTCCCCCAGTGTTTGACTAATTTACATCAGGTATTTGTTTTGCCAACAGAAGCGGTTGCTGAATGAGTAAAAGAAGAAAACATACAAAATATACAAGCTGAACTACCTCTCTCAAGGTAAAAATGAAACAGAAAACTAATCTGTAATTGATGCCACAGTGTTTCTCTGTGTTAAGACAGTCCACAGCTTGGCTGATGAGAGGTTTTAAATTTCAAAAATCTTTATTGCACACTGTACTTGAGTTCTCTCAACAAAAAAGGTATTTAAGATGTCTTAATCTCAGTGTAGAACACGTGTGCCAAATTTCAACACCACTGGTCTACTGGGAACCACGTTGCTTCTTGCATACATAGTGATCGTAATAAGTACTTTTTCACATACTGTATATGCACCTAGATATGGCAAAATGATTGCAGGCAGTTCAAAAATTCACACTGCCTCCATTATCTAACTAATTTCCTGCAGGGCCAAAACCTTTCCCAACAGCATGAGCTGCACAACAAAAAACAGTTTATGGCCTGCTGCTAAACACAGAGCATGATTACATACAATACACTCCATAGCTGGCTAATTCAGAGTAATGAGTAAAGCCAAGGTGCATGCTTTTAGAAACGCCACGGCATACAAAGGAAGAACATGCAAACTCCATACAGACAGTGCCCAACATGAGATTTGAACTTAGAGATCTGCAGCATTGAACAGCAGTAAAAACTGTCCTACCCTGCCACAAAATAAAAGCAAGTACAATTTTAAAATCTACATAGACTTGCTGCAAGCTCGGGGTTGCTGTTTTATAGCTGTGGATGGATAAGTAAGGTTGATGCAAAATATACTGTATATTGTGAATAAAATTGGTCAGAAAAAATGGTGGAAATACAAGGGCAGTAGCTGACACTCTGAGCACAGTTTAAATATAATACTCCCCACTAGAAATAATGTTAACGTTAAAACATGGAGGTTCTGTTCAGTGAACCTCTACGGAAGTGATGACAAGTTATAATAATAAGAAAAAAGCAAAAACAAAAATGCTACAATCAACCAAGCTTTAAACTCCAAAGAGACACATCACTTAATACTTAATAGGAAGCATAATTTTACATCTGTTTTCTAATATTAATTTTTTTTTTTTTTTTTTGTGGCTTATCATCGTAAATCAAAACTAATCTTAAAGATTTAGTTAAACACGACAACATAAACCTGCATTCCCTAATGGATCACAGCAAAAATAGCACGAACTCTGGAGCCGCTGTATCTGTGTCTACAGACAATTAAATGTTACCTTTAAGCTCACTCACACTTCATATAATGACTGAATTTAAAGCAGTAGCAGCCATGAGTTAGATATTTTAAAACAGCTCTAAGAAAAGTCCATCTTCTCCAGAAAGACTGAAAAGAACAATACTAAAAGAATAAAAAAAACTTACGTACAATGGGACTCATCACTGATAAGCGTTTTCTTTTCGTCTGTAAATGTGTCTACCCATGCCAAACAGTGCTTCTGCAAAACCAAAATGATGGAAGAGTCTACCAATGCTATTCTAATAAGATAGGTAAATAAAACTGAGGTAAGAGATTTGATCCAACAAAACTAACTTTAAAAAGCTTCATTTTAAGAAGCTGGTTAAAGGCAAATATAAAATATCATATATATTTCTCTTCTGGTTCATACTGCTTCCTTTTCAAACCCGGTCTCCCCCCTGACATGCAGCCCACATGGCATTTCTCGATTCCTATTCCTCCTCTTCCAAACCCTTCCCCACGCTGGCTGCGGCCTCCCATACACACCCACGGCACTTTTCTCGATTCCTATTCCTCCTTCGGACTACCGCGTTCCCCGCTCCTCTCTCATGACCCCATTGGTGTCACGTCACCGCCCTATATCTAGCCTGACCGCGTGACCTTTCACTTCAGCCATGTGTGCACCTGGAAGTCTATTCCATAGCCTGCTACAGAAAGGTACTCACTCGACCATTGGCATTGGTTTTGCTCCTTGCTATTTTCATTATACTGCGACGGTTGTTTCCTAAGCCTTTGTTATAAAACGAACAACAGTATCTTCTCTATCAACTGGTTTTTGTACAACGTCATCTGTATTCCGGGATCCGGCAACTGCCTATTCCTATCAGTGGGTTATTTCTTGACACAAATGGTTGACGAAGGCAATGCACTCTCACTACGACATAGGGCAGTAGATTTCGTTGCATCACATTGGGACAGATTTGGAGACGTTCTTCCTGTTGTTCTTTCCAACGCAAGTCAAATTATCACAACAAGTCAGGAGTACTATCAATACATGGCAACATCTGGAGTTTATGGTGGTGAAGCTGAAATTCAAGCTCTTTCCTTTCTAGGGTTAGATCTTTCGACTCATTATCTGTTGTCTCCAGCAAAACACCTATTCACAACTGCATCTTTCAAGAAGTATTTTTGTCTTCTTGATTTCTGAATTCCTTTCTCACCATTTTCCATTCCTATTCTTACACCGCCGTATGCTACAGCGGGCGTCGGCTAGTTACAAATTATTTCAGCTTTTTTAAGAGCCACAAAATGAGTTAGCCAGACTTCATAAAATGACTAAGGGTTTATGTTTAACATTTCTGCTTCAATTCAAGCACTATACTATAAGAAGTCAAATGAGTATTTCTATTAGCGTTAGAACAATGAATCGTCTGCTGATTTCACAGTGCACTACATGCCGATTATAAGATGATAAACTCTTCCTAAATATATTTAATTTACTCAAATAATGTACAATTGTGACACTGCACACACAGTCTCAGACTTAATTAAGTCATCTATTATCTATACTTTGATCTTCTGTTTAGTGTGCAATGGATTGGTGCCTCAATCCAGGGCTAGTTCCTGCCTTGCAACTGATGTTCCCTAGATAGGCTCCATCCTGGAACACTGACCTGGACACACAGATCGACAGTAGTCTCATTAGTCCATAATGACTTTTACATCTTAATCTCAGCATTAACTGCAAACATTTTCTTTTTTGAAACTGAAACTCTCAAACCTGTCTAAAAACTATGCAACCGCAAATGCTTTTACCACTCCCATTAACATTTGGACTAAAGTTACACAATATTAACTACTAAAGCTATAGTAACAGACCCTGTGAAAAACCTTGTGGCACACAGATTTGTAAAGTTTGCTGTGAGTGACAATCTTTCCTCCAAAAGTCCAAACAGGGGCCAGGTGATGATTTCAGGGCCCTGCAAAAGCTGAAACTACATGTTTCAGATGGTTCTGACACTGTATCTTCAAGATACCTTCAAATGTCCAAATGAGCCAAACATACGCAAAAGCAAATTTGAAAATATTTTTAAACTGTTATTACACCCCATGTTAATGCATTCTTTTGATCCTCAAAGGTAAGAACTATTGCACTCACATGAAAAAATCACAGCAATACATAAAACAGACAGACAGATAGATTTATACATTACAGAATTAGGGTTTCATAGACAACAGAAACGCCTAAGCACTGAATGTTTCCGTATTTGATAACCTAAATGCTTTTCTGTACCTTTCTACTTTGTGCTTGTACATGTGTACATGTGATGAGGCACACACTTCAAAATCAGGACATCACCATGGATATTACTCCCCTTGTAATTCCCCAAAGCCATGTTATAAGGCTACATTATGTCCTCTCTATACTAATATTTATTATGTTATTTGTAAAAGAAAAGTATCACTAATATCTTGTTTTCTCCAAGCATTAAAATTTAAGGGACCTTTCTGCAGTAATGAAATGGAGAATCAGAGTGGGAGAGCCATTGCATCATGGCTGAAAGGTAATTGATCCCCATGGGTTCCACACTATTGCAAGCAGGTTCATTTTCGGTGTCTGTTCGCAACTGTCAATTTGACATTACGTTAGGGGATAATTTTAAAACTGATCTTTATAACTCTAGAAACTTACAATAACGGTTTGTCAAAATTAACTCACTATTTCTATCTCTTAAAGCTTCATAATTTTGGTAGCCGTATAATGTACTAACACATTATTTCCTTGTAAAGTTATCTGGCTTAATTTTAAAGAAGTTTGCACTATACATTTGGTACATAAAAAGTTGGGGCTAAATTCTTCTGGTAAGGACAAAGACTATATAGATGTCTCCACAGACTAAAATGCAGCAGATACAGTGATGCAAAATATGGATGAATTGTATACAATTATCATGCACTTATGTTACAAATTTCATCCAGATGTAGCATTCTTTGTTTTAAAAGTTTAGCCAAGATACAAGACATTGTTAAAGAATGATGCATTCTCGTTTTTTCATATGAAAGTTATTTTCAATTAAACAAAGGCAAAACTAAGAATTGAGCCAGCCCTGACTAGATGGGATAAGCACTCACTGCAAACACAGTCTGCCATTCAGCTGCAATTGAAAAAGAGAAAATAATTATTCAGTAGCATACTATACATAAATAGAAGTTTTGAGATAACATAGTTACACTCACTAATCATAATGCCAGAGAGTGGAAACAAGCTGCATGTTGATTACCACATTGAAGTAAAAACTTAATTGTACTCTCTACATGTGATAGTGACCAAACTACTAGCTTAAAGGAAGTAGAAAAAAATAACACTAGCCAAAAGGCAGTAGCAAAATTAAAATTTTGCTGAGTTTCTTTTATAGTCTTCCAAGTATAATCCAAAAGAAACATGAACAGAAAAAGGTGCAACTTCTTGATTGCCAGCACATTCATTTCAATGATTACATATGTTTTAGAATAAAAAAGCAAATGAAAAAATAAACACATCCTAGTTTAATATTTCAAAAATGGGGTGTGCAAGTAAAGCCACAGGTCTCAGTTGTAAATCTATTTTAACTTACACAGAGGTCTAGATTCAATCTGCATGCATGCAGTGTATTAAGGATGTAATCAGTGCTGTTGCTGACAAATACATGCATCTTTATATCTTAACCACTGTAAAAGGTCATGTTTTAGCTACAATTGCCAATATCTGTCTCAGGATCTATATCTACATTTCTATCAATGTGCTGGTATGTCTTTTTTGCTGTCATATCATAAACACTGGGAAAAATGGTGAATAAGTTGTTAGCGGTGTGGTCAGTGTGAAGTAGGCCTCCAAACCAAGAAGACTACAATTACAACTGCCTTGACAAACTAATCATAGAAAGTGATGATTACTGCATTCTGTTTTGTACTCCCATTCTCTCAGAGTTTCAGCCTCCCCTTTATAAACTGCTCTAAACAGTAAAGGAGTCTGGTGAATAACCACAGGCATATACACTAAGCACAGCTGCACTACGTGCTAAATGGTACGTGCTAAATGCTTAATTTCCTTTTGCAGGAGTCTGATCCAAAAACATCTTTAAAAACGTGTTGAAATATTACTTTTGTGCATACAGCAGCATCTAGAAAAATTAATTATAATTAATGATGAAACTAGATCATCTAACTCTTTTTAAACATTTATGTACCAAAATGAACAAGTCTGGAAATATTTTATTTTCAAAAGTGTACTACGCAAAGGACTGTATGCCAGCATTTACAGCCATTCAAAATTCCACTACATAGTCCAATATGAAGAGTTCATAAACACTAAGCGAACAGCGCCAAGTCACATTATGTCTACAGCACAGATAGCTATGAATTTACCTGTTGACGCTAACACATATCCATATAGTGCAGGATACTGAAAGCAAAATCAAATACCAATAGTCATCATTTTCATTTGCCAAAAGATGACTCCTATTAAAATTGTCAGCAACAGAGTGTTTAAATAATGATCAACGCTCAGGCTACAAGGAGTCATCCCCCTGCAGTTATTTTTTCGAAGTTACATTGCCTTTACTTTATTCCACATGTCATCCAATTACAAAAATTGATATGAAACAAGTGGAGCTTTATACAGCCACGGTGACCGAGTAAAACTATGGAATCGTGCCTGAACATAACGCTTTATTATGTGGAATGAATGCTGAAAAGCAGATAATTGCAATGTTGTTACTTTAAACGAGTTTGCCTTTCATTACAATACTTTCCTTAAGAATGAGGAAACAATTGTTCAAGGACTGAGTATGGAAGCAGCACGTAACAGTGTGTTACTAGTGAAATACTTCTTGTTCTTGCTGTATACTCGCATCTTAACAGTTAACATGTTTACCATGTAAAACAGAACTTACATTGCTGTTATTAGCATTATCTGCTTTGATTTTGCATGAAAATAAACAGGTTCTGAAAGTGATAAAACTTAACATTTTCTGGTAATGCATAAAGCATGGCCTTTTCTAGCTGAAAGAATTAAACTACCTTCAGAATGAATGTTTGGTAAATTTGACGGATTAAAAATATGATTGCTCCGTCTGTGCAGGTGAGCACTATGTATGTCTGAAGGGTTTTGCCCAGTTGATAAACATTCAGGTTTCAATTTAGGCTCTAAAAAAGTTTTCCACTTCACAGACAGTTGTGTATCAATGAAAATTAATAACGGCCAAACAAACATACATAGAAGACTGCATAAAAAGCAAGAAGTTGGTAATAAAAAAATAGACAATTCGATTAACATAATTAAATTCTATAGCCTTAACCTTCACCAGACCACAACTCTTCAAGAGTAAAAGAGAGAAAGCTTAGTACATATTAGAGCACCTTCAGCAGGTTTGCCTGAGGGACAGACACTGTGTGAATCTCTGTTAAAAAAAGCTAGTGCACATTTAAAGCTCAAACATTTTATTACAATAAAAACGGGTCAATACATTTTATGTTCAAATGTTTATTTTCCTTTTTAAAAAAATCAGATCATTAGGATTACTGGCAATACCTACTGATCTAACAAAATAGAACTTAAGCTTAGTAGATATTTTTCATCCAAATTTTGAGCCATTGACAACAAGCTTACAAAATACACCTTTCCAGTTACTCGAAAGAGAATGCTAGTTTTCTTCTTAATAGTTCTCACTGTTAAAAGCTTCAGGGGATATCAGAGTAGAATGATCTGAAGCCAACTACACCCATGATAATAAGGCCTCATGAAAAACACTGTAATGTCAAACTGAACAGAACTCAAACACATTCTTGTGAGCAACTCTAAACTCCACTATGCCATTAATGTGCAGCTCATTTAACTTTGACCTATAATGAGTGAGGTGCTTGTTACCATTAAGTTCTTTTTTTTTTTTAATTTTATTTATTTTATTGCAATCATTCCATACAAATCAATCAATTTTTACAAAAAGTAGGATTGAGAACAAATCGAGCCCCGTCCACGAGAGATAGAGCATGTCCAACGGAGTAAAACTTAAGGCTTTTAAACATACCTAAATTGATGAGTTTGATAAGCCAATAGAAATGAATGGAGAAGAAAAAGAAATACAAAAATAATTGCTTCCTTTGTGCTTTAAGAGCTTATTCTAAAATATTACTGATTAGATCCTGCCACGTTTTGAAAAAAATCTGTACAGATCCATGTAAACTGAGTATTTGATTTTTTTCCAATTTCAAATAGTATAAAAGTATAAAACATTAGTTTCCCACTGACTTAAAAGAGGAGAGTTTGGGTTCTTCCAGTTTAGCAAAATAAGTCTGCATGCCAAAAGTGTAGTGAATGCAATCACAGTTTGTTTGCCCTTCTCCACTTTAAACCCATCTGGAAGAACCCCAAACACAGCTGTTAATGGGTTAGGAGGGATTGTGAGACCAAGGCTGTCTGAAAGGTAATTAAAAATTTTTGTCCAGAATGATGTTAATTTGGTGCAGGACCAAAACATATGACCCAGTGAGGCTGGCACTTGATTACAGCGTTCGCAGGTTGGATCTTGCCCTGGAAACATTTTGGAGAGTTTTAGGCGAGACAGATGTGCTCGATATATAATTTTGAGTTGAATAATTGTATGCTTTGTGCATATGGAGCTCGAGTGAATTCTCTGCATTGCTATTTTCCACTCCTTTTCTGATATATTAATTGAGAGATCTTTTTCCCAGTGTCCTCTTGGATCTTTGAAAGAGAGGGACTGTAAAATAATTTTATATATCGCAGAGATGGTGTCTGAGTCCTTGAAATTGAGCAATATTTTTTCCAGCATGGATGAGGGTGCAAGATGAGGAAAATCGGGAAGGTTCCGTTTAACAAAGTTCCTGATTTGAAGATAGTGAAAGAAATGTGTAGCTGGAATGTTAAATTTGGAATGTAATTGTTCATAGGATGCAAAGACGTTGTCTATATAAAGATCTCTAAGCAAGTTAATCCCAAATTTTTTCCAGGTATTAAAAACTGCATATGTTTGCGAAGGTTGAAAGAGGTGGTTCTCTTGCAGACGTGCCACAGATAAAAGCTTCTCCATCTTAAAATGCTTTCTACATTGGTTCCATATTCTGAGTGAGTGAAGCACAATTGGGTTATTAATATATTGCCGATAACTTGCATTTACTGGGGCACAGAGCAGGGAATATAAAGAAGTACTGCATGATTTTACTTCTATTGCGGACCAAGCCTGTGTATGTTCATCTATTTGTGTCCAGGTTTTTATAGCTTGTATGTTTGCTGCCCAGTAATAAAACTGGAAGTTAGGTAGAGCCATGCCACCTTCTGCCTTTTGTCTTTGTAGGGTCGCTCTTTCAATATGTGGATGTTTTGAGTTCCAAATAAATGAGGTTATTGTTGAATCTAATTGTTTAAAAAATGATTTATTGATGTATATTGGAATGTTTTGAAATAAAAAAGGAGCTTAGGAAGAATATTCATCTTAACAGAGTTAATTCTTCCAGCTAGAGTGAGATGAAAGGTTGACCATCTACAGTATGCAAGTCTTGCTTACTTTTTTCCATGCAGACGGCAAAATTTTGTTGTGATGTTTACCCCTAGGTATTTAAACTGTTCTGCAATGATAAAAGGTAGGGTGTCTAATCTAATATTATATGCTTGAGAATTCACTGGAAAGAGTACACTTTTATTCAGATTAATTCTGAGACCAGAGATCTTTTGAAATTCTGTGAGTGCTGTTAAGACTGCAGGCACAGAATTTTGTGGGCATGATATATACAGTACCATATCATCTGCATAGAGAGAAATATTCTGTTCCAGTCCTTCTCTGATAATCCCCTTTATCTGATCAGCATTTCAACAGTGTATTGCCAATGGTTCAATGGCGATTGCAAACAGTAGTGGTGACAAGGGGCATCCCTGTCTGGTTACCATTAAGTTCTAAGGGATAACACAGTATTAAACCTGACAATCAACATTTTCCCGCAAACTATGTACATACATCAAAAAGCAACCTACAAATCATGGAGTACACACTTGACTGTTGTGATAAATGCAACATCAACTTGTAAGGACTTCATTTCACACTAGGGATGCATGATTTTGTCAAAAAAACATATTACCATTATTTTGGCATATATTATGAAATCAGTTTGCTATATGATGAACTATTAAGTTAACACCTTGTATTGTCACTTAATATTCACGGCTAAAAGCATGAAAGCATAATGACAAATATCACAGAAAAGACAAATTTGAAATATTTCATTTTTAATTCATATGGCAAATAACTCAGTTAGTAAATTACATGATTAAGTAGGCTTCTGACTGGTTAGTTCTAGTAAGTGCCCTGGAAGTGTTTGAAGCATGTACCAGAATAAACTGCAAACAAAGCAGAGAACTGTTCATTGACACTGACTGTTACACACTGCAAATGTACAAAAACGGTCCACCTGCTGACTGTTGCAGATGACAGGAAAGTGTGATGTCATAATCTTACAAAATGAAAGTTTGCAATATGGCCCAACAACAAAGCAGAGCTGCAGAGTTCTGACACTAGGCTCTTTTGGAATGTGCACTACATACAGTTAAACTGAACGAGATCACTGTCACGCTATTGTGAAGAAAAAAAGACTAAAGTTTTTTTTTTTTTAGAGTTCATATTCTAGGGATTAAAACATAACTTACAGTTTTGTTAACATTTAAAGCACCAAAATTGTTAAAGTTTGTCAAAAAGAATACCATGAAATAACTGCAAAAACTCTATGCTACATGTGTATATGACTTTACAACTGACTTCTCTTGATTTAGTGCTGCAACACAATGCTATTGCAGATTTAATAAAGAAACATTTGCAGTTGCTTTTAGGAGGAGACCATAAAAATTCTGATAATTCTACACATGGCTTCTTCTCTTACATTTTAAAATGCAGTCCACCTTAAAATCCTTCAGGTAAAATGAGCAAGACTTGTATTCTTAAATTAAGAAAAATACTTAAATTCAGTCATTAATGAAATGAGCTGGCATTAATTATTTTCATTGATTTTACTGCCATTTACTTGCAAAAGTATTCGGCCCCCTTGAACTTTTCCACATTTTGTCACATTACAGCCACAAACATGAATCAATTTTATTGGAATTCCACGTGAAAGACCAATACAAAGTGGTGTACACGTGAGAAGTGGAATGAAAATCATACATGATTCCAAACATTTTTTACAAATAAATAACTGAAAAGTGGGGTGTGCGTAATTATTCAGCCCCCTGAGTCAATACTTTGTAGAACCACCTTTTGCTGCAATTACAGCTGCCAGTCTTTTAGGGTATGTCTCTACCAGCTTTGCACATCTAGAGACTGAAATCCTTGCCCATTCTTCTTTGCAAAACAGCTCCAGCTCAGTCAGATTAGATGGACAGCGTTTGTGAACAGCAGTTTTCAGATCTTGCCACAGATTCTCGATTGGATTTAGATCTGGACTTTGACTGGGCCATTCTAACACATGGATATGTTTTGCTTTAAACCATTCCATTGTTGCCCTGGCTTTATGTTTACGGTCGTTGTCCTGCTGGAAGGTGAACCTCCGCCCCAGTCTCAAGTCTTTTGCAGACTCCAAGAGGTTTTCTTCCAAGATTACCCTGTATTTGGCTCCATCCATCTTCCTATCAACTCTGACCAGCTTCCCTGGCCCTGCTGAAGAGAAGCACCCCCAGAGCATGATGCTGCCACCACCATATTTAACAGTGGGGATGGTGTGTTCAGAGTGATGTGCAGTGTTAGTTTTCCGCCACACATAGCGTTTTGCATTTTGGCCAAAAAGTTCCATTTTGGTCTCATCTGACCAGAACCTTCTTCCACATGTTTGCTGTGTCCCCTACATGGCTTGTGGCAAACTGCAAACGGGCCTTCTTATGGTTTTCTGTTAACAATGGCTTTCTTCTTGCCACTCTTCCATAAAGGCCAACTTTGTGCAGTGCACGACTAATAGTTGTCCAATGGACAGATTCCCCCACCTGAGCTGTAGATCTCTGCAGCTCGTCCAGAGTCACCATGGGTCTCTTGGCTGCATTTCTGATCAGCGCTCTCTTTGTTCGGCCTGTGAGTTTAGGTGGACGGCCTTGTCTTGGTAGGTTTACAGTTGTGCCATACTCCTTCCATTTCTGAATGATCGCTTGAACAGTGTTCCGTGGGATGTTCAAGGCTTTGGAAATCTTTTTGTAGCCTAAGCCTGCTTTAAATTTCTTAATAACTTTATCCCTGACCTGTCTGGTGTGTTCTTTGGACTTCATGGTGTTGTTGCTCCCAATATTCTCTTAGACAACCTCTGAGGCCGTCACAGAGCAGCTGTATTTGTACTGACATTAGATCACACACAGGTGCACTCTATTTAGTCATTAGCACTCATCAGGTAATGTCTATGGGCAACTGACTGCACTCAGACCAATGGGGGCTGAATAATTACGAACACCCCACTTTGCAGTTATTTATTTGTAAAAAATGTTTGGAATCATGTATGATTTTCGTTCCACTTCTCAAGTGTACACCACTTTGTATTGGTCTTTCACATGGAATTCCAATGAAATTGATTCATGTTTGTGGCTGTAATGTGACAAAATGTGGAAAAGTTCAAGGGGGCCGAATACTTTTGCAAGCCACTGTATTTATTAAATGTATGAAAGTACTGGTATGTTGTATGTTATAACCATTTCAGGTTATACAATTTAAAATAAGAATAAATCTGTGACAATTACTCCACCTTAACGTTTTTCATTATTTACATTTACATATTTACAAAAAGTCTCACCATATGTCGTTTAACTGTGTGAAAGTAGCACTGAACTTTAACAAAGCTGGCATGCAGGAGTATCTTTTTCATGCAGTGTATAGACACATATACACACAAACACACTTGCTGAACAAACAGGCCCTAGACTAATGTTACTCAATTATGTTTACCTTCTTTGTAAGTCACTTTGGACAAAAGTGTCTGCCAAGTAAATAAATGTAAATGTAAATGCAAATACAGTATCCAGTAACCCTCTCTTGCTTGTGCCTTGTGATTGCCAAGTTTGACCAATCATCTTTCCTGTGTGTTCTGTTAGATTCTCTTTCAGCTACGCTAAACTAATTTGATTCAATGAATGCAATACACCGTTAGGATATTCAGTTCACAATTTACCTAGTTAACATTGTTTTTAAACTGCATTCATCTTCCACTTCAATTAGTTTGATGTTTGCTTATCTGTCCTTTCAGACTTCCACCCTAAAACTGCACTAACACCATGGCACTTTGCCTCTACAAATAAAGGCTGTTAAAAAAGTTCTCTATAGTTGGTCTCTGTCTTTATGAGAAAACTGTGACATCATGCAATAACTGGATGGTGATATTGCATTGTTCTGCATTCAATGCGATAAAATGGTAAACAGGAATCATGAGTAAATATATAAAGATAATCATTATAATTTAGTTTCATTGAATTTTGTGAGTGGGCGGCACGGTGGCGCAGTGGTGCTGTTGCTGTCTCGCAGTTAGGAGACCTGGGTTTGCTTCCCGGGATCTCCCTGCATGGAGTTTGCATGTTCTCCCCGTGTCTAAGTGGGTTTCCTCCGGGTGCTCCGTTTTCATCCCACAGTCCAAAGACATGCAATTTAGGTGCATTGGCGATCCAAAATTGTCCCTAGTGTGTGCTTGGTGTGTGTGTGTGTGTGCCCTGCGGTGGGCTGGAACCCTGCCTGGAGATTGTTTCCTGCCTTGCACCCTGTGTTGGCTGGGATTGGCTCCAGCAGACCCCTACAACCTAATTTTGTGTTTAGGTTAGTCAGTTTACTTCAGTGACCTAAATTTAATTCAAATGTTTATGGGACTGCAACATAAGGGTATGACTGTATGATCACCATCACCATATGCCACCTGATAGGCTGGTGGGTTAAACAGGGAGCTGCCGTCTAAAATTAATTTACAATGTCACTCAAAGGTAAAATTGGGAACTTGTAAGGCAAAAATTTGAGCTTATTTTAGAGAAATGTGAAATGCAAAATAAAAAATGAAAAGTAAGCTTACCAATAATTAGCATGTCAGCACAGAGCTGGTATTCATGGCTCTCTTGTAGGTTATATCAGTATGGTCATTTTTTTTATTAATTTAGCAGATTCAGGGTTAATATCGCAATACAGTCATACTGGATTTAAATCGCTTGCAAAATTAATCTGTATAGTCAAAAAAAAAAGGTCTCAATAGTTGGTCAAGTACAATTTTTTAAATTTAAAATCGTAAATAACCACGTACTGTATCGTTTCAGTGGAACCACAATTCAAAGTGCTTCTTTATACAAAGTGTCACAGTAATTTGAACCACAAGTCATGCTTTTTACCTTTTAAAAAGGATGAGAGACAGGAATTGTTTAGCCATTAGCCAACCAAATTAAGCCTGATTGATTGACTGGTCTACTTTTGGTCTGTCAAAGGTTTTATGTTCTCATGTTCTAATTACAATCACTAACAGGATATGCTCAAAAAAGCTTTCCTTTGGCAGGGAAAGCAAATGTATTTTTGATGCAGAATTATAAAACCACCAACTAACTGAAAACCAGAACCCATTATACATAATAATAACACAAAATCTTTTTATCAGCAAATACAACTCTGAAACTTCAAACTTTGCATTTTGAAAGATTGCAGAACTATTTAAGAATTGCCGACATTAGCTTTCAAAGCCTTTAGAGTGACATGAAGCCAACTGAAACAATCATGAGGCAAATTTAAGTTGTCAGCAGTTGAAGTCACACCTTAAAAAGTTAGAATAATACAATTTGTGCCAGTCTTCTAAAACATTCAAGAAGTTTACTTCATAGCTCAAAGGACCATATGTATTAGTGTCAACGTAAAAGGAGTATGATTTAAAGTAACAATGGTACGAGCTGTTTTCTATGTAAGGAAGACAGTTAATGCCTTTTCTAATTTGTGGAAACATGTAAAAGAGGCAGAAATATGTCTTATACCTGTCCTAACAACAGTTAGAAACATAAGTCTATATTCTTATTAACAGAATTCATGGTCTATTTAACCACAATGGTAGATGATGGTTTCAGCTATTTTTTAGTTTCTCTAAAGAAGTAGCCATAGAGAACATTACATTTTGCAATAAGGCCAGTTAAGTACCAAATGCTTTGCTTCTGACTTTTACTGCATTAATTAAGCATGTACTTTTTAATGACTTGGTTATGCACTAACCCGGTGAATTTAGAAGCAACACGGCATGCTTTGATTTAAGAAATTTAATGAATGCGAGTTGGGTTCAATACTCATAGTTCAGAGATGTGTATCCTCCTCCGTCTTGTTAATGCAGCTCTCTAAGTACCTCTTAAATAGCAGCTATTTTTAAAGAGAATACACAAGCACAGTGAGAGGATTAATAGATGGATAAAGACACAGGTACAGATGTAATGGGTGTTCTGAAAAGGTAAGGCATATGTTTTGCTATTCACAGTTTAACTTATTTACAGAAAACTGCTTATTTAAAGGCTGATTAAAATGTATATTAAAACAATTAGTGTGACCACATTGTTGTTTCATAAAGTCATAATGATCACTGCAATTTTCTCACACCAAAAGTTAATTTTAAAAGAACAAAGTGCACAAGTAAAACAACAACACATTATAGGTGGGACTGGTAAAAATTTGTTTCACAACAGAAAGCACAGCATTTTGACTGCCAAGCCTTCAAATACACCTGCAGAAAACTAATCACCTGAAATCCTATGTTTCTAATGTTCTTTTTACATATTTTTCAGGTGTAAAAATAAATTTAATTAGAGATCTTTATTGTCGCATACATTGCAAGAGCATAGTGAAATTCTTATGCCACAGTTATGTATAAATACAGTAAATAAATAAGAGAAGCAGAAGAAAAATAAATAGCACATAAAATAAGAATTAAAAAAGTAACACATTATAATTTTACATAAACCAGCAGGTGGTACAGTACATAGTGCAAGGCAGGTAGATTACTGGAAGTTCAGTGACCTTATGGCCTCTGGGAAGAAGCTGTTCCTGAAGCAGGTGTACTGAGTGGTGAGGCTCCAGTAGTGCTTCTCTCAAAGCAGAAGTGAAAACAGGGGATGAGCTGAATGGCTGTCATCAGAGATAATGGCTTCAGGTCTCCTCAGACATCTGGCTGAGTAGATGTACAAAGCTGTGGAAGGTCAGCCCTAATGATTTTAGGAGCTGTACACACAGTTCTCTGGAACATTTTGTGATCCTGGCAAGTAAGGTTATCAAATTCCTCCATGGTACATCTCATGTGATAATTTCAATATTGCAGCGGTAAATGTTCAGTAATATTTTGGTGTTACTCCCTATGCTCTTTTTTCTCTTCAGGCAAAAGAGTGTCTGCTGTGAATTTACACACACATACACACAAACAAGTGGTGATCAAAACATTTTGAGCCTGGGCTATTAGAAGAAACTAATTTTTCAACATAATACGTGATAGACACTAACACACTTTACATAACGTTTCTGTGTCACTCATATAAAACAATTTCACTTGCTTGTGCAACCACTTTTCTGTGGCTGATGTGACATCTTCGTTATTGGCATAGTGTGTCATGTAGAAGCAGCCTTTCAGATTACGGAGCAAGATGTAGTGACAGAACCCAGTTCTACAGAAGAAGATGGGAGTGGCATCTCTTTGAATTCACAATTTCACAGTCCAGCCTTTGCAACCAATGCAGTGCAAATTGGGACAGATTTCTTCACTGCATTTCCGAGACTGACTGCTACAAATGCCACTGTGTTCTATCGTCATGTTCAGAGAATGGCCAAATCTTCAGGATCTTGGTTCATCTTAAACAGACCTTCTGCCACGACAAAATTCTACAACCCATCCACTAACTGTAGTATATAAAAGGAAACTAGTCCTTGTAGATGTTGACTAAGTGAAAAAAAAAAAATCTACAAAGGTATATTTTTCTCTAATATAAAAATACCAATGATGGTACAATTCCTGATTTTGCCATTTTATTTTCATCTGTACATTTAATGAAATCCACAAATGTAAACTTGTAATGCACATATATAAGTACACAGGAGTTATTCTGAAGGCATTCACAAAACCAACACTGTAGAAAACCTTTTCAAGCTCAGATTGAAAACAGTTTGGTCAGATTTGTAAGTGCGTATATACAGTCATGGATACTCAATCACCTCACCAACCTTGTCCAACTGAGGTTTAATTAAACATTTCCCATAAAGTTCCCCAAATAATGAACTTCCGATATCCCTAGTTTACACTTCTAAGGTTTAGCTGTCAACCTAGCCAGCCTCAAACTGTCAAGCACTGCCTGTAGGCGGTCGAGATGTGACTGCCAATTATTACTGAAAATGACTACGTCATCAAGATATGCTCCAGCATATGCATAATGGGGCCACAAAATCTGATCCATCAGTCAAAGGTGCACAACGGAAATCAAATGGGAGTCTGGTTAATTCAAACAACCAACACGGGGTGGCAAATGTAGTCTTCTCACAGCTGGATTAATCCAGCAGCATTTGCCAGTACCCTTTTGTGAGATACAGGGTGGAAATATACAAGGCTTGCCTGAGCAACTCCAGTAATTCATCAATACACAGCATCGGGTATCAAATCTGGAAATCTTATTCAAGCGTCGAAAATCTACACAAGCAGAACAATTAGGCTGCACCCTTCGTGTTTAATGTCACGAATCATGTGTGAATCACATTCAAATCAAGCATCTGCTTCATCTCCTCATGTATCAAAGTCCATGTTGCATCTGAAAAACAATACGGGCACAGCTGTACCTTAACATCAGGATATATATATATATATAGAGAGAGAGACAGAGAGAAAGAAACATACACACACGTGGATGTGAAACATGAGATTCTTGCAAGACACGCCCTACTTACAAAAGATATCATATAAGAGCACACCCATCAAAAAACACTCAGACGTGTAAAAGCACGTAGCACTCACACATCCTGTGCTCTCAGCACATATTAAGCGTATAAGGACAATACAGAGAATAGAGACCCAAAGGCGTTGGAGAGAAAAAAGACAGATAAGAGATAATGAAAGCAGTGGAATTCGAAAGGCTCAAACAAACGATGGCGCGATACACATGCAGAGAAACGTACAGAATATGAAAGCAGTAAAATTCGAAAGTATTGTAGCGTCCCAGCCAGGTTGAGGCCTTTTTAGTTTTAAGTGACTGTTCGGTCCGATTGAGGGAGGGCGGAGTACAGCATGGAAGACTGATAGCGGGGTATTGATTGATGGAGTTAGGGGGGGAGAGACGCGGGGGGATGAGGGATTGGAGACGGTGCTAGAAAGTTGTGTTTGGGGTTAGGAAGTCGGCGATTGTTCAAGTAAAACTTTTATGACATTTTATCATGTCAGTCGCTACAGTATCAAAGAAAAGATAGAAAGGATCGCATTAACGCAAACAAAAGGTGATTAATCATCAGAACCAGGTGTAATTGAAAAAATAGCAGGACAAATCGAGGTCAGAAATAAAAGGCAAAGAGTAGACAACAAAGTCTTTTCGCATTCGCATCATTCAATGGACAAAACGTGGACTTACACAATAATGGACCATACGCTATGAGAATCTGTGGTCCCGGAACAGTTAAAGCAATGACAAGTTGAATTTCAAAGAATACATAATTCGGTCAGGTATATATTGATGATCACAGAGAAGCGATGCAAATTTTAACAGGCAAAAAGAAAGGTAATGTATATATTCCGGGAATAACATTACACACCAAAGGAGATTGTGATATGCCATTCGTATTAAAATGTTTACAGTTTATCGTGAGAATAGCTTTTGCTATGACAATCAATAAATCACAGGGACAAACATTAGAAAAAGTCGGATTATTTATTAGAGAAACAGAAACAATAGTCTCTCACAGGCAGTTATATATTGCAATGTCACAAGGTGTCTCCAAAAAATATTGTTTTTAATGGAGCTTTAAAGTAAAAATGCAAATAATGAAATTGAAATAATTCCAAAGAAAAATTTTTTTTTAATTGTATATCCAATTAACCAAACACAGTGGTTGGCAAGCGAAGCGAGCAGGGAACAACAAAGCCCCCTAGTAAGTTTAAAAAAAAAAAAAAAAAAGTTCCTCAGCTTTCTCTGACATTTTCTCTTCTCTTTTTAAAGATTCACCATGTATAGAAAGTCTGTGTGGATATAACAGTTAAAGGGCCCTCTATGAATATAAATCTTTCCAAGTGTCATAACATAGACAGAAAAAGTCTACAAATGTTATAATACAAGATGTAGCTCTGTCACTAGTAGCTGGGGTCACAGGGTGTTTTAAATATGGGAATATAAGCAAAAATAATTAAAACTCAAGCCTGGAAATTGGTGTCTTAATTAATTGTATAATGCAAGGATATGAAAAATAAATTTACACAGGCACAATTTCATGACATATAAACAAAGTGGTGGCAAGGCAATCTTTAATATTTCAAATTAAGGATGTGGAACAGCTCTGATTAAAATGAGTTGTAGGCAGCAGATGGCAAGACATTGTTCTCTTATATTTTGCTACATCAAGCAATCTGTAGATCAAAGCAAGAGCCTCAGCAGGAATGCTTTTAACAGACTTGAAATTTCAAGGGTATAGCAGAAGAAACCTGTAGCACTAGTCAGTTCCTTGCAAACACCACTGCATCAATAATGAAGGCATATGTGCCAAGATGTATTCATTCCAGGCCCAAAAAGGAAACATTTTTATATAATGAAAATGTTAGAGTTGCCACACACAAATTACAGCTTGGTCTGCAAGGTGATTACTAATAGACTGAAAGGAAGGCCTGGAGTGATTTTTTTTCCCCAAAATGCATCAAGGTGTTCAGTCCCTAAAACACATACATTTAGCCACTCTAAAACATTTTGAAATCTTAATATAAATCTTTATATTTTTGAAAAAGTCATTAATCCATTCAGTTTAAATTATAAGGTTGTAACTTCCTTTTGTTTAAGGTGTTTTAAAGAATTAATAGCAAAAGATTTATACACAATTAACATAAAAGTAATGTACGAATTACAAAAGGAAAGAATTAACACACTAAAAGGAGAGAACATGTGTGAGGTGGTACAGTCCAAGTACTGAAATCGTCAAAGCCAAATAGTGCTGGAATTGATAAAGCTGCAGATATCCTTGAGGTGAGCTCCGAGGTACAACATCTCAGAACTTTCAACATACTTTGTAAACAAGTGCATTCTCAAAAAGCAATGACGCATCAGCAGGTTTGGAAAAGTTTGGATGGTCAAGGGATTGTCATTCTTCAAAGCTAAAAAGCATCATCCAGCTCTGAAGGATCATATTTGAAGATCTCCTTATTTACTTAGGTCACAAAATGATGCGGCTTACTGCACAAAAATTAAAAAATTCAAGAACAATTTAATGGTTCACAGGAAGTGCACTTAAACTCTGCATTCGTGGAAATTAAAGTTTAGAGCCCTTGTATAAACTAAACAGCATTAATAGGTGAGATGTATAATAAACTGCTCTAATTAGACATGAACTGTACAGAATGAGACCTGTTGTGTCTAAAAATATACACATTTCAAACATGACGCTCAAATCTGGAGATGTGAGACCAGAACACTTTGGATCTTGAACTGGGGAAGTGAACTTAACGTAAAGGACTGGAGGGTATTGTGAGGTGCAGACCACAGCCCCTATTTTGGGATGTCTTTCTTGGAATGAAGTGGTGCTCTATTCCAAAAGGAGTAAGAACTTCAATAAGAACTGAAACCCACTTTATCAAATAACACTGTTAATATACAATAAAGATGCATGAAAAAAATGTATCCCATCCTATATTTAGCTCCACCAGCCATGTAGAACTGATTGGAGTTTAATGTGGGCTGCAATTTACAAGTGAGATTTTTAAGACATTTAAACAATTGATGCCTATGTGTTAAGTATTATGTGCAAAACAATGCAACTTGAAACCCTTCACAGGAACACACCAAATGGAAAGGCAAATTTCCACAGTATAGCTGAATTTTTTAAATTGCACTTTAAATACAAACCAATTAAACTAATGTTTCTCTGATTCCTTAAGCAATCAAAAAAAAAAAAAAAAAAAACCTGTTTTCATCCTTTCCAGGTCGACAGATTTGGATAAACATGTGTGGCCTGACATTTCCCTCACTTCATCTTTCTTCTTTGCAGCTGCAGCAATAAGGAAGCGATTCACATTGCAATGTTGGGGCCAACACAAAACTGTACCCCCTGCAGAAAAGTTATCACCGCTCCCAAAGTACAAGGGCAGGCAGACTTTGACTCATTTTCACAGCAGCTACTATCCAAATCACAGGAATGCGTTCACATTTCAAAACAAGTCCTCATTTCCATCACAATTAGCAAGCAATCATGTAAGCATTTTCCAGTTGGGTTAGATAGCAATTGCTGCTGCTGTGATATTAAACTGCCTTATCCAGACCCATGAATGCACAGAAATCAGTTGTGGGTGCTGAGCAGTTAAAGCTATCACACAATAGGAGCCCAATAAACAGATGTTTTGTATGGAAATACGGGAACTGAGGCATGACATTTATTTTATTGCTGCAGAGCCTGTCAAAATTAAAAGCAAGACCATTCTCAGCTGGAGTTTGGGGACATTAAAGAAACAAATGCGTCTTCATTCAGTGGTTGCCTCAAACTGAAGGGCACATTTATTTAGATGTCAACTGAATATTAAAAATAAATAAATACACCAGCAAAAACAGCCTGGAAACTTCTGGTGCTACTTGACTTTTATCAAGATTGAAAAAGAAATGGGAAAAAACTATAAACTTTAGTATTTATTATGGAATCATTTATATCAATAAATGTTAACTTATCAACTCATACCATATGTGAATAGCATTCTTAAGAACATATGACATGTCACAAATGTCTTTATTCCTTACAGAGTATGGAAGAAACCACACTGGATCCTCACAAATATGGCCAATCAGCCACAAAACAAAAATGTACTGGGAGACCAGCACTGAATCATGCATGTTGTGATGGTCCAGGTCAGCCCCACTCTCCCTTGTAGCTACTGGGAGCCTCTTAAACTTGGAACCGTCGATAGTCATAGACTGAGATGAACCAGGCAAATGAGGACACACACATGCAGCAGGGGTAGGTGTAAAAATGCTCAGTACTTTTATTAAAAATAATTATTCCACAAAGTGTCTGAAAAGTGCAGAGCATCAAAATCTTTTTCAATAAATCAATAATCCATAAAACTGTGCAACGTGAACATTAAAACAATTCATTAATAAATATTCTTTAAAAAAAATTTTAAAAGATTAAAATCTATGGAGGAGAACTGTTCTTTAAAAATGTGTAAGCCCTGGAGTTGCCTTCTAAAAGCCAACATCTCCCGGCTTACCCTGTTCAGATCCGGTAGTGTGAGTATATATCTTACCAACAGGCATGGCCAACCTTCTTAATCCATTCTTGTGTCCCTGCTGCCATCTAAGACCCTGGCAGGGCGCTGCACCAATCCTCCCTTCTGCAACTCCCACTGCCT
Organism: Polypterus bichir lapradei; assembly: GCA_026402145.1. Classification (NCBI taxonomy): domain Eukaryota; kingdom Metazoa; phylum Chordata; class Cladistia; order Polypteriformes; family Polypteridae; genus Polypterus; species Polypterus bichir. Next base: position 46,585,863 of record JANRMT010062817.1, read on the forward strand.
ATCATCATTACATGGGAGTCCAGCTTGAGCAGCAGGTCACTCCAGCTATCGGTTGCTCAGCCAGATTGACCCATTTCAGCCCCCTCAAGCATCAGCTTTACACTCTTCTTCAGGGCTCATCACATGGCTGCCTGTCTCCATTCTACTGCACACTGGCTTTTCCTCGTCCTGCTGTCTCCATCATTCATTCCTTTAACCTCCCATCTCTTTCTCAGAGAAAGTGCATATATTGCTCTACTTTCCCCTATTGTATTATTAATAAGTAGCCTTTGTCAGAATGCCTAATTCCACAGACTTACCACTGTTTATAAGGTATTATTGTATATAACTTATCCCCACCTTCCCTTCTATATCTATAACCTCAGGCAATTAGATATAGTAAAAAGACAAGCAGGAGTTAAGTTACACATAAAATAACGTATTATTGATAATATTCATAAATAATAACAATATGCAAAGTACATTTGAATATTGGCAACCATACAACTTGATTAAATGGTGATGTGTAGTTTCAGGCGGCACACAGACTTGTTTGTTACTTAATGTCTCTAGTTAAGGCATCATTTATGGTCAGCTTTCAGACACATGTCTGTTCAATATGGCTGAAGCCGAGCTGTGCTCTCCATTGTGTTGTCCTTTCAGTTCATGGTGTGATGGTCTTCTTCATCAGATCAGTAAGTGATTCTCCGTCATCATCAGAGGTTAGTAAGAGATGCTTCTTTCAGATGTTAGTAAGAGAGGGAGACTTCTTAATCATTAGAAGTTAGTAAGAGAAAGAGAAATTGTGTATTCACAGCACATCACTTTTTCCACATTTTGTTATGTTACAGCCTTATTCCAAAATGGATTAAATTCATTTTTTTCCTCAGAATCCTACACACAACACCTCATAAAGGCAACATGAAAAAAGTTTACTTGAGATTTTTGCAAATTTATTAAAAATAAAAAAATTGAGAAAGCACATGTACATAAGTATTCACAGCCTTTGCCATGAAGCTCAAAATTGAACTCAGGTGCATCCTGTTTCCCCTGATCATCCTTGAGATGTTTCTGCAGCTTAATTGGAGTCCACCTGTGGTAAATTCAGTTGACTGGACATGATTTGGAAAGGCACACACCTGTCTATATAAGGTTCCACAGTTGACAGTTCATGTCAGAGCACAAACCAAGCATGAAGTCAAAGGAATTGTCTGTAGACCTCCGAGACAGGATTGTCTCGAGGCACAAATCTGGGGAAGGTTACAGAAAAATTTCTGCTGCTTTGAAGGTCCCAATGAGCACAGTGGCCTCCATCATCCGTAACTGGAAGAAGTTAGAAACCACCAGGACTCTTCCTAGAGCTGGCCGGCCATCTAAACTGAGCGATCGGGGGAGAAGGGCCTTAGTCAGGGAGGTGACCAAGAACCCGATGGTCAATCTGTCAGAGCTCCAGAGGTCCTCTATGGAGAGAGGAGAACCTTCCAGAAGGAAAACCATCTCTGCAGCAATCTACCAATCAGGCCTGTATGGTAGAGTGGCCAGACCGAAGCCACTCCTTAGTAAAAGGCACATGGCAGCCCACCTGGAGTTTGCCAAAAGGCACCTGAAGGACTCTCGGACCATGAGAAACAAAATTCTCTGGTCTGATGAGACAAAGATTGAACTCTTTGGTGTAAATGTCAGGCGTCACGTTTGGTGGAAACCAGGCACCGCTCATCAAAAGGCCAATACCATCCCTACAGTGAAGCATGGTGGTGGCAACATCATGCTGTGGGGATGTTTTTCAGTGGCAGGAACTGGGAGACTAGTCAGGATAAAGGGAAAGATGACTCCAACAATGTACAGAGACATCCTGGATGAAAACCTGCTCCAGAGCGCTCTTGACCTCAGACTGGGGCGACGATTCATCTTTCAGCATGACAACGACCCTAAGCACACAGCCAAGATATCAAAGGAGTGGCTTCAGGACAACTCTGTGAATGTCCTTGAGTGGCCCAGCCAGAGCACAGACTTGAATCCGATTGAACATCTCTGGAGAGATCTTAAAATGGCTGTGCACCGACGCTTCCCATCCAACCTGATGGAGCTTGAGAGGTGCTGCAAACAGGAATGGGCAAAACTGGCCAAGGACAGGTGTGCCAAGCTTGTGGCATCATATTCAAAAAGACTTGAGGCTGTAATTGCTGCCAAAGGTGCATCAACAAAGTATTGAGCAAAGGCTGTGAATACTTATGTACATGAGCTTTCTCAGTTTTTTTTATTTTTAATAAATTTGCAAAAACCTCAAGTAAACTTTTTTCATGTTGTCATTATGGGGTGTTGTGTGTAGAATTCTGAGGAAAAAAATGAATTTAATCCATTTTGGAATAAGGCTGTAACATAACAAAATGTGGAAAAAGTGATGCGCTGTAAATACTTTCCGGAAGCACTGTACAGTCCCAAGTATACTACAGAGCTTCCTGTGTTTGATCAACACGGACATGCTGAGAAAGTACATGTGCAATGACACTGCTTAATCAGGAAAAGATCCGAGTCATCCCACGGAAGAAAGACTTTCCGAGACTAAGGTCATAAAGCTTATGAAACTATTTCTGGACAAAAGCAAAACCATAATAACAGTTACATAGAGTACGACAGAAGCATCCACCTGCAGATAAAGTCATTCATGTAATGAAGTAGCATTGCACATGTATTTTGTCAGCAGGCCCGATCAGCAGGCTCGATCAAACACAGGAAGCTCTGCAGTCTACTTCTGACTTTAAGCTGTAGGAAGTAAAGTAAATAAATCAAGATAAATAACATTTGATGTGACTTTTATGTAAGTAAAATGTTTTTCATATAAAGACCATCACAAACAGAACTTTGCACGATACCCTGGCGAGCTCTGTAAGCTCTGCTGTTTCGTTTAAGGACATGTGTGGGGCAGATGGACTTGCAGGATGACACCTGACCTCTTGCTGCATCCAAACTGTGCCATCTTTCACCTTTACGCCTGGTGCAGCTGTGTTGTTCTTATGTGTGACTGGATTTTTCTTGCAGGGAGTGTTTCTGTTCTCTTTCTCCGATGTAGAACCCTCATCCTCATCTGAGTTCACTTCTGTTATAGCACATCTTTATTTGAAAAAAGCAGTGTCAGATTGGGGGGAACGTGAACATGACTGAGAGAATAAAACTGAATAAAAAATTAAAATAAAAAAAAAACACTAACCTTTACAAGTATCATAAATTTCCACCAGCTGTTGCACTCAAATTAAATGTATGTTTTTATTATACAATAATAACAATATAAGCAGCTCACTACTCAAAATGGTAATTCTGGGAAGCGGCTGGAATCAAACCCGCAACCTCTTAATTATGAGTCAGCAGTTCTTACTGCTGCGCCACCCAAGCAGTAGTGTGAGTGTTGTACACGAACCCGATTTCTTTTTCTTCAGTTATATTCATTAATAATAGCACACGTTTTATTATACATGTACATTTTGTGAAAGTGTTTATTTGATATTTGGACTTCAGTCTTCACACATTATACATTTCATCTCAAAATTTTGTCATTAGTACTATAACATAAAAAAACTTTTCTATTTTAGGTGTGTGTTCAGCATTTCTTGTCATCCTACACTTACATAGATCGTTGTAGAAACAGAACACACATGAAATGCATGTGTTCCAAGTAACAATATATTATTTACCCTATGCAACTCCAGGCACCTCACATCCAGATCAACAAGACTTGAGCTAGGACAACTTTTTGCCCGTGTTCAGCTGTAGCAGTGGGGGGCATGGGATAGCAGGCTGCTTGCTGCATGTGTTCATCAACACATTTGCAAAACAAAAGACGCTAATGGAGAGGTGCAAAGGAATTTAAGGTGGCCCGGGATTAAGAGTTTTTTTGTAGGCTTCAGGGATTCTAGTGTTAATATCCTCTCAAAAGAATGATCAGCATCTGTAGAGGATCCATGTCTGTTTTCAAAGTACTGAAAACACTCTGACTGCAGCAAAACATAGTGAGTCTTAAAACATGCCACACAGCAGCATATTCATTATAAAATGATACACAATATCTGTAGTTATAATGTGTAATATTTCAGTGTTAAAATAAAGATACAAAGAAGCTTTCAGATGCTTAAGCTGCTCCTAAAAACAATTTCCATTCCATGCAGACATAGAACAGTATGGACATGTCTTAATCAAAAGCTCATGGGCCTCAATTCACTCTTCATGGCAAGCTGTTTCCACCAGTTTCTATGAACTATTGAACTCCTTCAAAGCTTCTTATGGCAGAGCAGGTCTACCATGAATAGTGTGATCTGGTGCTCCATATTATGAACAAGTATTGTTGGGGAGGTTGGTGGCTCAGAATCTATGGGTTTCCTAACCCTCAGTAGCTTTTTGTTGGCAGTCGAGGATTGTTGTATTGTTTAAAGGCACTGCATCAATTTGTAGACTACACTTTTCTTGCTAAATTATGGGAGGACAGATGTGCTCTTTCACTCAAACAGAAGACAAGACAGGGCTGTCGATGCTACAGGCATCTTGTTAATTAGAAAGGGTTTGGCTGCAGGGAAAGGTCAATATATCTAAGGCAGGGATGCCTTTTACAGCAAGCTGAAATAAATACTGCTTTCAATAAGGGCACACAAGCTATTTTTTTTTTTAAAGATGATAATCTTAATTTAGCAATTCTTATGTATTTCAACACCACAGATTTTTTTTAACTGTAACACTAAGGCCACACTGATGTTCCCAAAAGAAATAGAGCAATATACTGGAGATAAGGAGTAGGCTGAATCGGTGAGTTTGTATTTTTTTTCCCTCTTTAAAATTTTATGTACAAGGGAAGCCAAGCAAAAAGTTTTAAAGAATAATTAAGAATAATGCGCAGACAAGGAAGGGCTACTAAATTAGTCAGCAATGACTTTATAATACCCTGGATGACCATAGCCATTGGCCTTTTCTGTTTCCCGGAACGGTGATAGACATAAATGAGATGGACTGGGGCGATGGAGGACACAAACAAAAAGTTTATTCAAAATAATCAAAAGTCGTGCAAGAACTAAATTTTGAAATAAATAATACAAGAGAAACATTTGTGAAGAAGAAGAAAAACCAATAAATTATTCCAATAAACAGATAAAACCGGGATATAAAAATCAAAGTCAGAATCAGTAATTTCCTCTCCAGTGCTTCTCTCTTTCCTCTATCTCCCCTCCTTACCCTCTGGGTCTTCTCAGCAAGACCAATTCCAGCAAGGCCTTTGTACCATCCACATACGTTGATATCTGCTAGGATGACTGCAGCTAAATTCCCTTGTTCTGCCACCTCCTTTGGCATCCACAGGACCTCAGAGAACACGATTATCGCTGCTTTACAGAATATTGCTCGGCTGGGTTATCCACCCCTTTAGTGCTGTTCCTCTCACTCTCTCACGGGGCAACAGACTGACCACTTCGCCTTTCACTCTCTATCTCTCACTCTGGCCTGATTGTCGAAAACACCTTGGTCTTTTCTTCTTATTCATTGTTCCCATGTTTATTCCTATTTAGACCTCTGTTATCCCTGTGAGCATAGCTGCATTCCCTAGCAACTTACAGAGCAACAATAAAGGATGTCTGTGCTGATCTCAATCACACATTAATAAGCAATTGGCTAATTCCTCCATTAAACACTAAATGTAAACTCGGCTTTCCATCAGCACATACCCATAAGCCCAAAGTTTGACCCACACTGTTCATAAAACTTCTCACTGCCAAAGACTCCTGACATGCTGTACTACAGACTTTCAATACTTTTTGTTAATTGTTTTGAGCAAACAGCCTCAACTATATACTGTATTCCTGAAGCTTTCAAATACTGTACCTGTAAGTTTCTTCCACTGCGGGGCAAAGCTTGTTTTCAGTGTTTGCATACAGTATGCAAATAATGACACAGTTTTTAGTACTTATCTGCATTATGTGGTCTTATGAGAGAGAAGGGTGCCCTGAATTTGAAAATCTGAATTAATTATTGAGCTTCAAAGATCTACAAGAAATCTTTATAGTGGAAAAAAAAGTTAATTTAGCCCAAATAGTTTCACTCTCCAGTGAAAATCTAAAGTAGCTAAATTAACTGTTGTGGGCTCTTGATTTCGTCTTAGATATAAAACCAATAATTTCCAGTACACTTCAAAGAGAAAGCAATTACTGATATATGGTTTTGAAGCCAGCACTTTAACGGAATATGCCACAGTCAAAGTCAAATTATCCTACAGTAGATCAGGTCTTGAAATTTTTTTCGAAGTATAAGATGCCAAACTGACATGAACCTCCATGATGTTAAACTCTATTCCTGACACAGTCTTTAAGGAATGCAAAGGAGGAACATTCTGGCAGAGTTTATTACTCTGTGGGGACAAGAATCTTAACATGTGGATACCAGTCTAATGAAATCAGTAACACAGAAATATGCCAAACAGACTAAAAAAGAAGAATGATCCATTATGTTTTTTAACAGTAAGGTACAGTAGTAATAGTTTTTTTATACCGATTTGGTTATGGTAACACTGAAAATTTTATTTTATATACACATTAACAAAATTAATAAAGGGACTGCTCAACACCAGGCTATTTAATAATCTATTTAACAAAGACTGTTAGAAACTACATTAAAAAATATTTTATGTCATGTATACTGTAAATCAAGAAAATTTTCAAATTTTCAGCATGAGGAGAATTTCTTCTTTTTTGAGTCAATGATGTGCCAAGTGAACACCAAGACAGGCTGAAATGTTGAAACTATCTTTATTCTGGGGGTAAACTTATGTCAGCCTTTTCCATACTGGCAAAAGAAAACGAAAGCCTTTCTGGTAATCAAAGATAGGTGATTGATATTGTATTTTTTTTGCTAATCATTCTTTATAAAACATGTAGTATTGTGCACATTATCTGGAACTTATTCTCTGCTGCACTGATATAAAAAATATAAAACTAAATAATAAAGACTTATCAAGTTGAAGGTAATAGGTATTAACAACAAATTTACTGCAAAATTTGCTTTCCACTTTTTTCCATTTACTTTTGCCATTTTTTTTTTCGTTTGTTTTATTATTCCTGGTGCACAGCCCTCTTACACCAGACTCAAGCTAGCTTTAGTTTTCCTGTGAGAAAAAAATAAGTTATGGATTCTTAACTAACCTAAAAACATTCTAATTCCCAAAAAACATAAAGGCTGACCTAAAGAAATACCAAACTACTACTAATTATAATAATAATAATAATAATAATAATATTCTCCCCTCCAAATGTCAATGTCAAGGGAATCGCCAAAGAACCAATATCTGTTGTCTCTGCTGATTAGCCCACCTAAACACAAAACTATCTAAAATTTCTTTACAATTTAAATGATCAGAAGTGATTTCAGCTCACTGCCTAGGTGGTAGACGTGACTGGGAGAGTCTTAATACACTAGAGATTTTAAAAGTCAAATTTAACAGATACAGATAGAAGCTTCCGGTCTTTGATTTATTTATAGACAATAAAGAAATTACTAAGATGTGAAAGTGATGTCTGCCTGCAGTTGTCATTGTCCGTTTATCCCACTATTGTCATTTTATACACGCAAACATAAGGAATGTTCTATGTACAGTATATTTGTGCAAACACACACAAAATCTACATTTTATAAAAAACAAATGCAAATTTTAAATAGAAAAACATGAAATCTCTTTGGTAAATTACAGATATGTTATATTGAATATGCACACAAACGTACACAAGGGACATCAGCTGTTGTCAACATCCTTCTGACTGCTACGTAGCTTAAGCACTTACTTCTTCAACAATTCCTAATATTTAAGTTTAGTAAAAATTCAAGCAAAACAACACATTTTATTGGCTTACTAAAAAGATTACAATATGTACAATTACTCATTCAATATTGTAATCTTTTTAGTTATCCAATAAAAGGTGTCATTTTGCTTGACTATAAAGGCTAACCTGGTACAACACCCAAGTACTACTAATATTTAAATTTGAAAAAGATGAATCTATTGTCAGCAGTACCAGCTCTCAGCTCCATGAGCAGCTGTAGTAAGCAAAGCTATAATCAAATAACTTTCTTCTTAAGAAGTGACCCTGCCAGGCTGCTATGTATCTCATTACTCTCACTTGAGTACTAAGCTTATTACCCAGAAGACTTGTATGGTTTTGAGTTACTGATGACCAGATAGGTGCTGGTAGATAAGACTGGTTTACAGAGGAGCTGCAGTCAAAATGAGACACTCAAAAGTCATGTGACTAGATTACAGAGCCTTTAATAGCAAACTATTGCTTACCATAATGTCCATTGTTAAAATTTTATGTTCTAAGTGAAATGCATCATTAGCCTGCTAGAAGCTTGAGATTATTTTTAAACATAACCACCACAGTTTTCTACAAAAAAATTAAACTAGATATGGTATACACATATATCATTGTGTATTGGTTGGTTAAGAGTTTTCTCTGTACAAAACAATACCCCTTCTGAAATTAAATAGAAAAAAACAGGACTGGAGTGTGTGCTATTTATTTGGGAGCCAGAGATTACTTGTGCTTTTCATGAAGTATTGCATGTCATTCACAGGAAAAGATTAAGAGTCTATTGAACAATATTCACATTCCAAAGAGTCCTACCATTTCCCGTATTGTGCCAAGTGTACTGCCCATTTTCCATTCTTGCTGGATCAGCATGCTGATAGGAGACATGCATCATCAGTTTGAAACAAGTAAAAATGTCTGACAAACTATGAATACATAGGCTTTATTATACACTCGCATTATGTTAAATACATATATAAATAACAACAGAAAGTAATTATTTTGTTTTGGCTTTCAGAGGGAATAACATTTTAATTCAAACCTTCACTGGAGTTTATTCCCCGCATGGTTTCAGAAAGTGACAACATAACAAAACAAATGGAAACAGGGGTAAGGAGTACATCAGGATAAGTTGTTTGTGTTTTCCATTAAATAAAACAAAGTTATGTATTATAATACATTCTTGTTTATCATTGAGTGAGAGATGGACCAGATGTTTGCTGAACAATCAGGTAAGAATTTCACTGTACTGTGTACATATGATAATACTACTATACCATCTTAAAAACGTTACATGCTCTTATTTATTAGTGAGAGAGTACAGGATAATATAGTGTAAGGACATAATATAACCTTGCTTCTGTATAATGATGGCTTTTAAACACACAATAAACAACACAATTTGATCACATCTCACGACTTTTACCATTGTTACATTAGTTATGTCATTCAGAATTGACTTTGAAATACTACTAATGGTTTACAAAGCCTTAAATAATCTTGCTCTGTCCTAAATTTTGGAATGACTGTCTCCCAACACTCCATGTTGTAACCTTGGATCTTTGAATGGAGGTCTGCTTATAATTAAAAGAAGTGGCTAGGTGGCCTTTTGTCATTATGCACCCAAAATCAGAAATACTTCTACGACAGAAATTCACCAGGCTAGTACTATGAATCATTTTGAAAAACTGCCAAAAAGCCATTACTTTAATAGGGCTTTTTCGTAGCTATATTTTAGTTGTATTCCTGATAAGACTATATGGGCATAGAATTATCATATTCTTCAGAGATCCACAATCCATATTAATTTCTACTATTCTCTGCTGTCTTTTATGGTTCTTCTGTGGTGGCCCCCTGCACTGATGGAATGAAGGCGGGTGTCCCAGCTGTCCACAAGAACAACATTATCAAATACTATCATGTGAAGCCTGAAAACCAAGAGGGCCGATTTAAGAATATTTATATTGGGTACAATGCCTAGTGGGGGCAGGGTGGTCTTTTTGGCCTAGGGACCCCTGTAGATTTTGTCTATTCTCCGGCTTAACTTTTTTTTTTGGTTGTTTTTTTTTTTTTTCTTTTCTCCAGGGCATCTGACTTTATACCTTTTTCTTTGTTACTTACTCTTTAATATTACTGCTTAATCTTATTTGTTTTTCATTTCATGTAACTTTCTTTTTGTCATCTTGTAAAGCACCATGAGCTGCATTGTTTGTATGAAAATGTGCTACAGAAATAACTGTTGATGTTGTTGTAAGGTGGCTACAAATTAAACAGACAGAAACCGCATCTGTTAACATCTGTAATCAGATGTTAGCACATAAACCAACCCCATAAATTGATATAGAGGAAAAGAATGTAACAAAACAATTATTAAACAGACAGAATATACTAAGGAAAATAACTTTTTTTGTTTTCTTTTTTTAACGAATTGCTCAATCTGCATGCTATAAAGAAATGGTGGTTTTTCTGGTCCCCCTGGCGTCGTCCTCCACATTAGCTGCAATTACTACAGGAGGGTGGCCTATGTGCTGCAGATTCACCTGTGGGGGTTCAATGAAGCAGAACAGTTCCAACTCACTGCCTCAGCCTTAGAAGAAAAAAGCCCACCTTTCCAGCTGACAGGTGCAAAGAAGAAACCTTTCCCGTCACCATGGAAACCACGTTATTTATTTCTTTTCCCTCTTTCCTTCATAAATACCATTAAGCTTATCTGGATGCAAACATTCAAGGTCGTGAAAACAAAAGAAAGGGATTCTGAACTATTAACTATTCACTTCCATCCTTAGCTATGACAATAACCTAATTAAAAGCACACTTCACAAGTGTAATGGATCTAAATCTTCAGTAGCATTTTGCTCCCTTAACAGGGACTTAGCATGTTTAATCTACAACTAAAAATTAAACATTTATAAACCTAAAATAATACAGAAAGTGTATTGTCTATATTGTTAAAACTGCAAAAGGAAAAAAAATCAAATTATTAAGCATAAGACAGTGTTTTCATGATATATTTTTATAATCTGACAATCAACAAATAATGCTTTTACTCATCAACAGTACATCACTCAGTACAAAGGCAGCCAAATAAGACAAGTGAAGGATTAAAAGCAAAAAAATATAAAAAAGAATCTGCACTGTTTAGTAATCACTAATTACACAAAACAAATTTGCATTTTCACTATGATTGCTTATTAAGCTCAGAAAACTCATTTGTACTTAAGCTCTCATTGTCTTTCCTCTCCTTAGTTGGCTGTCCTCCCCAGTGAGTTGACATTTTCACAGCAAGAAGTCTGAGAAAGAGAGTGAGAAATGCAGCAAGAGAAGCCACAACATACTAACCCAGAAAGCAGCAGTTCAGCACCAAAGTGGAAATTCAACTATTGTGCATACAGTGCCATCTACTGGCAAGGCCTCAGGTAAGCCACTCAACATCAAGCTGTAGCTCTTCAAGAGCCGAGCTGGAAAGTACATTTTTGCTCCAAAATCAGAAAGTGACCTCAATTAACAAATCCTATGGTGAAAGTTAACCAAGTGCACTGGAAATACAAAACGCCCTGCCACATAAAATTCTTGAACTGAACACAATATAATCAAAACAGAAAAATGAGTCAGGTAAGAAGCCGTTCCAGAAGTAGGTCTGCAGTAGGACACAAACTTATAATGTGCTTCAGTATTAAAATATTAACTCATGAAAAAAACATTATGTAATACACAAGTCAGCTAGACAGTATATTTATGCAGTTGAATCCAATATTCTATCATAGTCTATGTGGAATTTGCATGTTTTTCCCAGTGACTGCGTGGGTTTACGCTACTGTATCACCAGAGGCAAACAACTTAATTACATTTATATAACACACTTCTAACTTATTTAAAGAGTTATACATAGATAGAGGGAAACCAGTGAAGCATCCCCTTTTTGTGCCAATATACTCACCACACATTAGCTACCAGGAGGTACCTGTAAATGGGTGAAAAAAGGTAGCCAAATAGAGCCTGGGGATGATTAGGCACTTGAAAGGATAAGGCCAAGATGGGCAATTATGCTAGGACATTGCAGAAACACACCAATCTTTCTGTGTGTTCTATGACCACAGAGTCTCAGGACCTACGTTTTCAGTTAATTGTTGACTTGAAATTGACTCCAGTGTGACCAAGTGTGGGTGTGTTTGTGACTGTAATGTGCACAGGGTTGTTTCACACCTTGTCCCGCTATCCTAATGAGACTGATGGGTAAGGCAACTTGTCCACACAAAGCAGTCAATTCACAAGACTTCAAAGAACATGACAAGCAAGTATTAAATCCTAATCAATAAATAGCATAAGAAAATAAAAATAAAGTTTGCCAGCTTGTTAAACGTTGGGTCACTTGCTTACCCTTGAAATGTTTCTATGAAAATTGCAAAATTCCAGAGTGGTTTTGGGTAAATAATCAGTGCTGCTCTGCTTAACAAATGTTTGCAGCTTCTGAAAAGCAAACCTTAATGTTGGCAGCTGCTTTTATCTGCATATTCTAAAAGATCTACTAGCATTGTTATGCAGTGAAACAGTCAACCCCCCCCCCACCACCACCATTTCCTCCAACCAACATTAAATACCATCCATTAATTGTGCAAACAGCAATGAAACCCTTAAGTCAAATGGGTTTACTTAACTAAACCAAAGAGTTGCCAAGCAGATTTTCTGTGACTTTATAAACAAGTGCTCATAGTTTCTTGTTTCAGTTTATTTAGGGAAGTGCTTATGATATGTAATACATGAAAGTTTACTTTTAATACTTCCTTTTCTGTTTTCTTCAAAGAATCCGGAAGACAGCCGGCTGGAGTGGCTGGACAGCTGGTAAAGGTCAGCATTACAAAATGCAAACTTGACAATGAACAAAGCAATTAGTGTAAACATGGCTCACACTTTCAAAGCACAAAACCTCTCAACTTAAATACATACATTTTTAATTTGGGGCTAGGTATTTTCAGGTAATAAAATCGGATTGCTGTTCTACCCTGATTAAAGAGCTTAAATGACAGAAGACTATGCCCAGAATATGACACCCAAAAATGATTTTATATTACTTTCCCCCTGTACTTTGCAGTGGTGGCTGAGAAAATATTCTTATATTTAATTTTATCATACAGAATGGAGATAAAAAGATTAGGACGCTAAAGTCAATAATAAGCATTGCTGTACAATGGCAAATGATGTGAAAAATGTCCACAAAAAAGAAAAAAAAAACTGTGGTGCATAATCCACTTGTTAGTTATCTGGTCATATGCTTAAAATGTGTAAAACACATGCATTTATGCTAAATTATTGTTATTAAATAGTTACTAACTGAGCTATTAGTGAATGTCATAAACTGGAAAACTAAAGCTCATGGTAGTCACTTTTTGGAAAGAGGACAGCACACTTGACCAATGAATGAAGGGGAGAGGCGGATCTTCCATTCCAAAAGTCTTTCCCATAAGGAGTTAGTTTTCCTGTTTATGATGTCCACTGATAATTCCAGAAGTACCTATTCAAAAGAATTTAAGCAAAAACCATGTATTTGGAATGTTTTGAGCATCTAACTAGATACCTAACATGGATTATGCAACATGAGTAACATGACATTTTTTTTTCCTTTTTCCATGCCGTTGTATAGCATTTGTCACTATTGGCTTCTATTGTGTTGTAAACATCTTTCTCTATATTCTGCATAAGAACATGACCATCACTACTAAGTACATGGGATAACATATAAAAAATATCATTTTTGTCTGGTGTATTCATTAAAGACAATATTTAATAATTTATTTGTTAAAGCAAATAATTTAAGCTTTTTTTAAATTGTGCATGACAAAATAATTTATAATAATGTAACATTCCTGAAATGTTTCTTCTTTCATATGCCCAATTTAAAAAGTTCATTTCTAGTCAAACAAAGCTATCGCAGCTAGTTTATGCTATGAATGTCTTACTTTTTCAAAATCTACAAATAGCTTTTACAATTTTACTTATTTGGAGGATTTAGTCCTGAACCACAGCAGAAAATTCCTGCTGCTCTTACTTTGTATATTTCGACAGCCTTTGTTCTGTGTCAAAGCTCCTGATTTCACCCCTACTGCTAGACGACAGACACTCAGCGGGGTGGGGCGCAATTCAAATCAGGTCAGCACAAATTCAGTTCCCACAAGAATTTGTCAGATTTTTTTTTCTTCTTCCGCTTCTCTCTCAGCAGTTCAACACAAGTTAAGAGAGCGAACACATCAGACTGATTTCCAAATGATTTGGCAAAGCTGCTAGTCATTCAGGACACTTTAATGACAGTCTGTGTTCAAGCAGCTCAGATTTTTGCAGAACACGAAAAATATGGTTGATAAATTTATTACTAAACAAGGAAATTAATATTACCTGTTTAATATTTCTCAATGCTTGTGTTTGGACATTTTGTTCTAATTACCACAGAACAACCTTAATCTTTCCTAGAAACAGGCTGCCTTGTTTAAATAATGCCAGAATATGAATTCTGAAAAATAAAACTTCCTACACATAGTCAGTTTGGAATTACCATTGAACATAACCAGCCTATCGTGGGGTGCAAACAATGAAACAGCATGAAGTCCCCACACACAACTGGCAGGCACTGGATTTGAACCCAGGACATTGATTCAGTAAAGCAACAGTACCATACAGTATATGTGAGACTGTGTATATAGCTTGAAAAGTGTACACTGGAACAGATCATGTTAATTTTAGTTCTTTTAAGACTGTACAAAATGAAGTATATTTTTACGGGGGGGAAAAAGCAAGTACGACTGCAAGAACGTAATCTTGGGGAGCATTATTACAAAATTTAAGAGTTCCCATGAGGATAAACAGGAATTTTTAAATTGTTAGCCAAAAGAAAATTTTCAGACCTGATTGCTTATTTAAGTAATCTCAGAACACATCAGAAATCAGTCACTGCAAATGGATTTTGGGGATTCTGACTGGATAACCCTAGTCTGTTAAAGCTGTACATATTATACCCTTCATATAGATTCCAGTGTTTCCCACATATAGAAATTTGATTGACAAGTGCCACTGCAATAGCTTCCAGCATCACTGGTGCTACAAATGTATATAAATAATGAAATTTATCACTCCTTCTCATGCAGCATGTAATGTTTTTCAAATTTGGGACATGAAAAATGTGCAAGTCCAGACAGCTGCTTGTTTGCTAAGTAGATTATCGTTGTGCTCTTTTATAAGTTGGCCTTCATCATAACCAATAAACAAACAGTTAAGTGATACTTTGTACTGATACTCCAACCACATGTTTCAATTTCTTCTTCAACACTTGGCTAGAAATCAAAATAATATTTCAAAAGGAAAAGAAACACAACCTAGTATTCGGACACATTTTATACAGAGAAGTGTAGTTTTATCTACGTAATTCATTAGCCCATGCAGAGACTACTTTTAATTAATAAATTTGCTATAGCTTTTGTATAGGCCCAACGTTAAAGGTAATCATCTACTTTTGGTGTTTCAGCAGTCCAGTTAAAATCTATATAAGCAGTTAACATAAATCTACAGCATATATTTACGTGTACAATGTATGATTACATAGCTGCAGACTTGAAAACTGGATGGCATTGCAATTCTCTTACTCTGATGAAATTGGTAAAGCGGTTTATTCATTATTTTAGAGCCCTTCAAACCAATGGATTTGTTCAGATAAATTCCATGAATGAGTTTTGGGCAACAAAGGAATACTAAAGGCCCTACACAAAACATTCATACCTAACACGTCTCTTTGTATTTGCCAGAATAGCCTTATCCATTATAGAATCACTTATGCACAAGCAGTAAGAGGTAGCATAACGACAACTGATTGATATCTAATTAAATATATACTTTGAGTAACGGCTGTCAACATTTTTTAAACTACAGTATATATTGATTTGAAGCAGGCACTTTAATTACATCATAACACCATGCTCTGGTATCCGCTCTTTCAGATATGGAAAACTTTGTTGTGGCGTGCAGTTTCAGACTGTTCAGAAACTACAAATATAAAACTAAGTTGTTAAGTTGATATTTTTTATGTGACTTCAGATTTACTGCATACTGCTTGCTATTTTTTTTTTTGTTGTTTTAACAGATTCCTGCTGCAACGTAATTTCATCTTAACTTTTCTCCTGTGATACCCATTAAACCGGTGGGGATGTATTTAGTGTACATAAAGTGCATTTATATTGAGAAAGAAAACAGGACACTGACTTATTACCGGTACTACAGTATGTTATTACTCTGGCTCACTTCACATAGACTTTTCCAAATTCTGATGTCATTAAAATAACAGCTTAAAAAGTAAAACAAGTTTGCAAACAAGCTCACCTGCAAAGAACAAATGATGACTGAATATACAGCTGAATTTAGCTCCATTACTCAGTTCGTGCGTATAACTGTAGCTATAGTTTTACTCTACATTTGTTCTATTTTTTTTATTGAAAATTTCTTTATTTCTTGTTATTTATTATCTCGTAACTTGTTCATTTACTTTATTTCTGTTTATTCTTAATTTAAAAAAAAAAATTGGTACAATGTAATTGTAACAGAGAAGTCATGTAAGCAAAACGGTAACATTTTCCAATTGAGATAGCCCACATCTTTGATCCTGCTGCTATATTGGACTTCTGTGGGAAATACTAGACTCCTCAACAGAAGAACATTTCATGGTGATGTGCATAACGTCCTGCATTTCTCCCTGTTCACTCATGACTGTGTGGCTATACAAAATTCAAATTCAGTGTTTGCGTTCTCTGTCGACGCTGTCATTATAGGTCTGATCACAATCAGTGAGGAGTCAGTCTGCTGGGACAAAGGAAAGGAATTGGTGCAGTGAACCAAGAAACTGATTGCTGACTTCAGGAAACTACAAGAGGCTTCTATACATTGCACATCAACTGAGGCACTATGGAAATATTCTGCATTTTCACATTTTTGGTTTTATTTGCAGTCTAATTTGGTTCAGTTACACAATTGCAACAATTATGAGGCCTCATCTGTGCTTATACTTTCATAGATGTAATTAGTCATATTTTCATCTTTTTTGTATTTTCTACAAATGTACAACAGAATGTTTACCTAACAACTGTATCACAATCTTCTAACGCAAGTATTCAAATTATGAACTGAAGGTCTTAAACAAGGTAGTGATAGATGAAGGCAGCTTTAATTAGTTTACAAAGATTGTTCCATCAGGAGGAAAGACAACCATGACTCTTTTTTCTTTTGCCTTCAGGGAAACCATCAAGAAATTCTGCAACATTTTCAAAGTAATGTGAGGTTATGAATAACACCTTGTAATACCTCATTCAGTGCCATGGCAAATACGGCATTATTATTATGCGCATATTCACACAGTGACCAGTTTCTTAGGAACATCTATTGCATCTAGTACTTGATAGCATCCCATGATAGCAGAAATTCTTTGAGGCATGTGATCAAGAAGGTGCTGGAACTACTCTACAGAAGCTCTAAATTATACTGGCTTTATTGCATTAGGAAGACTTTTTGGCTACAAATTCAATCTAATTTCATCTATTTATAAATATACTAGCAAAATACCAGCGCTTCGCAGAGGTGAACTAGTGTGTTAAAGTTATGAAAAAGAAAAGGAAACATTTTAAAAATAACATAACCTGATTGTCAATGTAATTGTTTTGTGACTGTTATGAGTGTTGCTGTCATCAAGGATTTGATTATCATTATTTCTTTCAATCAGGTTCGTATTTGAAGGACGTGTTGTGTTCAAGTTTCATTCCGTGTTTGTCAACCGTTGTAAAGATAACAGGTTTCATTCATCGAAGTGTTCACTACCCAAATCGCTAAAGGCAAGGAGGCGCATATTTTGAACGAAAAGGGAGAAGACAGTGAAGGAGCGGAAAAGTGAGAAGGAAAACTGTTTAAATAAAGAGCTGGGAAGGTGAATGGAAAGAAGCAGCCAGCGGTAAAGCAAGGAAGACTCTGTAATAAGGACGGTTGGGTGCACATAGAAGGTGTAACAATAGGATTGTTAAGCCTTATGATAATGTTCCCGCACGGAGGGTTTATAGAGACGCACTGGGAGAAGTATAGAATAAGGAAGCCCGTGTGACTGTTCTTCTGTTCTCCTTCGACAGTTCTGTGGCTCTGCATATTTGTATGCACCTCTCTAAACTTGCATCACTGGTTCCACACACAATTCGGTCACGTATAAGGGAACTTTTAATCTCCCTGAAATTGCATGTGCCTGCTAACACTCTCAGATCTGTGACGTAGTCGTCTATATTTTCTCCCCTTGCCTGATTTCTTGAAAAAAATCTGTACCTCTCTACAGTTTCATTTATTTTTGGGTTGTAATGTTCATCAAATTTACGTGTCATCAAGCTTATGGTTAACTCATCAGGTCTTACATCACCGGTCAGCGCCTGACACAATTCCCTGCCACTCTCTCCAATAAGATAACGGAATAATCTGACCTTAGTGTTTTCCTCTGCCTCCGGCATTGCAAGTTCTGTGAATAATCTGAACTCATCCTTCCATGTTCTCCATGACTTCACCAGGTCTTTAGCATCAAGGCTTAATGTCAGCGGCGGTCTCAGACCTTCCATTTTCCTTTCGTGTGAGCGTCTCCGCATCCTGAACTTTTAACAGCAAACTGGCATGACTTTCGGCGCAGTTCCGTCACCTACGCTGCCACCATGTTTCTCTCTCGAGATTATTAAAAGGCACAGACTCACGCTTCCAGTTTAAGTCTGTTTATTTCACAGTAGTTAAAGCCAGAACAAAGTCAGTTCACGTGAGCCGCTCTGAGTACATGCATCGAAGCTTCTCACCTGTGCTTGTGCTATCTAGTGCGATCTATCAAAAGTCTCGTTTATACCCTGCGTCTTCTCATTAAACTTGTATCTCGCGAATATCGTATTCGTCCCAGGCATGACAAACGCCAGCGGCAACGTGTCTATGAACCTAATTAAAAGTTAAGCTTTACACCCTGCCTCCCTATTCGTTTGCATAAGCACAGTCCTTCACCAGCAATTTTAACTCTGTTACAGCAATTTTAACTCTGTTACAAAGTGATCAAAAGTCTCGTTTATACCCTGCGTCTTCTCATTAAACTTGTATCTCGCGAATATCGTATTCGTCGTAGGCATGACAAATGCCAGCGCCAGCCTGTCTATGAACTTAATTTAAACTTTAGGTTTACACCATGCTTTGTTTCTGAACTAGCCGCACTTTTGAATATGCTTGTATGTGTCACTCACTTCATATTCTTTTGCTGCCTTCTCAATTGTGTAATGCGTTTTTTGAACAGGTTTCATTCATCGAAGTAATCGCTACCTAAATCGTTACTCGTGAATCTAAGATGTTTAACAGGCATTCCCGGTATTAAGTTGTGGATTTGCCCACGAATATTTAGCGGCAGCGGGTCTATGAACGTAATTTAAACTTAAGCTTTACACCTTGCTTTCCTATTGATAGGTTTCCGCAGTAGCTGCACTTATGAATATGCTAAGCACAGTCCTTCACCCGTGAATATTTACCTTATATGGGCAGGCACTCAATTACATGGGAGGAGTGATGATGCGGGAAGCAACTCCGCCTCACACGGCGACCGAGCTGTAGGCTATGGCTATGGCCGTATATATGGATGAAAGTAGGTTCCAGTTACGACCGTTACACATAGAATTTCGAAATGAAACCTGCCTAACTTTTGTAAGTAAGCTGTAAGGAATGAGCCTGCCAAATTTCAGTCTTACGCCTACACGGGAAGTTGGAGAATTAGTGATGAGTGAGTGAGTGAGTGAGTGAGTGAGTCAGTCAGTCAGTCAGTCAGTCAGTCAGTCAGTGAGGGTTTTGCCTTTTATTAGTATAAACTAGCAAAATACCCGCGCTTCGCAGCGGAGAAGTACTGCCTTAAAATTTTTATTAAGAAGAAAATTTAACCTTTTTAAACTGAGGGAAAATATGCCAATAATTATTTGTTAAGGATCTCTTTGTATACCATGTTGTCAGTTCGGCCCTCCGGTTGTAACATGACCAAGCTGTGCGCTGAGCTTACTCTTGAGCATGTAACTTACAGTTGGCCATGTGAACAGTAATCTTGTCTCAAATCTCACAGCTTGGATTGCTGCTGTCATAATCGGATTGAGTTTCATGGTTTGTATTTGCAGGATTTGTTGTGTTGAAGTGACATTCAGCATCTGTCAAGCATTGTAAGCACACAACCGGTTTCATCGATAAAATCACATCCAGCTTTTGAGAGTTTAAACACTCATAAACATCAAAGTGTCCACTACAGAAATCGTCACCTGTGAATCTAAGATCTTTAATAAGCATTGGCGGTTGTCGAAAGGTGTAAAATATTTACCATTTCGGTACACTTGAAAGCGACAACCGAACAATTCAGCGGCAGCCATCAACTCACATGCAGAACCATAGGTGAAGGGCTTAAGCATTTCACTCTTATAGTGCTCCTGTGTAGTATAATTATCTCCTGTACCGTCATCAGTCCACACCTTGAACCTGTCCCAGTCATTCAATACATAAGACACAATGTTCCTCCGGATATCAAGAGTGAGCCTGATATGGCCGTGCAATATGTAACAAAGAGAATGGAAAAGGTAGGTGCCATCTCCGGGCATGGAAACCACTCAGTAAGTGACAGTTCTTTGATCGATAGTGATCACCTCGATAGACATGGTAATGGGGGTTGGAATGATAAAGGAAATGGGTACCTGAGCAATGTAAAGTAAGTCTAAAATACCTATACAATAACTATAATTGTAATAAACAAACAATAAAACAGCGGAGAAGCCGTGGATTAAACAAAAAGGCTGTAGTTATCAGTAGGGAGACGTGAATCCCGTGGCGAAGCAAGGAAGGGAATGTAGAGACCGGAGCGACGGACGGTCTTATATAGGCAGGCAGCCAACAACGTGGGAGGCGTTGGGATGGGGGACCCAACGCCACCTCACACAGTGACTGAGCTGCAGGCTATGGACGTATATATGTACGTAAGTAGGATTCAGTTAGCGTTGGGAACCCATGTACCAAATTTCTTGAAGATGGGCCCATAAGTAACAAGGACTGTTGAAAAGTTCAATATGGTGGCCGACAGTGGCATCATACCACCGAAATAAGTACGTACATTGGTTTCGGTTAGTGCAGGGAAGCCGCCTATAAAATTTCGAGAAGATCGGGCCATAAATAAGAAAGTTCAACATGGCGGACATTGTTGACCATTATGACCATTACGCGTAGAATTTCGAAATGAAACCTGCTTAACTTTTGTAAGTAAGCTGTAAGGAATGAGCCTGCCAAATTTCAGCCTTCTACCTACACGGGAAGTTGGAGAATTAGTGACGTTGGAAAGTTCAATATGGCGGCTGACAGTGGCGTCATACCACCGAAATAAGTACGTACATTGGTTTCGGTTAGCTCAGGGAAGCCACCTACCAAATTTCGTGAAGATGGGGCCGTAAATAAGAAAGTTCAACATGGCGGACGTTGTTGACCGTTATGACCGTTACGCGTAGAATTTCTAAATGAAACCTGCTAAACTTTTGTAAGTAAGCTGTAAGGAATGAGCCTGCCAAATTTCAGCCTTCTACCTGCACGGGAAGTTTGAGAATTAGTTACGTTGGAAAGTTCAATATGGCGGCCAACAGTGGTGTGATACCAACAAAATAAGTACGTACATCAGTTTCCGTTAAAAGTTTAATATGGCGGCCGACAGTGGCATCATACCACCGAAATAAGTACCAAATTTCAGCCTTCTACCTACACGGGAAGTTGGAGAATTAGTGACGTTGGAAAGTTCAATATGGCGGCTGACAGTGGCATCATACCACCGAAATAAGTATGTACATTGGTTTCGGTTAGCGCAGGGAAGCCGCCTACCAAATTTCGTGAAGATGGGGCCATGAATAAGAAAGTTCAATATGGCGGACGTCGTTGACCGTTATGACCATTACGCGTAGAATTTCGAAATGAAACCTGCTTAACTTTTGTAAGTAAGCTGTAAGGAATGGGCCTGCCAAATTTCAGCCTTCTACCTACACGGGAAGTTGGAGAATTTGTGACGTTTGGAAAATTCAATATGGCGGCCGACAGTGGCGTCATACCACCGAAATAAGTACGTACTTCGGTTTTGGTTAGCGCAGGGAAGCCACCTACCAAATTTCGTGAAGACGGGGTCATTCTTCTACCTACACGGGAAGTTGGAAAATTGGTGACGTTGGAAAGTTCAATATGGCGGCCGACAGTGGCGTCATACCATCGAAATAAGTAAGTACATCGGTTTCGGTTAGCGCAGGGAAGCCACCTACCAAATTTCGTGAAGATGGGGCCATAAATAAGAAAGTTCAACATGGCGGACGTTGTCGACCGTTATCGACCGTTATGACCGTTACGTGTAGAATTTCGAAATGAAACCTGCTTAACTTTTGTAAGTATGCTGTAAGGAATGAGCCTGCCAAATTTCAGCCTTCTACCTACACGGGAAGTTGGAGAATTAGTGATGAGTGAGTGAGTGAGTGAGTGAGTGAGTGAGTGAGGGCTTTGCCTTTTATTAGTATAGATTCTAATCGACTGACATAGGCAGACTGTGAAGTCAATTTGCTTTGAAACATGTTGCATTATCATGCTGGAAGGAAATGCCAATTTTAAAAAAATACACTGCAACTATTAACAATACCTAGGTAGACTGTGGCATTCAAATGACACACTACTGGTATTAACAGGCCCAGTGACTGCCAGTAAAGCTTTCCGTACACTACTACACAACCATCATCAGTCCATGTCCATGGCACAAAGCAGTACTGATCAAAAGTTTCACACTGTTTATCCAACATTTTAATCATGCCATCTGAACATTCTTGCAGTAATTAAAATTCTTTAGACAAGCCAACATATTCCAGTATTCACCCATCCAGTTTTGGCAATTACAGTATATACTCACTTTAGTCTTGTCTTCCTAATTTTAGCTGAAAGGAGTAAAACTCAACATTGTCTTTTTCTACTTTACCCTGTCAGCTTCAAGGTCCAATGTGAAGTGCATTCATAGGTGCCAGTCTACACACCACAGCTTTAAACAGCTGTTATCCAAGTATAGTATTATGAACTTCATATTAGCTTGAATGAGTCTGGCTATTCTCTTCAAACTTCTCTCATAAATACAGTGTTTTAACCCACAGAACTAGCACTGCAGTTTGTCTAGTCTGTTGGAGAGAACTGAAGTCTCGATCATATTTGTGGAACCAGCTTGAGATACTGCATACTTTATCCATCCATCCATCATCCAACCTGCTATATCCTAACTACAGGGTCACAGGGGTCTGCTGGAGCCAATCCCAGCCAACAGAGGGAGCGAGGCAGGAAACAAACCCCAGGCAGGGCGCTAGCCCACCGCAGGACATGCACACACACTCTCACACACCAAGGACACACTAGGAACAATTTAGAATCGCCAATGCATCTAACCTGCATGTCTTTGGACTGTGGGAGGAAACCGGAGCACCCGGAGGAAACCCACGCAGACACAGGGAGAACATGCAAACTCCATGCAGGAAGGACTAACCGCGAGGCAGCAGTGCTACCCACTGTGTAACCGTGCCGCCCTGCGTACTTTATAACATGGTGTTTTATCCTGCTGGAAGTATCCATTTAAAATTGTAGAATATGATGATTTTTGTCTATCACACCATTCCCAGCAAACACTTGAGACTATAGTGCCTGAAAAATCTAAGCAGCGCACCTTGCTTCTGAGATGCTGGAAGCACCAGTCATACAATGTTCAAAGTCACATAGATATGCACACCTTCCCTAGTCTTATATTTGGTCAAACAATAACTAAATCGTTTGATCATGTCAGAATGTTAGATCTGTATTGTATTCTAAACACATGATTAAATGTTTGGAGGAAAAGGCCATTTAATTAAATTTCATTTAATTCAATTGTCTATCTTCATTTGTAAAAGGCCACGAAAGTAAGCATTTGCGTGCAGTAAATATGAAATTACCTTAATCTAAAACAAATCATGAAAAAGTTTTGTTAGCAATCTTCAAAAAAAAAAAAAAAAAAAAAAAAGGAAGTTAATGTGTGCTAAGGGGAGTACAATAAACAGCAATTTCATGGTGGCGATAAAGTTGTCCATGAAAAAAGATGAATCCTCGGTGGTCATTTTTATCTCCTGTATTTTAAGGTACAATAAACTGACTGGGATAATGAGGGCCACTCTACTCAAAGTAACTCATGAGCAGCTCTTGCATTAACCTGTATAATTTTCATAACTACAGGTACAGAGAGCTGTGGAAAATACCACTATGATAAACCTTCTACTGGTGAAATCAGATTCCCCAAGACAAAAAGTTAGAAGAGCAAAGTAACCATCAAATGTTATTACTGTAATCAGGAAAGTGCTCTTCTGCATGAGAAGTAAGGCAAAATAAATTTTACAAAAGGACTCTGGTGACAACTGTGCATAGGCCAAAAAAATCTTCATAAGGAGCCATGTACAGATCTAACTATGCAGTCTACTTGCTTCAAACGGATTTCCACACAAGACCTCAACTTTGGAAGCAGGGAGCAGAGTTTAATCACTTTTAACTACTGTCTTATTTTCACACTCTTTTACTCAATCTAAAGGATCTTGCTAGGCAGGGCATACTGGCCAATAAAATTTGAGCGCAAGCAGTGACAGATGTTATCTGGCATAACATTATAAAATTAAATAACTATTTCCCTGATGGAGAAATATTGCTTGAATCAAAGACGGCGTGTGTTGAAAGAAATCTTCACTGTCTACAAGATGATTGTTCACAACGGGGTTTCAGATGATGCTGACAATTTATTCCTGTATTCAACATAATATAGTTTACCACTGAAATTCCTATTTGTCCTCAAGCTAGTTGCTTGTTCTGCCATTATGTTTACCCATCAGCTGAAGTTTATTTTATAAATTTGGCTTGTATAGTTAAAAATCATCATTATCTACTTTACACTGCAGTTTACATGCTTATAGTTACATTAAAGCCATTAATCAGATATATATTACAGCTCACAAGATCCAATCAGCCTTTATTAAAGCAAATGCACTCCTCTCCAAAGGTATAACAAATGTTGACAGCTTTAATATTTTAAAGAACCGATAAATGTATCCAACATAAAAAAACACAGGGAGGAATTAATTACAGTTAATCAAAAAGTACTTAATCATACACAGTATGTTAAGGTTGTATCAAAAAGGTGACAAAATGGCTTATGAGGCAAGGGCTTTTATTCAGTAACCTAACCATAAAAAATAAACCTTCAGTTATTTAAAAAAAGAAAAAAAACAGCTGAGGGGAGAAAAGAAAACCCTAAATAAATACACTGAGCTATAACGAAAAACAGGATTTCCGTCCCCAAGCTGGACTCTTCTTGCTATAAATACTCTCCCAGATGTGACCACTCTCCTCCTGATTCCCAGTGTCATTACCAGTTTCCTTTCTGTGCCCAGTTGAGCAGTTTGCAACTTCTAATTAGTCATCCCTACTGATTTGAGACCACCATAGCTGGCTACTTTTTTGAGGGCCTAGCCTTCAGAACAAAGATACAGTTCTTCCAACAGGTTCTTTATTTAATATTGGGTTTTCCACTGATGCAATATTTCTTTCTCTTTACAAAGGATGAAAACACATACAAGCAGCACACATAAAGGAAAATAAAATGATGTTCCATTTACAATAACATGTCATTTAGACATTACTGATAAAGAAATGAGTACTATATTTTAAACAAAAAAAGACAAGAAGGAAAATGTTCCCTACATGAACTATGAAAGGAAAAATATGGAATGCATCTACCTAAAATTTTCTGATCATCACCTTTTTAATTCTGATAATCTGTGCCAAACCATGCTTCACTTGAAAATTACACTTTTTACAAAAAAAAAACATTTTATAATATACAAACAAGAGAAAAATGTGAGCCTCAAGGGATTTTAAAAGACTCCACATTTATGACTACCTACAGTTTAATGAAATCAAACGGAGAGCTCCAAACCTTAAGTTATGAACCCATAACCTCTATGCCTGTTTTACTGAACTTGTTGCTTATATTCTCATTTCTCCTAAAGTAGCAACATGCTGAGCCCAACTGATTGGAGCATTAATGTCTATTAACAGTGTCTAGTTAGTTACCTCTTGAGAAATTTTTAGGCAGTCCAAAGTTAGACAAGAGGAAAAAATATATCCTTCCAGTCTCTCCTGGTTCTGTTGCTAAGTATTTTCCAAAAGATTGTGTTTAGAAGACACCTTTTCAAAGGTTCCCAGAAGCTATTCTCCTAACATGTTCACATCATCCTAACTCGGTCTTCTTACATATTTGAGCAATCGATTAAAAAAAACATTCTGTAGGAACCTCATTATGTGCACTGGTACTCACAATCACATTCTATTTCTCACTAGCCATATTAGATAGTACTTATACAAATGTTGAACACTAAATTGAAAGCTTCAGCTGAGAGCATACTGAATTTACACCTTCACCATTCCAATCCAATAGAAAATTCTGAATGAGGTTGTCATTGCAATGATTTTTGGTGAAACTTGATTACATGCAGTATTGTCCACCAATCCTGCACAGAGACTTCACTTCAACAAGTGGTCCTCATGATTTCATTCACTTGCTTATTATCAAGAACTCACAACCACAAGTGAAGATGGAGATATACAACTGACGACTAAATTCTCAGAAGAATCTATTAATGTATTTTCCATGTCATCCTCACAATAGAGCTATAGCAAAACTACCATTGTTGTAATGATTGGTTGATCAACATCTTCACTCACAAATGCAGATACTCCCAGCTAAACTGCAGATATAGTGAGCCACTCATTTTCAAAATAAGACTGTCATCTTAGATTTGGTGGTGGTACTTCTGATCCTGACTGTGTTACACTTAGCTGTAAACAGTTTCAGGGCAGAGAGGTCAACAAGATAACACCATCTGCAATCTACAGTATGTGTTCCAATACTATGTCTATTTTATTATATCATTATGTCATGTTTATTCAAAGTACCAAATGTGTACTGCTTTAGCTTTACAAAACAGTAAAATGTCCCCATATTAATTATTACTGTCAAAGGGAGATATATAAAACCAAATGTATAAAGCATTATCTTAGAATACCACATTTAAGAATGAGTATTCTAATAGGTGTACAATAATAATTGGAGGGATTGCTGAGATGGAGATATGCATATATAGATGGTGCAAATCAGTCCTGTTCAAAGCAAATTATTCAATGATTATATGACCTTCTGCTGATGCTCACGGTGTTGGGTTAAAATAGCTTTCTAAAGAAGGCCTATGGAGAGCAAAATCCCAGTACATCCTCTCTTCAAATGTAATCATAAAAGGAGATCACTGAGCTTTAGAGGGCTCCAAAGTGTTCTGTCAGGCTGAATTTTCTCTGCTTTCATGTGGCCTGTCACTGTTACAATCATCACTCAAATTCACAAAATTCATAACTTTCAAGAACAATTAAGGTAGCCAATTGATTAATGTTAATACAATTTTGTTAAAAAAAGAATATGAATCTCAAATAAACTGAAGACAACTTTTATTCCAAACCCACAGTGAATAAATAAATGAAAACTGCACTTTCTCACCATACTTGCAGCAAGAGCGTAAATTTATACTTTCAAAATTTTTCTGTCCTTTCACGAGGTCTCATGCTGTGCAAATGTGACCACATATTTAAAGAAAAGTAAAAAAATATATGGTGACATAGTTTACTACATCTCTTATTCTTACACTAAAGAAATAATCCATAATAATAAAAAAATTAAAACACCTTAGTTAAAAAAAAAAAAAACAGACTGCATCTTTCCATACTCTGGAGGACTTGAGTTTAACATGCAAGATGGATGAAGCATGACAGATTAAAGGAAAAATAACAGAAGGAGTGTATAAATCAGTTGGTCACTCCCCATGATACTCTTTCTACCATCTTTTAGTTTTTTGTCATATACAATGCACTTTTGATTTATTTACACAAATAGAAGTTCTTTATCCCTAAAATGTCATAGCAACAGTTAGTTACAATAACAAATTCTCTCTGAAAGGACTCCATTTTAATTTGTAAACTTAAAAGTTAATTGCTTCATATCTCATTGACAACTTTTGTTATTAATTTCAAAATAAGGGTTTAATTCAATTTTTATTTCAAACTAAAAGTAATTTTTTTTTTAAAAAAACATAACTGCATAAAGATAAGAAGGAGAAAAAAGATGAAAATCTTCATAATTACACTGCTTAAGTTTACTAAGAATAACTGCATTTTTTTAAAACAATATAGTGGTCATGGCATCTATCCGTCATAGCTGCCAAATTAAAAATAATATGACCTACGATATCAAACTTAACAGGGTTAAAGATTGAATTACCTGTTCTTGTCTTTCCAACCATTTATCCACCATTGGGTGATTGGCACTCAGTGAGGAGCGGGCATTTTCCCTCTGAAACTGATTAGACCAATTTCCAGCATCTCGTGGCAAGCTTCTATAAGAATCCAAGCCTCCTCTCTGGATATAAAAAAAATAATGAAACTGAAGACATACACACTGAAATTATGTTTATTATAACATACTAGCTGATTACCCAGTGGCTTTGCTCACTGAGTGCAAGGGAAAAAAATAAAATGTAGTATTTATAAAATAAGTTATTAAGTAGTAAATCATTTTGATAAAAGAAGTTGAAGAACATATAAGAAGCATATAAATTATTAAACAGTAAAACATTAACATTTAAGAAGTAAAGATACATTGAGTACTACTGCAGTGGTTTCGGGTAAACTACATGCTTGACAACCTTGCACTATGTGCCTGTGATTTAAGAGAAAAATTATTCTGAGAAATGTGGACACTGCCCTTCCATGCTTAACGGGCAGAAGGTCCAAACAATTCCCAAGTCCAATACTTTACATGAAGAGGTCGGTACATCTTCTTAGATGTAAAGCCTCCATCTTCTTAAAAGAATTCATCACAAAAGCAGCCTTGAATGTTGCGGGGTTTCAGTGACCTATGCTCACCTTAAGGGACAGTAAGTAGCCGTGCACCGCAATTTACCAAGAGAGTCATGCTTCGATTGCGGCAATTACACTCATTCGTAAAGATTTCCACCGTCCAAGGAGCCGACGGGGCATTTAAAGTGTCAGAAATAGTGTGAGAAGAGAGGACACTGTCCGAAACTGCAATGCTGTCGACCCGGCGAAGCAGGCCGACGTTCTGCGCCTCACACCGTCCACTTTATTGTCACGACCCCTCGCCACTGAAGGCAATCTCGTCTTCATATTGTTTACAGCTCAGCGCAGTTAAAAAGTAGAAAGACGCAAAGCTGTTTTCTTCATCTCTTCTACTATCAAGTACTGTCAATTAAAAAAAAGTTACAATGTGGCAGTTTCTGCGACAGTCACTTGGATGAATAAATAAAACTTCTCTGTCAGAACGTGCCTGGCAGCGGACGGCTCAGTGCTGGAGTCCAGAGAGGAAGGCTGGTAGAGGGCGACGCGGGGCGCACTTCTATGGGATACATCAGCGTGTTTGTGTTTACTTTTCAATATCAGTAAAATAGCACTCACACAAATAATAACACTTCGTAAAGACGATTTTAAAATGGCGTCCATAAATGAAGTGATTAGTTCCTGTATTATAATATGTTCTGTGTATGTTCTGTGGTCATACGTAATTTCCATTTCGCGGGGTCATACGCAATTTCCGACTCATACGCGAAAAGAATTTTATATATATATATAGATATTGCAATGTTATTATATTTGTCTGTTAATGACACGTACAATCTGAGATTGTCAATTAAAGAAGACAGAAGTTTCAAGGTAAGGTAGTTTTACTCATTCAGCACGGTGCTGTACAGTGGTGATGCATATGCTGATCAACAGGCAACAGAACTATGAATTCCTCTGTGCCATGTACATGTGACATTAATGGCTCTATAACCTATTCATAAAATTAATTAAATAAAAAATAAAATATTACAAATTTTCTAAAAATTTAAAATAAAAATTGTGAAAGACACATGAAGTACAGAAGCGAGAGGATACATCTATAATAAAGTATATACTAAATAAGATTTAAAAAATGTCACTGGACATCACTATGAGACAAAAAGCAACACATGATGTCAACAGTGTTAAGATTTTCACATGAAAATCAGTTAATTTAAAAAGTCACTGAAATAGCAGACATAAACCACTCAAATGTAAAGTCATACCGGAGACTTGACACTTGTTATCTCTGTTGATGTTTCCACATTTTGCTTAGGTGATTAAATATTTAGTTTTGGTACCTTACATATCAGAGCAATGACATAAAAAAGATAAAAATATGACAGAATGACAAACTGTAAGTTGTTAAGGAAATACAGACAAAGTATAAAGGTTTAACAACAGAATCCATAACCAATTCAATCAATGGAATACAAAAATCATCTTTCAGGACACTCCTAATAGAAGTTTCTCAGTATTGAGCAAAAATGTCAAGAAGAAATTTAATGCAGAGGATTTTCCATTGCATAGACACATGAGATCAAGGCCACTGCTCTGAAAAAAATATATTTAAACACAAGTATTTCAAAGTCGGAATAGATCATTTAAATAACCATTTGATGAACCACTCACACTTCTTCTCCAACATCCATAAATGAATGACGCTCCCAGTGGGGTAGTCTCATTGCAGAATGAGCAGACTTCCAAAAGGAGCTCTGGCCTAACCAGTATGACGTTTGTTTCGCTTTCTGTTCAGAATCATCAAGCAAATATTTCTTTTGAACTTAGTACTTATTAAAAAGGGTGAGCCAGTTGGCTTCACAACATTTCCCTGGAAGACAAATGTATTCACTTGGTTGAAGACACTGTGCATTTACCACACAACATGTGCACAATGACTTACAGTATCTATATAGTTCACAAGCACTTTCATACCCAAATTGAATTAATATGGCATTGAGGTATACTCTGCATACAGTATACACATTTAAAACATTTTCAAGAATATACAAAATTAAATGAACTGGTGTACTTTTCAGACTGGCATCTGCCTCGCACCGGTTGCTGCCAGAAAGTTATATTCTTGCTGAATCCTCACCAAGAACAGAGAAAAATGGAACCTGATTAATAATCACAAAAGTGACCAAAAATGCAACCATTAAATATTTTAATACAGGTAGCTAATAACATGGGAAATGTAAAAAAAAAGTTCTGTACTTCACAAAGTAAAATTTGAAATTGACAAGATCACAATCAGACAACGCATTGCTTTTCTGCAATGAAATAACATATTACAGGAACTGTATGTATGCCAATCATGCCATTCAGGGATGGTTCCTGCTTTTTGTTCATTGCTGCCAGGGATGCATGAATTTTGTGCTGACAAGATTTAATGAGGTCTACGTAAGAAAGAAATGCTTTTATTCTTTGTGATTTACTTTACTATATAAAACGGGAAGAAACCAGTTTAAAAAATGATTATGTGCACAGAAAACAATGTGGTTCAACTTCAGACTTCTGAGGTAATGTTACCATTCGGTAAAATGAGAGCTTTTTAAGACAGGGCAGGCCACATTGTTTATACTGTAAAAACATAAATTAAATGGATGCTAAATATACACTATAACAATCTTAAGAAAGAGACAAGGGCTTACAAACACAGAGAGATGCCCCTATAAACACCAGGGCTAGGCATCAAAAATGTTATAGATGACCCTGACACTAAAGAACCTTTATGACAGCTTAATTTGGGGTAAAAATAACAAACAACTTAAATAAGCAACATTGAGATTTATGTTAAGACTCAATAAACCATGCAGCAGAGAATTAACTGCATTCTCCACAAAACTGATTTACTGACCTGAGCAGAACTACAGATTTCTCTATAGTCGATCCAATATGGACAATTAAAAAAAAAAAAAAAAACAGAAGAAATTGTACAGCAAGACTGTGGTTTTTGGCAGGTAAGCATCTTTTATGATAAAATGTGGAAGCACTAGTTTAGCAGGTGAAGAGCCAAGGAGGAGAAAAAACAAATTGGGGCTTTAAATCTGAAACCTGCGATTAGCAATTCTCAACAGAGTGATGGAACAAAGGTTACTTACAAGATAAAACTCTTGCTGTTTAACTGTATGTCTTAAATCTCAGCAGCAAGTCCAGTAGGCTTGTGATTGTGGGGGTTAGATTTTCTTCTTCTTCTTCTTAATGCCTTTGAGTGCCTGACATTCTTAATGAGCCTGAAATGTCAGCTGCTCTTGATGCCATTTACAATTCCCTGTGCACGTGTAGGTACGAGACAGACACAAACCTGTTTTTATTGGTATCTTACAGGCTCAGTTTATTATTGATGCCACTGTGGAGTTAGCACCATAACAGCTGGGAGAGAGGAGTGTGTGGGAAGGATTGCTCTAAATAGAGGACACCTCAGGAGACCAATCACAGGGGAGTCCGAATGCTTTACACATTTCAAGGGAAAATAAAAAGGAAAAAAAAATCAGTTACCTATCTGCTTTTATATTAGAATTTCTGATTAGTAACTCTGCAGGTTTACTCTCAATAATTTTATATATACAATTGAATATATATGTATATATATGTAAACTTTCTTAACTGTGTGTGAATGTCTCTTAACTGGCACTCTCATAAAGCCTGCTTCTGAGAATTGCTGAATATTTTTGAGGCACCTCTCTCACCTCCAGTCTGATTCAACACTTTCAGTCTTTGAAAGTGACACTCTGAACATGCCTCATTCACCTTTATTCCTTCTGGTGTGTCTCAAGCTTGCACTTCCTCCTTCATTGTGTCATCAAAGCCAAACCAATCACAGGCCTTAGCGTTTAATTATATATTAGGTAGATTGATAGTTTCATCTAGGCACTAAATCATGTGCCATCCAACAGACAGTTTGAAGATTTGAAGACAAAAATGCCATGCAACACTATTCAACTTATTGTATCATGAAGTGATTAGGTTGGCTTCAAATTAATGAATAACACAATTGTTCATACTGTACATTTCAAGAATTGTAATAATCATATAGAAAGTCTGTAAATGGGGAATGAAGGTTACAGACAAAGCCTAGCCACTAGGCCACAAAGTCTGTATTTACGTAATTGATAGTTATACAGTATAGTGCACTTCATCCTAAGCACTTTTTTCAATTATTATTATACAATTTCGTTACTTAGCCTTCAGGGCATATTAATTAAACTTAGCAAACAGTACCTGGGCAGCTACTATATTGATGGTAGAAATGATGTGCATGAGACAGGTGTGGAGGACAAATAGGGAGACTCCAAGAAGGGATGCGACAGTGACAGTGCAACCATTTTGACCACTCTTCAGTAAAATGTTCTTTTACCGCATGCTATTATACATGACTGTATTATATTTAGGGTTGTTTCCTAATTTGTGCTCAGTGCTCCCTGAAATTGACTCACAAGTTAGAAAACAGATGGACATTGAAATGAATGTTCATTCAATAGTTTTTGTGGTATATTATCCATATCACATATTGAATTAGAGAAATTTGATGATGGTATTACCATCACAATGTATTTTTTCTCCACTCTCATGATATTTAAGTGCCTGGCTGTTAAATGACACCGAGATCAGAAGCACTTTCTCTGTTCAATTTCACAAACCAATCACATAATTCTATGAAGATCAGAGCTTAAATGACACTCAGTTTCAATGTGCAATCTGACATTGACCCTGTTTTCAATAAAAGAAAAAGTCAGATGCTACTAAAAATCTTGTACTCTGCTGCATTTGCAAAAAAGAAAATACTGAAATGGCTAAATTTACTTTGACAAAATTGACACCAAGAGCTACATTAAAATACAACAGGAAGTCTGACAAAATAAAATGCTGATTATCAAAACAATTTCACAAATATTCCAGCAGATGAAAGATGAAAGCTGAAACCATTGTTATCTTTCTCATTTTTAAAACTGTTTTTATAGAATGCTAAAATATGCCTAAAAATACAAAATAGGCAAAAAGAAAATTGTGCTAGAAGTGAAATTGAAAAAAAAATATATTACATGTGCCATGTCAGTTTAGTACAACTGAGTCAAAAAAAATCTTTTTTGACTATTTTAAAACATTTATGGGCCAACAGCCATAGATAATACTTCGGCTGAATATTGTCATTGTCTGCTGTTTGCTGGATACTTGCTGAGCGAAAGGGATAATATTTAAGTAATTTAACAAACAAAGTTATATGTGACAGTACTGATTTAAAACAGGGCTGTCCAACTCCGGTCCTGGAGGGCTGCAGAGGCTACAGGTTTTCAATTTAACCACGTTCATAATCAGTGACCAGCTCTTGCCTCTAACTTCATCTGCCTTAATTTTCAATGACTTGCTATTTAAGACTCAGTTTCCTTCAATTATTTATTTTTTTCTTAAATACCAGCCTTACAAAAATGAAATCCTATACCACACTACCTGAAGATTTTAATCATTTGGAAGAACTCTAATCTAACCTCAATAACTCATTAAGAATGTCATGTTCTTATCTATTTCAAGCTGGAAAAAAAATCTTCTTACACTGATCTGGTCAGCCATTTTTTTAGAATTTGGCAAACATTATTTAGTATAAGTGTAAGCTAAGCACAAATGACTAGTATTGAACCTTGACACTGTTCTTGCTGTTTTATTCTACGTGAAAAACTACCTTAGATGGGTATTTAATGTCTCAGAATCAGGAGTTGAGTGTATTTGTTTCATGGGTTGTGAATGAAATTACTTGATTTTTTGTTGGACTGTATTTTGTTAATATGTTTGGCTCTTTAAATAAAATAAATAACCTACAGTCATATGAAAATGTTTGGGAACCTCTCTCAGCCTGCATAATAATTTACTCTACTTTCAACAAAAAAAGATAACAGTGGTATGTATGTCTTTCATTTCCTAGGAACATCTGAGCACTGGGGTGTTTTCCGAAACAAAGATTTTTAGTGAAGCAGTATTTAGTTGTATGAAATTAAATCAAATGTGAAAAACTGGCTGTGCAAAAATTTGGGTACCCTTGTAATTTTGCTGATTTGAATGCATGCAACTGCTCAATACTGATTACTTGCAACACCAAAGTAACTGGATTCGCTTGTTAAGCCTTCAACTTCAAAGACAGGTGTGTCCAATCATGAGAAAAGGTATTTAAGGTAGTCTGTTGCAAGTTGTGCTTCCCTTTGACGCTCCTGTGAAGAGTGACAGCATGGGATCCTCAAAGCAACTCTCTTTAAGATCTGAAAACAAAGAATGTTCAGTATCATGGTTTAAGGAATGGACTCAGGAAATGGAAGGCCACAGGAACTGTAGCTGTTAAACCCAGGTCTGGCAGGCCAAGAAAAATACAGGAGCGGCATATGCACAGGATTGTGAGAATGGTTACAGACAACCCACAAATCACCTCCAAAGACTTGCAAGAACATCTTGCTGCAGATGGTGTATCTGTACATCGTTCTACAATTCAGCACAATTTGCACAAAGAACATCGGTATGGCAGGGTAATGAGAAAGATGCTCTTTCTGCACTCACACCACAAACATCGCTTGTTGTATGCAAATGCTCATTTAGACAAGCCAGATTCATTTTGAAACAAAGTGCTTTGGACTGATGAGGCAAAAAATGAGTTATCTGGTCATAACAAAAAGCACTTTGTATGGCGGAAGAAGAACACCACCTTCCAAGAAAAACACCTGCTACCTACTGTCAAATTTGGTAGAGGTTCTATCATGCTGTAGGTCTGTGTGGCTAGTTCAGGGACTGAAGCCCTTGTTAAAGTTGAGGGTCAGATGAATTCAACCCAATATCAACAAATTCTTCAGGATAATGCTCAAGCATCAGTCACAAATTTGAAGTTACGCAGGGTTTGGTTATTCCAACAAAACAATGACCCAAAACACAGTTCGAAATCTATAAAGGCATTCATGCAGATGGAGAAGTACAATGTTCTAGAACGACCATCACAGTCCCCCAACTTGAAAATCATCGAAAATCTATGGGATGATTTGAAGCAGGCTGTCCTTGCTCGGCAACCATCAAATTTAACTGAACTGGAGAGATTTTGTATGGAAGAATGGTCAAAAATACCTCCATCCAGAATCCAGACACTCATCAAAGTCAATAGGAGGCATCTAGAGGCTGTTATATTTGGCTCAAATGCCCAAATTTATGCACCTGTCTAATTTTGTTATGATGCATATTGCATATTTTCTGTTAATCCAATAAACTTAATGTCACTGCTGAAATACTATTGTTTCCATAAGGCATGTCATATATTAAAAGGAAGTTGTTACTTTGAAAGCTCAGCCAATGATAAACAAAAATCCAAAGAATTAAGAGGGGTTCCCAAACTTTTTCATATGACTGTACGCTTAGGGAGTGATTTCATGATAACCATCAACTCCTCTATCTGGCCAAAAACTTTTTGAAGCTGAAAAGTTACCTATAACTGTTTGGAAATAATTCACAACTTAAATAAACCTATAATTCTTCAATGTATTTTTTATCAGACTGTAAAAATTACAATATATTGCAACATAAAATTTCTCTTATGAGCTGAAATAACAAATATTTTGAAGTCAGTAAAGAACGAAGAATTACAAAACACACATCTCACATGGATGAGCTCATTATAACTTCATTACCTTACTTCACAGTATATGAACAAGTAATGAAAGCTAAACTTGCAGAATTTCACAGTGATGATTAAATAGTGATGGAGCTGGTACGTGAGAAACATGTGAGTTTTGTGAGGAAAAGAATTGTTTCTGTTAAGCAGGAAAAAGTAGTGTAAAATAATCCTGGGCTTTTTAAAGCAAACATTACTTCAGAAGAGAAGACCATGTTTAAAGTATTCACAGATTACTTGACAACCATACATTTCCTTTATGTTGTAAGCTTTAGTCACAACTACCAAGTTTATTTTCCCGACAGTATGTGGCAAATGCATGCATTTTAAAGAGAGCTTAAAACAAGAAAACATGATTTATAAAAATAACTGTACCATGTGTTTTTTTATTCCTGAGTATCCACTGCCTTGCATGCACCCTTAGTCATTCAGTAACTATTGCTATTCACTGCTTCCCTCAGGGAGGCACTACAGGAGTGTGAAATCACGCACCACAAGACTGACACATAGTTTTTATCCACAAGCAATCAGACTCCTCAACAATGCTAAAAATTAAAGTCAATCCAAACCACAACTCATAGCCGCATAAATGGTACTGACTGCTGCAGGATGCCATCAGGCACTGTGCACCTTATTTTGTAAACTTATAACTGTAATCGCTATTTGTTTTTATACTTCTTTTGACTTTCTGTCTTTGTATATGAAGATAAGCAAGCAAAGTAAGAATTTTTAATGACATGGTTTTAACATGTGTTATTACTGTGTATATAACAATAAACCTATTGTATCTTGTATCTTGGGTAGTTAATAGAAAAACACAAATTCTTCTACTTTATAGCAAACTAGCAGTGTTACCTGGCTAAGACAACAGATCTTAGTTATTGTGCTGTCAGTGCATCAGATGATGCAGAAGTACTACTAAACTAAGTGCTTTACAGTTGTCACAGACGGCTGGGGTTCTTACCCGGCCGGGACGCCTAGAAGGACCAGAAGCTGGCATTAAAAGCTTCCGGGTCAGTGGGACACAACTGCCCTGGAGCAGGACAGGACCACGGGAGAGGAGGAGAGACTTTCCTACTCGTTGGGACCCGTGGCCACCGCCAGGGGACGCTTTAAGCCTCCTGGAACCCGGGAGAACATTACTTCCGTCATACTTGGCAAGATGGCGGAGGAACCTGCCAGGGACGCCCGGAGTGCTTCCGGGGCAAAGGGCAGCACTTCCGCCACACCAGGAAGTGCTGCCGGAAGTTCGTTCCCAGCCACCTGGAATGCATCCGGGCGGGAATAAAAGGGCCCGCCTCCTAACAGTCGGAGAGCTAGAATCGGGAGAGGGAGCAGGACGAAGCTCCCAAGTGGAGATTGGAGGCCAAGGACTGAGAGAAAAAAGGATTATTGGGTGATTATTGCTTTATGCATTGTGTGGTGTTTTGGACTGTGTTTATTTAAATGGAAAATAAACGTGTGACTTTTATAAAGATGTGGTCTCCAACTGGTGGTGTCCAGGCATGTCTCACAATGTATACTATTTGAAGGTTTTACCAAAGGCTAACATCATTGGCAGGTAGTGTGGTATAGTGATTACAGCTTTGGATCTAGGGCTTCTGACTACATAAAGTTCGGATCATGAGCAACTCACTTCATCTGCCTGTTCTCCAAATGGAAAAACAAAACAAATGTAACCAGCTGTATCTTAAATAATACCGTAGATCCCGGAATACAAGCCGAGAATTTCGTCCTAGATTTTTGGCTTGGAGTTTGGGGTTCGGTTTATACAACGAGTATCATTTCAGATTCCAGATTTCCAGCGCAATGCCGGTTTTGCCGATGAATACGGAAGTAAATAATGACGAAACCACAGAGCCATCTTTCAGATGAAGAAGTAACTTTGCATGCCGGTACTTTAAATTAAATAAAGAATTTATTCAAAAAAGTGTTTTAGTTGTTGATTTTATTAATAAAATTTATAATAAATTATCGGGAAGTTTAAAATAAAATTTATTTTGATTCACGATCCACATCTTGCGTTACGAAACGGATGCGGTCACGTGTATCCGCTTGCGCGATTGTAAACAAACAACCGAGAGCGCGTTAGTAGCGTCAGTCGGAGCCCAGATACATGTGTTTGTGGATGTAATTTCGAAACGAAGATGGACATTGTGTGGAAATATCTCCTCCTCCTCCTCCCTTCCTGCAGCCCAAAGATGTCAAATTAAATGGTGAGTACAGTATGAAATTGTTTCTAGAATAGAATGCCTTTTACTGTCTATACGCATCTACAATGAGATTAAAAGCAGCTCCTTCAGTGCAGAAAAAAGTTCTGTATAGGGCTTGTATGGTTGTTTTTTAGCCTTAGCATAACGCCGTATCTGTGGCCCCGCTTCTGCTTTCTTTCCCTCCTCCGTCTGTGTCGTCTCCTAGACCCGACAACAAACCACGGAGAGCCCGCTGGTCTCGCTATGTTGTCTGGGATGTTGTGCGTGTGATGAAAAACACTCAAAACAGATGTCTGGCTCTGGACGCCGATGTCTATAAGGTTCTGAATGGTGTAGCGGATGTTCGCCGAACCGATCGTGCACAAACAAGGACAAAAAAAAGTACAAAAACAACAAAAAAGTGCACTGAAAAGGAGAGCCCTGAGCCGCTGCACGCCGCCATGCTCCTAGCCTAATCGAAGTAGGCTAGGCACTTTTTATAACTTTTTGGTTAGTACATTAGAAAAAATATTGGTGTTTTTTATTATGAAAAGGTTAAGTAAGTGTTGTAGTGGGAGGTTTGGAACGCATTATGGGTTAGCCTTTGCGAACGAATTAAGTTCGTAAGTCAAGGGTCCACTGTATTGCGTATTTAAGTTAATCAAATTTATAACAAGTCTCCGGAAATCCACCCGCCGATGTACCGTATTTGCGTATATAGTTTCAACACAAAGGTTCCAATTTACCAAACTTCTCCGCAATCACTTCCTAGTTTCCATCAAAAATGCCAGCAGTATCAAATTCTCGCCGATAAACATTATAAATATACCCGAAGAGACACTTTTAAGGAAATTTAGAAAATTTTGCTTGGAGAAGGGGGTTGGCTTAAATACCGGTCATTGGCAAATACATGTAATTTAGTCGGTAGAGAAGGGGATCGGCTAATATACCGGGTCGGCTTGTATTCTGGGATCTACGGTAAGTAATAATAATATTATATTATTATACATGCTATATACAAATGCACATGAGTAAAACATTTCAGTATTTGATAAATTTCTGCTTCTCCAAGTGACTTAGCTTTTGCTGATGGTCATTGTAGCACAGTATTTTTTTAATTGAAACAGGTAATCAGTAGGAATAATGTAAAATTTTAA
The DNA here is from genome assembly GCA_026402145.1 of Polypterus bichir lapradei. NCBI lineage: Eukaryota > Metazoa > Chordata > Cladistia > Polypteriformes > Polypteridae > Polypterus > Polypterus bichir. Next base: position 46,625,716 of record JANRMT010062817.1, read on the forward strand.
TACATAATATCATTATTAGAAGTTGATGATTTTCACTTGATTTCATTGTTCATGTTTCATGTTTTTCCATCAGTTGCTTGTTCAAACTTGTATCTTTTTTTTTTTGCAATATAATGGTAAAAAAACAATATAGTAATAAAACATTGTATGTTACTTTAACTTTTTACAAACAGCAATGATGTTTACAGGCTGTACTCATATATAACGAATTGAATGATTTCACTTTTGTGGTTGTTTTCTCTTGTGCCTGAAGTGGAAGAAAAATAACTGCTGGTACTATGTTTTGGTGGCTTCTTAAACGATTGGGGACACATTTAAAGTCCACAGGTGCATATGTATACGTAAGGAATTTTGAAAAATGGGGCAAACCCAGTTCATAGTAAGAAGTTGCACATATACAGTGCATCCGGAAAGTATTCACAGCGCATCACTTTTTCCACATTTTGTTATGTTACAGCCTTATTCCAAAATGGATTAAATTCATTTTTCTCCTCAGAATTCTACACACAACACCCCATAATGACAATGTAAAAAAGTTTGCTTGAGGTTATTACAAATTTATTAAAAATAAAAAAACTGAGAAATCACATGTACATAAGTATTCACAGCCTTTGCTCAATACTTTGTCGATGCACCTTTGGCAGCATTTACAGCCTCAAGTCTTTTTGAATATGATGCCACAAGCTTGGCACACCTATCCTTGGCCAGTTTTGCCCATTCCTCTTTGCAGCACCTCTCAAGCTCCATCAGGTTGGATGGGAAGCGTCGGTGCACAGCCATTTTAAGATCTCTCCAGAGATGTTCAATCTGAGTCAAGTCTGGGCTCTGGCTGGGCCACTCAAGGACATTCACAGAGTTGTCCTGAAGACAGTCCTTTGATATCTTGGCTGTGTGCTTAGGGTCGTTGTCCTGCTGAAAGATGAACCGTCGCCACTGTCTGAGGTCAAGAGCGCTCTGGAGCAGGTTTTCATCCAGGATGTCTCTGTACATTGCTGCAGTCATCTTTCCCTTTATCCTGACTAGTCTCCCAGTTCCTGCCGCTGAAAAACATCCCCACAGCATGATGCTGCCACCACCATGCTTCACTGTAGGGATGGTATTGGCCTGGTGATGAGCGGTGCCTGGTGGCTGAGTTCAATCTTTGTCTCATCAGACCAGAGAATTTTGTTTCTCATGGTCTAAGAGTCCTTCAGGTGCCTTTTGGCAAATTCCAGGCGGGCTGTCATGTGCCTTTTACTAAGGAGTGGCCTCCATCTGGCCACTCTACCATACAGGCCTGATTGGTGGATTGCTGCAGAGATGGGTGTCCTTCTGGAAGGTTCTCCTCTCTCCAGAGTGGACCTCTGGAGCTCTGACAGAGTGACCATCGGGTTCTTGGTCACCTCCCTGACTAAGGCCCTACTCCCCCGAGCACTCAGTTTAGATGGCCAGCCAGCTCTAGGAAGAGTCCTGGTGGTTTCGAACTTCTTCCACTTACGGATGATGGAGGCCACTGTGCTCATTGGGACCTTCAAAGCAGCAGAAATTTTTCTGTAACCTTCCCCAGATTTGTGCCTCAAGACAATTCTGTCTCGGAGGTCTACAGACAATTCCTTTGACTTCATGCTTGGTTTGTGCTCTGACATGAACTGTCAACTGTGGGACCTTATATAGAAAGGGGTGTGCCTTTCCAAATCATGTCTAATCAACTGAATTTACCACAGGTGGACTCCAATTAAGCTGCACAAACATCTCAAGGATAATCAGGGGAAACAGGATGCACCTGAACTCAATTTTGAGCTTCATGGCAAAGGCTGTGAATACTTATATACATGTGCTTTCTCAGTTTTTTATTTTTAATAAATTTGCAAAAAACTCAAATAAACTTTTTTCACGTTGTCATTATGGGGTGTTGTGTGTAGAATTCTGAGAAAAAAATGAATTTAATCCATTTTGGAATAAGGCTGTAACATAACAAAATGTGGAAAAAGTGATGCGCTGTGAATACTTTCTGGATGCACTGTACATGTAAACGAGTTTGAAGGGCAGGGTGGGGGAGCCCTTTCAAATTCCGGAAGTGTGAATGTATATTACAATGGAGTAGCTCTTATAGGACCCTTGAGGCATAAACATGTGCCATCTATATACTTGTCCCGCACCTAAGAATGCCACTTACATCTCTACTTCTCTCTCCTTTGCTTCTGGTTAAGAATCATCTATACTCACAGCCACAAGATCTGGCACCAGCACTTGATCGTTAAAGTGCTTGCTAACCATTGAGTTTAACCTTACTTTCTCTTTTCCATTTTACACTTTACTGTACACAGCAAACTCAATCACATCTGTTTTTTCCTGTCCAGAACACCACCTCTTTTTCAGTCATCTGTCCACCTTTTTGAACTGTGCTGCTGTCAATCACTAGTTAATATGATATTAATAAAAAATTAAGAACTTAAAAATTTAATCGATAAAAAAAGTGCTAGATAATTTAAGAAATATTAAGAACTTAAAAATGTAAATAAAAATTTATCGATAAATAAAAAAAAGTTAGCTAATTTTCTTTTTTTCTATAACACCACCAAATTTCAGTCAGAGTATTTTAGAGATTTAGTGGAATTTAGTTTTTCTATTTCTGCTTTTTAACTAAATGGGAAATAGTGTTTTTGTTGATGCGCATGTAGCAAAACAAACATGCTTCAAAAGATACGGCTAAAAGTAAAAAATATGATATAGTGTTTTGTGTTTCTTGCACTATTTTGATTTGATACTCAAATAAAGTGCTAATGATCTACTTTTTTCCTCATCATTCTTGCAATTCCCATACAAGTATACATTCACAACTGTGAAGGACAAGTCATAATAATCAGTGAAGTCTGTAATGAACTACGTTCATTCCTCTCTGATTTTTTACCTGGTTAAAAAAGGTGGCATATTTATTTATTTTTGGCTTCCTTGGTGATATTCTGAGTGCAGAAGGGAACCCACTCAAATGATGTGGCAAGAGAATTTTTGGCACGACAGTAATTGATCCAGTAAGTAAATTTAACTTTATGCAAGAAAAAAGACAATTACGTACCTTCCTTTCCAAACTATGTGTGCAGCCTTGTGTGTTTGGCTTGAGAAAGCCAGCAGTCGTAGACCAGCGTGTAGGATTTTTTCGAGAAGGTTCTTCAGCAGGAAGTGTAGATTCAGTGAAAGAGGCTGACAAACCAATAAGTGCTGGATCACTGCTGCGACGTACATGGAGTGGCATACCTAAAAAACACAATAAATTATAAGTTAAAACCGAGATAGGTAATGTTCTATGGCCAAGTCTCAAGCCACAATAATGCCCAAAGCCCTCCACGCAAGTATTATGACAACAAGTAAAAATAGGGCTGGGCAATAAAATGATAAAGATAATTATCACAAAATAACTTTTCCTCGATAGAAATATAAGGCATGGTTGATATAACATACAACGTTGACAGAACTTATTCCACCCTTGTTTTGACAGACAACAAGAAAAGCCAATGATAATGAGAATCGCGTCCAACCAATCATGCAGCTGGAATACAGTTACAGCCACGTCAGGTTAGGTTGATGCAAACAGCACTGAGCATAGGAGTAGCAGCTAGAGGTAGAAAATGTTAATGAAAACTTGAAAAAAAAATCAGTGTTACCAAAGAAGATACCCAAATGGACACAGCCCAAGGCTCAAAAGATGAGGACACTATTAAAAAGGAAGGATCCTAGAAATTTGGTTGTGTGGAGATTTTTGGCTAATTAAAGTCCAACAAGAAGCAGAGTAGGGTGCACTGCAAATTGTGTCAAAAGTATGTTCCCACAAAGATAGGTAATACCACTAGTTTTTTTGCACCAACTGACGGTGCCATCCTTCAGAGCACATACAATGGTTTTTTTTAATCCGAGATCTTAGCAAGTGCTGCACTAATGGGGATTTCTTGCCTTTTTTTTTTTGTTTACCTTGGAATAGAAGTCTGTGTGGACTGATCTTTTAAACCTGTCCCCACCTGCTCCCACAGTACTCCATCCCACGCCCGCCCACTCTCATATCCAATTGGCCTCATTTGTCCCTCACCCTAATGGTTTTATTCCACTCCCAGCTGCAGTAACACACTGCTTTCATTAAGGAAAAAACTCACATATGGTTGATAAGCCTATTTAACATGATCTTGTACACTAAAGTGGTTGAATGGTTCCCCTGTTTGGCCCAGTTGTCCTTTTCACTTTTTTGGCAACAGTTCTGCTTCATCAGTATTTAATACAGATCTTCCGATGGGACTTAAATAATAATTTCTGAAAACAAGTTTGCCTTTTTTTAACAGAGAAGATCAAGAAAGAGTAGTGCAAACAACATATGTGTTGTTAAAGACTTGTAAGTAGACAACCAATTACTTTTTTATATTGAAATAAAGTACAATCTATCCTAATAATTACTAATCATTCCACAAAAATGTGGAATGGGAATTGAAGGTAGGCGCTGTCTACGTACAAGTCACACATATAAGTTTAAGCTTAAAACATACGCTTTACTAGTCATTATATGACTGGTAGCTTAACAAACACTCCCCACTTTCTCACAGTACTTTTTGCTTATCAATACAAACACATTGTAACCAAGCAAAGCACTGTGAACGTACTGGCACCTCCTTGTCTACTAGAAAGCTGTGTGAGGAAACAGGGCGTTACTAACAGCTGGCCAGTGAACTTCTCTACAATCTTTGAGTGCATTAAATCTTGATTATTGCAAATTATTACAAATCTTTTCTTGTTCCTGCACCTTTGTGATCCTCTTAAACAAAATATATATAGAAACATAAAGCTTTGGGCAGATAAATGTTGGTGCTTTGTAGGGCATGTATGTAAGTGTTGGGGCTTAACAGTTTGTTGACAAGTTCTTTCAGTAATATTTGATTTCAAATCAGTTGTCGCATCTTTAAACAGTTCCAGAAAAGAGATCACAGTTTTATCTTTTTGTTGATGCAGCTAATGGTCAAATTGCTGCAAAACTGAATTCAGCACTATATCTTGTTTCCACAGACCTGTTTGAAAGACCTCATAAGCCTGCCTTGTTGTCCAGTATGTTTAAAATACCTCACTTTTTTTTACACAAGCCAGAAGCTGGGCAACTTTGTGTGCTTTCTCCATCACTGCTGGTGTAAAAGCATTTGAGAGAATCGTGTTAAGAATGTGGGCACTACAGTTTAATCTGGTGTAGCCATGCAAGGCAGTAATCGTGTTTGCTCCTCAGACAGTAACAGTCAATTCCGAAAACTCTTAAAATTTTCAGACAGTAAAGTGCAAATGTTTTCATCCATTTTAATCCTGCTTGCTTCAAACAGGTTTGCAAAAAGTACCCTTGACACAAGATTGTAGCTCTCATTAATATAATGGATAGTAGCGGATATGAAAATGGTTTTGTCAAAGGTTTCGGTCTAAATATCAGTTGTGACAGCACACTCATAATCATTAAGTCTCTATGATGTCATACATAATATCCTTTCTCAGTTTTTGTCTTTTTCTACCATGTGCCGCGATACAGTCATCAGATGGGACAGTATCACTTTAAACTTCAGACTTTCCAACTTTGGCTGCCTTGTCAACCAGATACTGCTGAAGTTGAATACAGCCTTCACCAAGACACTGTGTCATAAAGCCCAATATCCTTGCAAACAAATTCCGCACATTTATCCTGTGCTTCACTTTTAGTGTTAGCTGTTACTTTTGACAGGTTTGGCATGAATGTCAGTTTAGTTTGACTCTTTGCTACAGCCAAGGCTCATCAAGGCAGACAGCAGTCAGCAACACTACAATATGTAATTTGGTTATAGGTTACAGTCTTTTATGGATGAGCATTACACTCCCATGTCAAGAACAACTATGACTGAACATCCTATTGCTATGCTTGTTAATGAAATTAAAAAAAAAAATTAAAATGACATGCTGCAGACCACACCATGTGTGCCTTTTTGGGAGTTACAGCACATTTCTGCAGTGTCAGTGATAGCAAATACTGGCTGAAGTCAGCCTTCATGGACCCACAGTGTAGGCTAAACTGGGGAGACTAGGATGTTCTGCAGCAGAATGTAGTCTGATGCCTTCTCATGCTAGAGAAAAGGTAAAAAGATCGCTCACAGGTTAGGACCAGCATGCGCACACACTTGCAGAGTTATAAATGAGTCCCTTGTAAAATATATTAAAAAAAAAAAAAAAAAAACTGTGTTTCAGAGGTCCTGATTACTGAAGCTGAGGCTACTGGATGAGAATTTTCAGAAGAAAACCCTACAGATGCAGGAAAAGTCTCTTCCATGCAAGTACCCAAGACTGCCGGCTAGATATCAAAGCCATAAAAGGAAGCACATGAATCAAGAATCCTCTATAGCATCACAAGTACAGAAATACTTTGAGAAAATTTAAAAGCAGTGTGATAAAGACTCTCTCAACTTTTGGACAAAAAATACGGATAGGTTTCTGGTCTTCATCCCCTTGCTCTCAAAGTATTGTCTGTTCCTGCAACCTCGGCCCTTGTTGAAAGTGTTTTCAGCAGTGGGGGGTCTTATCGTGAGACCACACCGTGCCCGAACGGGAGCCAAAATGCTGACGTATTTAAAGTTCCTTAAGGGCAATTATGCACTGTTGCATATGTTTTAATGCCTTTTTAAAAATACTTTACTACTTAGATGTAGGCTGTAAAGTTTTAGAAGCATTCAATAAACTTTTTTCTTTTAAATGCAAATGTATTTAAATGTTATTGAGAATCTGAAAAAAAATATTATACATGTAAACAGTATAATAAATTAATCAAGAAAAAATGTTCTTTTATTCATATCAATATGTGCATTATTTTTTTAGAGTAATAGGGTCTTTTGGAATTACATAAATAAAAAATATAGTCCCAATATGGGTGCACTCTACCAAAAAAAATCAAAATTTTGATTGTGAATTTTGACTACTGTAAAAATCCTGGTCTTGACTCTTGACTTTTGACTTGGTTTTGGTTGGAGGAGTCTTAATCTTGTGTTGATCTCAAAACAGATGGCATTGAATGCATCACTGTTAGATCATATTTTGATGTGTTCCTGCTTTGCGTCTTGTGCTTGCTGGAATAGGCTCCAGGTTCCCCACGACCCTGCTGAGGATAAAGCAGATATGGAAGATAGATGGTGTTTGAGAACACTTTGAATCTGCGTTACTAATGTCCACTGCCTCATTGGTTTGCAACAGTCAATCTAGTTTAGCATAGCTTGGCTGCAACATATTGCAACTGTACAATACAAATACAATATTAGCGTGAGATGCAACATTTCAGTCGGTAGCACTGCACCTGGTTTGCGCAAAGCAATTATAAACTTACAAACTAATAGCAAACTAAAATTTCTTTAGAGTGCATTTATTGGTTAATACTGACTAAACTGTATCTACACAGTGAGAAAAAGAAAAACTAAACTAAAAATAGAAAAAATATTTTATACCTTTTGAAAATAAAAATGATAACAAAAGTTGATTAAGTCCCTGAAGCAGCTGTTCCCCTTTCTGCCTGGAGGACCGCTGGAAGGTAAGCACTAAGACAAACCTACCTAGAAGCAGCCCTCCAGCCCTTTGCCAAGAAATATTCATCGCTGTACAGTAAATGCTGCAAATAAAAACAGCAGCTTTCCTAGTGTAAGAGCTATTAAAATCATCATTTAACAGCAAGTTTATTTTCTAAAAACACTGCAAAGTCCAGAAGGGGTGGAGAAGCCAAGCAGATGGTGCACAGCAAAAGTAATGCTCTTTGAAGAATTTAGATGTTGTTAATTTCAAGAAACACTTTTGAGGCTTTTCTTACAAAGAAGTCCAAGAAATGATGGTAGTTAAGAAGTATTTAAGTTATAAAATAAATGGCGTTCAAAAATAAAAGGGAAGTCAGTTAAAAAGTTGAATCACTATACCCAACAATAATACAGAATTAAATTATACATCAACTAGTCTGCGACCTGATCCAACCAAATCAAACAGATTTGACATTGTCTTTAGTTGTAGGGACAGTCTCTAAGTACATGAGAGCTGTTAACCAATTAATGGTCATCTGGAAATATAATGTATTTAATGTTGCAATAAGTAAAACAGGTGTTTTGGAACTCGCAAACAGAGGAGAAGCTCATCTGTGTGATGTCTCATGTTTTACATACCATGACAGAATGGAAAAAAGAAAACAAGGGCTGGGATTATGGCTGAAATCATGGTAGCTGGTCACCGTTCTACAGCTCCAGCTCTGCCAGGCAGCACATTACTAGCTGTTAAAAAAGACTGTACTGAACATTCAGCACACAGTAAATGTGACACGGGGAGTGATTTTCAGCTGTTTACATTTACATTGCCCAGCAACAAGATCAACAACTGCAGTTGGCAAATCTGACACACCGCACGACTAGTAGTTGTGACACTGGCATTAGGTGCTTAACTTACATTTAAGTGTATTTGAGGGGGAAAATAACATGTAAAAAAAGGTACAGTCCATTTATATGGAACTTTCATGTAAAGCAGACTTTAATGATACTGCAGGAAATAATAGAAATAAAATGCAACCAATAGTACTGTACAATAATAAAGTATATTAACTTACAAAATATTTATTAAGTACATAAATAAATGAAGAGTAAAATTCAGGAATTGAACAACTTCAATAATATTTCATTTGAAACTAAACACATTGAGTCAAATTAAGTAAACAAGCGGCATTGATAGCCAGATTGGTACAGGGGTCACTTAATTCCTCTGTGCATGTCAACCTTTAGAGGTCTATTGTGCATGTGTGTTTTTGTGTAAATAATTTCGTTCTCTTCATCATCAAGAATGTGCTGTGGTTGGACAAACAAACTGTCAGAAATCTTCATGTATAAATTACTTTGAGCATTTGCGTGAATGCAAGTGTATGGCTTCGTATGTGTGTGTACATGTATATTTAACATAAATCATGTATCTCAAAAACTACTTGTGTCAAAATTGACAAAGTCCCATAACTAAACAGGGGAGACCACAAAAATCCCAGTTAAATTTAACAATTTCATTTCTAATTATCATTGGACATAGATCAAACAGTTTTGGAAAGGTATTGGGATATGTACTGGACAAAAACCAATAGGCCTGGAGCCTGTAAAAAGACAATCATAATTCAACTTGTTTGAATAAGAAAGAGGTCAATTTTTTTGGACGTTATTGTTGTACATAGGTATCAGCATTCAGGGTGGATATCTCAGAAACCTCTTGTTCTTAAATGTTCTATCATTGGTATGATGTAGTCATCCAGGAACTCTACACAATGTGTGTGTGTTTTTTTTTCCTGTGAAAATTTTTCACTTTAACACATGAAAATAGATTTAAATTTTTCCCAGACAACATGCAAAAATCTATTTTTCTTGATGTTCTAAACATCTTAGAATCAGAATCTGAACATAACTCAATAGTGAATTTTTGACTCCATTATCAAACTTCCATTTACATGGAAGTAATACACTGAAGTATTAAACTGGAGATGCTGAAATGAAAGCGTAGTGGAAAAAGGATTGTACAATCATTACAGAAAAATAAAATTGGAGAATACAAATATGGGCAAAATAGAATAAAATTTAATTGAAACAAGTAAAAAGTTTCTGCTACTAGATTTGCAAACCCCTCAACCATAGTTCATTAAACCCAACTCTCAGTTTACAAGTAAGCCAAGCATTATTTGTATAATAAATTAAACTGGGCATGATACCTAAAAATGTCATAACTGTAATATTTAAAAATCCACATCTCACTAGCAGTAATAATAATAATTCTTTGCATTTATATAGCGCTTTTCTCACTACTCAAAGTGCTCAGCAATTGCAGGTTAAGGGCCTTGCTCAAGGGCCCAACAGAGCAGAGTCCCTTTTGGTATTTACGGGATTTGAACTGGCAACCTTCCGATTGCCAGTGCAGATCCCTAGCCTCAGAGCTACCAGTAGTGAAAACACGTCTAGTGGGTATGTCACAACAATGGGAAACCACGGGCCTGAACGATGCAACAATGTATACTAATATAAATTGTTTTTGAAAGAAAAATGGGTGCACTGATAATCATAGCATACCCCAACTGAACTGTTTGCTGATTTGTCCAATGTGTCCTCAACAGGTTACCTGCCCACATCCAGGCGTTTTTGTTGTTGTTGTTGTTTTTATATTTTACATACAGTACATATGCTGTGTGAGAACAATGTTGAAAAAAATAAATACATTTTGTGTGCACCCAGCCTTTACAGTTTATTTCTCTTTCATTTTTCAATGTGCTTTTTTTTCTTTTCTATGGACTTTTTCAACTCCATTATTTCAAGTCAAAGATCTTGTTTTATCTGCCTTGTATAGAGAGATTCGGTGAAATTCTATTTTTTTCCACAGAACACTAAAACAAAAGATTGAAAGAGAGCATGAGAATCTAAGCACTCAGCTGTAACATCTCCCTGTGCCTTACATGTGGGTGCCTTTGATCAGACTGCAGGTTCTTAAGGTAAAGACTGGTTGTGCAGAAACACAGATAGGAACATTAACAAGGACACCTAAAAACCTGTAGCATTTCACTGGGCAGGAAGCCACTTTGATCTTCTCACTTAAGAAACTTTTGTATTTTTACAAAAGACATGAACATGTCTAACAGGCACTAAGTCTCACCCATCTGTCAGCAAGTTCAATGCAAGAGAAATAAAAGATAAGAAATTGGCTTTTTGAAACAACTAAAAAAAAATGGCCTTTTCATGGATCAATGCCATAAAGTAAATATTTTTTACAGTTTATTAAAGACAGAATTCATAGTGTAGGATGCCCCAGCTGCATTAAATAAAACAATAAGTGATCAATACAGGTCAGCATAAGTACTTCTACAGAGGTTTCAACTACTTATACATTAATTAAAAAACACACTCAATATATGATCAATAAATGCATGAAGCAAACAGTGGAAAAAGGCCAGAAGAAACCATCAGAAAAAAGTGAAAACTATGTGTGACTACATATTTTAGAAAACATAATGAAAATAATGTAGTAAAGACTGTCCACACTCATCTTGGATCAAATAATATACAGAAAAAAATTAACTTCAAAAAGCACAGCAGATCCAAGAAATTATTAAAGAACAGATTTGGAAAATTTTAAGTCAAACTTTTTTTTTCAAAATCATGGTGAGCATTAACTTGCCACAGAAAATTGTGTTCTAAAATAAAGCATCTTTAATAAACTTTTAAAAATATAATGCCTCAGTTTAAAAAAGGGTCCAAAGGGTACATGTCCAAAAGCCTTAAAGCTTGCCAGACACTTGAACACTGAGTCAGCAAAAGGTTTGATTTAAAACAATATGCTCTACGTATTTCTGAGGTATGTTTATGAAAACGAAAGGATATTAGCAATTATGCATTTTAATCACAAATTCCTGGCAATATTTTACCTGAGGTAGGTATATGCTCTGTTTGCATGTCTATTCATGGGTGGAGCTTTATTGTAAATAAAGAAGGAAAACTGCATTAAATCAGGTAAACATGTCAAGTTGTCTCTCTCCCAAAATACCTTGAAAATGTGTGGAACCAGAATGAAAAATTTTAAATTAAAGAGGTTTTTGTAGTCTCCATCGACAGTAATCATGATAATTTGAGGTTACCCCACCGGTTGTCTGAAGTATCTCTATTCAGGCTGCTGAATTTCCTCCTTTTGGTCTCTCAAGTTCAGTCTCCCATCTTCAATCTGTTAGAGCTTCTCAATGATATATTCTGGTTCATACCAATGTGTACAATGATTTTAGGAAAATTGACGGAAGCAGTGCAATGAGGAGACAGCACCAAATATAACTGTAGTAGACAGGACTCTTATCCCAGGACACAGAAAAACATGAGCCGACTATTCAAAAACAAAAATCCTAGCACTAAAGTCATATTGGAAGTCCATTTTAGCTTCTTCAAACACTAAGGGAGGTTGCAAAATACAGAACAGAATCAAGATCACAGACAGGCAAAAAAAGTAAAAATACAGATGAAAAGTTTAAGGTAGCCATCTCTCTCCCTCATTCGTTGGACAAGAGTCCTGTCTTAAATTGAAAAAGTAATTTCCATGAGTCTTGCATTTCCTGCTTATGATATCCGTTAATAATTTCTATTTTAGCAAAAACAAAATAGCAGTTTTGCATGTGTTGATCAGTGACATGTGGATTATACAACACAAGTAATGTGACATTACTTTTTTCCTACTTTCATGAACTTTTTCACATTGTTTACTGATATATATCATTGATCACTATTTGTTTCTATTATATCAAACTTTTTTGCAATTCTGCATGAAAAGATGTGCTAAAATATATTTCTTAGCCATTAACACAATATATATGGGGTAAATAACATATTAAAAAATATCATTCTTGGACGGAGTATTCCCTTTAACCACTTCTTTTCCATTAAAATGACAATTAAAGAACAGTAGCAAATGTTCTTCAGTATTCCATAAATGGTAACCCTAAATTCAATTCTAGTCACATTGGTAGGCTTCCCATTAAACATTTGTAATATACAAGAGAAATGTAAAGCTTTTTTTGACTGGCTAGTTCTGCATTAGGACATTACTTACAGAAAACAAGACTACAATTGTTGGCAGGATTAACATTCTTATTAAAAAACTGGATAAATAAAATCAAGCAGTCATAGAAGTACTTCATGATAATGCATAGGAACAAAGCTATAGGAAAACAGAGGGTAATTTTATGGTCAATCTTTTTTTTTTGGTTTCACAGGTAGCCTTTTTAAGCAGAAATTAATTTTAAGAATCTTTTTAAATATTTACTGAAAAAACAGCTTTTAAAGCAATAAAAAGCAAACATATGAGTAACAAGGAAAGGCTGCAAAATGACAGGAGTGTTCAGGAGCTACAGAAGACAATGAGACAAGTGTAGTCAGAGACCAAGAGCCCTACATATAACATTGCCATCAACATTTAGACTGTGAAGTGTACTCCTCAGGGATGAGATCCACGTTAGTATTGAAACACTGCAATCAAGCAATGCCTGCTCCTCCATAACAGATGTATGTGAACGTTGTGGCAAGAACGCAAGCCACATACTCATTAATTACATATATTTCAAAAAGGAAACAAGTAGAAATTCTGAAAAGAGAATCAAAGTAAAGGTTCTTGAATAATTAAACTTAAGCTTGTCAAGCATGTGGGACCTAAACCATATGACTGATCATCTGGTGACTGCATTTGATGTCGACAGCTTCGTTTGAAGGTTTGATATAAAAAAAAAAAAAAGTGAACTTTAAATCACTTGGTTTTTCCAATTCTCATCTGCTTCATCACACTATAAATATTGATTTGCCTGTGCAAGTATCGAAGACGGCTCTTAAAAAAAGAGTTTGATATGAAGACTTGAATGCTTAATTACTGCTCAAATGCTCAAAGTCATGCCAGAGGGAAACTCCTCAGGAATTCTAAACAGAAGTTACCCTGCATGCAGCATATTAATAACAACAAGGACCCATGAGTCCAACCAGTTCTGAGCAAACACTGGGAGGAACCTTAAAATGAGGAGAAATGCTTAACTAGACACTGAATATTAATGAGGATCAGATGTACAGCAAACCATGACTGCCACCAGTTCTGAGCAAACACAGAAAAGGAGCACAACCCAAGAGAAAAGATGAACTACACACTGATTATTAATGAGAATTAGAGCTTCAATGACCCGCTTCTCCAGCCAGCTATGTGCAAATACTACGTGGGACACAAACCAAAGCTGAATATTAAAGAGTTTCAAAAATAATACAGCAAGCAGCTCCCACTAGGCATGAGTAAATAAATGGAGTGGCCAAGAAAAAAGAAAACCTGCTCTGCATATTACAATCCAAACATAGCAAGAGTGGACCACCCAAGAGATAAAAGTCATTTGGTTTTCTGGACTTGCCATGGATACTACACTAGACAAAAAGTGGGTCAGGGAGACAATTCAAACGGAATATGAATATTTTTATTCTCTCAGTATAGTTTTTTTTGTATTTGGTTAGTTAAGAGAAAAACAACACAAGTTTACTACTGGTTTATTTACTATCATCATTAGGTTCAAAGAGTTCTTGAGTGAAGGCAGCAAAACTGGGAAGGGTTAAGCTAATTTATACTTCTACATGGAACTACGCTGCAGGTACAGGCCTGGATGCTAGTTAGAGGTGTTTGCAGAGTGTAAGAAAAGAGAATGCAAGCAGTTTTTGCCTTCCAAGATCACCATTCCTTTTTGTAAACATTTTTGTCCATAGGCAAATATATTTGTATATCACATTTTTCCACTTTTTCATACATTCGCTCACTTCCAAAGTGAAAGATGAATGGAAACGTGTTTCAGCAAATACATAGTTCCTAAACTGGGCAATCAAAGTTGTAGTGATGAACATAAAGGTTCATATCGACGTGACATGTAGTGCCATTTTTATGAGGATGTGTGGATCACGCTACGCCATTGGTACACCATAGGCTCAACACAAAATTATAAATCAGCCTTTAGTACACAATGAGTCCAGATATAGAAATGAAGTTGTTTGCTGGTCTATAGCCAACTAACCCAATTCATTCTCATTTTTCTAGAAGTAAAATAAATGAAAAACAGTTTTAGTCTGGCACTGAGGTGCAGCAGTTAATGGCATAGTACCATACTCTTTAGTTATCAGTGCTACAAGAACAATGGAAAGGATTATAAAGAAGTGCAGTTGTGCAACAGGAGATCCTATCTGTAGAAGGTTCATTTACAGCATACTGGGAAAAGTAGAAATTGGAGAAACTTCAGTTAATACTTCTACAGTAACAAAGGCAGTGGACCCTCACAGTAGAGAGCTTTATTTTCCTTTTAGGCAGTAGTCTCTAAGTAATCCAGAGAGTGTGGCAAAAAAAGCCTGCCATGTGAGAGTAACCTGAATAGTCTAAATATAATTAGTTCTGCTAGTAGTGAGAGCTTAAAAAGTCTAAAAATTTTTTGACACTTTTGTTTCCAATCACAACTTTTAACAGATTAAAACTTTCAATAGGCTTCAGCTTCATGTGATGACAGGAGTGGTGGGAATAGTTTGGAGACACTGCAGCTACAGTTGCAGAGGTTACTTTTGCTGCACTTTGTGCAGAGTGGCTTAGCTCTCTCTAGACCCCCACACTCTGTGCACTATTCATTGGATTGTACATTGTATTTAAATTGGATACATTTTCAAATAAATATCAAAAACTGAACTCTCTCATTTACGTAAATATTCAGACACTTGCTATGGTAATGAAAATTGTGGTCAGGTGTCTCCTGTTTGATTTAATTATCTCTGAGATTTGTCCTGAACTTGAATGCACTACACAAAAATTATATATGATCTTTTATGACTGTCACTGTCCAAAAAGAAGGCAAGGATGTTTAATATGATCAAGAAATAAAGTTACTGAATGGCAGACATAAAATATTGTCCTTTTTCAATATACTTAAATATTTAAAAATCCTCAATAATCATTGTTGAGGTTAAAAGGCACAAAAGACAGATCAAAAATGGCAAAATTTAGAGGGTGTGTTTTTTACCCAAGAGATATTTATGTATAGAATATAAACTAATAGAATTTTAGATTTTCAAAATTAACCTATTCCAGAAAGAACAACAAGGTTTTGTAAAAACAGATGTGGTGATTTTCAAGTGATATTCTGTATATACAGAAATATATATTGTGGACTAAAGCGGGCACTAATGAGTAGACACCCAAAAACAGACAACGGAAGCCAAAGAACCAAACAAAACAGGATTTTAATAACAAAAAAGGAACATGCACAAATGAGGATAACTAAAGTACAGTGGGAAATATAATGGACAGCTAATGCCTCCAAATTAATATAGCCTTTTTACTTCTCCGAGTAGAACTTCCTTAAAACCACACACTTCGGCAATCTGGACCTCATTCTGGACACCCACCTCAACAGATGGCATCAGAACATCCTAACTCTGAACATATCTGCCTTTAAAATCTTCCCTCACAAGTTTATTTAGGCGCTCTGCAGTAAGCACTCCTGCGTGATGTGACAAAAGATAAATCCTTGCACATTCTCCTTATCAGGGAGAAATACTGGTGTGGGTCAAAAGGGTTGTCCTCCCAGGAGACATGTGGAGCTATAATATATTGCCCTCTAATTTAATGGAGAGAAAAAGAAACATTAAAAATATTTTTCCTACTTAAAGTTTAAACTTCTCATTATGTAACAACAGAAAAGCAATCCAATAATAATAATAATAAAAAAAAAATGTGCATATGCAAGAGACGATTTCTTTACCCAGTAAAAGCAAAAACCTAAGAGAATACTCCACCCAAAAATTATACATTCTTCTAATGTACTTTGTACTGGTAGCCAAGAATTTGGAAATGTAAAGTCTGATGGGATTGACTTTTTGAATTGAAGACCCACCTCTCTCTCTCTCTCCCTCATTTGTTGGTCAAAAGTCCTGTTTTCAATTTAAACAGGTAATGTTTCTTGTTCATGTGCATGCTGATAATTCAGGAAGTAACAATATAACAACATTTTAGCAAAATAAAATGCATTTTCCATGTTTTGAGTGTACAACTGGATAATGGATTATGCAACGCAAAAAAAAGTTTTTTTTTTTTTTTTCATTTTCCCCCATGGATATTTTCCACGTCATCTGCAGTAGTACAACACTAGTTATTATTTCCTTCTATTATGCCATAAACTTCTTTCTCTCCATGAAAATATGAGATTAAAATATTTCCTTGGCCACAATTACAAAGCACATAGGGTAAATAGCATATAAAAAATCATTTTTGGATGGAGTACCCTTTTAAAGTCTAAAAGAAACAAATAACTGTAAAAAAAAACAATAGAGAAACTGAATGAATGCAGTTTACAGACACCCAATTCTCCAGCCGTCAAATTCTGTACCGTTACTTGCACAGTTACTGTTAAATTCCTAGAGGACTGAACTGTCTTCAGTATCTAATAGAGCATTAGACAAACCTGAATTAAAATGCTTCAGTAATGATATCCTATTAAACTATTCATCTCAGCCCTGGGCTATTCCATTTCCTCCATATTGTTTCTTGACCTGCCCTTTCATTTCCAGCAGAAGCACACACTCCATCTTTTAAATTGGGCAGGCACATAAAATATATTTTTTATGCAGGCTTGATCTTAAAAAGAGCCTTACGCCTAGCAGCAACAAAACTGTGGTTTTACAAAAACACAAAAATGTTGTTTTATGAATTTTTTATTTCACCTTAAAATTCAATCAAATGTTTTATTTTATAGTAGCACAATGTATAAAATTAGCAAAACAAAATCATTTGCCAAAACCAGTTTTACTTGTGTGCTTTTGCAATAAAAAACATAGTAAATGCAATGCCAAAGCCAGGTGATGGCTGCTGCTATTTCTGCTTCAGACCCCTTTGAGGTTAGAAGTAAAGCCCCCACCCCTTCTAATGGACACTTTTCAAATCCTACTACCAGTCAATGGCTCACAGCTTCAAACACATCTTTTAATCCCTCGAGGGGTATGCAGTTCCGAACAGTATGAAACATCATTTCTTTTGTTTGCGGCTTGTGGTTCTTAGCTTTCCAACTGGCAGTGCATCCGCAGTGCACTACATGCTGAACAACTGACATCTGTGGCACTGGGGAGGGCTGAATACTTCACTGAAACCTGTCAGTTTCTCTATAATTTTTAATTTGCAATGCAGACTGACAGAACTATTTTTAAAGAATCTATGAACTTTGAAATAAGTTAAATAAATCAAATGAAATAAATTGACATTAAATACTTCAGATAAAGTCTCCATGAATAAACATAAGATTCTCAACCCACTTACCCTGAGGAATAAAAGTTGGTGTTTAAAAAACACTGAATTCTTGTAAGGTAAATATGTCTAATATCTTTGGAATGCAGCTCTGTGGATTTATAAGGCTGCATTTTCCAATGATACATTTGCTCAATGAAAAATGTGCTTTCCTATAAATCTTTGCCCTCACTCAGTTCACAAAATTGATTTCTGTATCTAAAATCAAGCCACAGTCTGGTCCAATAGCATTGGATGCTAAGCAGTAATAACCATGGATAAGGTGCCCGTCTATTGCAGGGCATACTAAAATACTCACTTTATGACAATTTAGAGTTGAAATTTTACCTAACGTGGGAGAAAAACCCATTTAGATACTGGAAAAATTGGCAAACTAACCAGTAGTGACTGGGCCAGAATTGGAATTCAGTATCCTGGGGATGTGATGCAGCAGCTCTTATGACTGAACATCCATGCAGTCAGAGTAACCAAAATATCATGTCATGTCATTCTATAACTTGCTTAATCCAAACTAGGATTGGGGCAGGGTTGGATCCTAACAGTCACCAAAATAAATTCTGTAATTTCTAATTATTAATTACAGACAACCATTATCATAAAGCCTCTATCAACACCTTTTGGTCTGTTCAGCAACACCTGGTATTTGGGGCTGGACAACACTTTTGATTCAAATAAGGCTTAAAGAACACAAACTGCTCAGAAATTGTAAACACATTTTGTTACAATGATGTAAAAGCAAGGTTATGTTGCTGGATGCCAGGAATGATCAACATAAATATCAACCACCAGCTACCCCACAAGTGTCACAAGGGTAGCGTGGATCTGATGAAGCCTGTGTCACCTCCTGCTGTGCTCAACTTAGTATCACTGAAAGCCTGATGGAATGTGAAAGCTGTCAGCTTAATTACAAATAATAATGTTAGAAGGCCCACTGCCCCAAGTGTTCTTCAAGAGTAAAAAAGAGCAGAACTAATAAATGACCCCATCTAACTGATGATAGTGTTCTATTTTTTTAAAGATCCAAAAAAAATCAAGTCTAAAAATCCAAATTTCATGAAAATCATGCTGAAAATGAAACTGACTGTAGTAAGAAGTGCAAACTGTAGCTGTTGTACCACTGCCAAACCCACTTACCCAATTCACGGTCATGAGGGCCTAAGACTATTCAAATACTGTATACATTCACTACAAGCCAAATAAATTCAGGAGCCAACTCTGGAAAGTCCTTCATAGGACACCCTCATGCACACATTCCCTAGACCAATTTACAATCATGATTTCTGATAATAAATAAAGTACATATGACCAACTGGATATAAGATCCAATCATGGCAACAGGAGATATTTTTGCCAGCCTATCAGACTTAAACATGGTCTGATCCATTTGATGTGTTTGCTGCAGTGAGCCTAGAGCAAAGTGTGCAGCCAATGTGGTAAGCAAGTTTATTGGCATATATTTACAGTAGCATAAGCAATCATGAGCATTTTTAAATGCAAAATTAAATTACTTTGCAGACTACCCTCTTTAAATCATGTCACTGGTTTTTATTCAAATTTAAGTCTGGGGATTGAGATGAGCATTGAAAAATATGTTTGTTTTTAGTATACCGTTTTATTATTATTTTGTGGTGTGTTTCAGCTTATTATCAAGTTGAAGGGTCCAGAATTCTGTTAAAAGCAACTAGACTTTTGACAAATATATCAGAGAACTTAGAGTTCACAAGGTCTTTGATCTTAACAAGAGCCTTTGGGTCAGCAGCAACAAAACAGCCCACAACACTTACAATTCACTGTTTTATTTCACAGGGGACCTTTTTTATGCATCCTTCTTCTGATGGAAAAAAATATTCATAATATTTTTACCTGCATTTTTATCACTCTTTAATTTAATATTGTTTTTTATCAGTATGCTGCTGCTGGAGTATGTGAATTTCCCCTTGGGATGAATAAAGTATCTATCTAATATGACCATGTAAAGAGTTACATTTTGGTCTCATCTAACCACCACATACAGTTCAAATCAAAATTCCAAAATGCTGTATTTTCCACTTATTTGAACAAATGTCTTCTAACATTTCTTATAAATAACTCAATATCAACCAGCAAACATCCTGACAACGGTGGAAATGAAGTACTGAAACAGAGATCAGGCATATACACTTCTTTTTTTCTTTTTTTAATATAAATATGGAAACTAAAGCCATCTGAGATCACCTCTTCTGAAAGGATACTGAGCACAAAGTACCTCAACTGATGTAAGTTGTGAAAACATACCTTTCAATTTTATATTATGCATACAATCAATCTGGATGATCCATTCAAGCATTTGCCCTGTTGCATCATTAAACTTCTAAGCTGAATGTTTAAAGTTATTGAGGTATTTTCAGACAGACAGATAGGTAGAAATTTATTTGTCTTTTAAGTACAATCTTTGAAAAAATGTTTTTTGCATTAATATAGTTTAGGGAAACTAGTATCATGCCTGGCAGACGTCAACTTTTATACCTTCCTTATCAAAGTATGTGAGATCCTGTGTCAATGTGAGCTTCATACTATTGTTTTCTATTAGGATTAGGAAAGAAAAAAGCAAAATTGAAAATAATGACAAAGTAAAATTTCACTGTCATGGGCCCAAGTACTTTAGAAACCACACAGCTACTTTTTAATAAGTAATACTTTGGCTTTGAAACAGCAGCTTAGAAACTGCATCAACTTACTGGTGTACTTGTATGCTAAAAAAAAAAAAAAAAAAACTTTTAAGGATTTTGAAAAATATTAACACAGAACTGTTTTCAAAAATATTAATTAGTCTTTCAGCACACAGTATGACCTTCTCTTATTTTGCCCAGTAGAACACTGTCCCGGCTCCTGAAATGAAACATATAATTAAAGTAACCTAATTGGCGGCCTTTCAGGCTGAAACCTTCAGTGATTTGCAGTGCTCACCCCCTGAGGTATTACTCCACAAAGGGCAGATGCAATAGATGTAATACACTGTATAAACAAGTTAATTGCACTCATTCTGGTACTGTTCCATCAGTTCTATTTCAAACGCTAATTCAATGTAGAGCAGTTTGATGAATTGCTTTATGTGCAGGAGATGGATATCTAAAACCTCCAAGAGTAAAATTAAAGAATTATATCTCAGGAAAAAACTTTAATTAGTGAGAACAAACAAAATAAATATGTTCAAAATCTATACTCAGTGTGGCCTGACATACATTTATATAACAAATGTTCCAACCAATCAGTGCCTCTGTACTCCTGATATTTCATATACTGTATATACAGTAAGTGAAAGGAAAGTGAAAACTCACTTGACAGTTTAAAATATTCCAGCAGACTTTCTATTTCTGAGAACACGACAATAAAATTCTGAAACCCATGTAATCCCTTTCATGGTCGGTCAAGTCAACAGTGGGCACAGAAAATAGCCCTGATATCACAGTGCACACACAGATACACACTTATGCACACCAGAACAATTTTTTAGTCACTAGTTAAGCTAATACGTAGTTTTGTTAGGATGGGGCCCGAAGAAAACCAGTGTACCACATGCAGACAAGACATGTAAACTGTGCAAAGTCAGCAACCTAGAATGACATTTGAACGGAGGGTACTGAATTTGTAGTCCAGCAACAATAACCAGAGTTCCACTGTGAAAGCTGCAATGGGTGCAAGGCAGGAGTCAAGCCTGACAGTGCATCAGGCCAACAAATTATACAATCACACACTCTGAATTTAGAGTTTTTTCATGTTTGACAAAGAAAAAAAAACTTTCTCAGACATAAAAGAGAAGGTGAAAATCCTACACTAATCACTTTTGGGAACAGCATTGTGTTTTGAGATTTTCTCCTAAACAGACATTAAGCTCCACTATAGTGGAAACTGATGAACTGTGGAGATTTATAACAGCAAATGTTTCCACTGAAGACTAGGCTGAGATATAAAATGTTTCCACTGAAGACTAGGCTGAGATATAACCAATCTGTCTGTTAAGTTCTCTGTTGCAAAGAACCTATCTACAGAGCCATCTTAATTTTTCACTAGAACCTATGATTGCATTTGGACTGCTCTCAATGATGGGACACTGCTTGTAGCAGAGGTCCACAAGGATGATCCTTGGAAGCCGGTAAAGGTTTGTGAACCACCCTACAACATGAGCCAAAAAAGTCTAGCAAGTTTTTGATAATCTGCTCTCTGTGAAACATGACATTGGTGAAGTCCTTGAAGACAACGGTGGTCATTTTCAGTCTTGGTGACATCACTGCGGATACATGTTTTCAGCCAGTCAACTTCTTCTTTTAAATGGACTCCTTCCACAATGAAGCAAGCTGTTATTTCAAAGTTTTTACATGTTGGTATCAATCCATTAATTAGAAAGATGGATTTGCTAAATTTTTATTGGAATAAACGAGCATTAATGCATGCCACATGGGGATAATTTAGAGTTTTTTGTTAGTTTTGGTTTCTAAATTTTTTATCAGCATCATCCTACTGATTTTCATTCTTATTTTCCAAGTGTTCTGGTTATTTAAGTTGTTACTGACTAATGAGCATACTAGTGGGTATGACAGAGAAATAAAGGTTGCCTGTCATGCATGCCTGGTCCGCTGGATTTAGAGCAGATTTGACATATCTCCATTGCTAGGGCTGTGGGTGCTCCCTTATCACTGCAACTCTTTTGGCAACAAAGGTTTTATAGTGAGGACTTTCATTTGTAATGTACCTTTAGTACAGTGGTGCCATCAGTCCAAAAAGTTGACTCTTGCTGGGGAATTTGCAGTTCACGTTTTAACATCTTATTTATTTTAACCACTACCACAGCTGCTGTTAATTCTTACCTTGGTATGATGACAGGTTTCAGTGGTGCCACTCTTGACTTCCCTTAAAAATAAACAATGTCTCTTATGTTGTTTATTAGGAGAAGATAAGAAGCAGTGCCACATCCATCTTCAGAAGCATCCAAAATTATGTATTTGTGCAGAGATTATGTTACCAAACAAAGTCAGTTTAATGCACCTGCTTATACTGTATTCCATAAGTAGTTGCAAATCATCTAATCATTTTTTTCATTTAACTTCCACTTCTTCATCTCATCCATATTTCTCATTACACAGTTCCCTTAAAATAAGTTTAGCAGGCAAAAAAACTGGTACTAATAATCCAAGTGGATCATATATTTAAATAGCCACTGACAGAATACCTTGTCTTGTACGATGCTTATCTTGCAGCTTTATCTGGAACTTGAAACTGTCAGTTTGTGTGCACCATTGAACACCTAGGGCTCTCTGGTAACAAATCATGGCTTAAGTTTAAATCCTTTTATTCAATAGTTCTATCTTCTTCAGGTACAGACAATAAGACTGTTTGGTTACTTCGCAACCATTTGATGAGGTGAAAACACATGGCATGAAGAACTTTGGCCAATTTTATAACTTGTTCTTCTGCAGTAACCGATTTTAGACAGCCATCAAAATAGAAATTGTGAAGCACAGCTGTGTTAATTGCTTCTTCAGAAACTATGCTTCTTGCATCCTCAGCTACAAAAAGATATACTGCCATTTTGTAATCTTGTTAGATCTCCAATGCTAGGAGCTAGGTCAGGCCCTTTCAGCAACTGTTCATTCAGTGAGAACCCTTGGTAAGTGACTGTACAGTCAAAAACGCTCAAATTTTATTTTTCATTGGATGATATACTCCATAGTGAGGGAAGAACCACACTTTCTTCTTTGAGTGATAACTGTTCTGCGGTTATCTTAATAGCATATCCCTTATCTAAAATCTCTTTCATGAAAGTTATGTAATCCTCATGGAATATTAGGCTCATTGGGGTCTGCCCTGATGTACACTTTACAAGTTCTATCCTAGTTAACTTTATTAATGCAAAAAACAGTTAACAATTAAGAGTCAACTTCACAGAAAAAAGGTTAATTAAGTGGACAATTACAAAGTGAGGTAAGTATTTAAAGCTATGGTAACAAAATATATTACTAAACTTTCTTATAAATGTAAACTTCATACTATACCATTTTCCTAAATGAGATAAGAAAAAAACACCAGATAATTAAACAATAAGTATACACTGTTGTGAGCATACCACTCTAATTAGTAATTAACAATACTAGAGTAGTGGGGTGAATGTCACGTTTTAACTAAGTGATATTTGAAATAATGAGGCAAACACAGAGGGTTTTAGTTTTAGTTTTGCATGTTTTTTTTTTTTTGTTTTCTTTTTAGATGAAACAAAATCTTTTTTTTACTGAATGCTTTCAGCAGTCTGCATTGCCCCTCACTTGATTTGCTCTATTGTCAATATGTTAATGCATTCTGAATTTGGTTATTCTGCAGTATATTGGTTGTTTCTTTTGTCGTCAGGCAGATTTTTACATATCATGGTCAAGAACTTATTGTCTAAGGTCCCCTTCACACCACTATATTTTCTTTTAATCATTGTAAGGTAGCTAGGCAAAAACACAGCTTTTCAAAAACGAAGATTCTAATCACATTCTTATTTGTTCATGCTTATTACATGGCCCCTCCCTGACTGGACCCTCCTTATTAAAACGTCTCATTCACTGATTAGTTACCCTTCATTGAAGAAAACCATATTTCAACATAACGGATGTAGAGGGGTTGCTTTTCATGGAGACTGCGGTGTTGCTTACCTGTATGTAACTAAATTGTGTGTGTACAGTTTGAATGCTGCATACATGTGCAAAGAACAAATGTCTATCATATGCTTTTTTCAGTCATGTGAATGGAGATACTTTTGTAAACTATGTGAAAAAGTAAATTCTTAGATTACCAGAAATTAAGCGAGAAGTTTGTGAAGTAATAATTTCTAAAATAAAAAATTCTTATTTTATTCAGAATTTTTGCACATTGGTTGAAAGTAACCATTTGTCTGAAAAACCCTCTTGTTTTTTACAAGATTTTTTTATACTTAAATAAAAGATTACTGATCCTCCTTATTAAGCACTAGCTGTGCAAACTAACTAAGATATGTTGAAATCTAAGTAATCAGTGTACCTCAGTGTTACTATTTATAGTGCACCATGCAATGTGTATCTCTTGGTTATATGCCATTTGGTATTGGATTCATAAAAGCAGTGGTAGTGTTTGTGATGCACCACCTACTGGAATTACAGAGGCATCATCAGATGAACGCAGGCAATTATCCTTCTATAAAGGAGGATAAAAGATGCTTCATCCTCATTGGTTCTGCATATCAGAAAATCATATTGGGCTTCAGTGAAGAAAAGAATGTAACTAATAAAATTGTAGGAGGGCATACAATATGGGCAAGAGGTCTTAATGATTACACAGAAAGTAGATCAAATGAATTACATACAGTATGGGCAGCAAGATAAACATTATGTATCAAAAAGTAACAAAATAAACTTTTAATACTCTTATGTCTTCAGCTGGTGAAAGACTGATTGGAGAAAAAGGTTCATTTTTTTCATTGTTTAACTGGGTGAAGCTGCAGCAATGTTTGATTGAAATCAATTTTTAATAGCAGGGTTCTGTTGCAATGTACAAGTTGTTGTAATGTTATTTATAAAAACAATACCAAAATATATTATGAACATACTATAAAGGAAAAAGGATCTTATTGACCATAACGATAATAAAGAAAATGAATTACATAAAAAATAAACATTAACTTAGTCAAAAAGTAACAACACATTCATTGGGTACAGGAGTTATCATCCCTTTCCTGTATTTCTTAAAACAGGCCTATAATCAGGAAGCTTTATGGAGAAAATAACTTTGCATAACCGTACTACTATTGCACCTCTGGTTATCAACTCATCTGCCACTCAGCGCTTATTCTACATATTTGCCAGAATGCAACTAAATGCAAATTGGCTCTGATATGCCCAGTGGTGTGAGACGGCACTGCCACAAATGACAATGAATTAAAAAACACACCACTTGCATGTCAAGTCTCGTTAGTTTTGAACGTAGCCAGTCCATATTGACATTATATGTACATTGAGTTTGCCTTGCAATTTATGTAAAAAAGTGAGGAATTCAAAAATCAGAACTGAAAATATGCCACAATAAAATAGTAGTATTACAACAATTAATGAAACATTTAAAGCCATCCTTAAATAATGCTATGAAAACAACAGCAGTCATACTGAAAATAAATATAAGCAATATTAACACACCCAGGAAGATAACTACTAGTTAGAGCAATTCGAATATACATTATCACATAACAACATGCGTTTTAACGTCTTGGTGAAGAGTAATAAGAGTATATTTTATTTTATTATATTTATAAACATTTCCCCCAAAAAGTGCCAATCTTATTTAAAAGAAAAAGAGACCTGTACCAAATAAATGGGGTATATTTGAATTATAGGGACAGTGCTGCATCTGCAAGGTGAAAGCGTAACTTAAGAAGATAGTGTTAAAATTAGGGCAGGAACTTAACACACTTTTAATTCTTGCCTGTTCTAAAATATCACACAGTAATATTGATAAAAATATAAAACACTACTCTGAAGTTCCTAGCTTATGTTTTTTTCTTTTGGCTAACATTTTGATTTCTTAATTCAAATATTAAAGCAGATTAATATAATGTCAAAAGAATAACAAAGGATTTGTTGAATCTTACAGAGGGGCATAATATGAATATACTGATGCACATGACTTAGAAAAGCTATACAGAAATATTTAGAGATGTCCACTTACATAAGAGAGGATTTAAACACCAGTATGCTTTAAACAGGGGATAAGACATGTTTTAATGTGGATATCTGGGTTTGAATAAAAGGATGCAAGGACAGAGGCGTGATATATGTAACAACTGGCATATAAATAAAAAGCTTGTTAACTCTGAAGATGATACCAAACCAAGTGAAACAGCAGATAATCTACAAACACCTGAATCACTACAAAGGGAACTGGACAAAATGCAGAAGTAGGAAGATTTGTGGCAGATGAAGTTTAATGAAATTTACATTTAAGATATTAAAAGATGCAAGTAAAATGGTACATACTGTATGAATACACAGTAGGTGGTCTGAAAATGGAAATTACCCATTTTAGATGGACCTAGGAGTCATAATGGACTCATCACTGTCTACATCCACACAGCGCACAGAAGCCATTAAGAAAACTAACTAAGAGAATGTGTGGTTTTTACAGCACAATGTGTAGAGTACAAATCGAAAGAGGATATGCTTAAACATTGTAACACACTGTAGAGGCTTCATCTGAAGTACTGTGTGCAGATTTTGTCTCCAGGCTGGAAATAATGATATATCAGTGCCAGAAAAAGTCAACAGAATAGAAACTGGTCTGATTACAGTACTCAAAGGTATGAGTTATCAGGAACAATCAAAAGAATTGAACTGAAAAGTAAACTGAGACTATGAGTAGACATCACTGAAGTTTTAAAATAAGAAAAGAGATTAGTACATTGGATCCTGTCTGTTACATTTTAACGAGTTTTGCAACAAAAACACAGTTGGAAACTCATTAACGTTAGTAAGTTTTTTTTAAATCACACATTGAACTATAGAAACAATAAATAAAGTACCCAGCAGTATGGTACAGAGAAGGTCCTTGGAGACCTTCAAAACTCCACTTTTGTTATTTAGGATAAATTAGTTATAAAGAATTTGATGGACTTCATTGAGATGAATGGACTGTTCTTCTCAAAAATGATTCTAATGTGACTAATGTGGTTTGCATACTGCAAAACACAGCTGATTGTGTGCATACACAACTTTATAAGAGTATCAAAAAAGCAGATGTACAGAGGAATGTTATTGCAATGCAGTATTTTATTTACCCAAATATTAACTGGGGAGAACCTGATAGTGCAGCCCAACAAACATTTAATCAATGATTCAACATGCAGGGTTAACAAAATGAAGGGAGAAAACCAATGAACCATGAAGAGAAATCATAGCAAGCATTTGAATGTTTTGACAATGAGCAAGAGTTTAAAGTAAGTAAATGTAAAAGTCCTACAGGTATGAAGTAAAAATTATGTATATGATTGCACAATGGGTTCACTTTGAAATCTGAAGTACATCTTCTAAGGAAGTTGTAATGGACACTTTCATTGTTCACGTCCAAACAAATCTTGCCTGTGAAGCTGGCTGCCAAGACAAACACGCGTGGCTTCCCCCAAAGTGTGCAGTTTAGCAGTTCTTTAGTGAACTGTAACTTTTTACAGACTTAACTAATAATTAATTTATGGCAGTAAAAGACAAGAGTTATTAATATTACAAATACAAAAGAAATCCAGTAAAACACTAAGTACAAACGATACTCATGACACAAACCAGTTTCGCAGATGATGGTAGTGTTGTTATAAAACCCTTGCGAAAAGCCTCCTGAAAGATATGTGAAGTTTTGTTCTATCATGATGGCAATATAAATGACGATTTTTTAGAAGCTGGGACCGCTCCCCAAACAAAGACGTTGTGCAACCTTGATAAAATCACAAAATCAAGCCGGCACAAGACAAGAACATGAATCCAGTAAAAACTGTAATCCAATGTGTGTAATTGTAATCCTATTCTGCAGTGAAGCATTGAAACAAAACGATACCACCAATTGAAATCCTGCCAGCTTCTTATGGCTCACTTTTAATACTAGTGACTTAAGCTTGTTTTATCCAGCAGCTCTTGGAGAAACTGCCAAAGATGCCTAAAGACCCAGTACTCACGAGAGTGGCTGTGATTTGTAGTCCATTTAGGTAGCACTACTACAGCGTCAATTGTGATTTTCCACAATAGGTCGCAAAACATGCAATATAATTTCCATTTAATTATTGATGTTAAATCTGCAAACAGGCAGATCTACAAATCATAAACCTACGAATCACAACAGCTGACCTGTATATATAAATAAACAAGGACAGTATCAATTATGGAATCATATAAATTCATTATCATCTATAGTATAACTATGCATGCAAATAACTTTGATTGATGAGCTTTAAGGTAATATTTCCTTTACTGATCAACTCACTTCATGTATTTTGGAACTAATAGGTTTTAAATTATTTAATATTTTACTGTAAAACTGGTTAATATTTGCTTGTCACTTTTTTCTTCTGCCTAGATAGGAAAAAAACTTTATGCTCAGAAACAAATATGAAAAATATTCTAATCTTACAGACCTCAATGGTAGAGAAAAATCAAAGTAAATGTAAATTTTCCTCAGCAATTTCCAGTTTATAGCCCATTGTATGATGTGGTGATTCCAGGATAAACAGAGCAGAACATCTCTAGTATTTTACATGGGTGGTAGCCGCCAGCCATGGTGATCTGAACCAGGAGAGCAGAAAGCACAGAACACTCCATTCTAACTCCTAAAATTAGCCAAGAAAAGCTTGCATTCTGCAAGCATGCAGTGGCAGTCTTTCTTGATTCCCCTCTCAAATACATGAAACACTGCCACCTCACCCCATTTTTTCATGTGCTAGGCAACAGTCATTTATATGTGTTTAGAGAGATTTCTTACTTTGAGAGGCTACAAATACTGGATGTCTTAACATGTGTAGACTTTTTGGGGTTCATTATAGCCACCTATTTTGATTCCACTCTGGCCTCCTGAAATCACAGAGGTTTCTCCATGAGCTCACACATATTGATTTCACATCGACCACAATGGCATTCACACAGACTAGACACACCATCAGCAGTTACCAAGGTACCGTGTAAATAAACTATCATCTCTGGGCTTCCTCCTGTGTCCCAACTAGTAGTTTGTGTCACCTATACCACCACTGCATGCCATCAAGCAGTCCAGAGTAAACTTAAGAATTTATTAGGTTGTGCCAAGTTTTGTCAAATTTGACCTCAAGTTATTAGCAATAGACTTGCATTGCAACTGGAATAAGATTTTGCCTAAGTAATTTTATTTCAAACAGTGTAGTAGATTATGTTACCCTGTTATTCTGCCAAGGTTCTCTGTGAAAATCCAAAAGAGAAGCCTTCAGCACAAAACTTATACGTCTAACAAAAATGTTGACACTGAAGATGTTAATGATAACCACAAAATCTCAAGTATTTTTATTTCATTTTAAACCAATTAATCAGGCAGCAAAGACAGAGTATATATTTCTACAAGGTACTTAAATAATTGGTATCTTGTTCTGCTGTTGACAGCAAAAGGAAAGTAGGACAACAACAAACACACTGAAAAGTATACAGTAGAGCAAAGATCTGTTCATTTCTATTGTACCTGTTACTTCTCCAACCTGATTTCTATACAGAAACCACTGGAGGTCTAAGGAAGGCTTTCATTTCCACAGCGTGTAACATTTTGCATACTGTGTACCAATTGCGCAGAGGAGTGAGAAGGTAAAATAAGTTTAATGCTGAAAATGTCTTAAAAAGAAAATTAAAAGGCAGAAAGATGAATGGCTATTCTCCTTACAGATTGTGACATTTCACTTAAGCAATTTATAATCAACTTCTTCCATGGTGAATATTAGGACTACACAGAATTAACGTGAATGTCAGTGGAAAGACTGAAATCTGCTTGCATGTGCTCCCTTGCCTGCGGCTTCTTTAACTGGCACAAGGTTGTTCTTTTCAGCATTTATCAAGTGACACACTGTAGTTGGCAGTTGTTTCAAGGGTCATTCCTGAAAGGCAGTTCGCTTGTATGATTACAAGTGTTCCAGACAGATGCAAGATGCAACCCATAACCCCCAAAACCATTATTAATTGGCCGAAATTATCGGTACCCCTGGAATTTTCCCAAAAAATGCACCATTTTTCCCAAAAACTGTTGCAATTACAAATGTTTTGGTATACACATGTTTATTTCCTTTGTGTGCATTGGAACAACACAAAAAAAAGAGAAAAAAAGCCAAATCTGACATCATGACACACAGGACTCCAAAAATGGGCCGGACAAAATTATTGGCACCTTTTCAAAATTGTTGGTAAATCATTTTATTTCAAGCATATGATGCTCGTTTGAACTCACCTGTGGCAAGAAACCGGTGCTGGCAATATAGCAATCATATCTGAAGCCAGTTAAAATGGAGAAAAGTTGTCTGAACCTTTCTGTTCAGTGTCTGAGTGTGCCACACTAAGCATGGAGAACAGAAAGAAAAGCAGAGAATTGTCTGAGGACTTGAGAACAAAAATTGTGGAAAAATATCAACAATGTCAAGGCTACAAGTCCATCTCCAGAGATCTTCATGTTCCTTTGTCCACTGTGCGCAACATAATCAAGAAGTTCACAACACATGGCACTGTAGATAATCTCTCTGGACGTGGACAGAAGAGAAAAATTGATAAAAGACTGCAACGAAGGATAGTCAGAATGGTGGATAAACAGCCCCAAACAATTTCAAAACATATTCAAGCTGTTCTGCAGACTCAGGGTGCAACAGTGTCAGCTCGAACTATCCACCGACATCTGAATGTAATGAAACACTATGGCAGGAGAGCCAGGAGGACCCTACTGCTGACACAGAAACATAAAAAAGCCAGACTGGAGTTTGCCAAAATGTACTTGAGGAAGCCGAAATCCTTCTGGGCGAACGTCTTGTGGACAGATGAGACCAAGGTAAAGCTTTTTGGTAAAGCTCATCATTCTACTGTTTACAGAAAACGGAATGAAGCCTACGAAGAAAAGAACACAATACCAACAGTCAAACATGGTGGAGGTTCTAAGATGTTTTGGGGATGTTTTGCTGCCTCTGGCACTGGATGCCTTGACTGTGTGCAAGACATCATGAAATCTGAAGACTACCAAAAGATATTGGGGCGCAATGTAGGTCTAGTGTCAGAAAGCTGGGTCTGCGTCAGAGGTCATGGGTGTTCCAGCAGGACAATGACCCTAAACATACCTCTAAAAGCACCCAGAAATGGTTGAAGACAAAGTGCTGGAGAGTTCTGAAGTGGCCAGCAATGAGTCCGGATCTAAATCCAATTGAACACTTATGGAGAGATCTCAAAATTGCTGTTGAAATAAGGCACCTTTCAATTCTGAGAGACCTTAAGCAGTTTGCAAAAGAAGAGTGGTCGGAAATTCCAGTTGAGAGGTGTAACAAGCTGGTTAATGGTTATAGGAAGCGCTTGATTTCAGTTATTTTTTCCAAAGGGCATGCAACCAAATATTAAGTTGAGGGTGCCAATAATTTTGTCCAGCCCGGTTTTTGAGTTTTGTGTGAAATGATGTCAGATTTGGCTTTTTTTCTCTGTTTTTTGTGTTGATCCAATGCACATAAAGGAACTAAACATGTGTATACCAAAACATTTGTAATTGCAACAATTTTCTGGGAGAAATGGTGCATTTTCTGGGAAAATTCCAGGGGTGGCGATAATTTCGGCCATGACTGTATATCACCACATGAATTAATTTTACATTTGGTACAAATAAGAAACATTCTATATAAATGAGTACATCAAAGGGCACTGAAACACCAACTTGTGTGTAGTACAGGTCTTTGTCACTCACTGTCGTGTAAACGTAAAGTAGCTGTGTTCGTTCAGGGTTTCCCAAATTCTATAGCTTCATCTTGCTTCATAGGACAATTTAGGCAATGAGTGTGATACATATGCAAAACATTCCACAGTCCAAATGTCTTTGTTTCAAACGTTGTATTGAAATTCAGAGCAAAAACATAGCCAAAAATAAAGAGAAAAATTGAAATTACAAAAGAGTTCTTGTATAGAATGTTTCTGCTAAAGGCTTGCCATTGTCCTTCTTTAAAGCAAATCCAAAATTTCAAGCTTCTAGCAGAGAGACTATGTTCCATACTGGCTAATTAACATTGTTATTACAGATAGAGCTGAGAAAGTTCTATTACATGTTACCATACATGGGTATAAGATTATACCAAAGTAACAATAATCCTGAAGATCAAGACAGTGCTGGACAGTGAAATGGGTTGAACATGGCCTTAAAGAAGTGAAGTATTTTACACTGGCAGCATGGTGGACAAAGAGGGAGGGTCAGATGTTGATATTAGGATTAAGATTAACTAGGCAAGAGCAAGACTCTTAAAGTTCAGAAGTATCTGAAACTCTAAAGAAATCAGATGCTCTACCAAAATGTATTTGATAAGCATGAATGTCAAGTCTGTGGTATATGGTGCTTGTAGCAGTGCTACTATGAATTAAAACTGCATCTTCCAGCAGTCCCTTCAGGGGCTGATGGGGTCAAAGGTGGTCAAATGAGGTTAAAAGGAGGGCAGGTGGCCAAAAGAAAAAAAAGTTGTTTTTGTTGTTGTACGTTG
Organism: Polypterus bichir lapradei; assembly: GCA_026402145.1. Classification (NCBI taxonomy): domain Eukaryota; kingdom Metazoa; phylum Chordata; class Cladistia; order Polypteriformes; family Polypteridae; genus Polypterus; species Polypterus bichir. The sequence goes on from JANRMT010062817.1 coordinate 46,658,783, forward strand.
TGTGTTGCATTTATCTGTCGGACTGCCTGCTGTTAATTCTGCCATATTTCATCATTGTGTTCTGCATTGTATTTGTTTGTTGGGGCTGGATCGTCTGTCTACCTGTGTACTGAGGACTGTATCTGGAGTCATTGGCTTTCCCGCAAGAAAAGGAGCGCTCCTGAACCATCCATCCGTCTTCATCCTTTCAGCAACTACCAGTAGGACTGTGTTTTCCCCTTCCTTTAAACATACAGATCTCTGGACTTAATCTTGTCACCTCTCATTTCATCCGGTTTGGTTTTTCCATAAACTTTGCTATGTGGTGTTTGTGTTTATATGTCAAATGTAATATCGCCGAAGGGGTCAGGGGTGGTATTATTGTTTTCATTTAGTTAATTTAATTTCATTATATTCTTAATTGTTGAATGTTCCCAGTGTGCTTTATTTGGTCTCTGTTGTGAGTGTGTGTGGGTCGATTCAAGGCTGGATTGTCCCTGGGATCTCCGCCACTAAAATAAATAAATCACCGTCACATTGACGGTGTGAATCTTAGCGGCACTTGACCGCTATATGGGAAAACATGGGAAACAACAAAGACTACTATGAAGGTGATCTAAACCTTTGTTAATCGATGTCTGCACAGAATTTTACAAATCCAATGGACTGAAACCCGTAGCAACCTGCAGCAGCAAATAAACATTGTCCCAATAAGAAATACATCCTGAGGAGAAGATAGAAATGGTTTGACCACACTCCTCAACAACTTGTATTCTGCCTCACTGTACCAGACAGTCTCAAAAACTGAAAATTCAAGGGAGGTGAAAATGAGGACAGCCAAGTCAATGCAGTTAAAAGGCTGCAAAGACTAGGGTGGAGATAACTGGAAATGACATCACAAAGCTGGGAACATAGCCGAGCCATTGTTGATGATCAATGCTGTAGGAACTAAATAACACTTGGATAAAGTACACATTAAATGGGAGCCATCTTGATTTTGTTGTTGGAGTACATAATGGTGATACAAGGTACTTGCATCTATGTTGTTTATTTGCAAATCTGAATCAGTATGCATAGTTGATAACTTCCATACTAATGTCCCATTTTATTCGGCACGTAAACCTTAGGAATTTGAGCATCTGTTTGTGACTGTATTATGCTGTTACTCACATTTATCATTACACATACAGAATCTTTACATATTCTACTTAAGAGAGGTCCATTTTTACTTTTCTCTTTTAATCTAACACTGAGAGCTTCTATTAGCAGGCATGTGGAGTGTTTTATATTTATATTTAACCATGAAAATTCAAGATCTAACCTGAAGAGATTCTCAACGCAATGCAGAATTACCTGAGCTAAGTGTACAGAGTCTAAAACTTATATTTATTTATGACACCCATTACCAAAGTACCGTTCTCCTGCACTTTCCTCTTCCCAAAGAGTCAGAAAATAAACTTAATATGCATGTCTTCAGAAAGTGGGAAGACAACTGGGGAGGCTAGAGAAAAACCTACACATAGAGGGAAAATATACAAACTCTGCACAGAGAGGGAGGGACAAAACTGCAGGACTTTGTAACTAGAAAGCAGCAGCAGTGACTATAGCAAACTATATCACCTCCTAGAAGATTTTTTTAGAATTCAATTTTTTAGCCATTCAACTAACATTTCTATATTGGCACTTTAATTAGTGTAACGTAAGACTGAATTTACACTAGATAAAGAATGCACATTGTGAAAAATCTGCAACAGACTGCAAAGTGTTCTTCTATTTCAAACAAAATGTTATCACCTCTCCCATATCGCCAAATTAGAAGGCATGCAGAAAATAAAAGTATACAGCTTGCTATTTAATTACTCCCAAATCACTATCATTAGTGCAGTTTTTGCATCTTGTACTCAATCCAATTAATAGACTTCTGACCTCATCAGCTTTTTCAAATGAGTGCCAAAGGAATGTTCCTGGAAGTGTGCTAGTCTTTCCTCAGAATTAAAAAGGTAATTACACAGATAGGGAGACTATCTTGCTTCACAGGACAGTCTGAAGGAGGAAAATGCTGATTCAATGGCGGCTGTAGCATTCTGATAGCTTCCACATAGCCAAAGATGTTTCATGTCCACTAGTGCTGCAAGCACAGAAGACTTTCTATTATAACAGGCAAAATGAAAAAGTATAAACTAAGTTTTTATTGCATTAATTTACAGTTTCAAATAATTAATCTGCCATAAAACTTTAATACATATAATGCCAAGATGTGAAGAAACTGATCTCGCAGTGCACAGCATTGGTTTACAAAAACACAAAATAGCTAATTTATAATAAATGCAGAGATATAATCAGAAATTACACACTATGGCAGCATAGAATGAAATAAAGCATTTTAGTCAAAAATGAGCTAATTTATTTAAAATGTACACTGACACTAGTGAGTCAAATAACCCCTGGGGGTGAGGATACCCTTACCAATTTCAATTTTGTACCACAGCGGTACAATTGCCATTTAAATTTCCAAGTAGCTGAAGGTTAGAGGGGAAGATGACAAGAGAAAGATGGTCTGCATATTAAAATAACCTGTTTGGGATGATATCTATATATGAATATTTGTGAGTGAGCATGCCCTGAGAATTCAACATGTGACAGTGACAGGAAAGGGGGAGAAAGAAATTTATAAATGTGACTTCTACATTTAAGATGTCAGCACTGAAACAAAGATTTGTGAAAGTACAGAAACAGGACCAAAAAAGTGGGAGAGCAAAGCATAAACCTATTTAAAGGGGTCATCATAAAATTAGACATGGATGGACAGGAAGCAATAAATAAATATCCATACCAAAGAAAAAACTCAGTAAATAAAAAAATGTGAGTAATATTGTACACTCCTGCAAAATCAGAAATGCACCAATACAGGCACTGAAAAAGCACTTTATTTTTTCTCTTTTTGGTAGAACCATTACACTACTACACTTTAGTTTAAACAAGCTACTTTATTCAATCCAAAAGCTTTGATGAATGTTTACCTTAAGTGGAACAAACTGCCTCTCTCACATGGCTCTGAAAGAGCTGTGAAATTTTGTTTATCTTGTATATCTTGTTCATTTTACTACTTTTTAAAGTGCTTCTTTCCATTCATGCACACTAGGTTTATAAACTTTTACTTATAACGTTTACTTAATCTAGGACATCCTTGGTTGCTAATTGTAACAATAATTTAATTGTAAGATAGTATAATAGTTTTTACTACTTCTCAATGGTCCAGAATTGTGGACACTAACAGTTGGTTGCTATCAGATACTGACAGTAACATTCCAGCTGATTAGATTAAGTGTTGGTTCCAAGTCCTAGCCACCATTTTGCACCTGGTGACTTTGCATTTGTATCCAAGGAGACCCTCTACTGAAGAGAAGAGCATTTCCCTCAGGAACACAAAAATGGGTACTCAGGTATGTTATCTCTTATACAGTATAGGAAGTGAATATTCACAAAGCTTTTACTCTGATATTTTTGAAAAATGTTTTCATATTAATGTTATGTTAGGTCCTTGTGTTTGATAGTAAAAAATTATTGGACACTTAAACAAGAAGCGGTTATTGTCATTGCTTATATTTGAGGGTCTGCCAGCTTCCATTTTAACTAGCACAAACACTCTGGATCTGAAGGCATTGTACTATATTTTCTACAACTGCAGCAACAAAGTATTACTGGAAACATTTTCCTAATCTATTTTTTTCACAGTATAATGAATGGAAGGAATTATTCAATACCAGTAACGGCGTACTGCATGATAACGTGCATTGAATACACTATACTTGAGCACTCCTAGTTTTCATATTCTTTCTCTGTCTCTGTTTAGCATTCATTTGCTCAGAGGTTGATGCGCTTGCTGTTTCCTGAGCAGCTCTTCTTTTCTCCACCCTAGCGGCCCGCTGCTTTTCTTCTTTCGTCAGCATCTTTTCACGTTAAAACTGATTAAGGTAGTTTTTGTGTGGCAATTAGTTAGTACGTTTTCTTTAATTTTTCACTTAAGCTGGCACTTAAGTCTTCAATCTGCCTCAAGAATGATTAGCGAAGGTGGTAGAGAATGAGAACGGCGCCCATACGCATGCGCCGTACGGCCGCCCTGCTGCACACTGCCGAGAGTTGATTCTACAATAAAATAAAATAAAAATAAAAAGAGTAATAAAAATCATCACCCCAAAAGCGGATAGTAGACGTCACGTTGTCGTATATGTGTACCAAATTTCAGGTCAATAGTTGAAATGGTTTGCAAGCTACAGGTGATTTAAAATCCTGGACAGACAAACAAACAGCCACGGTAGCGTATTACAGTGGAACCTCGGTTCATGAACGTCTCGGTTCACGTACAAATCGGTTTACAACCAAAATGTTCGCCAAACTTTTGCCTCTGTTCACGACCACACACTCGGTATACGAACAAGCCAGTTTCCCTTTCGGTTTGTACGTGTTCAGTCTCTCCCTGTGCATTTCCTGTGCAGCAAGCGAGCGAGAGAGCGAGACACACATAGGCGCACGAGAGAGAGACACACACACACACACAGGCGCGTGAGAGAGAGACACACATACAAAGGCACGCGAAAGAGACACACATACATAGGCACGTGAAAGAGACACACACACACACACAGGCGCGCAAGAGAGACAGACACACACACACACACACAGGCGCACGAGAGATATACAAACACACACACAGGCACGCGAGAGAGAGATACACAAACACACTCGGACGCGCAAGAGAGACAAAACACACACAGGTGTGTGAGAGAAACACACACAGGCGCGCGAGAGAGAGACACACGCACATAGGCGCACGAGAGAGAGACATACACACAGGCATGCGAGAGAGACACACACACGAGAGAGAGAGCTGGACACATAAGGTAGAGAATGCAGTTAAAGAATGCACTGGGCTTGTTTTTGTTTTCATTTCTGTTTACAGTGATCGGTTCATAGCATGCATTGTTGCAATGTTACTTTTCTTGGTGGTTTATTAAATTATGGATTTTTCAAATGTTCATTTTTCCCTGTGCTTAAAACTCATTAAAAAAAAAGTGTTTTTAGCAAGCGGTTCTTAGCACTATAGCGCGAACTATTGCAGTGTTAGTTTTCTCTGTTGTTCAAGGTTTTCTCAATGTTATTCAATGTTTTTACATTTAGTTTACTATTAACCTGTGCATTTTATGGTATAATTAACTATATTTGTGCTTAAAAACTAAAAAAAAATATATATTTACATACAGTTCGTACGGTCTGGAACGGATTAATTGTATTTACATACAATCCTATGGGGGAAATTGCTTCGGGTCACAACCAGAGTTTTGGAACGAATTATGGTCGTGAACCGAGGTTCCACTGTATACAGAAAGATATGAAAAATTGTATGCATGTCTGTCTGCCTATTCTCCTTACATTCTCACACCCTTTGTGCTATTGGGACCTTTTATAACTGACTGTCTCTGACTCTAGCAATTACAAATGGAACCTGGGAACGGCGTCAATCAATTTGCATGAACAGACAGATGTACTATATATGACATGTCTTCAAAAACTCCTGAAATTCTAGCCATGTTTGTAATATGAAAGGAGCAATAAGAAATCGATATGAAACAATGAGATAAATCATTTTTCAAACAGTAATTACAATATGAATTACCAGAAAAACAATATGAATTTAGAGTTAGTTATAACATAGCTGATTTTTAAATGTTAATAAACAGATGTGTTAAAAAAGTAGCATCAATACCAGGCACATAAAGCACAAGAAAGGTTCAGACAGCATGCCAACATTGAATGAGGCCATCGATCAATTCTTTACAGGTTTTGATAAAGCAAGCATTGTATCAATGTCACCTATTAAAGACGGTGGTATGTTGGGGCACACAATTACCAGAAAAATCCATAACTGATGATAACTGCCCTTGTAATGACTAATTTTGATTAACATCATCACAATGAAATATGTACATTTTGAAGTCATATACAGTATTCCATATACATACATTTACATATATTTTCTTAGGATACATTTTTATCCAATGTGACTTACAAAAGAGGTCAACATAATCGAATAACATCATTCTGGGCACTGCTTGGCAAAAAGTATTATTTTAAGCGGCTGAAAGCCACTTGTCCCTCTAAGAAGCTGGACGCCGACCACTCAGGGGTCACATAACTATGTAGCAGAAGGGGGCCTCGCTCATTATTGGAAATTAACCAGAAAATTGCTCCACCAACTAAAAACGTCCAAAAACCATCACCCACAGAATCAAGAAAATCAATCTGTCAAACCTCTCAGTGTCCAGACCAAGCAAATTTCCCATATACATACAGTATGGTAGAACTTCCATTTAGCAGTTTTCTATAGAACTACTAAAAATTGTTAATGTAAAGGTCTTAAATGCCGAAGAAAATACAAAATTTAAAATTTAGTGTCTATCATTTTCTTTATTTTTTATAATAAAGATTGTTTTCTTTCTTGGAAGTTTGCTATATTTATGGATTATGTTAGTGTTTTTATAATACAGCAAATTACTTGTATTCAAATAATTATGAAATAAAATGCAAGTTGTCACCCACATGCGCCTTGGAGAACACTTAGAGGCTCAGGTGGTGGTAAATCCTTGCCGATCCACAGGGTGGTGCTGTATTCTAAAGCCTTTTCTCTTCCTCCCTCTATGGATGATTGACAACCTCACCAAGTCTGACGCCACTACCAGTATCTGCCTACCTGGACCTGCCTCTTCCTGCCTGACCTGTATTTAACCTGAAGTGTTGGCATCTTGGACAGGTAATCTTAGACTCACATCTACTAAAACGTTCTTCTTTGGCTGAAAAGCATTTATTATTTTGCCTTTACAATATACAGGGTCATGATGTCACCCTAAAGCTTTATCTTTGTCGTGTTTTACAAGGTATACTATAAATATGTTGTTACTTCTTCCCCCCACCCCCAAAATAAATGTTACTTCTGAAAATGTCACCACCATCAATCATCACTCAAAGAATATTAAACATGGTAATGTTAAATTGGAGTTTTATTCTGCGTAATAAGAAAAAATGATTACATAGAGTTTTCGTGCAGCACTGCAGTAGTCATTTTACACTGTAACAGATATTGTGCATGAGCTGGCATTCTGGCTGGGAGACAGAGAATATTTACGCAAACTATTTGCCTCCCCGACTTCCTGGACAGTTGTGCCTACATAGATGCCTGCAGGGCAAGCAGGAAGTTATAGTCAGGTAGTGCAGCCCTACAGTATTACATCTGTGCCACCAGGGGGAGATGCAAAGGCAAATTATCCTCATTTTAAGTCACTTCCACCTGACACGGAAGTACCACCCTTTGGCAGAGTCACGACATTGGAAGTACTCCCAGGTTTACTTTAAAAGAAGGTGGACAACGATCACCAGAAGGAATGAGAGAGAGTGTAAGTGAGTGTGAGGAGGTAGAGAAATTAAGAATTGTGCTGTGAGACTGTTATATCACATGTTCACATCTTTGTTTTAATAATACATCATTTGAATTCATATTTGTGTTGGAAGGGTTGGGGGATTGGGGGGCTCACTGGCGCCCCCTACCAGTCACAACACATTTTTGGAAATAATTTCAATTTATAGATGATTTTCTTTATTTTGATTCCAAAACATGTAAAAATTGTCAGATGGTCTAGGTTCAGCTTTGTTTATGCTTCTTCAACATTTGGAGGCTGCTGCAAAAAAAGGTACAAGAAATTCAAACTATTTAGGCTTCAGACTCCTAAAATGCTATTAGCATGGCTACCTGGTATTAGTCATAAGATGCGAGTGCCTCATATTTGGCAATGGACTTGGTGAATGCATCTGTGATTGTGCACAACACTTATTTTCTGTCTCTAACTAGGAAAGCTCAATCTTAGACACAGCGGGAGTACTAAATGTAATGCAGTGAACATTATTTTTTCATAAATTAGCACATCTTAGCACTCGTACTCATAACTGCAATCATTATACGATTAATTGTGCAGCCCTAGCAGTATGTGGCTTATGAGTTTAGATTTGGCTTTAGTCTTTACTGTATGTAAGACAGATTTTAAGACTATAATGAAATTACACTATATTTACAAATGGTTCTTGCGTACTCCACAATCAGCAAACCTCAATGAGAAGGTCATTTATAGCAACAGGTGTTTAAAATATAAATAATTCACATTTACAAATTTGACAACACAAACTTTATTATCGTTTCCCTTCTGGAAAGGTAGTTTCTGAAAGTATTCATTTTGTCAAAGCAATGGATCAAGGAGCAGAGGAGGCCTGCGAAAGGTTTAAAAAACTTGCTATCATTCAAACAAAATATCAATAATAGGGTCCTGAACGGTTAGAAAAAAAAAAAGGTACCACTTACTGGCTCTAAGAGCTGATGGTGTGACCTCAATCTCACTGGCAACCTGATAAGGCTGGAAAGCTGAGCTAAGCTCACTTCCAAACATGTCGGGGCTCTGAGTGCCTGTGGAGCTGGCGCTTGTGCCATCGCCGCCATGATGTGGATCTTGCTCATCATATACAGCCACAAGCTGTGGAAACAAAGAGAAAAAACATTACAGTTCAAATCTGCTGTTCAAGGAGGTGCATTGGCAGCACAGCTCACCTTTTTATGCAGAGAATCCACTGAGACTGCAAGAGTGGACCATTTACATAAAGATACAGTACTCAGTCAACATATTTTTCTCTGCAGATAGGAAAATGCTAAGCAGCACTAATCCCAGGAACAATTACCGAGTCCAATGGACACCTTGTTGCCAAATCATGGCATCATTTGCCTGCCAAGAGCAGATGATGTCTTCTATTCATTTCAAAATAACATTTACAGGGACTCTGACAGGTATCAAGGGGTTTTAGCCATTTTAGAAAACTACATTTTGCCAATTTTATGACAAGCAAAACTCATGTCAACCTGAAATCAAGTATAGTGATTCACGGATGGCATGGTATTAACCGCTTAACTGTTCAAACAAGAATAAAAAAAAAAAACATTTGTCTACATTTTTTATTGTGTTAAGCACTTTGAGCTACTGTTATATGAATATGTGCTATATAAATAAATGTTGTTGTTGTTGTTATTTTAAATTTGGCCCTAAAGAAAAATACATTGTGTGAGACCTAACAGGAAATTAGCATTACTTTATACTATATTCCAGCTTGTGCTTTTTAATCTTTGCATAGGTGAATTTAAACATGATTACATTATGAATACTGATGTACAAGAACCTATTCTCATGCTCCAAAATACTACAGAAAACAATGATTACAATTAAATATATAAATGGTCCAGATGTTCTTTGTGAATCTTGCCACCAGCAGCAAATCCTGTTAGCACTGTCACTCATTTATTGATTAACAATTATTCAGACATAAATATTGTCATCTGCTGTGTTTGGGCTACCATCTCCTCACAAAAATGTTACAAACTTTCCATATCATGATATTTGAAAATGCTCAGACTTTTCCACACCCTTAGTGAAAACATCTGTTGTTGTTGCTGCTTCACTGACTTTCATGGAGGTGATGAAAACATGCTACTTAGGGCAAATGCACAATAGCTTGGCAAATGAAGAAACAACTGAGTTTTGAATGTTAAATATTGTGTATTTGTTAAAATATATAAAAAAATGATATAAATTCTAAAGACTATCTGTAAGTTCCTGTATGAGGCACAGTATATGACATTAGTAATGAGATCATTGGCATGCTGCTTTTGGAACCTTTCAATTTATTAGGAATGGGAATCGATTAATTTATCACATAAATATATGTAATTAATCACAATTAATCACTTCTAACATTAAAACTCCTAACTTTAAAATGACTACATAAACCATGAAGTAAATACACACTGAATCACAAATTTAATGTAGAATCAACACAAAGGAATTTAATAAAAAAAAATAATGGCATAGTTTAAACTTAAACAATGACCTTAAACATGAAATTTTAACAAAATGGTACTTGAGAAAGTACAATCTGAATGCTTTCCTAAAAGTCAAGCTGAGAAGAAAGCAATAAGAAAATGAGGCCAATGTATTCATTCTCAAATTGGCATAGCATATTAGACACAGACATGTCAAAGTAAAAAATGATCAAAACGACTGTTCACTTTGAATGTACTGCTAAAGACTGATTCAATTAAGAGAATACGCATCTCTTAAATGGGCATGCATTAAAACTTGTGTTAACACTCTGCAAATACCATCCTCAATTGTTCATTACTATCAATGACTTGATAATTATACTTTAAACAAGTGATTTTCAACTGGTACACCGTGGAAATAACAGTGTAGTGCCATGCAGACTTTAGAGAAACACACTCCTCAGGTAATGAAGACCTGTCAAGAAGGACGGGACTACCTCGAGAAGCCAACATAAAAACAGCTCAGTGATTGCCATTTTGCAGACATAGCACTTAGAGCACTTTCGCAGCCAGGAGACATGTCGGGGGTCCATCTGCCTAGGTGCGTTTTTGCCAGCAACTTTCGCATAGCAAATTGCAATCTCCAGGCTGACTTAATGTTTTTTTTTTTTGGTTGGTATATTCATGGTGCGCACGGGGGGGTTTTTGGGTTACAAAAACTGTACCACCACAGAAAAAAGGTTGGAAAACACCAACCTACAACTTTGCTCCTAGCACACTAAAAAAGATCTCCATAGCTGTTGTCTTACTTAAAAACTGACACTGTGCATTACTTGGATGGTTATGTTGTGTTCTTTGCATAAATTAGCGAATATACTGCAAACCTGGAATAATGATTACATTTCCATTTCGTAGAATTGTGTCATTATATTATGGCAGTCAGCACTGTAAGCTACCTGGCAGACCAGAGAATTAAATACAGAGATACTAGACACTTATTTTGGTTTTAGTGCCACTCAAAGATAACTTATGTGACATAAAATTGATTCAATCTTCTTACAGAAACCTGAAACCTTAATCTTTACCTTTTCTTTAGCTTTACACCAGAACTGCCATAAACTCCCCTCCCCTTCACCTTTGTCAGTATGTATAAATTAAGAAAATTAACACCAGTGCTATGTATTGCTATGTATGTGGTGTAATACGAAATTTTAATCCTTTATATGAAACTTTCATAAAATTTTTAACAGTAGTATATAAATATGGTACTGGATGTGTATGTAATTCTTTAGGTGCACACTTAACTTTTTTGTATTATTGTTTCGCAATATTTAAAAAAAAAAAAAAAATGTACATAAAAATGCCACCCTGACCAAAGCACTACCTGAAATGATCGCCTCATCGTTGGTCCTGAATGTGACAATATTTTTTTAACACATTAAAAAGGCCACATTAATCGCAAAAATTAATGTGCTAACTTTCCCAGGCCTACAATTTATATATTTGTTTATTCAGACTGGACTACACTGGATTCAATGTAGACAAAACGCCATGGGTACCAACTATTGGATGACCTGGACAGCTATTATCTTGTTCTGATCAGCAGTAAGTTACTCAGTGACCCTACATCAATTTAGAGTTGTGTGGAAGGGTGAGTGTGAGCGACTGATATACTGTATCTGTGCTGTAACACTGTTTTGTTTTGATCAGTGTTAAATAAAAAATGACCACATAAAATACTATGATGTTAAGCTTTCCCTTTCTTTTAGCTTCTTTTACACTCATGGAAAATATGCTACACTTCAAAAATGGATGAGCCTTAGCAAGTTAAGACAGCTATGACAAAGTATTAAGCACTTTAAAGTTTAGATTTTTCCTCAATTTCCTGTAACAAAAATGTAGAATTTACAATCGCTTACTTTTAACTGAACCTGATTAACTCCATTTTTGGTTCACAGACAGCCAGAGTCTATTATGGTAATGACACGTACACTACAGGAATCAACCCTAAATTGGGGCTGGAGGTGCAGTCATCGCTGAAAAAGGTGCAGCAGAACAGAATAGAACATAACAATGCTTCCTTACAGTGAAAAGTATGGCTTAATATCAATGGAGATGGACCTTAAATCACTCTACCTCTGACTTAATATTACAGAAAAAAGATGCTAAAATTAAGTAACATGATCTTGTAGACCACCTTGATATGGCTGTCTCTTTAATAACAAAGATTAATAACAATGTATCCTGACAAGCCCAGAATTTGAAATGAAGCAACTAAACTGTTTCAATAAGTACCTCAAAAGGACCAGCAAGAATTAAGGCATTTACGTTCTCACACTCCAACCCAAATTTCACCATAAACTGCCTTTTTTCAACCATTCACTAACTCAGGTGTTCAGTCTTACATTACATGGGAAGAGCAGAAACATATGTGAGGTAGCAGAATGTATTAATAACACTTAAAGAAGACACAGATTTCAAAATGAACACTCATTAACTGTTGTCAACTAATGTTACATAAGTTTTCAACACATCCATTACCACAAATCACTCATAAAGCCACATCAAAAACTATAAACAGTTCTGTGCCCCATGCCGAATTCCTTATCATGTCAATTATTTTTTTAAATTAAATTATGTGTCCATTTCTTTACCTATGGGTAGGTGAAACTGAGTATTGCTCGAGGCAGGCTTATATTAGACATACTGTACTTGTGTCACATCATTACAAAATATTTCATTTGAAATCGGATGAAAGTTGTAGGAGCTGTGGGTGGTGATTCACCTTAGAGAACTGTTAGGAACCTTTAAATTAACTTCAAAAAATAACACTTAAAACCATACTACATTCCTATCACCTTAAAAAAAATATTTCTGAGCTACTGAGCCTTCACTGCACACATTCTTATACATTGAAATGAATCTTTATTCAAACTGCTCCCATACAATTCTATTTTGCTGTAAACACGCTCTTTGGTTTAAATCCTTGGTGATATGATCCATTCATAAAGGCTTCCAATGAAATTCTCTTTAAGGATCCAAACTTGACTGATATACTTTTTGTATAGCTCAACTCCGCTGCTTCTACTCTGTTCCCAAATGGTCCCATTCAAATTAAGCTTTCAGTGTAGCTACTTGTGATATACTTTCTGTGCAATACAATTGTTTTTCTCCCCCCCCCCCCACCAAGTAGAGTGTTGTTTAATGTATTTTTTTGTTCTGTCTGTTCCTTATTGATATGTTTGCTCTTAACGTAGCTCCTCTGTTACTTAAAGCTTTTTGTAACACCAAAAAAAATTCTTTGAAGACTACTGCAGATTCACTGGATATTATGGTTATTATATATTCATACAAATCTCTTAAAAACCTGATTCAAAAACATCTTTCACAGTAAAATCATTCACTTTGAAGTTAAATTTACTTAATGTTTCTATTCAGTTATAAGCCAAGCGTTAAGGATTTGGAAGACACATTTCAGCAATCCTGCTTTGTTTACACAAACACAAAGGAAGGATGGAGGTGGTGCAATAAGCAATTAAATTACATCAGTGGTAGCAAAGTAAATTTGTAGCATGAATTATTAAAATAAAAGGAAATAAAACACTGAGGTGCCAGAATGCCTTTTGGGCTTGACAAAAATACTGACTGTTCTTTCTGCAGTTCAAGAGTCACAGTAAAAATAACGGGTAAGAATGGAAGGAAAACGGTGAGAAGTGATAATTATTTCGCAATACATTATAATTTCATCAAGTATCACAGACTTGGCATATTCATCATGAGTTTGCAATTATTATTACTTTTCGCTGCTTTTTTTTTCAGTTTTTTCTGTGGTGCCATTTTCACCACTATCATCTGTTCAAAGCACTGCACTACAAAGGAGCTATGACGGTCGAATGAAAGAAGATACCCAATTATCCACAAGACTCACTACATTCATTTCCCTAGGGCAAAGCCTAAAAAAATGATACAGAACTGCGGATGGAGCTGGGTGGTCTTTTGGCCTTGGAAACCCTGCAGATTTTGTTTTTTTGTTTTTATTTCAGAGCTGGAGCTTTTTATTTTTTCTGTCTTGCCCAGCCATCTGATCTTATTATCTGAGTCATCTTTAGATTCTTGAAAAATTAACTATATAAAGGACTCTACTTTCTACAAATTGCATATCTATTTTATACAAGTTCATATGGATTCATTTTTGTATGCAATTTACTCTATTTATGCGTGTACCATGCGCACATTTTTTCCTGAAAATTACCATTAGAAATACACTAGGACTTCTTTAGAAGAAATCTGAGAATTTCACCTTAAAAAGAAATTATTGAGAAGTTACATCTTCCCAGTGTTCAGTTATGGTAATGATACATGGACATGTGGTAAAGCACCAATTAAGAGCTGGAAAGCTTTGAGATGTGATGCTACAGAAGTCTAACAAAAAGTAGCTGGACAGAGAAGGTGACAAATGAAAAAGTGATGAAGAGGATGAATACAGAAAAGAGTATGGTGGAAGAGATGATGAGAAAGAAGATGAGATTCAAAGGAAACCTGTTGAGAAAGTCAAGTGAAAAAGTTATGCAACCAGTGACATAAGGAAAAACAGATGGAACCAGAATCAAAGGAAGAAAAAGAAAAATAAGGGGTGATTATAGTATATAAATCAATAGTTTACATCAAAAGAATAGGGGGGAAGCAAAAAGGAAGGCAGAAGGGGAAGGGAAATGCTGTGGTTGCTTGATGCTCACCTTTACCTATGTTATTAAAGAGAATGCAGGTAGAACAACAAAAACAAACAGCTATTTTACTACTACTTGAATCTGGCCATATATTCCATTATTTGTGCAAGTAGAATTACTTCATTATAAAAGTGAATCGTCTATGCGAAAGTTTGCACATTCTGTCCATGAGTGTGTGGTTTCCTTAATGTCCTCTGGTTTTCTTCCCCCTTCACAAAGAGACTCTTGTTAAATTAACAGGCAACTTTAAATTGGGTTAGTGCTAGTATGCGTTTCCCCATTCTGAAAATCTATAGGACCAAAACTAACCAATAACATCAAAGATTTATAAGAAGTGGACGGGTAGCTCATAAAAGATTCATATAGCATCCAATAAGACAACGTCCATTGTCAACAACATACAAATTACAAATTTTGCCACATGTAAGCGCAGCTCTTACAAAATAACTAGTGAAAAAAATCATAATTTAACCATTAAATTCTTCCTCAAATTACAATTCAAAAGGACAAATTTCAAGCATGTATAAGAAGTTTACAAAGGAGAATATCACTAAGTTTTTGCTCTTTTGGAAAACTGTCATCTTATATGGATAGCAGAAATTGTAGCTTCACTAATTATCTGTATTTGGTTGTAACTTAGTTTGGACGCATGCATATACTAATTGTGCATAATAGCTCAGACAACATCAACATTGAGAAAGCAGCTTCTCAAAAGGCCAAGGTGTCAATACATCATTTAAAGCTGTAACAAGCAAAGACATCATTGTTCATACATGATGATTCCCTTAAATTAGCAGAAACAGGTGTATGAAAGGGAAATGAGTTTTCACAGGTATGTGGTCCATTTTTCACAAGCTCAATAAAAGCACTAAAACATAACAGCAGCTTGAATAAGAAGCAGACACTGCTTTCAATTATTCTTGTAAAGAGGTCAATCACATGGAACTTTTGTTTACATAATACAATTGTAGTTGTCTAGTGTAAAAATTCATTTTTTAAACTTGTTTTGGTTATTACTGGTGTTCAAATTTTGACATCTGCACCCCTGGCTTATCATTATCATTATCTAGCAAATAAGTATTAAATAATAAGAAAATCTTAAGACACACATCAGACCTGTAAAATGTGCCGTAAGAAAGAAATATCTAAAGAGATGACAGCCTACTTCCAGGTTATTCTTCAACATCAGCGAACCTCTCCCCTAATACATTAATAGCTTAAAATAAATAAAACAGTGAGTGTCGCATTTCAAGTTGTGCCTTTGATCGCTATACAGTTGGCAGGCAAAACCAACTTGATGGCACTCTTTTCCAATTAAATGCCTGCCATTCCATCAGATTAGGAGAATATAAGCAAAGATTTGTTATGATAGGAGTCATTCCATGTCAAACCAACAAATGGCCCACACACTTTGAAATGAAAAAATTCTGGAAAAATTACCAGGTGTACCCATGTTAGTCAGGTGATGCCCTGTAAATTTTTTTGATGTAACATCAATACTTTCCAAGCCAGTTTAATGAGGGGGTTTATGTCGATTTTATCCAGCCTCATTTTTTCCATCAAATTTCACAAGTCCATAGCTCATGAAGCACCGAGCAGGCTAAGACTTTTCGTATAGTATGTGATGAAATTAAAACATTTGGTCCAGATAATAATAATAATAATAATTCATTACATTTATATACCGCTTTTCTCAGTACTCAAAGCGCTACCCACAGAGGGAGGAACCGGGAAGCGAACCCACAATCTTCCACAGTCTCCTTACTGCAAAGCAGCACTACCACTGCGTCACCTGTGAGGATGACCCTGCATAGTCAAAGTAGCCCATTCAAACAGACCAAAATTTAATCTAAGTTTTTGGTTTAGCTATATTTAGGCCTCAGAAACACATATTTGTAACCGACACAGACTTTGATATTTTTTTTCCATGCTCAGAAAAATAACTGTATCAGGGTTTGAACAGCAGACCTCTCAAATCCAAAAAATCAATTTGGTTTTAATTTTCAAAGCACCCAAATGGTATGTGTGAATGTGCAGATAATTTTTTTAATATTTTTCATCTATTCTACTGTACATTGTCCCTTCTTTCTCAAAACACAAACCTTACTTTCTTATGCAAATATTTCATTTTTATTTTCTGTTCTAAACATGGGTTAATTTCACCATTTGTCAGTAAACACAGGCTGAATGCACCATATGGTAATCATTGAGTTTTCAATCAGTGAGTTATCAAAAATTTCAAACTGTTTTTCATATAAAAGTGATGATGTCCTATCTTATGTTGCTGAACAGAGAATGTGTTTCTCTATGGTCAAAAAAGTACCTGGTACTCAAGAATATCACTGTTACATCCCTACAGAAGATGGCAAACTCAAAGTCAGCTGGCTGTCTGGTGAAGACAGTCAGTTGAATGTCCAAATATTCACCACTAAAGCAGCAGCTGAGAGATCCTGCCCTCTCACGATCACACTCCTGATGGATGAGATCGGTGTCCTGTTGGAGGCTATGTTGGGTGGATGTATGATGAAGCATGTTGGATTGGTGTGATTCGTGACAACAGTGAAGAAGAATCAGACACCCTGATATGTTTCAGACATCCAAAATATCCTGCAAAGTCTTTCAATTGGCCACCTAGAGACGATATTTGTTGGGTGCCATTACAGTGTGACAATGCACTGCTTAGTGCACCTATAACGGTTGGTGGGAGGCAATACCATCCTGATCTCAAAGACTAAGATGCCCTAAACTCTGTACTTCGTTTGAAACAGAAATGAAATGGGTTACATTCCTGCTGCTTCAACAGAAATAAAATGGATTAAATTCCTGCTGCTTCAATACCAAGATGTTAACATTTCATTTTAACTAGTGTTGTATTTAATTTAAAATCAAGCAGCTGTTGTTCATGTGCTGTGCTTAATGTGCCTATGGTGAGTTACTTTTTCTATTAATCCTATACTCAAATTAGTGATGAAGAGCTTGATGATTATCATTACTGACAAATGGTGAAATGAACCCATGTTTAGAATGGAAAATAAAAATGAAAGATTCACATAAGAAAAGTATGACTTGTCCTTTAAGAAAGAAGGGACAATGTAGGATACAGGAAAAATAATTTTAAAGATGTCTGGACAGTGCATTAAGCTGGTCAGAAAATTAGACCCAAAATATTTTTTTTCACATTTGAGAGGTCTGCTGGTCAAACCCTGATGCAGTTTCTTGTTTGTTTATAACCTTTTGAAAAGCCCTGTGTAAGCCAAAGACACACAATATGTTATTCCAGTGTTCTCTGGACCAAACAATTTAATTCTGTTACATACTATACCTATAAAGGTACCAGTATGCAAAATTTGAGCCTGCTAGGCTTGAGATATGGTCTTGTGAAACTGATGAAAAAATAAAGCTGTGTCAAATTTAAAACCCCTCTCCCCTCACAAAATTGGCTGCATCTTGGAAAGTATTGATCTTACATGAAAATAATTTTTACAGGGTGTGCCCTGGATAAAATGGGTACACCTGTAATATATTGATAATACTGTTATCTATCTGTTCTCTGTTCTATCTGCCATTTATATGATGCCTTCTCTGTCGGCCTATTATATAGTGCCTTCCCTGTTTTTTTCTGACAGTTTTATATCTATCATACACTGTAGTGCCTTCACTACAGTATGCATCTGTCTATTATACAGAGCCTTCCCTGTCTATCTAGCTATCTAGTAGCCTTTATGTTTGTGTATTATATAATGCCTTCCTTATCTGCCTATTAGGCAGTGCTCTGTCTGTATATCTCATTCATAACTTAAAAACAAGAACTATAAGGACATTTGCTTATGTTAATTGTATACAATTATATTTTAAAAAGAGCAGCCCACAGACTTTGTGAAATTAAAACTAATAAATGTCTCAATTGTATTTTAATCTAGGTTTAAATCCTTAAAACAATACAACATGAAAACAGACTTTTGGATGAAAATGACACGATTTTAGTTAACTGACAATACATATCAATCTAGTTAATTAATGCATTTTTTTTTACTAATTTAACATTCTTTAATGATTGAGTAAAAAGGAAACAGTTTTGATATTGCTGTTTTTTACTTCTTTTTTTTGTCTTTATCATATAAAATTTTCTCCCCATATACGTGGACTTCAGTTTTTACACATTCCACACTTCTCATCAACATTATGCTGTGATTACTATAACATATGAAAAAAAAAATTCTGCTTTACCTATGTGTACAACATTTCTTGCCTCATCTCTCTTATGTTATCCTACATTTACACAGATCGTTGCAGACATGGAACACACATGAAACATATATTTCAAATCATGATTTATTATTACCTATTTAATTCCTTACAACTTACTAGATAAAAACTAACTTCCAGCTCAAGTCTTTGTTTAAGTTGTGGCTGGATGATGGCTTCTGCTGGCTGAATGATGGGGATGAGCGAGTACAGGCTGCTTGCTGCAAATTGACAAAATAAAAGTGCTTATTGGCGCAGTGATAAGGACCTATGAGATTCCTTGCGTATTTTAGGAAATTTAGAATGGTCAAGAAGAAATAGTAGCTTTAATAATAATAATAATATATATTAATAATAATAATATAATATTAATAATAATAGCTTTGTACCCAAAGCTGCTAGGACATTCCAGCCACAGCAATCCTTATCTGAATTAAGATGGTTAGGGATTCTAGTGTTAAAAGGGCAGGCTCAGTTAGCAATGGAAAGGATTAAAACATAACTGAATGCCATTATGAACAATGCTGTACATCCTCTCTCTGACACAGTAACATTGAGGTCTTTCAGCCAACGGAATTATTCAGCATAAGTGTGTCAGGAAACATTACTGGGGCTCTTTTAAACCAACAGCAATACACCTGTATAATGTCTCACTGTGACTGTGCCTGCCAAGTCAGACATTTTCTTTTCTTTCTATTACATCATCGTGATGTGTATTCAGAGCATCGTATATATAGATTTATTTATTTTACTTAAAGACCTTATGTAAAAAGCCAAACATCACCCTGGGGCAAATTAAGTTTCTTTCTATCTATCATCCATAATGTATTAGTTCCCCATCTAGGGTTTGTTCTGGCTTTGTACCCAAAGCTGCTAGGACATTCCAGCCACAGCAATCCGTATCTGAATTAAGATGGTTCAAAGAAATAAGCACAGGCAAAGTTTTAGGAATATAGCAAATTCCTTTCCAGAATTTACTGTAAATGACTTATGCTTTTGTTTCTCCTTCAAGAGCTGAGACTGGGGGAGCACAAACTGGAATCCGTTATCGAAGATTAGTAGCCAAAGAGAACTGAATGGTGCCTCATTCAATGTTTACAAGTGCTAAATAACACAGAGTAAATGTGCACATTGTCTGTGGTCACTTTCCCGACATACTGGGTATTCCCTGTGTCTGCATGTCAAAATGATGACCAGAAACAACCCTGTCTGCTCTGAAATAAATGCAGCCTTCTGTTCTCTGTTTTACTTTGAGACTTGAGAATTCTTTCTGTGTTCCCTCATATTCTTATTATACACATTATATGATGCTAACTAAGCTGTGTTTTCCAAAGCAAAGTCATGAAATATTCAAACAATGGCATCATGTGATGTTACCATGGTTACAGTGCATATGTCCAAATGCTTTATGTACAGGTTTCAATAAATATTTCAGACAACTTGAACTGACGGCCACTGAAAAAAAGACATCTAATCTCAGACCTTTGAGCCCAACTCGCTCACTATTTCTATACATAGTGATTATTTTGATATTTAATGTTGCTCTGCCGCAGAATAACTATCAGAATAACCTAGCACAATTTAAAAAAAAAAAAAAAGTTTTTCGACTGGCTTCCCACTTCAGCCTATCAAGTGTGCAAAATGAGAACCTGAAGTCACTGTTCTGACTCTATATCTTAAAATCAGCAAGAGAAGGCTTTAATGGCAAGTACACACATAGGAGCACTATTTGAGGGCATCATTTGAAAATCATTACTGCCTGAATTTAACACAAGAAGACAAGGTGATTTCATGGCCAGACTACTGCCTTATTTGTTGAATGAGCACACTCACAGCAGCAGTTCAGTAAGTCATATCACCTCTCAGAAAAAGACAAGAATTCTCTCTTGCATGTCTTAATACACAATTGCAGGGCTGGTTCTTTGGCTCTCTAAGACACAGCAATAGCCTCACAATCCATGCAGGTGAGTATTAACTTTAATCTCAGAA
This sequence comes from Polypterus bichir lapradei, assembly GCA_026402145.1. Taxonomy (NCBI): domain Eukaryota; kingdom Metazoa; phylum Chordata; class Cladistia; order Polypteriformes; family Polypteridae; genus Polypterus; species Polypterus bichir. The sequence goes on from JANRMT010062817.1 coordinate 46,679,630, forward strand.
ATTAGGACTGGCTTTTGTTAAATTCATTAGAGGTGAATTCTTGAAGTAATATATACACTCACTAAGATAATGCACTTCTGTTTTTGGCATAATAGAACAACAAAAAACAAACATTCTCTGTATTTGTCTTGCCTCTGAAAGAAGGACATGCTGCAGTTCAAGTTTTTGGTAAGACATAACTATTGTTTTCCTTAATGTTCTGCTTTATTTTATTTAATTTACTGTATGTACAAAGAGCCTTATCTTGTTATTGTCATGTACATTAAGCCAAAACTGACAACCAACAGACAATAATTTCAAAAGTAGAAAGAAAAGTCAAAAAATGTCATGTACAAGCTATTTTAATAATGTGTGTGTGTAATTCACAAGACATGGGATCAATACTTGACAACTGTCTTACTTGGAAAATTGACACATTCTGTGAAGTTTTCTGCTTTATGCCCGGTGCCTCATAGGGTTCATTGTAAAACACCAAAACTTTGTGTATTTTTTAAAAATTACAGAAAACATTTAACTTTAGAATACAATTTAATGTGGCAAATGCATATATACCAGGATGAAAAATACCTAACTTGTCCTTTCGGTTATAATGAGCATTCTGACATTTGCCTAATGCATTTTCAAAATGTATGCACCCATTTTACTTATCATAAAAATATATTTCAGGTTAAAATGGCATGGAGCAAGTCTGTGTGGCTGTAGGCATGGCGTTCTAGTTAGAGTTGGTCACTGCCTTGCACTTAATGCTGCTATAAAAGGCTCAAGCTACTTACCAACCTGAAGCAGATTATATAGGCTCGGAGATGGATAGACAGTTCGATGGATGGATTGATTTATGTAAAATAATGGGCAGTCTCAATAATGAGATGGGTAGGAGTACCTTTGTTGGCTGCCTGTTTATGCTGGGAACATGATGAGCAGTATATTCCTAAAAACTGCATTTAAATTAACTGAAAACCTGATTTATGTGAACACTAAAGGTAATGGTGATGTTGATTTTGCTTTAGCTCCTTTGAGAACTAAGATATGTGGAAAATTAATGATATATTATTTGGGTAATGGTATCTTGTCATCATCCAGTATTTATACAATGTTTTAGGTTCAGTCTTGTTTACATTATTATCTTCAAACAAAAGAGGATATAACCTCAAAGCATGGTTCTTACCTTTGGATCACAATCTACCCAATGATATTTTCATACTTTAGTAGTTTCGCTACCTTTCTGAAATTGAGTGTATAATGTGACTTGAAACAAAATTTACATTAACAATGTTCCAAAATGAAAAAACAATACATCAGTATTCACAGCTACACAGCAGAAATAAATTGTACAACCTATGGAATTCCAGTAGCATATTTATTTTTAAATGTGTTCCTTATTTGAGTTTATGTAACAAATTACACTATTGCTCAACAAACTTAGCAGTAATACTAGTATTAGTAGTGGTATAGTGAAATTATTACTTTCACATCTGTGCTGCCACCGATTTCTTTCTGCGGATGTGCAACCTTATCCGTACTCAAACACATTACTGGCATTTTAACTGCCTGAAAATTTGCTACACTGTTTCAGCTTTTCACAAGATTTTCTAATCTTGAACAATATTCAGTCCACTCACAGATGTATTTTCTGTTTTTCTTTGCTCTTGATTTTTGTTATGGTTGACCACTAGGGTGGAACACAAAACTATAAACTGTCATATATGATGCATGTAGCATTTGAGAGTGTTCACAAGCTGAGGGATACAAGAATTGATTCTTACAAATATTCAGTCCACCAAGGGGTAAAGGATCAATGCATTATTTGATTTTGTTAAACAAAGGTAGGACAAGAGGCTGGAATGGGCACAGTGAAAAGAAAAGGGGATACGGAAAACATAGGGGGAAAAAAATCAACAAAGACTACAATGTTAAAGAGAAGAAATATGCAGGTGCACACACATTCTCTTCTCTCTATATGGACATGTCATCTACTGTAAATGACTGTCAAAAAAAGCAGCATTAAAACAGCCACTGTACTTGATTTTTTCAACATGTCAGATGAGGCCTGGGTTTGATTAGACATGCACATAAAAAGAAGGTACATTTAATCTTTACCAAACAAAACAAATGTTGCTCTGTTTATTTTAAAAAAGTAATTAAAAGAAACACACGTCACAAGAATAGTACTGAGATTCTTTCATTTAAAGCTAAAAGTAACGAAAATGTAAAAGTAAGTACACCCCATGAAATGCTCTTTCTTTCTTTTTTTAAATAAAAGTGGACATATCAAGACTTGATGTTTATTTAAACAATATTTACAGATAAAGGTGATGTAATGGGGGAAAAAACTCAATTTCATTTTGCAAAAATGTATTCAAAGGAAAATGAACAGATATGCTATTTCTACCTATGGAAAAAATAAGTACACCCATGGCTCTAAGCTGGTAGTAGTCTCTTTGGCAGAAACATCATCAAGTAGGCATTACCTACAACTGTCTACCAGGCTCCAATATCAAATACAGAATTGTTTCAGCTGCACAATGTTTAAAGGGTGTCTTGCATGCACAGCCCATTTCAAATCCCCCTGCCCCCTTAACCCGGCCATTCTAGGATTCTCCTTTTCCTCCTTTTCAGCCATTCCTGGTTAGAAATCATTTACTATGCTTTACAGTTGGTGTCAGGTTACACTGGTCAAATGCTGTCTTGAATTCACCAACCATGTCTTCTGGTACTGTGGCCAAATAACTATCTTTGTCTCATTACCAGAGTACATTGTTCCAGAAATCTTGATCTTTTCCTAGGTGTCTATTGACAAAAGTGAGTTTTGCCTTGATGTTCCTTATGGACAGCAAAGGTTTCCTGCTGGCACATCTCCTATATAGATCTAATTTGTGCAGCCTCTTTCTAATAGCAGACTCATGAACTTTGACATCAACAGAGACAAAAGCTACCTGTAGGTCCCAAGATGAAATTCTGGGCTAGTTAGAGACTTCTTTCAGGGCTGTTGGGCTGAACTTGCCAGGGCAGCATGGCCTGGATAACATGACAATTGTTCTAAATCTTCTCTATTTGTAGATGTTCCAGAGAGTGGAATGGTTGATTCCAGTTGTTTGGAGATCTTTTTAAATCCTTTCCAAGACTTGAAAGCATTTATAACCTTCTTTCTGAAGGCCTCAGAGAACTTCTACAATCTAAGCATGGTGACAATATACTATTAAATAACCAAGAGCAACCCAAACTAACTGTCTGAGGTTTAAATAAGACAAGACAAGTTCAGACAAGATCTTCTCTAATGATGCTGTAAGCATTGCAATTGATCAGGTACATCTAACTCTATATTTAGGCATTTGAGGTAGTAATAGATGTAGGGATGTACTTACTTTTTCTACATACGAAATTTGTATTCATGTTTATTTAAACTATAAAATGGTGTATAAAATGCATTATGTGGTATGTTAGCAATATTGCATCACCTTTAACTATACAGTGAACAAACATCAAATCTTGATTTGTCTAAATACACTAATAAAAGAAAAAAAAACATTTAATCGGGTATTCTTACTTTTTCACATGACTACTTCCTAAAACTCTTAATTAAAGCATTCAGTTTATTGATATCAAGTAAGGCTCCACTTGCCAAATTTTCATCCTACACACACAAAATACCTGGTAGAATGTTATTCATCCATCTATCAAACGACCCCACTCAATTTAACTTCAGGATTGTAGCTAAATTAAGGAAATACTGTAACTTCCTACTTGAAACAAAAATTGTTGCAAAAACTGAGAAAAGTTAACCTTAACAAAGAGACTCCACGCAGTGTAGATCAGTACCAAAATGAAACACAGCTCTCAGCCTACAGCAGCCCAAAATAACTTGTGTTTATTTTGGCTGCTTTATTTCATCTGACAGAAGACCGGGAACAAAATGCAGATTTGGCCAGTTGGCCAAGCTGTCTCAGATGCATTCCAAGTGGAGAGCTACAGGCTAAACACATGCCAGAAACATACCTGTTCATTGATCTCTTCTTTTGCAAATTTAACAGTATGCCACTGGCATGATTTTACTGAAGATTTTAAAGGGCAAAAACCGACAGGCATGGATGGAGTTCACACAGGAAAAGCAGATGAAATACGCACAAAAAGCAATACTGATAGGGTGTCATGTACAGTACATACATGGTATAATGTCCGAATTAAGAATTTGATATAATAAAAAATAATAACAATAAAAAATACAAAGATAGCCATAGTGCTATTGGCACTCTCCCTTCAAAGGGCTCTGCATGCATTCTCCCATGGCACTATATTAGTTTATTTTAGACCTTTGTTTTACAAGCTGACACAACACCCTTCACTTTGTATTTCAATAACATTTTAATTATTTATACCTGACAAATGCATTTTGATGTTTTCCACCACTTGAAGCATGAACAAAGTGAGGCCCTACCACTCTCTGGTCCTGAGTTGATAGGCTTTGGTAGACAGCACACATTCCTTTACATATGACTTTAAAGGTTTACAGGAAAACTTTGGAAACAGTTGGAAGTGTTCTGTTCTATCGAAAAACTCAGACAGTGCTTTATTTTCTATGGTCAAAACATATAGCCTACAAGTACCTGAATTGGATTAAATTGCTTAGATAATGGATGGATTTCATGTGACATGATCTATCATTCAGTGTTAAAACATTTGCCAGTGGCAAGGAAATTTGGTATGTGTTTACAGCAAGATATAGGTGCTCTTTTTCCACAATTTGAGCAAATAATTAGAACAATGTTAATGACTTCCCCAAAAATTCACTGCAAAGGTATATGCTTCAGAATTACTGAGTTCAGAATGTATAAGCAGATTTTCCCAACTGCTAAAACACTTAAAGGGTTATTTGTCTAATCACTACAAGTGATTTGTTATTAATTGCGTTATCACTGGCCATTCAAAGCACACATCTGCAATGGACATTGAGAGTGTTCAAATGTTGACCTACTGGATTCTCAAAAGACCTCTTCAGGAACACAACAATTTCTATTACATGAATAAGTTTAGACTAATCTTTTTCTCCCAATCACAGTTAGCCCACCTGAATGAAGACTAAGAGGCATACTTTATCAGTTCAGCATAAATAGGTCAGGCTACATCAATATAAACCAGTATTATTACAGTACATAACAGTGCATAGCGCCACAATCCATTTTGATTCACAATTTCCCAGAAAAAGAGAGTATCTTCTGAGCAACAGCCATAACAGCCACAACAGAGAATACATACTGTTACATTACATTTTTCCATGTAAGAGAAAAACCACAGAAATGTTTAATCAGTTTGTAGGTTTCATTAGCCAGGATTGATTTTTCCCCAAACTGTAAGCAATCCCATTTAGAAAGCTTGGAAGAAAAGCAGAACAATACCTGTATATTTCCTCTGTGGAGCTGGTGTTTGTTAGCCTTTAACCCATCCCCCAAAATGTGCAATCATTAGAACAACTTCAGCAACTTTTTTTGTCCTTTCTAATGTAATAATACATGGTAATTACTAATTCCGTTTTTTAAAAATGAGGGATAATTTCCATTGACCACAGCCAAATTACACCTGATATTTATCTGCCTCTGCTTTTCTAGTGTTCATTTTCTGGGTTCTGCAGAATGGTAACATGATGAGAACAATCTATAAGGGAGGGGGGGTAAAGGAATGAAGTCTACACTGATTAATTTACATTTTATTCTTTGGTTTATCAAGATAATTAAATAAGAGGTTTTAATGTAGTGATCTTTGCAGACTATTCAAGACAGCAGAAAAGTAAAAGTTATCACATAAAGCAGCCACATTAAGCCAATGTAACATTATGTCCCTTCTAGCTATGGGATATGTCAGACATGCCGGCTGAAGTTGCTGATCTTGTTACTAGATTATGTCATGGATCAATTTAAATAAGTGAGAATCACTGGCCATACCTGATTTACCAACTATATACCAACCTTCCAGCACAACTGCACTCACCCCTTTTTGTGACAGCCAATAAATGTGCTGCCTGATGGAGCCAGCGACATCCAAAGGGTTAACAGGTACAACAAACATGTCATGGTACATAAAACATGAGATGCTGTATCAGAGACACAAACTCCTCTTCTGCTTCTGAGATCCAAAACACCCACATTCTTCATCGCTGCATTATATGAATTGTACTTCCAGATGAGCATTCATTGGTTGTCAGCGCTTATGCACACAAAGCTCATCCCTATGACTAAAGACAAAAAGAGGAACAAGTCGCAGACTAGTTGGGAGTGAGTCAGCGGGCATGTCTCATTAGGTGGAATGGCTTCAAGAGAATGCACCATAGTCTGCCTCAAACTGTCTATGACTGTGTAAATGAATGCCACAACAGAAAATCTCTGAAAAGGTGTGTAATAAGACATAGCCGTTACTGGCAAAAGGACTTGGGTAATGTGACTACCCTAAGAGGCCTCAGCTCCTGGTTCAACTTCAAGGGAATATTTCAGTAAAGTGAATTGACATCACCAGAACCAGGCTTATTCCAGGCTTCTGGTTGTCTGCATATCCCTTTAATACATGGGCATTTATAGGAGTGAGGCAAAACGTCCTTTATGGTTTTCACTTTTCTCTATGGACCCCCTCATTCAGTCATTATCTTCTATCAGTGGGTCTCCTTTAGATTTTAGATCAAGGAACAGCTAAGGAAACATTTCCAAGGACATCTAATGCTTGCAAGCATTACCAAGTGTACACCTCTGTCCACATTCAACAACTTACCTAAGTAACAGAATATCAGCCTCTGGCAACTACCAGCCAAAAAAAGCCAAAGCTGTGCCCAAAAAAGCATCACAACATAACATCTTTTATGAACAGAGATCACATCTAGCTGGTAAGTGAAGGACTTTCAGGTCTTAAAAATATCCAGGAAGGGAAAAAAAAACCTTGTGTTTGAAAATTGAATTTTGATTGAATGACACATCAGTTATAATCCTGTATTCTATCACTGTCTGTGTGGAGCTTGCACTGTTTTCCCAAATATTGCATGGTTACTCATCCAGTTTTCCTCTTACTCTAAAATGCCACCATTGGAGTACAAGTGTCAGTATGTGAATGAGTAGAACCTGTGATTGGCTGACAGCACATCCAGGGTTAGTTAAGAGTATTATACTGATACTACAAAAATAAATTCATCATGACCTTCAAGTGGGTTAAGAAAGTTTGAGAATGTTATATTGCACTGCTCCTCTTATCCTTGCTTTGTCAATCAACACAGCATGCCTCATCATTGCCCTCTAATTTAAACAAAACAGATATCAGTTTTGATTTTTAAATAATTACAAAGCTGATTCTTGAGAGCCCAGCGCAGACTCGCTCCCCTTTAACCTTCCAATCAACAACAATCACTCAATCTGATCAATCTCAGGAAGTGGAATGAGATTTAATCCTGAAATAATGCTTCTAACACAGAATCAGAATCCCTCCTAATACTTGTGGATGTTGTGCCCTCTAGTGCTTCTTTAACATTCTAACAGCCTTGCTCATCTTTGTGTTTATTAAGTCCATGTACCACCAATTTTTGTTTTTTCCTCACCTTTAAAAAAAAATCACACCTGTCGCATTTATTATTTAGAAGCACAGTAGTTAGCTGCCTTCCATGACATTAATTACCCACCATTAATTAAATCCAAATTAAGCTTTATCTAAAGAAATACACACCACCTACATCTTTCTTTAAGCAAACTATGACGTTCGTTGCTTTTGACTTACAAGAGATTTCCAAAGCTGAATCTGGCAACAGATTAGAGAGAGAGAGAGAGAGAGAGTCGGGATGAATCCAGGACAAACAATTGGGATTCTCCCACACTGGATGCACAGTTGCTCTTGCTCAAAGCTCCTTGCTGTGACAAGTAAACAAAGGGCTTTACTTCTGCATCCTCAGACAGAAGGAAGTGAAGGAGTACTCCTTTATTTATCATAGGGACTAGAAAAAGCATGTACTGAAATAAAGACCTTCTGTATTTTAAATATTTGAGAGTTTAAACAACTCTATATAACCCTCCACCCCACTACCACATGCCGACAGCTATTGATTGGCACTTCAAACTACTGATATGCACACATTTTGATATTTCAGGCAGACTACGTATACCACATGTTTATGTGCATCCAGCTTTAAGCATGTCAGTTTATCTTTTTTCTTCAGCGTGACAATCTGGACCAAATTAGATCAGTGGCTCAGCATCAGTTTTTCATTATTCACTTAAGGACTGGAGGGATAATTGGGGTAAATAATTGACTGTCTTATGTCCTAAAATCATTACCGTAATAAAGGGACCTTGCCAAAAATATTTTCAAAAAAAAAAAAAAACAAACAGTATGAACTGCAATCTAATACCTACTTTTACCAAATTTTTGTATTGTTATTAAACTAACCTCTACATTTTCCATGTCAAAGCCTGCAAGGGTATCACGTGGGCCAAATTTGAAATAACCCACTTCTGTCAGAGTTCATCAGGCTCAGTAATTCCAAAACTATTTCTAAAAATAGATGTTTTGCAGCAGTCCAAATTCACCTTAACATCATTTGTTTTGGCTTTCCCCCAGAATACCTGTCCGTGGCTGCAGCCTACAAGCTTGAGGTGTGAAACCACAATACAAATTAGAGTGTGGGGAGTCAGTAAAATGAAACGGTGGGAGTTCATTCTGCTGTATTATACTCTGGAGGGGAATTGGTCTACTAGTGAAGTGACAAGGTGCCAAACATAAAATGGCAAAGCTCCCACAGCAGACAAGGGAACAGATTGTGACTTAAAAACTGGGCTGCGATATCCAATGCACTAATTTTAAAGCTGCACTTTCCAGGTGATCATTTCAATTACTGAGCTAGAACATTTTACGGAGTACTATTAGCATTAATATTCAAAACACAGAGATGGCATTGTGGTGCTGTTATTTAGTGGTGTGAATTTTATTTAGCTTAATGATTCAAAAAAATAATAACTGAAAACACATTCAGAACACATTTAGGATTTCTTTTTAATATGGTTCCTAAGTAAAATGCAAGAACATAAATTTCTGAACCCTTAAGATGAAAAACGACACAGACCACTACGAGTATGCCATTGTAGCAATTCAGTATTTTCTGATTTGCAAATTTGGTCATATGCTATGTTCATATGATATAGAAAATACTGGAAATAGCAACTTCCCAATGGCAAACTTCCCTTGAATACGCTTCTAAGTGGTGTTTACCAAAGAAATTATTTGTTGATAACTTTATTTTGCAAATTTGCCAAGTTGTTCTCTTAACTTATTTCACTATATAAAATAAAATTAACAGTTGATCCAGAAATTGTATAGTGCAGTTACATTTTACTTTTAGCAATGTGATATTTTCAAGAGAAAAGTGGAGCAAATATTTAATTGCTTTTGGTATGGACTGAGCAGTAAATCAACAGTAAATTTGCAATTTTCCCAAAACTGACAGGAAACAGATATCACAGAAATGCTGTTAATCCAAAAACTAACAGGTTGAAAGAGGAAACATATTTCTATACAAGGCAGACGTGAAAGTCACAATTGCCAGTTATAAACCAAGATTTCAGCTTATCTGCACTGGAAATTCTTTTATAAAAGCTGTAAACCTGACCAAGCCCCTTCTAAACTTATTCTCACACACAGCAGATGATGGACCATAATTGCAGAACACTTTTTGATGGAATTTTCTTTGGAACCATTGGGGTCAATGCATTCTTGTTGGCAGAGCTACTACCTACACTCAAGACGTATTACACCACTGCTCCATTATCAAGTTCAGCCAAAACACATTTTTAAGTCCAGCATGGCATATGAAAGGCTCAGGTGTAGGACATTTTTATTTTCCGGTGTCAGTCTGTTAGTCATCAAAATTACACTGGACTCCCACATAATGCTGCTTACATTTTTTCTTAATTTCTAAGAAAACAATAGTGTTTGACCAGCAGTTTTATCATTTCTAAAATTATATAAGGCACCACATTTTTATTTTAAAAAGGAAATCAGCTGCTCTTGTATAGTTCCACCTTGTCAATCATGTTTATAGGTACTCTAATCTTATCTGTGAACAAGCACGGTCTTATTTTCCATCTCAGTTTTATCACATTCCATCAACCACTATCTGTAGCCTGAATCCACTATTTCCATTAGAGTCAAAAGCTATTCTGGTTAACTTTATAAAAAGACAGGGAGAGTGGTTAACAGTGCACACAAATACAAAGCAACACCTTATCTATTTATAGTTTACAATTAACATTAGGATGTAGAAAGAAGCCAGAAGTAAGTAAAATAAAACACTGTAATGCATCATTCTCAATTGCAATAAGGATTGTGTTTTGCATGTGGAACAAATGTATGCCCTGTTTAAATAAATGTTGCAGGCTTTCCTAGTTGTTCTTTCTTAATAAACATCTTAAAACACCTTTAATGACTCCATACAAGAAATGGCTCACTTGCTGGTTAAAGAAAACCACCCATGGTTGGTAAAGCCGAGCTATGGTCAAAAGTCAGTATGGATCACCTCAATAGAAGCAAATGGAGTGTTACGGTCTCTGGGATTTTTCAAAGTTATTCCTGTTGCGCCTTTGTTTGATTTACCCAGTTTTCTAATGACATAAACAAGCTGTTAATTTTATCTTAAATGCAATGAGAAGATTATACTTCCACAGAAACTAATATACTTAGTGATGCGAAATGTGAAATTTAGTGGTTGATGAAAGTTCTAGAATTAAACATTCTGAACCTTTTAAAGTTCCTGGTAATTTTATAATGGAAGTTACAACAAAACTACCACTGGTTTTACTTTAAATTTATGTATTTACATCTGAGCTGCATTTTGGACTGTGTTTGTTATTCGTTTGTTTAAAGAAAAGAAAATTATATATTTCCCAAAATATACAGTTGGAAAACCTGCATATATCATTAAAGGTCTACTTTAGTTTAGAGAGCCCATTTTATAGGGACACACAGACTACAAATTATGCTTGGACTGCCATCCAATGTAACTGACAAATGTATAATGCCAAGATAACTTCACAATTTAGTCTCATGTGCCAGCCTGTACAAACACATTACGAAACATCTACAAGTAACAAGAAGCATACCTCATAAAAAAGCACAAGGGGTGGGAATCCATAATGTAAACGGTTCTCATGGCTTAAAGTCAAAGTTTTTGTAAAAACAAAAGTCGCTTCCCTGGAGAATTACACAGGACTACATTATTCAGGTCAAATTTGAAATTGCAGTATATGTTTTAACTTTTTATCAACATATATAGGTAGGTAAGTTCAAAGAGTTTAAAATTTACAACCACTATGAATCATAGTTTAATAACAGTTTGTAGATTAACACAAAAAATATTTTATCACTGAATCTTAATGACATCCTGCACTCAGACCCCCCACACCCCAACCGGTCCTTCTGTCTACAGCTTATAAATGTACAAGTAACTCCATTAAGGCTTTGCCTACTCTGTTTACTCACAAGTGACATATTCTATCTGTCAAAAATTCCCAGTTAGAAAAATTTCATAAAGCTCTCCATGAAAAGGAAAAGTACATTATAAACATGAAAAAAATTACACAAAGCACTTAAGCTGGGGAATGGGAATAATCAAACAAATTGGGGAAAACAGCCATAAGATGGATATGAATGGCTGTGTTGCACACAAGGGTCTTATAAGCATAAAACAATAAAATTAAAAAAGATCAGCAATTACTGAAAAGGCAAGATTACAGCATGTTAACAGAAAAAGAAATAGGCCATATTAAAAATAAAAAGGGCAGATATAAATCAAATAGTAATTTATTTTCCTGACTATATGAGAAAAAAAGACTGTACTAATGAGAGATTTAGGGGTACAAATATAATGCCTGTGATCTGTTTAATTAACCTATCGGGAACATGACATGGAATCCAAGCTTCCCTGTCTTTACTGGGTCACTCTTCTGGAAAATTTCTTAACAAGTCATGCCTGTAAGCCCACAAATATTGATTATACTGATATTCACTGTAGCTGTTTTATTGATTATTTCAAAAATAGAGTAAATGTCTCCAATTCCATCTTGATTTTTTTGTACAGCATAACTGGCTGTTAAGCCATGTGACAAGAACAAAAGTCTAAAGGATTAGGAACATCTGTATAGATACAACAACATTTATTTATATAGCACATTTTCATACAAAAAAATGTAGCTCAAAGTGCTTTACAAAATGAAGAACAGAAAAATAGAAGACACAATAAAAAATAAACATAAGTCAACATTAATTAACATAGAATAAGTAAGGTCCGATGGCCAGGGTGGACAGAAAAAACAAAAAAAAAAAACTCCAGAGGCTGGAGAAAAAAAAATAAAATCTGTAGGGATTTCAGACCAAGAGACCGCCCAGTCCCCTCTGATGGAAGACACCAGCAACTTTACTAATTTGTTTATAGCTTTGATTCAACAACTTTGTCACCTGTACAGAGTACAGTGATTGTTTTACTTTCATGTCTGAGCAACATATCACTATTCTCTGGCGCAATGACCAGCAAGTATTATTAGACAAATGTGGACCTTACCTTGAAACCTCAGGACATTTTCTTTACCAAAATGAATTTACAAATAGGGCTGCAACTAATGATTATTTTGGTAGTCGACTAATTGTTCAATTTTTTTTCAGATTAGTCACAATTATTTCATGCCTGACAATTTTGAAGACTGCAACCTGTGGTTGAACATCCTGTTCTGGGCTCCAGTGCATGTCTTACCTCATCTGCTCACGTCTGTCCACCTGTGAATGTCACGCTGATGTCTTTGCATTAATACGATTAAAATTAATAATAATCAAATTAAAATAACAACCAGTGAAACATATGAATTTGAAAATAATCAGATGTTTTTATATTAGTGTGACCATCACAATAAAAAAGAAATACATTAAACAATACAAACTAAAGTGCACAGTCTTTAAACAAAAAAAGTACATTTAACTTAACCAAAAAATACATTGTTAAAACAGAAACGTTTTTCATATTTTAGTAATAAATTACAAAATGTACACATAAACTATATAATGTGTAAAGCCTGAAGTGCAAAGATCAAATAAACACTTTCACAAAAGGTTCAAGGACGATACAATAGCTTCTGTGGTGCAGCAGCAGGAATTGCTGGCTTATAATCAAGAGTCCCCCAGTTCGATCCTGGCTGCCTCATATATTTACCATTACCTTTTTTTTTTCCACTTTTAGTCACAATCACGATACATACTGCCGCCCCCCAGGGATCTGATGCTGTTACTTTTTATCTGAAGCTAGCAATAACTGTAGATGTGAGTGGTGTTAAAAGCTGACACACAAACGCTGGCAAATCTGCCTTATTCGTATCCCATTGTCACTTGATTTTTTATATTCAATTTTATTGAGTGTTCCTGCTTACACTGAATTAGTATGCATCTTATGGCCCGTAATGTCAAAGCCACACTGACAAAAAAACAGAGACATAGGTATATATGATATTTGGAACTATTCATTTTATGACCTTATAGTACATTTGCAACATTGTTCATATTATTTATATTCATTCGCGTACCTTCAGTGACCGCGTTTTTTTTCCCCCTGACCTTGCCCAGTGTGCACAGGACTCCAGGACATGCAGAGGAAAGAATGTTCCTCTGCAAGGTGTGCCATGAACGCTCTTCTTTTCTCAGTGGACCGCAAACATGCATTGCACAGTACATGTGCTTTGACCACCGCCAGGTCAACTTGTTATAGCACAAGCAACCGGCCACCTGCGTGCTGCTGCTAGCGCTGGATAAGCTCACGCCTTCTGTTGTCAGCGTGCAGCACCGGGGGGAAAAAAAGAAAGAGACAAATATATGTGACATTTTGAAGAAATCATTGTATGACCTGAATAGTACCAATTAGAAAACATCATCGCACTAATGCAATATTATTTGAAAATGAACAGATCGGGTGTAAATGTGTTACTTGTAAAAGTTAGTTTTTTTTCACTTTTTTTTTCTCAGCCTCGTTCACGGTCTCCATCCCCTCTTGATCTGACCCTAACTAACTAACTAACAGCGCCAGCATAAATTCTCAAGAGACGGCGGCATCACAGCTCCAGGATGCTTTCGTTTCAGATGCTCATGCATCGCGATGGTGCTGCCATGAAAAGAAAGCTCCACTTTGCATAATCTGCATTCAACTTTTTTTTCAGTGAAGTGCTCCCACACTTTAGAAAGTTTCTGTCTCAATTTTTTTTCCCCCATCTCCTTCCCCCTCCTCTATGCAACTCACCATTGCAAACACGTTTATTTTCCTCTACATTCTTCTTCTCCTCAGACGTTCTTCTTCGTTGGTAGGACTGTGTGCAGTCTTGACAAACAATAACAAACGAAACTGCCCCCAGACATTCACGTAGTGCATTGCAGTTACAAAAACCAATGTGGTTCTTTGTGACTGGAGCCTCTATTGAAGGTTCTGTTTATGACACATCGACAATAAAAAAATCCGCGTCAACGATTTTTAGTAGTTGACGTCGTCAATTACGTCGACTAATCATTGCAGCCCTAGTTACAAATATAATTGTCATTGTTTATCTACAATTTTAACATTCTTTAAAAATATCTCTATAGGAATAAAATGCAAAACTACTGTACATTAACACAAGTGATTTGAATAGGATCAGAAAAGCTAGCAATTTACTTGTGGAAAAGTAGTCCATAACTTCAGGGGCAAAATAAAAGGTAAGCATCTTAATACATACTGTACTTTATCATGGTGACCAACAGTGACAAGTTGTTTCGGCATGCAAATGAGAATTTTACTATACACTATGCATATGACAATATTACTATCTATATTCATCCATCCATCCATTATCCAACCCACTATATCCTAACTACAGAGTCATGGGGGTCTGCTGGAGCCAAACCCAGCCAACACAGGGCGCAATGCAGGAAACAAACCCTGGGCAGGGCGCCAGTCCACTGCAGGGAGCACACACACACACCAAGCACACACTAAGGACAATTTAGAATCGCTAATGCACCTAACCTGCATGTCTTTGGAGTGTGGGAAGAAACCGGAGCACCTGGAGGAAACCCACGCAGATACGGGGAGATACTATTTATATATAAAATGCTGATGTCTGTCTGTCTGTCTGTCATGTGCTTATTCACAAACTAATGGGGCTAAAACCTTGATCTTGGTCTTAAACATAAGTTTATGACCTGGTATACACTGGAAAATGAAAACATTTTAGGTAATAAAATGAAAATTTTATTTTAAGACCGTAGGATCAAATGTGTCACTAGTTACTATTAAACAGAAAACACTGTAAAATGATTTGTCAATGTAAATGCACAGGAAACACACGAAGTATGTATGCAGGAATCATAGTAGCATGGAGCTGGCAACTACAATGATTATGTAACATTAGACTACAGATGCAGTTCTGTTTTTGTTTTATTTGAATGACTGACCCCACATAAAGAAATGGGGGAAAAACAAATATTGCTACATGACAGATCATCGACTATGGCAGGATCTGGCACTATAAGCCTTCCAGCTGTTTTAATGGATGGCAAAATTTTACATTCTGGATTTCTGGAGTGAATCACTCATTTCTCAGACCATATAGGTACAAGGTAGTACGGCGAAGAAGTCCAGTTTTCCACCCACTTTGCACATACCCCTGTATGTGCCATTATCCACAAACTGTCATACCCATAATATGTCAAAGGCCCAGTTAGATGGTATAGGAGTAGAGGCAACACTTTTTCACAAATACTGCATTTTGTTTAGCCTTTCATTAATTTAATTTATGAGATACAAATGATGCTCAGTGTTCAGACCCTTAGAGGCTATTGTAGAAAAGACACTTCCATCTGATTTGAACAGATCTCTCAGTGAGATAATTGGCTGGAAAAACATTTTTCCATTATTTGCACATAAAGTTCTTTTCTCACTTGAATATGGCACAATTTCTAAATCTACCCTCATTGTTTGCTATAGGTACTGTGATTTATATATGATATTTTGAAATATATAAGATAAAGGGAGCAATCTTTAAATGATATCAGCACTCAAAAGACAACTCATTCATACATTTGCGAAAGCAATGCTGGTAGAAGGATGTTACATTTACATTAGCAACCAGCAGGAGTGGACAGCCTGTTTCCAAAAATAACTTCTTACTTATTCTGTAACTACAGAATAATGAATATCTTTTGTTACTGCATACTTTTTTTAAACTTCAGACTATCGAAAATATAGCACACTGCTGAAATTTAAATGATCTAAAACACTCCACCACTTTAGATTGAAGAACTTTATACACATTTAGCAGGTTCTGGGTAAACACTTTCTGGATGCAACATCACTATTTCACACATATTGAGGAGGGATCAGACATGTTCATTTCAACCAGTCACATTCTTCCAGAAGATATGGCAACTGGTGTTGTGATTTGTTCTTTGTGCATAGTGTTAAAAAAACAACTAGGGAAAAATTAATGCTTAACTCGTGTCCAGATCATACGTTCAACCAGGTTTTTGGCTCTCTTGGTTAAATATTTTGGATTTTACCTTAACTTTAACTGAATGTTGCTCTAAGATACTCTTGGTTTCTAAACATACCATCACTCACTCCCTGAAACCCTTTAATCCCAAAAATGTTGAGTAAATTGTACTAGCTTTTAATGTTCACCTAGCTCAAAAGCTAGTTTTACTCAGTTAGAAGAATCATATAGCACCTTTTATTCTTTTTGGTGGCTTAGGCGTTTAGGGTTTCTCTATCTGAAATTTAAAAAAAAAAATACTCAAGTAGGTATATCTATAGGGTGGTCCAGATCTAATTATGCAGATCCAGATCGTCTGAATGACGTTGATTTATGCAGGGACGATTCCAGTTCGGCGCAAACACGATTATTCATGTCGTCAGTTCACACACTTCTCGATGGTCCAGGATTTTTTGGGTGATTTTCTATGTAATAAACTTAATAAGTTATAGCATAATGAAAATTGCATAATTAGATCTGGACCACCCTATAGAAAATATGCCTATCCCCCTTAAGAAGATCTCTTCATTTTCAATTGCCAACGTATACTTATGTTTTATATTTTCTACTTCGATTATTGGGTAAGGGAAATATGCAAAATAAAAGTTTGGTCAATATTAAAAATTGATTTTAAGTTTATCATCATAATTCTTTTCTATAACTTTATTACATAAAAATCATTAGTCAGTACCACAGTCGGTCTCTAGACTTTTGTCCAACTTGGCCACCACAACTGGCTGGAGATCAACCATCCTTGTATCACCCTACCCCTTAACTTCAGTGCATGTTCAAAAATCACTTTCTCTATTTATTAGTATATAATGAAGTACTGTCTAATGAGTAACAGACTTAAAAGCACAGGCTGTGCAGAGGCTTCACTATCCCTCTGACTCTGATTCCCCTGCAGCTCTTTGCCCTCTTGCCTCTTACCAGCTGTGCAATGTGGCTTTGCAGATGCTGCACAAGGCTGAAGATTTACACAAAATTAGAATAAAAGAAGGTCTAACACTTCTATACAGTTAGGATTTTGTCTTAAGTAAACTTATATTCACTACTAGCTAACTAACTCCACTCCACATGTGTTTAAATGTTGGTATCCATGGATGGATGGATGGACATAAGGAACATAGATGGCATCAGGCCAACACTCAAAAAGTTTTGGATTTTGTTATTTTGGATTAGGGATACTCAATCTGTACAAACCTAATAAAAGAGGACACCCTGCACCAGAAGGACTTGACAATACACTTGTTTACCATGAATCAAATATAATGTGGCCCATCGATAAGTGCATTTGCTAAAGATCAATGAAAGATTTCTAACAAAGAAAAATCACATAGTTACTCAAATTGAACACAGACTTAATTCATAAACCAAACTGCACATTCAAAATATTCTACTTTTCTACTGATGGTACAAAAGAATCTCTCTTTACCAAAAAAGTGCCATTATATAGTTGGTAGTGTATTATGTGGCTTCCGGGGTTTTTCTTTAAACAAAGCTTGATTTTCAAAATAATCAAGACTTTGGGATGTAACCTATAAAAAGTCTGATTATAATAACAGTGCTCTACCAACTTTATCACGGTAGCATTTATACTATTTGTAATTTAGATTTCCTCTGTTTCTTTTCTTGACGTGGCAAACAATGCTGACTATAAGAGGTGCATATCCCTGTGAAGCTGGCAGTGCTGTTATTATTGCCTGAATTCTGCTCGACATGCCAGCTATATTAACCTCCCTGTCAGGTTTTCAAACACAAGTTGAGCTTTTAAATAGAGCACAAAAACAAACTTGTAGTTTTTCAGAGATGGTTTGGAGCACATAACTAAGAAAAAACATACCCCAGACAGCAAAAACTTAACCTTTTTCTACTTATGGGAGTGAGTTCCTTAAGCAGCAGTCAAACAAGGAAATCCAGCAATCATTGTGAAAAAATCAGTCTTTATGAAAACAGGTACAACATCTGCCCTTGTTATGTTAGATTTTCAGGCTTTAGATGTGGAGGTTGAAAGGTCCTTAGACTATCATATTAAATACTTATGTTTAGTAGGAAAAGCTAAAATAGTTTGCGGAAACTTTTGAAACATAATCCACTTTCCAAATGCAACCATAAAGAGAGCAATTGATTGACTGATGAGAAAAGTTATTGATCTGTTTTTTGTTTTTGTTTTTTTTAAATTGCTGCCCAATGATGGAGCTGCTGGTTTATTAAGCATTGCTAAATTATTATTTAGTGGATAAAGGGCCTGACCTATAAGCAAAATAAGATTTCATGTGGCCATTGCATTCCAGAGCCACCTAATGGACCATGTAAGGGAGTGTTAACCAAAATCGCTTCTGACATTTTGTGTAGCGGGTGATAAAAATTTATTGGTAACATATACCAGACTAATATGGGTTTCTGTTATTTCTCCCTATTAGCAGTTCCCACATCCAATTAACACCTAAGCAGCAATTCAGGCTTTATTCCAAGTGCATGGTAACAATTTAGCAGAAGGAAGTGAGCGATGTAAAACAGGAAAGATTTAAGACACTCCAGTTTGGAGTTATGGCTATAATGCTCCAGTGTGTCCTAAAACTTAGAACCATTAAAGACATTGACTCTGGGTTTATTTGTTTGAAAGAGGAAAACCTTTAGGGGTCTTCACATTAATTATTTATGGTAAACATGTTAAAATATAAAGTTCAAATGGCTGGTTAAAGCTCAACATGGGGGTGGGGGGGGAACAGGACTTTTTTTCTTAAATCCCTCTACTCCGCCCATGGAATTAAAAAGAAATCTTAATGGAAGGTGTTTGCTGATTAAACAGCTTCTAAATTTATAGCTTTGTGCGATAAGACAGACCATGTATGGTGCCAAAATCGATTATTATTATTTTTTATTTATTTTTCTACCACGTCCACAATCTCGTGCCATGATGCTGGCGCCAGCACCCGATTGCGGTTGTCTGGAAATCTGTGGCATGAAGCGTTTTTGTCTTCCGTTCCAAAACTCTTTGTCATAAAGGAGAGAGGTGACACATTAAACTACCACAACTAAGAAATTCTCCACATCAGATTTTCTTATAGCAAATTAAGGCAAATTTCATACGAATTTATTAACTAAATAAAAGTCCCTTTCTATGGAAACAGTATGCAATATGCATTGTGGGTGGAGGAATAAGCATTGGATACCTTGTATAATACATTAACTACAATTTTGAATGTTTGTTGTTGGGAAAAGGTGGCGATACGAGGAGAACCTATAAACATCAAAATACTAGAAATGTGCTATTCAAAAAAGTTAGAACACAGTAGCTAGTCTTTGATGACTCACAAAATCCCTTTCAGGTTCAGGCTTAAAACTTTTTGATCACTGTTTGTTTGTGGTATATCTTTCAGTTATTGCTGACACACCAAAATTTTAAAGTTCAGCTGATAGCCATCTCAGTTCCATTGTGAACCTCTCATATGATAATAAGTGTTCAGGCTATGGCTCAACATCTTGATGGATGCTGACATCTCTGACAAGGTCATTTTGTCATGAGCCACCTTCAACGATAATAATCATCAATTAGTCTACTGATTGATAAAAATGTTTTAGTCCAGCTGGGCGAATATATAATGCATATATCCTTCAAAAGAAAAATTAGGATCAGGACAGTTCATGCCATAATTGGCTCGTATCTGCTTCTGTGAATATGCTGTATGGCGGTGCCCAGCGGCTAAATGCGCCTCACAAGGCTATCTTATTTGTCAAGCTGCTGTTCTATTTTTGTCCCCTTGTCATCTTTTGAACTAAATTATTAAAATGATATTCCAGACAAGACACAGTACTTAACTCCATAATGTTATGATGAACTCTGTACTGCCTTAAGCATATTGATTAACTAATTAATTGATTGAGAAAAAGCAGCTTAACTATCATCAAATGTGTCACTTGGGCTGCTCATTACTTAATATACATTATTGATGCCTGAAGGATTTAAAGTTGCATATCAGCAAAACTTCTGGTTTCTCCATTGCCCTGTCTTTCTTCAATGCTGCAGACTCTGCCTGCCGCCATAACACATACTACGGCTGCAGATTAAAGGTCAGGAAATGATGTATACCACGGTAGCAGAAAAATCTAAACACTATATAAATCTGTCGTTTTATGTGTCAAGTGTATTAACTTTGAAAAAGAAAGAAAAATAAAAGCTATTTAACCTTAAGACCTTTACATTTATCCAGGCGTTGCTGTTTGACATTTCTGACTGTATTTAAAAATTTCAAGCTGCATATAGCACTCAGGCTGCAAGTAGACCTGCATTACAGAAACACAATAGGGGAAGGTCAAAACTCAGTATCTACAATAACCTTGTAACTTACATTAGTGTGATAATTTGTTGGACACCCTCTGGCTGACTTGTGGTTGCTGGTTTGGCATGGTTTAACCAAGGCAGATTGACTTGCTTTATATCAAAGCCCAGAAAATAAATCTGAGCTTTCTGAATAAAGAACAAACCTGTATGCATCTCTGCTATTCTCAAATAGCAAGGCAAAAAGAGTAATCTGTTAAACTGGGATGAAACAAATGTGGTAAGCTCTGTGAATTGGTCAACACCCATCTCTGCTAAAACCCAAAGCCAGGAATCTGTACTTGGCTCTAATACAGTATAACACTAAAGAAACTGTCCAACCATACATTCAAAGTTTAGGGTCACGAGAAGCTAGAGGCTATCCCTGAAGCACTGTGGTTAATGAAAGGTTATTTACAAAAAGTAAACAAATAAACAAAAATGCACACATAACAAGAAAAGGCAGAAGAACTCCACAAAGGAAACATCCTGCAAGAAAGGTGCATGAGAGCAGCATGTACAACTGCACAGGCCTATCTTGGAAAGCACGTGGTAGTGACTACTTTTCTGAAATTAACCTACAGCCTTATTAAAGATAGATAGACAGAGACTCAGAGAAGCCTGGAAACATGCAGCTTCAAATATTGAGTATTTCAGTAGCTGTAAAATGGATACACTGGACCAGATAAAATGATAAACCTCTACCACCATTATATAATGCTCCAGCCTTCATAAATTTTATATCACTATATAATTAGTAGTACTAATAAAGTGGAAATCAGGTTAATATGGGGTGGGTGGTGTTGATGGTGTTGGGTGACTAATAAAGAGAGGGTAGAAGGCCATATCAGCTTCAGAAAAGACCACAGATTCATGATGAAGGAATGCAGGTGGTAAATTGTATTTCATTTTATTGTTCCACTAACTGTGCTACCCAGCTTCACCCAGGAAATTTTCTAGTCAACTGGCCTCATCTATAGTGGCATTACTTAATTAGATGTACCATAAGTACTATGTGACTAAGCACTTTTCTCTATACAATATTTGCAATTTTGTTAAACCAGGGGCTAATATAATTTGTTCACTTGTGCTACTTAGTGTTGAATATGTAAAAAAAAACAGTTGGTGGTTGTGTGGGTGTGAGAGAGACTGCAGGAGAACTCTGCATTAAAGGACATTACTAACAGCAATATTCGGTAATGTTACAAAGGCATTTTAAAGTTCATTCAAAGTGAAAAAACTGCCAAAAATCTCAATTATCCATTAGTATCAATGCCTAAAATTAGTACTAATTCAGTATTACAGTGAATCAGAATATCCACCAAAAAAACAAAAGTTACTAATTGCTTTTGTGCACACAAACCACAGTCCTGTTCTCTTCTTATCACATCCTGAAAAACAGTGTCTCCATCAGTTATAGAAAAAAATCATGCTTCATTCTCTTTAATTATGGCTTGGCTTCATCAGTTAATTTGCTGTGTTTTTTTTTTTAATTTCCTTTTTTTTTTAAACTTCAAAAAATGCTGAACACAGATTGTTGATTGGTATTGCGAACTTAACAACAACATGCAGGTGGACAACAGTATTGACTTTTTCAAAAACTTAACAATATGCACTGATAGATATGTAGTGTAAATTGATTATCTCAGATTTACTGTCACATGTGAAACAGCACAGACCTGCATGATACCTTTCCCCATTTCAAATTGCACTCACTTCACAAAGGAGATCCCCCACTCTTCTAATCGCGCTTGATTTACAAAGGGAGAAAACACCCCTTAAAATGCTCTGTGTGAGTTGTGAACGAACTTAAAAATGCAAAAACTGGGTACCAAGGCCACAGAGGCTGAGATATGATGCTTAGGATAAAGGCTATAATCGAGCAGAACAATGAAATTGTTATCCCAAAATTGTTAAGGGGAAACAAAACACAGCAGTTCCTCCCTTTGATGACATGGTGCTTTTATCAATGCTCTTATTAAAACTTTGTGAGCCCTGATGAAATCTTCTGGAGCAGTGCACTGGTTGATGGGAAACATAATCCCCATTTTGATATTTGCACAAGGTTGCAGATAAGCTGAAAGGGAGGAAGGTGGTGTAATACATACTGTAAGTATTTTTTTACTGGATCAGTTGTGCAAAGCTGACTACACTCACAGACACCACAGCTGGCAAGCACTTGCTAAATGCGTCTTCTTTGATTTTTTCTGAAGTTTGCTCTTAACTTCCCTTCCGCGGGTGGCCTTCATTTGCATAAAGCAGCAGGACCCATTTCTGCATGAGATTGCTGTCAGCACTGTGACAAAATAGGGGATGCAGTGCATTAGAATATTCCACTTGCTAAAGCATTACTAATGATAACTTTCAACAAAATAAAAAACAAATATTGGCTAATTTTGTTTTTACTATGTCTCTAAATTTCGATAAAATCCATGAAAGCAATTTTGAGATTTTGGGGTGTTTAGTTTTCCTGTTATTGTTTTTTTTAATCCCTAAATGTTGACACATCAAAATGTCCTTTCTTAGTGGATACCTACTGTCCTAGACGTACCTATAATTAGTTTACCTCAGCTTATATACATGAAAATGTGTGTCAGTAAAGATTATATACACATGTATTTTTTTATTTGTATACAGTACCTATACATATATTTCATTAGACAACTAGTATTTGAACTTCCCAAAAACATAATTCTAAAAGTAAAACCCTAAAACAACAAATTATTTCTGATCTTTTTTCTTTCAGCTAGTTTTCAATTCTCACTTTATTCTACTTACTGTTAAAATAATTCAACCTTCACAAGACAGCACTCCCAGCTTGGATAAGACAAGAGGGAGTACTCATAAAATGTCCTATTTATAGTATATCTGTTTTTATCCAAAAAATATACATCCAATAACTGAGATATTAAATACATGGGTTTCAGTTTAAACATGAATTTAATTAAAATAATTTTTAAAGTCCAAGTCATATTCATATTTTTTTAACTGGTCAATGTTAAACGTTCAAAGAAAACTAAAGTTTAATCGTGAAACATAACCAAGTTATAATATAGCATGTCTTGGTACTCTGCTTTCTGTTAGAGTAAGTTTTTTTTCACTAATGTTAGCTGAGGAAAATTAGTTTAAAATGAAGTTTATAAAAGCCTGAATCATGTACTAGTGTTAGAAGTCATAAACTCCCTGTTCTACCAGCTCCCCCTCTCAATTGTCAATAGCCTTTATTTATTTATTTGTTTTTGCTGCCAATAAAGTGGTTCAATTTATAGGCACTTGACAGTTTGACTCTTGCATTGTACATCAATGGTTAATGTTTTGTTTCAAGATGGAGAAAAGCGATTGGTGCTGGGCTCTCCTACAAAAGCTTTAAATTACAATAAAAATACATTAAGTCATTTTATGAGACATAGTACACACAGCTTTACTTATTTACTAGTGAAACACACAGATCAACTGTCTTAAAATAAAATGCTACAAAAGGTTAAATTTAAACAATAGTAAATTCTCCCCATCCCCTACAAACACAAGAACTTACACTAGATGAATTCTGAACATGTACAGTATGTACTGTGTCCTGTGGGATTATCAAAAAATGGGATTATATGTACCATGTTTTAATTACAATAAACTTTTTTGCCCAACAGGATGCCACAACCTAGCATTTTTTGAATTTCATAAGCTTTTTAACTACAACCAATAGCAACGTTCTTGCCCAATTACTTTCTGAGTTAATTGCCTAACAGATCTTAGTGTTTTATGCATATTGATGAAAGAACAAGAAGAAGAAGAACAAGAAGAACAAGAAGAAGAAGAAGAAGAAGAAGAAATTGTATTTATATAGCACCTTTCCCATGCTCAAGGCACTTCAGAGTCTCAGAAAGAAATAGCAGGTATATGTAAAATTGGATACACATATTTCCTGAATAGCACACTACAACAGATAGATACGAGATATAAAAAAACATTAAACAGAATAAACCAGAGAAAAATACTAAATTCAGTACTAAAAGGAAAGCCTCCAAATCACACTATTTATGACGTAACACACACACAAATTACACTGAGCATCTGGACAAAGAGGGAGACTGAAATAGGAGGTAGATTGTCAGGATAAGTTAAAAGCCTTCCTGAACAGATGAGTTTTAAATTGCTTTTACAAGAATGAATGGAGTAGGCTGATTTAATTAATTTAGGGAGGTCATTCCAAAGTCTGGGCACTATACAGCTAAAGTGTGTGGGGCACAACAAGATGGCCAGAATCAGAGGACCTTAGTGGGCAAATAGGGGCAAAGTGATGGAGAAGGTTAAAGATGTAGTCCAGTGCAAGGCTATTTAACGCTTTGTAGGTTAATAATAGAATTTTATATTCAATCCTGTAAGACACAGGGAGCCAGTGGAGGCGAAGCAGGATGGGTGTGTTATATGCCTGTTGTTGCTGGTCCGTGTTAGGACTCTTGCAGCAGAGTTTTGAATCAAGTTTTCCAAACTAATTTCAAAGATGTGTGCAACAGTTTACTCAGAAACTCTAAATTGATCAAGTAAGAGCAAAAGTAGGCTTACTCTGTTGAGACAGTAATGAACACTGAAAAGGATACCAGTTAAAGCACATGACCAATAACAATCATTTACAAATAAATCACTATTACTCTGAATCATTAACAACCACTTGTTCAGGTGAATTCCATTATTTGAGGCACTACTTTATGAAAAAATGTTACAATTTTAACAGCCAACTGAAGATATACACTGCTCTCATCATTTTCTGAATGTACTGTAGATACTCAAATTGAGCTTTCACAGTAAATCAGCAATTTTCCAAAATCTGCCAGTCACATTTGTACCAAGGAACTGTTCACAACAGTGTTAGTATTTCTGTCAAGAAAACTGTGAGAGAAACCTTAAGCTAAAAGGCAGCTGAAAAAAAATATAAAAATTGACAATGTAAATCATTGATTTTGTTTCCCTAATTGGGTGTATTCATATTTTTACACTATTCAACAAAGCTGCTTATGTCCCACCAGCTGTGCAAGAAACACTGAAGCAGCTGGCGTCTCATCTGAAGCACTGCAGTGAAGCAGATGTTTCAGTCTTCTTCCAGTAAAGCAAAGGCATTACAGACCATGTCCTAAACCTACCTACCACCACAACACTACAGGTAAGCAACTGTTAGTGTTCTAAACTTAAAAAGAACCACAGAAGCACTGAGGAATTTGTTCCCAAAAAAGTGGAATGTAATTTGCAAAGATGTTAATTAATTTATTGCACTTAATAATCACACATTCAAGTGTGACAAATCCATTTATTTCTTGTTACACTGTGCCCTTTAGGATCATCAACTGGAGTGACATGTTCCTAACATTGTTGAAGGCTTCTTCCACAATCACCACCAGTCCAGCTTGTGTATAATCACCTGTGGTTCCAATTACCTTTATTGTCTGCAATTGGAAATTGGTTTATTTGCTCTCAGACACAATGAACAACTTGAACACATAAATTATACATATAAAATATACAAAGATCAATAGGAGTATATATGCATACTGTATATTTGAATGAAACATCCAAAGGGGGAAAAATGTGTCTTTCTTTAGCCACAAGTATTTAATGTGAGCTCTCATATTGTAAGGGAAAACTGACTTGTCAAGTGTAAGCATTAATGGATATGCACCTTACATCAAGTGTCAAAACTCAATTCTCAATTTTAAATAAAATGGTTTATCAGGATCAAAATGCTTCACAGCATTTTACAGTTTCTCCTAACCATTACATTCACCCGTAGCCAAAAAAGAAAAGCACAATATCAGTGATGTGCATCATTTGCTGATAATAAAATAAAGGTTTATATATTTTTTACACAGCACACAACAAATAACAATTTTAATAAAGCACATTTCAAGAGCAAACACTATTGAAAGCACATTACAAGCACAGAGCTATGCTGCAATTGTTTGAATATTTCAATTAGGTTCCTGCACCTATGTAGAAATGAATGGAAGGATGGATGGATAGATAATTAGACAAACAGACAGCCAGACAGACCTTTATTTGTTCCCAAGGGGAAATTCGGCTTTTTACTGTCTGTGCCCAAGATAAGGAACAAGGATCAGCATCATGTTGCAGTTTAATATGCTACTTTAAGACTGAGTGCTCTCAATATCAGCAGTGAAGCAGGGTCCAACTGCCTCAGTGCCAATGGCAAATCTAACAATAAGGCCTGACTAGAGAATCAATAAACAATTAAGAAGAGTAACATTTTATTTCAAACGTGATGAAATAGCTTTTTTTAAGCTTCTGCACTTAAATACTCATTAAGTGTAAATGAACCCATTCAAAATGAAGAAAAAAACAGACTTCAAGATTAAGTGAAGGGGTGGCACAGTGTTCACCACTACACCTTCTAAACACCAGAATCCTGAGTTTGAATTCTAACCCAAGCACACTCTGTGTGGAGCATGCACATCCTTGACAAGTCAGCAACAATTTTTTTAAGGGTAATCCGGTTGCCATCCATATCCCAAACAAATGTATGTTAGGGTTTAAATTAGAATCTAAATTAGGTTCATACTAGTAGAGAATAACCAAGCAAAATGACTCCTTTTATTGGCTAACTAAAAGGATTACAATATGCAAGCTTTCGAGGCAACTCAGGCCCCTTCTCCAGGCAGGCCCCTTCTTCAGTTGCCTCGAAAGCTTGCATATTGTAATCCTTTTAGTTGGCCAATAAAAGGTGTCATTTTGCTTGGCTTTTCTCTACATTCATAATGGCTAACACGGTACAACACCCTAGTACTACATTCATACTATAGTAAAACACATAGATCTCTGGTTGAATGCATTTTTCTGTCATTCATTCTTTCTGTATCTCGCAAGTCATGTTCGGCAGATGGTGCTGCTCTTTTCTTCTTCTTCTTCCTCAGATTACAGTGTTCCTCATCACGTCATCTTTTTCTGCAAGACGCTTGACATTCAGGAGAGGTTGCTAGTTATCTTCTTGTTTTCGCAACGTCTCTTCATTTGCTGATCACTATGCTGTAATAAACTCAAGAGGGCAGGTGAGTTTGCTGAGGTTGATGCTACTTCATTTATTTTTTATTTCCAGAATGTATCCGAACATATGCTTTCGATTATGACCAAGATCAAAGTTCTAGCCCCAGCAGTTTGTAACACCAACGGACCTTAGCATTTTAGCCACCCATGCAGGCAGGCAGGCAAACAAACAAACAGAATATCTATCTACAAAAATTCCCACAATTAAATTAGCAGTTGAAATTTAGCCTCTAATGACTCCAACACAAATCAGACATATCAAACTAATCTTTTTCAGTTAATTTAAAGTTTTAAATGTCTACAAGACAAGGCTACAGTTGAGAAAATATACAAAAATTAGAAGAAGGCGGTGTTAAATTAAATTATCAATATCCAACCTTTTGGCAAATAAGAAGAAAGCAAACCATGGTTCAAAATAAAAAGTTCTAGAAATTACATAGCCATTATTTATCTTCATTTAATGACTTTTTTACAATTTATATCCTAAAAGTGAATGAGTAACACATTTGCTGACTCTAAGTGCAAGTGTGTATGACACTACACTACAAAAATGTTGCTCAGTTGTCTATGAGAAGCTCATTGAGTGGCTCTTAATCTTAACTGGTTAACATGAAACAACACTTCAGGTTCAGAGTCTCTGATGTGTCAGTTCAGAATTGAATATTATGCCAAATAAGCATATTTCATTGCAAATAAATTTTAACATACAGACAGTATGATCAGAAGATAAAATCCCAGCCTGCCCCTTCAGGCGTCTAGCACAACAGTCTCAGAAAGCTAAATGACTATAATTATTTCTTATTCATTTATAACATTTACATCTTTTCCTGTCAAAACATTTTCCAAACCTGCTTGTCTCACTTGAATTGTCAACGCAGGATCCGGGCATACATACAAACACTTAACACAAGCATATTAACTAATTGCACCTATGTTGCACGGGTTGCTGTTGCACTAACTTATTTATTTAGTTTATACTTTTATCCAAATGAATGGCGCATTTAATCTTTTATTTTTCTCTATCAGAGAACTGATGAGTTACAGTAACTGTCTTATTAAGAGTCACAGACTGGTGAGATTCGAACGAAAAATCTTTTGGCTAAAAGTTTGACCCCCTAACCACTTGGCCATATTGATAAGACTGGCTTTCTCTGGAAGATCAAAATCCATTACTTGTAGTAAAGTTTCTCAAGACAGTATTATACGCCATGGGGTTAAAAGCTGTGCATTAAGACAATTTTAATTTTATATATAAATAATCAATGACCTGATAATAAAATAATAATACAGCTTATATCATTGTTTTCTCTGCTGGATTTCTTGGTAAGATCTGTGTGCATGTTCTACATGCTCTCCCCTTGCTGTTTTTCCTCCAGGTATTATGGTTCCCTCCCACATTTTAAATCGTGCTGGTTAGGTTGATTGGAGACTCCAAACTGGGTGCACCAGTGTGACATTAGAGGTACTGGCATAGTATCTAAAGCTATAGTTCCTGCCTTGGTAGCTTTGCAAGGACAGGTTTTGATTTTAGACAACCCTGTATTGCAATGAAAGAATAAATACGATTACTTCATTAATCAAAAGTCTTACTAATTACAAATAACATAATTGTTTTGCTTTAATCATCAACAACATATACTGCATTTATTTTTTAAATAATTAAAGCTTTACTATGACATCAAATGATACACACGGATAATGCCACATAGTCTCAATCATAACCAGTTTCCTTATATGTGTAAAAAATGTGCTATGAGGTCACTCAGCATCCATAGGATTTAAACAACAAAGTGCTTATTCACATGACAGTCCCAATACTTGGGCTACATGCCTGACTTAATCATTTAATGGAAGGAGATTCTAAAATTAAAGGTGTTGAAAATAACAGCTCGAGCAATCCTATTAGATGATTTCCTGCCACAAAGAAACATGGACACACTCTGGGTCTTTGTGAAAAACAATCCAAGCCCTGTTATTTTCCTCTAAGGTGCCTCTTAAGATGCCGTCAGAATGTGCCTGTGCACAGGAAAGCAGGCCTGTTTGAGACAAGCAGCAGGAAGGGCAAGCCCATTAATGCACTTCACAGCTGTTCACAGCACTTTCAGACCCAATACAATGGCTGTATATGAGTACTGGCATTAGGGAAAGTAGGGACAGAGCTCTTGCAGCCTTGACCTGCAAAGACGCCTTTGCTGAACGACAGAGAGGGTGACATTTAGCAATTAGACAGTCTTCAACAGGAATCAAAGGCCCTCCATTTGAGTCTGGATGGCTAAAACACTAAAGTGGTAATTGTAGGAGTCTACCTCCCAGCATCCGAAAACTGCGGATTGATTCAAATGCTTTTACCAGGATCAATGCCTATTAAGACTAAACTTTAATCTACACAATGGGCTTTATACAGACTCACAAAAAGTCATTAACTTGCAAGTTTAGTGTTCGCCGAGTGCCAATCAATTAAAGGCTGTCAAAAAAAAACTCTCTCTTTCAAAAAAAAAAATTTTTTTTTTCCCTAAAATAAATTCAGGCTTTCTGACAATTTAAAAGTGAGCAAAATAAAATCATCTTGGGCATGAGAACATGTCACAATCAGAAAATAAACAAACACAACGGTAAAACATGCTTAATGATACTTAACAAAGAAAAATCCATAACTGCATGAGGTAATCTACAATGTCACCCATGTCTTTGGTACATATGCAATATTGTTAGGTTCAAGCTGACCTCGGCAACAAAGAGAAGACAAAGATTACGCCCAAAAGGAAAGCCTTCAGTTAATGATGTGAATGTGCAACTAGGAGTTTCTAAAAGTATACACTCCCCAAAAATAAGGACTACCATACTTATTTAAAAACAATGATGTTTAAATATTATATCAAAGTTCAACTTAATAATAAAAAAAACAATGGAATCCTACTCCACATAAAAAAGCACATTAGATGGACAATGACACTGCAGTTTCTTTACCCTTCCAAATGACTGAGCATGTCTTTGCTCCTTCATTTACCCTGCATTAATGACTAAACTGAGAGCGTGAAGCAGATACTGTTGTCATGAGCATGCAGAACAAAAACTCAGAGTGACACCGCCCCCAAACCCCCCGCAATATACACATACACTACCCAGAACCCAATTCACTCAACAAAGATATTAAGAACTATCTTAAATAAAAATAGCCCTAGGTTCACCTAATTACACACTGAAAGTCATCTTCTCTCTAGGGGACCCCCTGTTGTGCCTACGCCTTCAGAAACTGCCAAAGCAGCTGATTTGAATATGACAATATAGATGTACCACATTGGAGACCATTGTGGTTAACTGAAACAAAAAAATTCAAGGCCAAATAGATATGCATTGTTCTGCTGGCAATCCCAAAAGTAAAACTTACAATAACATTAAAACTGATTCTTCATACAGCTGATAATAAATAGTGACAAAATGGCATTGTATACACCCCATAGTAGCTTTACGGAAAAAATCAAAGTCCGATGCACACTACAGTTTTCAACAAATTGGCCAGAAAAAACAGCATACAGCTACACATACTGATGTGCCTTTTCATGTCAAATTCATTCATCAGGAGGAAAAAAAACAACTCTTGGCTCTTTAGCCATTTTTCTATAACTAAACAACCTGACTTATTAATCATATCACAGTCATGTAATATTATTACAGCCTTAATTACAGTACTTGTGTCATGTAATGATGGTAAAGAGAGCTAATAGTCACACTTTATGGCCAAATGACAGATATCTGATGACAACCCAATTTTCTAACCCACTTAGTCTTGCACAGGGTTGCTGGAACCTATCTCAGCTAGCATAGGGCATAAGGGATAAATTAACCCTCAACTGGGCCCCAGGCCATCTCAGGGTCGAACAAACACACACATACACAACCCAACCACACACTAGCGTCAATTTAGTATCCCCAATCCACCTAACTTGCATGTCTTTGGAATGTGAGAGGGATGTTCTACCTTTCTGACTTACTTGCACGAAATAAAAGAGAGATTTCCATTGGACTGTGTGGTCCAACATGGTATAGTAGATAAAAAATTTTTTTAAAAACTATGCTCCAAACTGCAGGGCTGCCAGTTCCATCCTAACCTTCAATTCACTATATGACCCTTAATTTGCCTGAGCTTCAAATATAACAAGTATATATTATATATAAATAGATATTACATATACATACATACACACATACATTTTATATATACGAGGGGGTACCCACAAATAACCAGAATTGGGAAAAAAAAAAAAATTGTTTTAATAATTTTTATTTACTGAAACTTCAAACCTTCAAAGTACTCTACATGTCAATGAATGCACTTGTCCCAACGTTTTTCCCAGTGGTGGAAAAATTTCTGGAATCGCTGAAGAGGAACATTGTCTAATGCCTGCAGCGATTTTTCTTTGACTTCCTCCACGGTACAAAAACACTTTCCTTTGAGTTCTTTTTACATATGCAGGAACAAGAAAAAGTCGCACGGAGCAAGATCAGGTGACATTTCGCCTCGTTTGAAACATGAAAACCATACACACACACACAGTAAATACACACACAGAGTTTTGTGTGTATATATTGTGGGGTACAGCCCGGACACAGACAGGTAGACATGTTATTTCGCCATACACGTGTTTATTTACACTGTTTACAAGTGGTAAATAGCACAAACCCAGTGCCGCAGCACCAATCACCCCTTCAAGTCCTGGCCGCACAACAATGCCTTGCACAGTCCTCAGACCGCCTCCACTCCTCTCCTCCGAGCTCCGTCCACTTCCACCCAACTCTTGCTGTCAACTGGAGGGAGGCGGCCCCTTTTATGTACGCCCGGATGGGCTCCAGGTGCTTCCTGAGGAGCTTCCGCTGACACACCCCCGTGTGACGGAAGCACCAACTGTGTAGCCGGAAGTCCTCCGGGTGTTCCTGCTCCTCTTCCCCCCAGCACTTCCTGGTGTGGCAGAAGTGCTGGGCTCCAGGTTTCTTCAGGCACCGGGCCGCCGCCTGGCGGTGGCCACGGGCCCCTACAGGGTTGGGCTTCCAAGCCCCTTACCCGAGGCCACCAACAAAACCAAGGCGGTTGCCCCCACGTGGTCGGGAGGAGGCACCAGCTCTCCTCCGGTCCCCTCGGGCGTCCCGGCTGGGCTCCACCCCCAGCCGCCTGTGACAATATGTAAACAGCAATTATGCATGTGAATTTCCAAAAGTGCCTTGGGAAAATGTTCACTATAGGCAAGCAGTATTAGGTTCTTTTGATTGCACTTTTGTTTCCAGCAGTGATTTAGCACTTGTTATGTGCTCTAAGGAACTACTTCAAGGTGATTTGTTGATTGTGGCTTTGTCCAGGAAGCAGTCTCTCCTAGTTAATACACTGTATTCGCTTTTTACACATTTACTGCCAACTACCTAAAGATACAAACTGAAAAATTGGATAGAACATGACAAGCAAATCATTAAAGCCTAATTTAACACTGTTTGCATTACCTTGAACCATAGTACCATCTCTGCAAAACCCTTAACAATGCAAGGTTATTCAGCACATTCTTTTCACACATTTTGTTCCATACTACTACTATAGCAGCTAGACATACACAACACAATTTTGAAGAATTAAAAACTAAACATATTCTAACGTCTCAAAAATAAAGAATTCTAATTAAGCATGCACACAGTTTCAGTGAGATGGAGATAGTGGCATTGACACTTGATAACATGCCTCAGACTTCTTTTCTTTCCTCAAAATGTGAAAATTTTACATCATCCTGTGTTAATGAACATTAAATTGTTCTTGGTAAGTGGGAAAATGAAGAATAAAAAAGAGAGTAGCTCAAATAGCAGGGCATGAGAACAAAATTAGGATATGGGGGGAAAAAATAAAAACAAGCCTAAATCGCAACTCTACCCAGCTTCTTTTAAGGTTGCACATGGACAACCCTAAAATAAGCACCTCTAGAAGAAAACAAAGATAATGTTAAAAATGACATGTGCATTGCAAGGTATACAATGTGCTCTTGTGGCTTTATTGGATTGTTTATTAAAATCTGTAGTGATGACAGCAAATGTGAACAAAAATAAGAATTGCTGAAAATGTAGAAGAAAAGGAATAAACTAAGCAGAAAATATATATCAGATTTTTGCTCTGTGACTATTCTAACTCTGGAACTGGAAAGGTTTAAATGATTTACTTCATGATAGACACCTCTACGATAACTTAAAATAACAGACTTGCCATATTAAAGTGTCAAATTAACAAATTTGAGTTTTTTCCAATTCATTTATTGATTTATTGTAGATCATAAAGTAATAAAAAGGTAATAGGAAAAAATTCTACATTTGTTCCCCGGAAGAAAAAAAATGGAGTAGGGTTTGAGAGGAAGCAAGAGTGCACAAAAAGGACAGAACTCCTTTGTTTGGCCAAAAAAAAAAAGTTGATAAGATTCATACAACAATGCCATTTTTTGGTGTCTGCAAAAATAACAAACCCTAATATCCTGCTGCAAAGCCAGACTTCTAAGAGAAATATCAAAGGTTTGAAAGGAAACTCCTTGTTGCCAGGCTACTGTGTACTTGTGAAAACAGGTGTTGTGTATTTTCTGAGAATATTAAACCTGTGCTGTGACCTCCTTATAATGTTATGTTGCATGAACAGAAAGTCTACAGTACAGTAGAATATTTTGTAATATAACCAACAAAAAAAAGAAATGGATAAAAAAAAGAAATGATAAATTAAAAGAAGAATTTTTCACTTTTCCTACAATGATAAAATGCTGCTAGACAACTTAACAAAAAAGGATAAGCAGGAGGAAGAAAATGAGACTTGCACAACAGCAGGATTATAGGTGTTACAGCAATTAAGTTAAAATTATATTCCTCTATTCTGGCTGTAATATGATCAACCTATAAAAGTGAGTGTTTTAAAATGTACTCTTTGAAGAGCAATTGGCATCCATCTGCATGACACACTTCTCTTGTTTAATTTGACCTAAACTCACATGATGCTGCCAAGATTACCTCACACTCAAGGCACTTACACTCATCTTCAAGGAACCCACATATTTGGCAGCGTCAGCAGGATGGCAAAAACAAAGACAACCAAGGTGACATAAACCGATTTATACCACTATCAAGTTTGAGGCATTCTTCCCTGTGTTGTGATTTTTAGTGTCAAAAGAAAACAAAAGACCAATGTCAAGGAATTAGTAAAGTGAACTTTATGGTAGGCCTGCTGTTGTTTGTGTGAATTTGTAGGGCTTTCATTTTTCTTCCTTTTTGTTGTACTTTGAGTTCTCTGTTTCATGTGCCCCAGCAGGTATGTGAGCTGCCTTGCAGTTCATTTGCTGCCACATACCGACTTGTTTCCTGACATATTCTATGCAAATGAAAACGCAGACGTTTGCCTGTGGATGGAGGCTTTTCAAAATGCAGCTGACCTACAACATTTTTGTTTAAATTTCATTTCATCCTATACAGTGTGCTTACATATCTTAAAAATGTTTGCATGTATTAATTCGGTGTGTTCATGAGTAAATAAATACTCGGTGCCAGGATATCTATCTTTAAAAATACTCTTCTTGGGTGGCATAAGACATTTTTCACAATACTATATATTCATTAGCATATATCACATGGTGTGCTTGTACACTACCGTTCAGAGGTTTTAAAACACCTCAGTTTTTCCAGTTTTTCTTCAAATTTAATCAGATGAAATGCAATGAATGACCTAAATTGGTGAAGAGGTAAGCAGTAAACTGAAAGAAGGTAATTTACTTTTCAAACTTGCATTTCATTTTTATATTGTACTTCTTTCTTTCATACTATAATCACCACTTTTGTATAGCCAGCTGGTCACACCAGTACAAGTATGCTTAGGTGGCACCATACTACAAAACACTGAGTTACAGCATGTGACACTTAATGACTAAAATTGCTGGATCTTGTTACTTTGATGATGTAGGATTATATGATTAGGTATCTTAAGGGAAGATGGATTACAAGCCTACCACATAACACAGTTTCAAAATTAGAAACTATTATTTTGACACCCGATTATTGTGCCGTTGAACAAATGTTTTCTAGATGTAGTAACTTCAATCAAAGTCTTGGCTCATTATCATCTTTTTTCATTCTGTCATTGTACAACAAAAATGAGACATCAGACAGACAAGCCTCTGTTCTCTTTGTGCAGTGTAAAACACCCTGTTTTCTTCTTTTGTTTAGGTTACATTGTATGCATTATATTTCCAGTTAAGTCTTCAAAGGTTATCAGATCTTTCACATACAGAAGCCCACCCCTAACACTTAAGACAAAATAAAACTGATCCTATGGGAGGTGTCACATTACATGACTGGTTTTAACAACTAAGATTACGTAAATGAATGACACAACTCAAAAATTGCAGGAAAAGTCATGTGGTGTGATGCTACCCTCTGTAAAAAAAAAGTTCCTGTTATCTCAGTGTGCAAGATTTCAATACAGAAGCATAGAGTAATAAGTGTGTTTTTTAACGGACCCCCTGTTAGAGTACAGCAATCAAACAATGAAACATATAAGAGGTTCACTTCTGCCCACTACAATACATATTGATAACACTTTTCAGGTAAGTCATGCTATGTTTAATTCTGGACATCATTTTCATTGAGACAAAACACACCAAAAGGGACAAACATTAAAAAATATATTACAAGAGGATCAACAAAGGAGTTATGACATTTAGACTGCAATTTTTAAAACAGCTTCTCTCTTCTTGGTGCTCATTTCTCTAAACTAATCCTCATATAGAAACAGTATACACTGACATGCATAAATGTGCTCCTCCACATAGAAAGTAAGGATTCTCTGGATGATAATGTTTCATTTTTGGCAAAGCATGATTAAACTCTAAAAATGAAATTTAAATACAATAATCTTAAGGGACATTCTAGGCTTGCAATATATATTTTTACTGAGGCTACTGGGATACCAGCGGGAACTCTTCTACATATGGTACATGTGTGAAGTACAGTTTCATTTCACAGGTTTTTAGTGTGTGCTTTTGCACAACCTGCTTGGTTTTAACAGAGATAATAAATTCAAGCCCCAAAGTAAACACAGAAAAGAGAGACTTCCCTGCACATCATTCCTGTAGTATTCTGCTGTGAAGACAAAATGCAACTTTGAAGAGCATGCATTCTAATTACACGTTGGGGAGGTGGGGGGTCTTTTTGTTTGGTCAAATTAAAGTTCAGAATTGTAATTTCACATTACTGTCACTTATGAAGTATTCAGAATCTATTTGCATGTCATCTCACACTGCCATCACTGTCCTGTTTTGAAAAGTGACTGTCACATCCCCAAATAATTCAGAGAAATGCTTCACAAAGAAGGAAGAATAAACAGAGGCCTTTCTTGTGTTTCTTTTTTGAACTGCTATATTATACACCCCTTTCCCAAAGGAGGGCTCTGTTGTATATTGTGACGAAGTCTTTTGTGTTAAGACAAGCTTTCTTTTGGTTGATTGTTTTGCTCTTTCAAATCCCAGTATGCAGAGAAGATTCAAAGTGAAGGAACGTTAATGGCATGACATTTTCAGCAAGCTAACTGGCAATAAGGCACCAAGGCAAGTAAACACCTACTAGCCATTGATTTTCATTCAAAAGGTTTAAATAAAAAAAAAAAAATAAAAAAAAAAAAAAAAAACACAGTCGGTAAAGCATATCTTTAGTCATATATGCACGGTACCTCATATGTTTAACACATGTCCACTTGCAAGTCACTAAAAATAGAAAATAATTTTAAATTAATTTAATTTTCAAATAAAATGTATACATTGACGCTCTCTTCAACCTCCACTTTCACTGTCTGCTGAGCAATCATGCTTCATCTGCTCCAGTTTGATTCTGCTTGGATGCTAGCCAAAATTACTGAATTTATTCTTATAACACTGCGCTTCTCAGGGAAGACTGGTGCAGACTGCTTAAACTAGTTAACAAATGTAATAAAAATATAAAACCACATAACATTTATATACATATAGTGTAACTAGATATACATGTTTTAATATAATGTAACAGACTAATAGAAAAAAAAATGAAAATGATTAGGAGTGCGTGAAGCAATACAGCAACGTTGAACTAGTTAGCACCAAAAATTTGGGTTTAAACTCTGAACCAGTTGATTTATGTATGATGATTTTGCATTCTCTACCTGTGTGTGTGTGTTTCTCCAGATTCTCTGATTTTTTTCCCCTCATGCCTGTGTCCACAAATGTATTCTGTGATGGAGTACAATCCATAGTTGTTTCCTGGGTTGTATCACTTGAATAGGTTCCAGCAGGTTCCATGGTTGCAACTATAGCCGAGGTGCATTACATGCCTAAATTCACATGCTACACAACAACCACAATTAAACAAACTACTCCAAGTATTTTTGCAAGCATTAAAACAAAGCAAGGTAAAATATCAAAAAAAAAAAAAAAATTGACCACAATGGTTCAATTGTTTTTTGTTTCCCAAAGCTCTGGTTTATTCACCTTACAATAAACCTAGCTTTATTTCCTTCGGTTAAAAAGCATCTAATCAAAGCACTCTAAAATGTAATGTTGTTTTATGCAATTAAGTTGTAACACACCATTACATTCTTAACAAAACTCCTACCAAGAATTCCACTGCAACTACAAATATATTTTATAAAGATGCATTGATGGATCTTGTTTCAATTAACTTCAGAACTCAATACCCACACTCTTCAGTGTACAATCAAATCACAAAAAGAAGGACTTCTTGATGGTTTTAATGTTAAAGGAGAGGAAACAAAGAATGAAGGATCTAACATGGGGCCTCACAGTTTTGACTGATCTGCTATGTTGAGAAATCTGATTAGAACTAGTACAGTGACTGTAAAAATCTCATTAGTTCCTGCTTTTCCTTAAAATATAAGTTACAAACTATTTGCCATTATTTATTTCTTCCAGGCATCCCACTGTCCAATTTGGTACCAATGCTTCCCTAACTCTAATAGAATACCAGATAATGAAATGAGAGCTGATGAGAACATCTGGCTACAACAGGGGACACACTGAGCACCAGATGACCATAAGTTCATACGCTTAGCACATACTCTATATATATATTTATATATAAAGTCAATGCGTGTATGCATGTATGTTCCAGCATCACGTCCGAACAGCTTCAGAGATTTTCATGAAACTTGTTACACGTTTCTCAATGGTCGACTAAAAATACCATAGGGTGAAATCAGCCCTAACCCACCCCTTTCTGGGTAGGGTGGAGGTGATCTTATGGTCTTGTATGAATGTTATCATCCAGTTGATACTCGGAACGACCACCATAGAGCGAACTGGAGGTGACTGCCAGCATTCTTCATGTTTGAGCACCACCAGAACCCTGTTGCTTTTGAAATTAAATAGAGTTCTACACATGCAAGTGTGTGTGTGTCTGTCTAGTCCGGAAGTGAGATGTAGAGTCGGGGTGAGGGCTCCAGCTCCAAGGATATGCAGGCGAGGCAAGCACACTAGCAAAAGGAAACCTCCTAAGAAAGACAGTCGCTTAGCTGCTAATGCGCAAACGATGCAAGCATGTCACCAACACGAATCCTCAGAGTAGAGAGATGCCCAGAGTAGTTCTGACGATTTCAATACTTTCTAGGATCCCATGCTTTTAACAGCACAGGCTTACACAGTTAGTACATAGCAGGCGACTGCCAGCATTCTTTATGTTTAAGCAGCACCATGCTCCTGTTGCTTTTCAAATTAAATAGTGTTTGTCGGTTCCGAACATCAACTAGATGATATCACACAAGGCCATAAAACAAGGACATTAGTGAGTCTTTATTGTTTAATTTATTTTTATTTTTAAAGTTGTGTTTTTTTTATTATGTTTTTCTCAAACAATTAAAAAAAAAAAAACACTTTATTTTCCTCCTGGGCAACACTGGGTAATTCAGCTAGTGATATTATAGAAATATACGGAAGGGACAACAGTGAGACTTTGACTTTGGATAATTTCAAAAGAGTGATTGACCCACTAAGGGACTTATCTATTCAAGGAAGTCTGTTATTTGGTGTTTTCATTTAACACTACTAAGTTGCCAGCCAGCTATTTTTTTTACTATACTGATTTGTGTTTTCATTCCAAAATGTTGCTTCAATTACAAATTTGATGTATTCTAAAATCTTCTGCTGTGCCACTTCTAATATTCAAGCATATATGCCTTGCAGCATAATTGTTTTACACTTATTAATACATTCAATTAAACTAAATATACTAATCAACCACAACATTAAAGCCACCTGCCTAATATTGTGTTAGTCCCTCTTATGCTGCCAAAAAAGCTTTGACCCACCAAGGCATAGACTCCAGAAGATCTCTGAAGATGGCCTGTGGTATCTGGTACCAAGACGTTGGCAGCAAATCCTTTAAGCCCTGTAAATTGCAAGGTGGGACCTCCATGGTCTTGTTTTTCCAGCACATCCCACAGATACTCGATCAGATTGACATCTGAGAAATTTGAAGGCCAAGCCAACACCTTGAACTCTTTATCAAGTTAATAAAACCATTCCTGAAGAATTTTTACAATGTGGTAGGGTGCACTATCCTGATGAAAGAGGCCACTGTAATATATATATATATATATATATATATATATATATATATATATATATATATATATTTACATACACATACATACACACACACATCACCTGAAGCTGTATTTCTTGTAAAATTTTATTTATTATCTTTGCCTTACTCATTGTATCTTTTTTGTATTATATACTACAGTCAATAGTCTGTGGAAGGACACTCTAAATTCTTACTGCAGTGTGTAAACATGACACTAAACTGAAACTTGAAACTGGATGGGCAGCAGCAGTTGAAGACCATGCCAGGTAGTAACAGGAAGAGGCTACATTTTATCACGAATATCTAATGTTTGAAAACTGAAAAAATGTTATCGAGTTAGAGAAATCACAATTTTTGTTGCCACTTGCAGAAGATAGGATACTAGTTTGTCATTAACTGTATGAATCTATGGATCACAGTCTTCTTTATCAGAAAAGTCTATGAATATATTTGTCATTAATAGACAAACAGAATAACATGATTTACATTATACTGTGTAGGTGTACGTCTGTTTGCAACTGCATATTACTTGGAAGGTACTCTTCTGTGTATGGTAGATATAATTTGAAGCAGAAACTTTTACAAACTGAGCATAAAACATTAGACTCCTTAATTCCATTTGAGTATCACTTGAATACCACAGTAGGCTTAAGCATAATATCGTTCCTTTATGCCTACCGTTTTTCAGTTGGATAAATCTAGAATGATAATGAACCATATCACAAGTATAAAAGAAACTTCAATATACTTTAAAGCAGAATTTCATAAACTATGGGTCACTCTTTGCCACCTTTGGGTCGGGTAAGATTGCGAGTCACAGATGTATTATATAGGAATGGTTGAGTATGGATTGAGAAGTGTCTTGCATTTAGTCGCCGCAGGTTGATTCTCCAATGGAGGACCCATCCCCCCAACAAAAATGGGGACCACCTGACAATCAACATTGGTCTTGAAGATGCTAAGAAGGGCAAGACTGAGTCATAAGAAAAAACGTTTAAGAAACCCTGCTCTAAAGGCCTGTACAGTCCATAGATCTCAATCCAAGTCTGCACCTTTGGGATTAGGATGAACATGAGATTTCCGTAATAAATGTGTACATAAAAAAATCGGAAACTGAGTGATATTGTTGAGTAAGCATAGACCAATACACATAAGGAATTGTTTTAGCACCTGACTGAATCCAAGAAATCAGGCTGTTTTGGTAGAAGAAGGGATAACTATCAAGTACTAGACAGGTGCACCTGATAAAGTGTCCACCAAGTGCTGTTCAAACCTTCTCGTTTATAAACACTACATTTCAGGTTAAACACTCTTCTACAATCATGAAAGAATCATTGATGACTACTGCTGTTAAGCTCTTCATCTATTGATTTTGTAAACCCCATTTATCCACTGATTTTTTTTTTTTTTTAACAATCAATAAAAAAATCTACAGGTTGTATCTTTACTTCAAAGACCTCACAAACAGAGCTTTTCTTATACTTTCATTATAGTACCTCTCTGAAATCATTTTTCTTTTGTGGTCTCCTACTGTAAAAAAAAAATGCTGCGGTTTAATCGAGGCAAACCAAAGAAAATGTGCCCTAAATAAGAAATAGATTGGATGACACTGACAACTATAATAACTTTCTACTTCACAAAATCTAATTCTTCCTGCAGTATATATGTACAGTGCTTAATGCAAAGGCCATTCTGCAACCTCACTTCGCCAATAGCATTTGTGAGAGCAGCAGGATGGAACTTTCACTTTACTTTATGGGAATTAAGTCTCAAAAATTTAAGACCCAAGTGAATATCTGTATTTTCTCCTCTGCTTTCTAAATTGTCAGTTTTACTCAGCTGTCAAAAGCTCAGTTAAATAATAAACAATACCTGTTGGCAAATTTAAAGTGAAAACAAATTTGAAAATGTCTACAAATTTTCTAAGTGTCAGAACCTAACAGTCTTAGACATATGGTGATCCATTATAATATATGGGCCTTTCTTGTAAGGCTATCCTCGATACACTACAAAACCAGCACCACTTCAAGGCATGACTCACAAAAGTTATATTCAGGTATCTCAGTAGATGCCTTAATAAATTTCTGTTATTCATTTTACTTCTGTTGTCAAAGGATCTTAGACATTCACATTATTGCTGTTTGACGTATAAAATTTTGATTTAATAAATTATGCAGTAGATATATTAGAGGAAAGGAAATGAATGAAAAAAAATTGCCTGCAGAAATTCCTCCAAATAAAAAAAAACTGTTATAAAACGGAGGAACAAATTGATTATTAAAACATATACTTATCCCATATGGGTTTCAATGTGATGAGCTCAATACTCTACTTTGCAGGATGACACTCACTTTTACAGACTCTAAATACAGATTGACTATTAAAAAATATTCTACAATTTTAGAATTATTCTGAATGTGAAGTGAACATGTGTTGTTAAAAACTGAAAAAAATAAAGCTATAACTATCCCAAGAATGTGTGTAAATGCAAATAAGAATAATTCAAGGAAGTGCTAATGTAAACTTTTATTAAAGTGAAGAAAATTGAAAATTTAATTAACAGCTGCCAAGAGGAACCCTCGCACAAGTGAGAAACTGTGACCACCTCAATTTAAACATGTGCCTTTATAATATTTAATATAACATGCTCTTCAACTTGCTGTTGTAAAATTAACGATAAAACACACAAAAAAGCTATTGGTACCTAGTCCCTGTCTTGAATCAGAATACAGCATCACAAGAAAGTTATTCAGATTACAATTTACAATTACAAATTTGTTAGTTTTCTTAATAAAGACTTACACAACATAATTAGGACTAAAAGTAAGAGGACAAACCTAAGACATAACCATTTAAGTACTACAGGATAAGTTCATTCATTAACAACTGGCTGATAAACATTTCATGCATTCCTTTTTGAATGAATACATGCAATTACTTTATGTGTAGTGTTAAGAGGAGCTCTGGATGCCTCTGAGTGTGCTCTTTTCATTATTCATGGGAGGACCAGAAACATCATAAGGAAGAGAAGTTCCACAAGGTCACTGGAGGTATCAGGAAAGGTTCCTGGCCATATAAGGGATTCACAATGGAGTAGACTACATCTTCCTGTCAGATGAGCCCAACCCAGGAGAAAATGAGTTTGTGTCAAAGGGCTGTCAGTTCAGTTTTGGCTACAAACAAAAGAACTACACCTTAAGTTGTACTAGGGCATATACAGTATTACATCAGTGGGCCCATAATAATGATGATTAGAGACAGGAAAAGAAAAATGATAGTAATGTGCCAGTACTATACTTCTGAACTTGAATTTACATATTCGTATATATATAATCCCCCTTGCTATCTGTGGA
The DNA here is from genome assembly GCA_026402145.1 of Polypterus bichir lapradei. Lineage (NCBI taxonomy): Eukaryota > Metazoa > Chordata > Cladistia > Polypteriformes > Polypteridae > Polypterus > Polypterus bichir. The sequence goes on from JANRMT010062817.1 coordinate 46,723,522, forward strand.
AAAAGGATCTGCAAATCAAGAGGCAAATCTTTATTTTGCTAATTATCAACCATGAAAGGCATTCATACTTGTCTGAAATTGAAAATCTATTTGAAGAGTTTGTGTGCTGGCTGGTGGAACACTCACATGTGGTCAAACATTTATGTAAAAGTAAGTTTTTTAAGGGAAGACATTATGGCCATCTCATAGCCCTAGAATTGTGAGTTTCAGTTCCAGCCTGGGCACTATGAGTTTGAATTCTTTTCATGTGTCTACATGCCATTCTCCAGATACTCCATTTTTACTCCCACAATCCTAAAATGTGCATGTTAGTCTAAGGGGCTACTCTAAACTGACACCAGTTTAATTAAGTTATGGGATGGATTAAACAAAGTTCACAATGGATGAGTCGAGATTATAATGAAATAATTTTTGTTTTCCCCTCTTCAACTCCATTTCATTTCATATTTTTTATATCGATCAGCATTCAATGTCAAACAAAAATAACCTTTGTATAGCTGTGTTAGTGTGCTTCTTTAAACCTTTAAGTGTTAAACCTAATTTTAGCACAGTAAGATAAAAATAGAGATGGACTAAGAGAGTAATTAAAATTATAACTGAGAAGCAAGGGCCAACAACATTTCAGTAGCATTGTGGTATTTCAGATCTGCAATTTTTTAAATAATAGATGCCTATATTTTCATTATATTTTGCTCAGAAAAAACAAAATTAACTTAATTGACAGTACCAGTAATCTATCATCTTAAAACATCTGTTTCAACGGTTTGCCTCAAGCTGTGTTGATTATCTTATCACTTGGAAACAGAACTTTTACAGCCAGCCACTCATAGGTGTATCATTTCCCATGTCACAAAGTCCAAATCACGAAGCCATATCATGAAGCCCCATGTGGAACTGTAATATAAATATGGATTGTCCAACAGACCAGAGAAGAGGAGACGAAGGAACAGCGACATGAGCGATGACAAAAAGTGCAGAAGAGGGCGAAGGCAACATCAGAAGAGGAGGCCAAGAGAACATGTGATCATTTCATCTGACCATCAGCAAAAGCATTTGAAGCATAAAAAAAAAAAAACACAAAACAACTTCTAGTCCTTGACAGTCTTCAGAAAAAGTTTATGAAGAATATCTATATAAAAATATAAAATATATATATATACATATAAATATACATACACATACTGTACATACATATATATACATACATATATACATACACATACATATACATACATATATACATACATATACATATATACATATACATATATCATTTTGCTATTTAAATGTTCTTTTATAGTTTTTTACACTGATATTATTATTCATTAATAAATACTGCATTGCTAAATTTCGTAACTTTGTCTTTATATCTAGAATGATTGAAGTAACAGAGTACATATTGACATCACCCAGATCACTAGGAAGTTACCACATGCTCTGATCTGCAGGGATTATCAGTTTGAGAAGGGAGCTCCATCCAGAAGAAGGAACAGTGTGATAAAAGTAAGACATCATTGGTTGATAAATGGCCTATAGCCAAGTATGTTGAGCCTTTGTATGATTAAATATATTCTCGGAGACCAAAGTAATATTTAGGTCTGAGATATACCTAAGACATCATATGTTGTTCGTGCCAGTGATAAGTAAGTCTCTTAAAGTGCTAGGAGTGATGGAATGTGCATGTATCATTCATACAGTAAATATGTGGTTAAAGTGCTAGGGATTGAGGGGCTGTGCATCCTGTCACTCATACAGCACTTACATGGTTAGGGTCTGTGTGTGTGTCTCAATATATGGTGCAAGAGCAGACCAATCAAATAATGAACCTGGTGGGTTCACTTGTCCCTGGAAAATACATCTAGTCCCTACAAGAAAGCAAAAAGGGTAGTTCGAGTGCAACAGGGAGATAATATAAACAGTGAAAGGAAATTCCACTCATACCTTTTAGTGAATTAGTTACATCAGTGCAATCCACTACAAATGAGCCATGCTAATCATCTTTCCACCTTCAGCTTTATTTTACCTAGCATAGGCACAATGCCATACAGCACAAAATAATTACTGCAAGATACCTTTCGGGCACAAGTGCTTTATGCCAAATGCTGACTGAATACACTGGGGCTCCCTGTGACTCTATAATTAAAAAACAGGTTTAGAAAAGGAATTACACTATGGAAAGAAACTAATACAGTTTAGTAAAGACACCTGTTAAGACCTGTATCTTTTAGAGGCATCATATCAAATGTTTGTTTTCTTTTGAATCAAGTGTGTGATAAAAATGGAAAAATAAAGGAAAGAAAGAGGGTACTTTCTGGAATTGTGTACAGTACATACTCTAAATGACCGGCCTATTATAAAGACTTGTATAATTCAGTAGTATGGTCCACTCATTAGACCTTAGAACAGAATATATCTGATGTTGCCTTAAGAGCTCAGGAAAGCCATTAAAGTTTCTGAAAGTCAGCACTGTGCAAAATGGAAACTGAATACAGTAGCTTACAGTATATGGTGTATGCAGGATGTGAAAGGACACAGAGATAAATACTAACCTCTCATCTAATCGCATCCAAACCTTCTCACCTAGATTAATTTAATGCTTTAGATGCCCACTTTCATGGTGACAGCAAAGTTTCTCCTATGTGACATCCTGCAGCAGAGTATGATTTATCCCATTCTGTTTCTGGCACATGAAACATGAAAACTTTACAATTTGTAGTCTACAGGTATAATTTAATACCATCATTCCATCAAGAATCATCTGCAAAGTCCATGACCGAGGATGTAGTGCTGCTGGATTTTGTAGTTTCTGATAGACCCCAGCATGTTTAGATGGTTAGAATCAATTCACCTTACTAACCCCCAATTAAGGCAACCACCAGGATAGTGTGCTTGGTCCCCTGCTACACTCCTTGTTCACCAATGACAACGTGGTCAAAACCAGATTCAACCCATTATTAAATTTGGTGATGATATCATAATCATACATAATCATATGTGATCACTAACAAAGATAACACAGTTCCAGAAAGCAATATTTGCCTAAATACCAGGGGATGATGCAGAGAGGGTCTGCAGCTTTATTTTTTTTGGATTCTCCTCTTTGGTAACATCAGGAAAGTTCACCAATGCCTTTACTTTACTGAGGAAAGTCAAAGTCTGGATGTCTCCAACTATTCTGTCCAAATTCTATAAAATAGATTACACTGTGTGCCTAACTGGCTGCATGAAATAGGGCACCTGCTCAGCTCAGGAACATAAAGTCCTGAAAAGGGTGCTGAAAGCAACACATAGTATTACTGGCACAGGATATGCTTTAGATGGGTAAGGAGTGTTATTAAAGACCTCAGCTGCTCTCAATCTATATGCTTCCGTTAGGTCAGATTATCTCAGGTTACAACGAGAGCTACCACAGCTATGCTGATGACACACAGCTGTACTTATCAATAGCACCTGATGACTCCGACTCTCTCGATTCACTAACACAATGTCTTACTGGTATTTCTGAATGGATGAATAGTAATTTTCTCAAACTAAATAAAGAGAAAACTGAAATTTTAGTAATTGGCAATAATGGATTCAATGAGGTTATCAGAAATAAACTTGATGCATTAGGATTAAAAGTTAAGACGGAAGTAAAAAACTTAGGGGTAACTGTTGACTGTAATCTGAATTTTAAATCGCATATTCATCAGACCACTAGGACAGCATTTTTTCACTTAAGAAACATAGCAAAAGTTAGACCTCATATCATTGAAAGATGCTGAGAAATTAATTCACGCTTTTGTTTTCAGTAGACTAGATTACTGTAACGCACTCCTCTCAGGACTACCCAAAAAAGACATAAATCACTTGCAACAAGTGCAGAATGCAGCTGCTAGAATCTTAACTAGGAAAAGAAAATCTGAGCACATTTCTCCAGTTTTGATGTCACTACACTGGTTGCCTGTGTCATTCAGGATTGACTTTAAAATATTGCTTATGGTTTATAAAGCCTTAAATAATCTCGCTCCATCTTATATATCGGAATGTCTGACACGTTATATTCCAAATCGTAACCTTAGATCCTCAAATAAGTGTCTCCTTATAATTCCAAAAGCTAAACTTAAAAGAAGTGGTGAGGCGGCCTTCTGCTGTTATGCACCTAAAATCTGGAATAGCCTGCCAATAGGAATTCGCCAGGCAAATACAGTGGAGCACTTTAAAACACTGCTGAAAACACATTACTTTAACATGGCCTTTTTATAACTTCATTTTAACTTAATACTGATACTCTGTATGTTCAATTCATCATAATAACTATTCATAGTGGCTCCAAAATCCGTACTGACCCCTACTCTCTCTTCCGTTTCTTTTTCCGGTTTCTTTGTGGTGGCGGCCTGCGCCACCACAACCTACTCAAAGCTTCATGAAGCTCCAACATTGATAGACTGAAAGCCAGAAGTCTACGTGACCATCATCATCAAGTCCTTCCATGAAAACCCTAAATACAAAGAGGACTTTTTGATTTATGTTAGGTGGATTGCCCAGAGGGGACTGGGTGGTCTCTTGGTCTGGAATGCCTAGAGATTTTTTTTTTTTTCTCCAGCCTCTGGAGTTTTTTTTTTGTTTTTTCTGTCCACCCTGGCCATCGGACCTTACATATTCTATGTTAATTAATGTTGACTTATGTTTATTTTTTATTGTGTCTTCTATTTTTCTATTCTTCATTTTGTAAAGCACTTTGAGCTACATTTTTTTGTATGAAAATGTGCTATATAAATAAATGTTGTTGTTGTTGTTAAGCATCTTTAAAATTTAAGAATCACAGAATTTCATCATTTTGTCAGTACGTAAGCAGGCCATAATTGTACAATATATTTATCTAAGAACATGTTGCTGGACAAAAAAAGAACATTTTTAACCTTTAAAGTTAGAAGATCAAAAGTGATATGCATCTATATTCTTCCATTTAGATGTATGAAACTGAGTGTTAATGTAAAAATAATATTTGACAGAACAAACTTCTACAAAAATGTTTGGTCAAGGGAAAATTTCATCAGTGCAGTTCAGTTTTACCATATGCTCTGGGAAGTACATAGATTTGTAGACTGCTAATTTCCCTTTAAATAAGAAGTGTGTAATCAGTTATGACAAAAACCGCTAAGGAAAAAGCAACAGCATGATTGGAGCTGAGAATAATAATACAAAAATAAAAACAAACAACAATGGGGAAGTGGAGGTGTTTGCAAATACAAATAACAATGGAAAACAAAATGTCCAATCGACAAGTGGATTGTACCCCAGCCACTCTGTCACTTGCATTTTTCATTTCTATTCGAATAAAGACTCTTCTTAGATAATGGATCACAGCTCTCATGTTTGAGCTAAAGGGACTCAGTAATTTGTAATGCTGCAGAGTTCAACAAGCTCTTAGTTTATTACATATTGGTCCTTACAGGATGGAAAATTTAGTTTAGCACAATCCTGGTATTTTTAGCTGAATGTATAAGTATAATTCACAGCTTTCTCAAACTTATTTTATAAGGGAATTATATTAGAAAGAGTGAATGTATTTGATTGTAAAATTTTAAACTGCCACCAAAGCTACAATACATAAGTTGGAGTATCTGCTAATTTATGAAACCAGCAAAAGACATGAGATTTAAAAGACATAATCTACTCATTACAGCTGTAACATCTAAATTGTAAAGATCAAAAACAAAAATGCTCTTTGCCTCTACATTCTGTTTTGATAGTATTTTTATTTCTTGTGCACATAAAAATGACATTATTTAGAACTAAAGTACAATATTATAATAACTAATTAAAGTCTTTAAAAATAATGTCATTTGGCAGTGGAAACAAAGATAAATTTAAGATATTTCTGGTATTTTCTTTTTACTTCTTATCTTTTACTCTAACAAATGTACTGTAAAGAACAGTAATGGTACTTAAACTTTTAGAGTGTATAAACCTAATAATGTTATGATTTTTACAGCTGTTAATTTCAGATAAGGCAAGCAATACTTCTTAGCCTCATTTCCCCAAACTTAGTCTAAATATGTTTTAATTAGTTTCACTCAATAAAAAATTGAACCCGTAACTCTACCTAATTTTCTTTCTAGTTAGCAAAAACCTAAAGTTATTACACTGTTCACGAAGTTTAAAGGCTAACTTTCCAGTATTCATATTTGGGTGCAGTATCGCATGGTGGTGGTCCCTACCTACTTCATTTGCCTTATCAGAGACACTGCCATGCCAATGTATAATGGAGAAGGTCAAAACACTTTCAACAAATCAAACAAAAGAGTAGGGTCATTTCCCTGTGACACTCTGAACTTGTTTCTCTCTCTCACAAAGAACTGCCTCTAGTGTGTTTTTTCACCAAAACTGATTGACCTCCCTTGCAAGAGGGCTGGAAATGGTGGTGTCCAGGAACTTCAGATTCACCACCACCTCTACTACCTGAATATTGGTTGTGCAGCTTCTTCACTTCCCCCAGACTTCTTGTTTTTTTTTTGTGTGGGGATTGGATGGGGGGGGGGGGTTTAACCTTATTGCTAGAAAGCTCTTTTGGAATTTATAATAGATCAATCAATCAATATGGATAAGAAAATACTTAAAGGAGGATACTAATAGCAAGCAAAACTGATGGGTGTGTTACTCTGCATATACATTTAACTTTGAAATCTGTATAAAAACATAAAGCCGCCATTTGCATGGATTTTTAAGAGAAGTGATATTCTGGGGGGTATAAGAAATTGTTGCATGTACTGTAATTAATAAAACATTAAGAAATGTTCACCTCCTGAGGCAACCAGTTAGTAGAGACACTTCTGTGGGCTATTATCATGAAGAAAGGGGGGTTGGCGAGGGGCAGTATACTATGTATTCACTTTGCCTTCTCTTTTACAACTGCAAACTAAATGTGACATTTCCACAATGAATTTGGAAAATAAGATTCAGTTTCGACTCAGTTAGTGCTGTCAGGCAAATGCTGGGAATTTGTTGTAGAGATGTTATTGGGCTATATTATAAGGTCAAAAAAGCAGTTTGGTGTATTTGAGCCGGCAATAAGTGGAGTGTCACTGTCACTTAAATCAAGCTTGCCTGGCTGCGTGACAACCCTGTTTTCCCATTTGCGTATTGTATAAAAATAATAAAGAACTTGGATAAATGAGACCACACGATTGTCAGCAAGAGTTCTGTCTAAAGCAGAGGAAGAGCAGAAACCTTGTTTATTTTTTAAAGGATGATGCAATTTAACACGGACCATGACAGATTATTGTCTCAACTTCAATCTTATGACTCAAACATACAAACCGACTCTTGCATCCTCCAATATTACAAAAGCAAGTTAAGTCTCTTAAAACCTAGTAAAAGCTTTAACGTTACAAGACGGTGTGCTTTGCTTAATTTTGGATACCAGTTCTAAAGATATGAAAGACACCCAATTAACTAATACACCAGCCACTTCAAACCTGCCAAGAGACAACCTGTGTCTTCTCAATCTAATCACATATTTGGCACATTTTTCCTTTTAAATCATGCAGCCAATATTTCAGAGAGAAAGGCCCAGCACAGATTTGCATCTTATACTTAATGAGGCTCGTAACAACGGGTAAATCAGTCCAAACTCATTTACAATAAATTACAACCTTAATATATAAAACCATTCAACTAAGAAAAAAATAAATCAGAATCACTGCAAGCCAACAGTCAATAGGCAGAGAGAGTTCTTACTATAATCAGGCCTTTTCATTCTTTGGATAGAACATTCACAGGAATGCCAACATGTTGAATATCTACATTGAATGTTCACCATTTCTGTAAAGCTTAGGAAAATGTCCAAATATGATCTCTTTGACAGAAGGGCAAAGTATATTTGAATTCACTGCATGCTTTCACCTGCATTATTTATGAGCATCTCTCAAGCAGGCAATGCCCGAGGGCCAACATTTTCAGAAAATTTTAATTCATCCTATTTACAGTATCATTTCTCCAGCATGTCAACTACCAGCCCGTCAAATCTCAAATTTGCCATTTGGCAATCTGGGTGTGCAGGTGGAGGTTTAAAAATTCAAACTAGCAACTATGAATGTTTGATGCACCCCTGTACCCCCAAGAAATACAAAGAAAACTAAAAAAAATTAATAACATTAAATTGCACTAAAAATAAGGAAAAATGTAATGCTAGGAAACTTTAGGGATGACATCATAGTGCCTCAGTGCTCCAGAAGACTATGACAGAGTCCTGCATCTTGTTGTTTTCTGAGGAGTTTGCATGTTCTCCAAGTGTCTACCTTGGTTGTTCTCTAGATACTCTAGTTTTGATCCAACATTCCAAAGACATGTGTGTTGGGTAATTCAAAGATGGCCCTGAGTGCATGAGTGAGTCCTGCAACAGACTGGTGTCCGGTTCAAGATTTGATCCTGCTTTGCAATCAGAGCTGCTAGGATTGCACAAAATTTCACGCCGAGCTGGATGAAGCAGGTTTAAGAATGTTATCATTTCATTTCTTTAAGACAATTAGACTGTTTCACTATTGCTAACATTTGTATGTGTATTTATATAAAGTATATAAATGATTTAAACTTATAGTTTATGTTTTATAGCTGGAACTATAGAACTAGAACTATGTTATGCAAGAATTAACTAAATACAAATGAATAAACTTATTAAAATACATTCAAATGTGTTTAGTGGTAGTATCACTTACAGATACTCAACATATATGTCTCACAGGGTAGTTGCTGAGCCCCCTACTGTACTCTGCATTAACCTATAATTGGGTGGCCCGACATAGCACAAACACCATCATTAAAGTTGCTGATGGCACCACCATCCATATCAACAACAATGCTTACGGAAACAATGACAGCTTACAGAAAACAGGGTAGAACACAGTTGTATCAAGAAAAGTGAGACAATATAAACAACAAAAGTCTTAAAGTCCACTTTAACAACACATCTCTGGTCTCATCAAGAACACTTACTAATTCTTTTATATCAATGGAAAGGTCAGCTGTCTCATCTGCAATCACCACTGATTCTCCAGTGTTTTTACATATGAGGAAAGCCTAGTTGTCTCATCTATGTAACACACACTGACTCAAAAACAAAAGTAGTATTAAAGACATTGGCCATTCCGCATAGTCCCTTTACCCCCTTCCCCATCCTGCAGTGTTAATTTTGTTTATAAAAAGTAAGATGAAAAATACTCATCACCAACATTTTTTCTGTGACAAAAACGGAACAAATATTAAATAAATATGTGACATTAATGGCAAAAACTAAACAAAACGAAAAGGTTACAACCAGACAACTGGACAGTGAGCAATGTAAAGTTCTTTGCACATTTCTATTACACATGACATGGTCAGCCAACAAATAATGAGCTTGATTGCAGTGGTGCAATTTTAAAAACTTGTATGTGCACTTGTAATTGGCTAACACTAGTTTGGGTGCCATCAGGAAATCATAACATCAGCGAGAATCCTGCTCTACTCTGCTCCGTTATGTCGGCCAACATTATTCTCAGGCAAAAAAAGTGGTCAGACATACACTGACGAAAATAAAAGCCAGTGTAAGCCATGTGGAATGAAGCTCACAGGAAACAGCACCACAAATTTGAATAGGGGTCTAGAGGCACACCATTTTGAGATTCATACAAGGTATGTAACGTTATCTAGGTGGTGATTTGCCTGATGCCAATACCATTACCTCTGGCTCTCATTCACCCTACTTATAATTCACACTCAGAATGCGTATACGCCTGCATCATGGCTGCCATGCATTCCCATCCTCTGAGCACGTTCTCAGAAATTAAAGCGACACGCGTGCGAGTTGTAGTACCAGCAGAAAATCAAGGGGCACAGTTGGTTTAAGTTGGAACATAACATAGAGTCTTTGTTTACTATCAACATTTGACAGCAAGCCGCATTGTAGATCCTACAGAATCAATGTGCATGTTTAGATATTTGATGAACTTAAATGCTGACATACAAATGTATTCATAGTGCTTTTCTTCATCCATTTCTCGCACAGGCAATACAAGTGTTGTATATTCCCCCATCGTAATGTTGTGATACATTTAAAGGTCTCACATACCATCTTCTGTGCCTTCTTTTTTTAATGAATTTGAGCCACATAGGTAAAAAAAATTGGTATGCGGTGAAAATAAAGTAAAAGGTCTATTTCAGGATTAAAGTGGAAATTTCAACTTTATTCTCGTAGTTTAATTTTTCATTAAAGTAAAACATCATCTTAGAACCAACCCAGTTATTAATCACAAGAACATGCAGGTTTGGGGATTTAGTGATGCTAAATTTACACTAGTGTATGTGTGTGCTTGTATTCACCTTACAATGAGCTAATGCCTCGTCCAGGGATTGTTTCTGTGAAGTGCCGGATGCTAGCTAGAATGGACGTGTCCCTGGATTGATAGATGTAATCATTAAACATCCATCCTTTTCAGAGATATTGTGTCCTGGGAATTTAATGGATGATTCCAGCAATTCAAAACACAGCAATGCCGACTTTGTTTTCTCACCATGATGATATCTATGCCACCTGGTGGAATCCTCCAAATTTACATAAAGTACACACACAGGCATAAACAGTGCACTGCTTACGTAACAGTAGTGTCCATAGGCACATGTGTCACATCATGTGAAATATAAACCCAGCCTAAGTAAATCGGTTTATTTTGGGTGTGCTGCTAGTAGCGATGTCACATCAATAGTAAGGTTGGTACTGCTCTTTTGCGTGACCAAAAGTATACGAATAACTTTGGATGGCACAATAATATGTGAGAAAAATGTGACGAAAAACTACATATGAAAATTTCTGAACAGTGGTGACGATATAGCACCGCATCAAGATGTTGAAAGGATAAACAGCAGAAGTCATGTCTGGCAATGCTGTATGTTCACGAATTTCAGAGTGTGATTGGGGAAAACATGCTTATTAATGGAAAAAAGGCAACACATAGGCTTTTGTTATTGCCAGTTTTATCCCTTTACGAGTTACTTAAGAAACGGATTTGTGCAGCTTTGAGTGCGCTATCAGATGCGTACAGCCTCAGATGTGACTTGCAACTGTTTAGCTTGTATCGTCATGCATTTGTTAGAGCAGATGAAATGACGGTGAGATTAATTCCTTTTAATGCAGTGTCCTACACAGTCCCTGTAATGGAATGGAAGCTTTGCATTCATTCCTTGATTGTAATGGGCATATCTACACATGTTTGTCAACGCATCCATTAATTTTGTAACTGGTGGATACAGTTCAGGGTTGCGGGTGAAACCAGCTTGCACACATCCACTTGCACATACAGGCACAGTGGCAATAACAGCAACAGTAGTAGCAATAAAAATCAAGGAAAGTTTCAAATGAATTGGCTATTTGGCTTGAAACATTCATTGATGAAATGAGCTGCTCCATTTGTTAATACTAACATAAAATGTATTTAGGATTCCAGTGCTCGAAATGCATCTCCCAATTAATACAATATGTACATGTACAGTATGGCAAAACAGCATTGCTTCACTGCTGAATACAAATATACAAACACTAAATTTGTGTTAATCATTTGGTTTTTGTGTGCAAACTAATGTTTATTAACATAACCTCTAAAATGTGAAGAATGTAGTAAAAGCACTTACGTATGTTATATACATTTTTTTGGTAAATCTTATAGCAGCATAACTAAGGCATGTTGACGGCCACAAAACTGTGAGGACAGACCAGAGCTGCTATTATCTGAACAAGACCCTTTGAGTAAATTCTTTTTACACCTACTCTTCTTCTTCTGTTCAATAATCACTACATGTGGTTTGGCTCATTAGTGTGCATGTTAGTATAATAGTTTAGAGGTACAGTAAATTCGGTGCATATTCATATGTGAAATAAGATATCCATCTGATCTTGACTGTTTGACTAATTTGCTTTTACTTTTAGTTGACTAACACCGATTTACTTTTGCTCAACTAAAATTAATTCACTTTCTGTTGGCTAAAACTAGACTAACACTAACAATAATTAAATAACTAAAATGTGACTAAAACTAAAATGCAATTTAGTCAGAAGACTGAGACTGAAACTAAATCAAAATGTATTGTCAATATTAACACTGCTGTTCTGACAAAGAGTATATAACATAGCAGTCACACAACTGCATTTGGAAGCAGAGTAAGTTGAACTTACATAGTGGAAACTACCTAGCTTTTCTACAATAGGCGGGCAGATCACTCCACTGTATGGGCAGAGTCTATTTCTAAAGACAATGGTCTCTGACAGTAATGTCATAAATACTCAAAAATTGAGGGGAAAAATCATGTAAACATTAAAAGTGTCACTAAGGACCTCCTGGTAGTTTTTTTTTATCCTTATATAAAGTATAGCCAATGCACATATCTGGGAATGCAGGAAGAAATCATTCATAAGCATTATGCTAGTCCTTTTTTTAAACTGTATTAAAGGCCAGGCACAGAAAGTAACTTGTGAGAAACACTGAATAGAGAGAGCATACATCACTACTGTGCCTCTGACATTACTTATGTAGCTTATGTACTAATTTCAAATGGCAGTACTTCACTCTACAGACCTGATTTGTCAACACCTTCCATGCCAGTGGAGATTTTTTAATTTGAATATTAATGGAGAAGATCTCACCCCTAACAGTTTGTGATACAGTCTGGAGATTGAGTAAATTGGTTTTGGTAACAATGGAGAAAAAGAACCTTTCTATGATCCCCCTCCCCCCACCAATCCCCAAAAAAGAAATTCAATATTAGCAAGTTGTCACCTACTCCAGAGGGATAAAAAAAGTGCAAAGTGGACGAATGGCTGCTTCAGGAGTAAAACACTCCAGCAATGGAGTGCCAGCTTCAAAGGAATAGTACATGTGACTGGGAAACATTATTCAAAATGTACTGTGTAATGTATCCTACCACTTTAAAAAGAAAGAATCCACAGAGCCACTTCAAGACATAGCATTTCCACCATGTCTCCAACAGAAAAAAGCACAAGAACATGCAGATAAACAGAACTGCATATTTCAGAACGCCACCAATGAAGTGGCAAAAATCAAAAAATTTGCATAAATCACCTAATCTATGCTAATTTCTATTCAAGAAGCAAACACATCATTAAAGTACATTAAATATTAGTAAGCAGTCCAATTTCAAAATGATAATGAAGAAGAGAGTCTGCCAGGGATTTCCAGGGTGTATTGTCTGCTGAGGTTTACTACCGAGACGCTGCTTGTTTCTTTCTGCTCTTTGCAAAAAATTCCTCCTAAGCTTGACTAAACTACAACACATCTGGGCTATTGTATTTAATGTTGTTTCCTTACAGTGTGCAAGAGTGAGATAGCAGGGTACCATGTTAGTCTCACACTGAATGTGAGACATGTCACTAATTAGGATGAAAGACTCGGGCGCAAATTGCCATGAAACAAAGTGGGGGGAGGGCCTTATTACTAAATGTTATTATTCCTCTCATTAATTTCTGGTCTTGTTTAGACAGAAGCAGTAAATTCTGTCATGTGTGCTAATGGCACCTGTTGCCATGACAAACTGTCAACATCATGGCCTGATATTAATTTCTACGCAGCAGGATGGTGATACCATTACAATATTCTAAAAAATGTCAACCTATAGGTATGAGTTGGTCTAACTGACAGGGTAGGAAGAATGCTGCAGACAGTTTATGGAAAAAGAATAAGAGGCAAATTAAGACTTTCTGTTCAAGAACCTTTTTAAAGGAGCAAGCATACAGAAATGTGGAAAAAACAAAATGAGACATTACATAAACTAAACTATGTTTATGTACCATACACCACTCCTTTACAAACAGAAAATTATACTACAATTGTCTGCATATGCAGTTATACTTATGTTACAATTGAGCAGGTTAAGTGATATTCCATGCATTTACATGCGCACACATAACAGGGTTCAGGTTAATGACCGGTTAAGTCATTTTCTTAAAAATCAGATTTTGCATGGGCAAGTAATTTTCTGGAATTCTCCTTTGTCAAATGCAATTGAGCCCTGAAAAGCACCCAGTACATGTGCTTCTTGCCTTATAGATAGATAGATAGATAGATAGATAGATAGATAGATAGATAGATAGATAGATAGATAGATA
>JANRMT010062817.1:46737665-46754666 GCA_026402145.1 Polypterus bichir lapradei
ATAGATAGATAGATAGATAGATAGATAGATAGATAGATAGATAGATACTTTATTAATCCCAAGGGGAAATTCACATAATCCAGCAGCAGTATACTGATACAAAGAAACAATATTAAATTAAATAGTAATAAAAATGAAAAAAAAAAAAAGTTAGCATTTACTCCCCCGGGTGGAAATGAAGAGTCGCATAGTGTGGGGGAGGAACGATCTCCTCAGTCTGTCAGTGGAGCAGGACAGTGACAAAAGTCTGTCACTGAAGCTACTCCTCTGCCTGGAGATGACACTGTTCAGTGGATGCAGTGGATTATTCATGATTGACAGGAGTTTGCTTAGTGCCCGTTGCTCTGCCACAGATGTTAAACTGTCCAACTTTACTCCTACAATAGAGCCTGCCTTCTTAACAAGTTTGTCCAGGCGTGAGGCGTCTTTCATCTTTATGCTGCCACCCCAGCACACCACCGCGTAGAAGAGGGCACTCGCCACAACCGTCTGGTAGAACATCTGCAGCATCTTACTGCAGATGTTGAACGATGCCAACCTTCTCAGAAAGTATAGTCTGCTCTGACCTTTCTTACATAGAGCATCACTACTGGCAGTCCAGTCCAATTTGTCATCCAGCTGCACTCCCAGGTATTTATAGGGCTGCACCCTCTGCACACAGTCACCTCTGATGATCACAGGGTCCATGAGGGGCCTGGGCCTCCTAAAATCCACCACCAGTTCCTTGGTTTTGCTGGTGTTAAGATGTAAGTGGTTTGAGTCGCACCATTTAACAAAGTCTTTGATTAGCTTCCTGTACTCCTCCTCCTGCCCACTCCTGATGCAGCCCACAATAGCAGTGTCATCAGCGAACTTTTGCACGTGACAGGACTCTGAGTCATATTGGAAGTCTGATGTATATAGATTGAACAGCGCTGCTAGAATAACAACACCACAAGTGTTTTTACTTCAATAATAAATATATTGTGTCAGGTTACTCACTATTTTGAAAAGTAATTGGACTATGAAACACGTGATTATTTTAACATTACCCTACTGCTCCTAAGATTGTGTTAATTTTAGCAGTGAATATTCAGTTTTGTCAAAATAAAGTTAGTAATTTATGAAATATTGAGACAGATTATTTCAGCCTAGAGAAGGAACAATGCAAGCACCAGAACATTTGCCTCTGGAAATGTATTTTATAGGCCCTTCTACCCATGGCTGCTGAAAGCATGTGCAAAGCAAATACATGTGCAGGCTAACAGAGTGCAACAGACATGCACAAACCTTAAAATCCTTAACAGTAACCCAGTTATGTGTTTACATGGCCACATAATCCAGTTATTCATGGAAAAATCTACCTTTGTTAACCAGGTTTCTTGGAGACCAATAACTAAGTTTCTCTAAAAAGAATATGGGTTTGCATGGCATTTTAAAAACCAGGTTTCTATGAATAACTGGTTTATTGAGGCACATGTAAACATCACCACTGTCATGGTCAGACAGCCAATAGTAGAAGGTGAGGCTTACAGCCTTAGTGGTTTTACACCTGTAATTTGACACTAACTGGTAGAAGGAAAAACTAGAGTAGCCTAAGATGGTTTGCTCTGGAATGGAATCAAACAAAAGTGAAGTGATCTTGTGTCCTCCTAGTAAATTCATCAATGATTCCACTTTCTAAACCCACTTCTTTTACAATAGAGGGTAGCAGGAAGCTGAAGCTTACCATATTTCTGCACCATCAGAACCCACCCTGGATGTGATGCCACTGTACGAAACAGACTCTCTAACCTACTGCTACTCAGAGTTATAGATAACTCCAGCAGCATTCACTTGGAACGTGACATGGAAGAATGTGGCAACTCTACATACTCCGCAATGGACGACTTCTGCTGTAACTTGCCAGACTGCAAACATTAACAGTTTATGAATCCATTTGTTATATATGTTAAGATAATCAATGGCATTTCTTCTTGGACTCTGGTTACCCTCAGAAAACTATGTTAGTACTGATCATTAAGTTTTGATAATGGTGAAAGTGATTTGGTACCATCTTCTGCCAATAACTGTGATGAAATGGCAAAAACATGACAAGAGCTACATGCTGCAAAACATACCATTAGATCAGATATATAGTCATGCATTAGAATGACACACTTTCTTTTTGGATGTCCAACATCTTCTGACTTATAAAAGCCATAAAAATACCAAATATACATGCTTATAAAAAACATTACATTTCATCAAATAATTAGATTATTTTAATGCCTAAACTGGAATATCCAGAGAAAACACATGTGAACATAAGGAAAGAGTGCAAACTGCAGATGGGCAGTGAATAGATTGTGAATTAATTCCACCACATAGTAGTGCATAATAAATTGTTCACTAAAACCAATGTCTGTACTTTTGAGCAGTTAAACAAAAGGAAAGAAAAAGAAAATTAAAATCGATAGTAACCTTATTCTTTCATGGTGATGCCACTTAGGTTGTGCTCTTAAAGCTTTGTTACATCCATTAATCAACAGCACAATATATCCATCCTTGGGAATAATCAAATAAAGCTTACAAACCACAGTAAGCTTCTTCAAGTTGGAGCCATGACGGTTGGTTACAAATAATGCTTTTTTACTTTAAGAAAATAAAAACTGCAAGGAGACAAATCCAAATGAAATCTCTCCAACATTATGACTTTTGGGGTTAAAAAAATAAGATGTTCAATATTTTATACAAATTGTTTAACTGACCCATTCACAAATAAGCTCTATGGGAAAGAAAAGGCCAAGGTGAAAAACTTTGCTTAGGTGGCAGAGTGGGGCAGTATATACTACTGAAGCTTCTCTGGTTTGAATCCACATATGGTCAATTTCTGTGTGGAGACTGCATGTTCTACCAGTATCTGCTCAGATGTCCCTGACTAGTGACAACACATTAGCTATCTGTGAGTGGAGGTGTGTGAATGAGAGACCCCTGTGATGGACTAGCATCCTGTCTATGGTTGGTTCATGACTTGCACTAGATACTACCTCCAAGCACTTCACAACCCTCACAAGCAGGTTTGGGAAATTCTCTCTTTTTTTTTTTTTAATAATTTGCTATACTATTTATTTATCCTTATTACAGTATTTCTCATACTGATGACCGAAATGCAGAACCAAAAAAATAAATAATATCTGCACAGTATCCCCTTAACAATAACTTGTTCACCTCGGTAGAAAGAATACCCCGGCATCTAC
Source organism: Polypterus bichir lapradei (assembly GCA_026402145.1). Classification (NCBI taxonomy): domain Eukaryota; kingdom Metazoa; phylum Chordata; class Cladistia; order Polypteriformes; family Polypteridae; genus Polypterus; species Polypterus bichir. Next base: position 46,740,884 of record JANRMT010062817.1, read on the forward strand.
TGAAGTGCAGCATATTGGCCTGAATTTCCTGAAGAAGCAAACTCAATCAAAAAGTGTTATTTAGAAATTATCTAATCCTCACCGGATAAACTGCAAAAGGCAGGCTGCAGACAGCAAGTTGCCCGCCCCTTCATTATTTCACTTTTAATTAAAGCCATGTTCAAAGCCCATAGAGTTTGTTCAGGCACAGGCAGGTGTGAATCCTGTGATTTGTGGCTTAGCACATTCCCCTGGGAGATCATAAGGCGACCATCTCTCCTTTGCAGGCTGAAGTTCCTTAGAGGACAGCAGAACTCAATTAATGCCGATAAAGAGTTGACAGGCGACGTCTGACTCTAATAGTAGAGGGAAGTGACTCTTGACCATGGCCTCATTCCCCAAGGGCATAACAAAGCCACTAAGACAGTACATCCAGTATAATGACAGCTTCAAGAACAAGGCCACTTGTAGTTAGTAAAAGGGTGAATGATGGTTTCAAGCTGAATTTTAAGAAGTACTGAGCATACACCTCTTTTCCATGTTGTGTTTTGTTAGACAAAGAGAAGTGGTGGACATTTTATTATTGTAAATGCATGTTTAATCACATCCCCTCAGACAGACGTCTCACAGTATTTTCTTTTCAATTATGTAAGGGCACACCACAGCTGTTACTTAAGAAAAGCAAAAACTTGCAAAATGCAGAAACCGCTTTAACTCCTGGAATTTAAAAGCAGTTCCAGTCAGTATGACTGTACGGAGATACCAATGGAAAAGCAAAGCTTTCTGTGTGTTCTCTCAAACTGACCTAGACAACCTGACTACTGATCCATATTGTAGGGGAAAATGCATCAAAATATATAAAAGGCTTTGCTGGACAGTTACCTTATCAAAAGATCTTAACTATACATTGTTCTCCTCTCTTGCTAAATGAATCTTAGCTAGGAGAAGTCTATTAATTTTTAGATTTAAAGACCCACTTTTCTAATGCTGTATCTGTCCTGGTGTCTATATAAACTCAGGGAATTCCAGTTTCTGTATTACATTTTGCCTGAAGAAAGGGCTTGAGCTGCTTCAAAAGCTTGCATATGGTAATCTTTTTAGTTAGCCAATAAAAGGTGTTATTTTGCTTAACTTCTAATTGTGTGTTCTATAAACAAACAATACATGTTGTTTGTTTAGGTAAACATATATTATTCATATTTCATACTGATTTAAATATCTCTAACTTTTTTTAGAAAGTAAAGATACATAAAAACACAACATGGAAACAAATTCTACAAGTATCACATTTTCAAATCTATTATCAGAAACAGATCAGGTTGCACCCTGCAATTCAGTAGGTGGAGATGCTGAGGTTTTTCAGAGATCCATGTTTTGTTCCAAAAAAATCTTTTAGTATCAACTTTCCAATGTAAATGAGAGAGGCTTCTATTTTAACTCAACCACAAAGATGATCAAAATTTAGTAAATGACTTCCTCGATTACATGGCCTTTGAAAATACAGAAAGAATAAAAAGGGCAAAATTGTATTTTTAGGTCAAGAGGAAGCTGGCTAGCTGTACACTAAATGTACCTATGTATACCAATATAGCTTTCTTTAATTTTCTTTTTTCAGTGTGAAAGACAGTAGATAAAGTCTAACAATATTATTCCACTATAGCGGCCTTTAATTTTCTTTGTTCACCGTGAAAAACAGTAGATAAAATCTAACAATATTACTCCAAGTTTATTTCCATAGCACAAACACTGTCACCTATACTATTTGCAGCTAGTGCCATGGAATGCTCTGTATCTTTTTTCATTTAACCATTTACAATTAGATTTTTTCTGTATTTCATCAGTCAATATGGAAAATGTGCATCATTATAGTTTATTATAACTACAATTAATTTTACATATTTAGTCAAATTTCCTTTCTGGATTACAATATATTGAGGAGCTGCAGGAGCACTGGGAATCATTAATTATTCATCCCCTGAAAGGCATGCCAAGCTACTGGAAGGGGCAATCAACAACACTATGTCAAGCTTAGAATTGTCAAATAAGCGATCACATACAACTTTAGAATGTCAAGGAAACACCAAATCACTAGAACACAGGGAACCACCCAGATGCCAGGCCTGGAAGTTCACTGAGAAGTGCTTGGGGACCTGGTGGTAAGGAAACCCACATAGCCAGAAATAAAAGCATAAACATGTACATGAAGACATCAATTGTAATACCACTTGGGTTTCAGGCATAGGTGGGAGGATATCCTGGAGCAACCTCATGAGATTTTTCAAGAATTAGAACTGTATTGAGCATTGTACAGTTTTTCATTATTTGAAAGAGCAAGTTATCACATTTTTGCACACAATTTTAGGTAGTACTTTACAATATCATATAGTTAAAAACACAGGCAAAAAGGCTTGTGGAGGCTCAACAGCTTTCACTGAGAGCTAATTCCATTTCAAGTTTTTGTTGTGGAGGGTCTATAACTAACACTATTGAAAGACAAACAAATTTCAATACTTTGGGTACAAGTCTCAAGGTAAAATTGTTGGCTTCCCTGGACAATGGAAGAGAGAAGATCTGGAATTTTGCTGACAAATTACAGTGTCAGAGAAATAAAAATCATAATAATGAACAAGTAATACAACTGTGAAGTTGTTTTTAGTTTGACTTATTGTAAATACTGAGTGTAGATCTCTTTTATAGTTGACTTGCATCAAGCAGCAGGAGAAATGAGTAAACTGGTATACCAAAGGTACATGCGACTCAGAGGGGAGACAAAAAGGGGAACACCTCATACTGTGTATGCAATTTTTTTATACGCAAATTTTTGAATAAGCAATGCAACACAACCCAAAGTAGGTAATCTCAACAATGTTATTTATTTAATAAAATATGATGTTAAATACCTAAAATGTCTTACCAAGTCTAAGTGTAAAACAAATCATTATTTACATATTTAAAAAGCAGAGCCCTGTCAGAACAAGTGAATTAGTTGCATGGATTGAACCAGTAACTGCAGTCTTGTAGTGTAATTTCTTAACCATTACACCAGGGATCTCAATTTTTTTTTCCTTGATTTATCCTCCCAGGAATCAAAGTACCACTTATTTGTCTTAAATTGTCAAGTAACTATTATTGGTTAAGGTAAAGGGGATATATTTTTTATCCATGTCATATATAGAATGGTTGATGAAGTACTGCAGAGAATTTGTGAACAATTGAGGAGATGCTACCTGGCTAATAAAAACTTACTAATGAGTAATGAGTAAGACAAAATACCTCCAATTTCTAAAGTCACAAACTCCTGATGCTTTAGTTTCACAAATCTGCCTCTACATTTTTTATATTTGTCACAACTTTAGGATTATCTATATGAATCTGCATTATTACTATTAAATTGAACTTGTCAATTTAAGATTAATATTTTTCAGAAGTACTTTTAAACAGCATTTGTTCTGTTATTTGCATGCTGTCTTACATAACTATTCAGTCTTTGCTATTAATAATCCAGAATCTGCCCCTGAATTAGACAGCAATAATTGCAACATATTCTTAACTGGCATTTGCATTCCAACATTCCTGGTGACATCAGTGCAACCTCACATTAAGCACAAATCAGAGCTTTATTTTCCTGAAACACCACTATAAATGGATGAAAGTGTTAAATAAATCTTCATTTATTTTTTTGCCTTGAAAAACACATTTTTATCACTACAACTACAATATCTTCTCTACCCCTGCTACCTCTACCTTCACTCACTTTTGACACTGCCAGTAATTCAGGTTAGGAAACAATGTACTAGACTATACACCGTACGCTTAAATGGAAAAACAAAATAAATCAACTGCTTTTCAGTTTACATTGACAGTTATATGCATACATTTTCAAGCTGGTAAATGGATTTATATTTATTAATCACAGTTAAACAAAAAATGTAAAAGAACACAATCAGCAGTAACCAAAACAATTCCAACAGGTGTACCTTGATTTAAGACTTACAGTAGTTGCTTATACTTTGAACAATTCTAACTTCAAAGGTTCCAGAGGCTGAACCTAAATTTGAAAGAAATTTGATCCAGAGTTCAAACGATGTTTCTACGTTCGAACTCTGTGCACACTGAAAAAATGCAGCAACAAATGGCACTTATGCAGCGAGTGTAAACGTCATCTGTTTTGCGACCAAGTCGTCTCTCACTCTTGCTGTCAAAGCATCTCTTGCATCACGTTCGTAAGCTTTCAGTGATTTTTTCTCTTAATTTTTGGTGTGTTTGGTTATATATATATATATATATATATATAAAACTTGTATCTATTAACTATGGCATCCACACAGGACATCACCCCTGCTCGCTAAGGTACAGTAAATGCAAATCTCATCTTATCATACAGCATTTACACATTTTATTTATTGTTTTCATGTTTTAAGTTATTATTTAGGGCATTTAATTTTGCTATTTTTACCTTTGATTATGTGTATTTGCTGTTTAAGATTATCAAAATCTGGGAACGGATTAAATCACCTTCCATTATTACTAATGAGCAAACTGATTCAGACGTCAAACAATTCAGAGGTCAAATGGCTTTCTGGCATGAATTACAGTAAGTTCGAAGAACAAGGCACCACTGTATTTTTACTTTACTTCCCTGCTATCCCTAACACTTATAATAAAATATGCATCTAACCTGCACTCAACTACCAACTATTACCTGCAAATAATTTTAGATTTTTTTTTTTACATACATAAATATAAATAGTATCAGATGACAATAAACAGATATCGATATTAGCATTCTCAAACCCACTACATGTAACGCAGGGATCAGGGGATCAGAGCCTATTCCATCTGACTTCGGTGCAATTCAGAAAATAGCCTTGAACAGGTCACTAGATCCATTAAGAATGCATGCAACACACTCTCACACACAACAGAGGTCAATCTAGATATGCCGATTAAACTGACAAGCACATCTGTAATGCAGTAATAGGATAATCAATGCAGACTTTGAGAGAATGTGTAAACTGTGTACAAGCAATGTCTTTTCAAAAGATCTGAACACAAGATGCTAGATCCAAGACAGAGCAGCATTAATTATTACTCTATGACGCTACCCACTACTTTTATATTTATCCAAAAACTAGATTTTTTTTTCATGTGACTTCTGTATTGACAATTAGCATGCCTAAAATGTTTATCAACAGTATTAAAACTGTTACTGAAAGACCTGTGTTTCATTGACATGTGCATAGTGTACCCACCCATCCATTATGCAAACTACTTAATCCAGTTAAGGGTCATGATTGACCAAAATCTATCTCAACAGTATTGGATTTAAGGCTGAAGGCAACTCTAAATTGGGCATCAGCCTATCACAGCGCACACACACACTTACTCATTACCAAGTATAACTAAATAGCATTTAAAAAACATATTTTGAACCCATACAGGGCTTCAACTGTCAGATTTGTACTTTTGACGGCTTTATAAAAAATTGTTTAGCTCTCAGGTTTCCTGAAGAACTCCCTCTGTCCCATGCAGCTACACGTATAGTGTCTCAATACTGAAGGAGTACCTATAGCAATGTAATATACCGCAGGAAACAATAACTTTTTTCTTATTAAGTATTGAACTTTATTCAGGAGACTACTGAATGGATTTTACATTGCAGGTACAAAGGCTTCATGTTAATTACACTGCTCATTCAATATTAATGCAATCCTGAGTGCAGCACTTAACGCACAGTTTTGAAAATGGCAATTACAGTATTTACCAGAGAAAGCAAGTCAGGCTAATAAGTAATTGCGATCACAGTTAAGCCTTTATTCAAAAGGCCCAAACCTTCAGCCATTTAAACATGTTATAAAATATACTATAATGGATGTTAGGTGTGTAGCTGAGATGTAAACTTTAATCATATTTCATAAGCGATAGCATTGGATTTGATCATGTAATATCTATAAACCATTAACCAAAGGAGACAACCTGGTTAATCACACAAAAATAATATGAGCATACATTTCTAGGGTAGGATTTTAGTTATGTATTATTAGTGCAAGTCTATGCACTAAATGAAATCATATAAACTGTCTCTTTACATTACTGAAAAGCATTTCATGCACATTTGTTTCAGGAAAGCAGCATATTGAAGACCTTAGTAATCATTTGCACATGTAGCCTAATAACTTTCAGGTCGGAAGCCAAGCACAGCTGCTGTCATTGGACTGATGTTCAAGGAATGTTTGGGTTACCTCATGCTACAGTTATAACAGGTCAAACAAGACACCAATGGCAAGTTGCAGCATATGAGTGAAACATGGAACCGTGGATTAGATAACAGGGATGGGTGAATAAGCAACCACAATGTTTCCTGTTTTACCATGAGTACTCATACCCATTTGGCCTATCTTAATGGCAGCAGTTAGTTTATCAGCAAGATAATTTCCAGCCTGTCTGGTTGGAAAATGTCGTGTCTGCACTAACACTGATTTATTAATCAGTCTTTATCTCTATGTAGTGGCACATTACTGAAATATAACTCTTGTTTTTTAATAGTCCAAAAGTCAGATGTGAGCGTGACCTTATTAGAATTGGCAAGCTTAATTTTTAGCTCTTGCAAGTTAGCTAGTCTTAGTTTTATCAATACCTTTAGGTATTAGGTATTTAGGTATTAAACTAAGATTTAATAACACTCAAAACAATACTCAGAATGTCAAGAGGGCACAAACACATTGCCTCTCACCATGTCTTTCGTCTCTTTTGTGAAAACCAACGCAAGAGCAGAAACCTTGTAAGGCTCAATAATAAGTATAAAAATGTACTAGATGTCTTTGCAGACCTGGATTTAAAAAAAAACAATATTTTGGGAAGGAGCAATATAAAAAGAGCATTAATAATTGTTAATTCATCTAAGTGTTACACAGAACCTGTCTAGTTACAATGGATATAAGGCCAAAACCCATCCTGAAGAGCTCACTGCAATACAGACACACAAATACAGTACCTGAAGCATTATGTCTCTGAACAGAAATTGAGAGAGAATCTACACATTAAAGAAATGCAAATACAAGAACTACTAAAGCTACATTCATATTACAAACCTTATTGCTCAATTCTGATATTTGCTCAGATTGGATTTGTTTTTATACTATCTTGATGGTTCACTTTCTTAAGTACAAGTGACCTGTATCTAACTGTAATGTAACTGCATCTGTCTTCCAAAGCAGAATGCATGTGCACAAGTCATTTGTGTCTTCAACAACAAAAAAAACTAATATTTATAAGATGACTAGAGGTATTAAAAATAACAAAATGAGTGCACTAGTAGCTAATATATGCATCACCTTTTGCAGCTGTACATGAATAGGTCAAGAAGATAGAAAATGCTAGTCGTCTGGCTTTTTTCGTTTTCATAGCTATTGCTAGCACAGCTGCAACCAAAAAATGTGTGGGTGCAAGAAAAGAGCCAGCAATGGTAAGACCATGACTGCTGTCACAGCTGTAGCTCTCCTCCATTGTTGTTTTGTGCACTGTTGGTGACAGCATGATGATGGCAGAGCTCAACCCATGCCACAGGGGCCTTTTTTCAATTCGGTTATTAACTTCACACATAGCCAATTTCAAGAGATACCATAATGCCAAGAAGCAGCAATTTTTACTATACCAGAAGTACTATAAACAAGTTAATTTTCTCAACAAAAAAGTGATACTCTTCTAGTTCTCCGTAGAAGGCATTTCTTTCTTTTAAAGTAACGAAACTGAAGTTGTGGTCTTTTTTGTAATCATACCTAACAGTATTACACTTGAGATGACTTTTCCCAGAAGTAGGTGAAAAGTGGTAAAAATGTTAAACCATTAAGTTTAATCTGATATGCTAGGTGGCTCAGTCAGTCGAACAAAATCACAGCAGAACAGAGGACAATCAAGTGAGCTGAAGTTAAAAAGAAAAATATATATAAAAGTCATTTTGAGCATCAAAAAACATAACTTGAACTGAAGATTATTCAAAACTTAAGTACAGTCCTGCAGCATTTAGGTTACTTGAGATAACTAAATGTTATGAATGTTATGTTGATTTAGCAAGGCTGTGATTTGCTCTAACAGCTCAAGTATGGAAAGCCTAAGGAAAAAAAAAATATGTGACAACATAAAAGTGACAATGAAATCCTGTGTTAGAGACCATATAACCTAGCACATAAAGCGGGGTGAAATTAAGTCTGGACTCAATCTTTTGCCAATGAACCAAGGCGATTAATTTACCTCAGCTATTTTTTCACTTGACAGCTTCTTTTCATTTGAAGCTGGAGACAAAAATTAAAATTACATTTACAACAATGTTCATTAAATCCCACTTGGATTCAAAGCTACCATGACATTAAATTTTACATTTCAATTAAAAAAGCAAGTAATATGGCCTTAACATTTTCCAGGAGGACAAAGCTTTGTCAGTTGAAGAACGCTTTAATAGGTAAAGGCCAGTGCTACCTTTAAAAGTATGCTGAAGTCCATTCTGACTGATGTACACCCAACGTCAGAGAAGTTCAAGTAGTCTCAGTATTTAAAACAAGGCTGAAGACTCGTCGTTTTAGAATATAATACTCTTGCTAAAGTTGCTACTGATATTGCATCACATTGCTTTCTACTTAACTGTATTTATTGGTTGGTTTTCCATTACTACACTGTTTACTATTTCTTCATTGTGTCTGCAGTTCAACATAGTCTACCTAACAGTGTATATGTCACAACTTATGAAAATGATACATCCAAAAGAAGCTGTTATGGTTTACTATGGAAAGAGCTTTTCTGAAAAGGTGAGTGATGTAGAACATTTAAAATATGGTCTTAAAACCACCCATTTATATATATATACACATACATATACACACACATATATATATATGTTTGTGCGTATGTACAACACATGCCTTCTGGCCAAAGCTGCTGTGATAGGATTTGCCCTCTGTACCCCAGAGTTGGGTTAAGCATGTACAGTATGATAATATGTTTATGTTTTTGCATATTGTTTGATTTTACCATGTCTATGTTTCTAAGTAATATACTGTATTTATGTTACATTTGTTTTTTGGTACCCTGGGCTCGCAAAATAAGTGTGCTTAATAAAAAAAAAAAATTAACTAGTGTTAAATGTTGCACAATCCACATTAATAATCAGGCTGACTCCATAACCACAATGGGAATTGCCAACAAGACAAAATACAATAAGTTTGCAATCACACATTTTTACATCCAATTAATGGTTAAACTGTAGCAAGCACATGTTAAGCTAGTTTTGGTTTTTTACTGTATCTTGTTTTACCTATATGCAGCCTTCCACATTTTCATATAATGTGCATTTCCACATAAGCTGCATTTAACTATGAGCCTGTTCAAATGTGTTAGCTAGAAATTCAGCTTTAGAGCTTCAGGTGGCATACTCCATTTACAAGTACTATCTGCAGTGTTGGCCTCAAAATAGAAAACGACCCTTTTTTTTCTAAATAATGAGGCTTTAACATTGGAGTCCTAAAAGATTAGTGCTGGGGCCACTTCCAGTTTATAAAAACAATTTGTATTACACAATTTGACACAAACTAGTTATGGATTTTACTATATTAGGAAAATTCACAGGCAGTCTGGTTGAGGTTAAATCAATAGTGACTGACCAACGCAGGATTCTAAACTGAGCATGCATGGAGCAAATTTGCTTTACAGTAAAGAAAAATGAACTTAAGTATATACTTGTATACAAATACCAAACACTGGGGTTACCAGGCATACAATGACACTGAAACAAGTGCCATATGCAATTCTGGGATTTCCTGCTGTTTAAAAAAAAAATAATAATAATAAAAAAAACATAAAATCGGTGAAACAGAGCGAGCAGGAGAGCTCCTAATCTGCTAAAATTGCACTCCATGTAGGTTCTAAGCAGGATAGCAGTCATTCTAAGTGGTGCCTCAGTCAAAAGTCATTTCATAAACCCAGCAGAGGGTCTTCCAAATGCATATTCCCAAAATCTTCAATCAATGTGCTAATCTGCACAAGAGTTTGCTCCCTATTAGCCAGCAAGAAAACATCGGAAGGTTAATCTTGTCAGAAAACAAAGTAAGTTCCCAAATGTTTGCTTTTTTAATAACACATTACGTCTGAGAGATTGGGGACTAGACACCAATAATAATAATAATAAGATATACACCACATATTACAAAACAAGACATCTTACTATTTGCCACTTCCCCAAAAATTAGGCAAAAAAGAAAGCAAAATATGAAAAGCATTTGCAGCTACCTTATTTTCTCAATTTCTGTGTATTTTTCCAGAGTAAATCTTCAACAGAAGTTAACACTAAGTAAACTGGATCCTGAGTGAGAAAGCAGCACAGTTATGAGATGTATTCATTAAAGAAAGTTATGCAATTTTAACAGTATGAATTGTTTAAACCCGTTCAGAGTTCACCCCTATAAGGAGTGGCATATAACCAGCGAGCTGAATAAATAGATATTTCATATAAATATTAGAATAACACTCTTTTGCAAATAACTATATGGAAGCATTTACTGTATTCATTGCATTTAAGTAATACTGTACCAAATATGAAGCTAAAAACTCAGTACTAAGGAAATACAAGTTTAATGGGAGTGCAGGAGCTAATCTCTATGGACTGTAGCTGTTAATCTAGAAAGCAAACACTGGGTTTCTTTGATTTTTATAATGAAATTTTTAAAAATATATCAAATCACAAAGACCAAAAAAAATCGAACAGACTGAGCTGGAACTGTCAGTTTTACAAGTGTTGTGAATGCCTAATAGTGTGGTGTGTGATCAAATTATATCAGTTGTGTTAGTTCAATGCAACTCGTGGCTCTCTCTCTGTTAAAACCACATGGCTATCCTGTACACTTATTCCACCAGACTAAAAGATGTTACTGCTGCAAATTGTGGTTGTACAAAATATTAACATGGGATTGAATAATGCAAATAGCTAACTGTTTTTTTCCTTACTTAACATCTTGTTTAACATGAAACAATCTGTGTGATTTATATAAAGTTTGTATAATATATAGTATACAGAAAGTATACAAAGTCCTAGCAATCACAACAACAAACACATTTGCTTAATTTATGGTTTCAAATGTGGTGTTTCATTTATTCACATCTATTTAGTTAGAAAATATACTAGGTCAAATAAATTCATGTCAGGATTGTAGACCATTAGAAATCTTTAATCATGCTCTCACTGCTAAATCACACTCTATAATATCTGTCTATAGGCCCAACGGGAACTAAGATATGTTAAATGAATTACTACGACTTGTACTGGCATTAAACACAAAAACTGGCACGGAGAATTATAAATGGTTACTTGATAATTTGATCATTTTTTGAGGAACAGTTTTACATAAATTTTAAAAAAATCACCAGGAGATCCAAGATCTCAAGTACCTGGCCACCTTTGCCAAGCACAAGTCTTCATTCTTTACATGAAGTAGACTGATTAAGCAAAAGTTAATTCTTTCAGTAAATGGGTAATATTTGGAGCTTCAAAGGTGAATATCAGGTCTTAAAAGCAATCCTAAAGTTAAATAAAAACTAGCATAATGCATGTGGAGCCAGCTGGGGGATTAAAGACTTATGGTACAGTATTTGGTTTGTACCAGAAGTCTAGAAGCAGCATTCTAAAAACAAAATGTATGCAACCAAAATCATGAAAGCAGTGTCATTAACCCAACAAAGACAGGATGAAGAAGTGGAAAATGTGCTCTACTGAAAATGCAAGATTAAAAGCAGGTGAGATGCTTAATTTAAGGTTAAAGACACAGTTAGAAAGAAAATAGTCAAAGGCTGATGACAGAACATGACAGTAGATGAAGTTTTTTGAGTAAAATCTACAGCTGACATAAGGAATTATTCTCTTATCCTGTCAATTAAATGAAGAAATATTGCTGGCATCAATTTGGAGCTTATTCATTGCAAGGTGCACCCAGGAGAGAGTACTCCAAAGAGCTTGATGGGTTTGTGTCATTAATAGTTATGAAATACTATATTTAGAACATCATGCACAGTTAAAGGATTAGTACGTTTTCCAGGGTTGGTCCTTTCTTGGCACTCAACTCTGAGAAAAGTCTCTGGCTTGATGCAACTCTAAATAGAAAGAAGCTGTGCACAAGCCAGTGAAGTTCTGAATTTTTAGCTTTAAATAATCAGATTTTTTACATTAGCCTAAGGAACTGCATTGTTAAGGTGTATGTTCAAATGTTTATTTCTAAATCCTACCTGGTAAGGCCTACATCTAAAAGCATACAACACATGCTTCTCATTACAAAAACAAACGAGCTATAAAGTCAAGAATCAAAGCCTGAACCCAGGGAGAAGAGAAGCTTTACATGGCTGTGGTATCAGTTAATTTTACACGCCTCTGGCCTAAAGTCATAAACTAAAAAGCTCCTTACGTTCATGCAGCATTGCAAAAACTTCTAATTATGAACCTCTAAACTGGTTAATGATGGAATCAGGATATCAGGGCAACTTGCCTGTTAGCAGCTGCTGTTACATGAATACCTTGTTTCTATGTATTGTCTGCTCCATTTAATCAGTGGTTCAAATTTTGGAATATAAAGTTAGTGAATTTTGTAAAACGGGGGCAGAATGCCTATTGTTCTTTTTCTGTGAACCACTAAGAGGGAACTCAAGGATGACAACCACAAGACTACCAAAATATGAGTAAGAAATGTTTTGACCAAATATAAATCACCAAGATCATTATGAGCTAAAATTTTAATGTATACACTAACAGACCTTTTAACAATCTTATTCATAATAAGCAATATTTCAGAATAAAGTATCCTCATGTAATTGCCATTTTCAGAAAAAAATGTACTAAAACAGAAAATATTCTAAACAATACCCACTTATCATAGTGTTCTGGCATTAAAATTACTTTATTGAGATGGGGAACAGAAAAACAGCCATTAGGGTAAAAGGAATTGGTTATAAAGATGTGACAGGTGACCGGTACAGTTAAATGTAGCCGGTACACCTGACAAATGGCGGCTGTGGCACCACGGATTCCCACAGGGCATGCTGGGAGCTGGAGTTTGGTACAGCCCTGCTGAGTTTTGCGGGGGGCTGCCAGGCAGAGCTGCACAGCCCTACAGTGGACTTCCACCACACCTAGGAGTGATTCTAGGTAATGCTGATGAGCCACTGGAGCACTCTCAAGGGCTGAAAAAAGGAGCTGCCATTTGGACAGCCAGAGTTGAGAGGAGGAAGACGAAGCTTGCCAGAGAAGGAGTGAAGGCGGAAGGACTAAGAGAGACAAGAAAAGAAGAAAAGGACTGTGAACAGTTTACTATAGTGCTGTACTGTGCTGTGCTCTGGGGAGCAAGGAAAAGTACTTCCCCAGCTGTGAATAAAAGGGTGTTGTGTGCTACATTTTTTGTCTCTTGAAAAAATGTGGAATCACTTTCAACACAGTAACAGTTTATATAAATAAATACATTTTATACATATACTAGCAGAATACCCGCGCTTCGCAGCGGAGAAGTAGTGTGTTAAAGAAGTTATGAAAAAGAAAAGGAAATATTTTAAAAATAACTTAACATGATTGTTAATGTAATTGTTTTGTCATTGATATGAGTGTTGTTGTCATCTCTCTCTCTATATATATATATATAGCAAAATACCCGCGTTTGGCAGCAGAGAACTAAAAAGAAAAGGAAACATTTTAATAATAACGTAACATGATTGACAATATAATTGTTTTGTCATTGTCATGAGTGTTGCTGGCATATATATATATATACACTCACACACA
>JANRMT010062817.1:46755066-46846002 GCA_026402145.1 Polypterus bichir lapradei
TTTTTTACCGTTCATCTAATGAATACACTGAGTATGGCTTTACCAAAACAATCATTGATCGCGAATAAAGTATCCATTATTCATGAAGCTTCAATAGGTGAATAGGTGATCTGTCTTTCTGCGTTAACCGCATGCGTTTTCATACGTCTCAAACTAAGGGGATGCGAGGTTAAAATAAATCAAGAAGCGCGCGTACATACTTAGTGCATCCCCTCTCGGGAATCGAACCTCGGACGTGGGTGCTACAGGCGAATGCTTTACTATCGCGCCACTGCGTGTTGTTTATCTATTTGAGCATAGCAGTGTAATTCGGTTTTTGTTCAGCACTCTTTGGAACTGTTACTTTTTGTCTGCGCACTGCGTCAGTTCACGTGAGCCGCTGAATATGGTTTTATATGTCATTCGCTCGCTTCTAATTGTTTCGCTGCCTTCTTAATTATATAATGCATGTTTTCTAAAGCGCGTTTTGTAGCTCTTCCTGGCTTTCTACGTAATGCGTGATTACGTGAGAGGCGTGATAATGTCATACGAAACTCCGCCCCTCCAGCTGAACTCCATTACAGTAAATGGAGAAAAACAACTTCCAGTTATGACCATTACGCGTAGAATTTCGAAATGAAACCTGCCCAACTTTTGTAAGGAAGCTGTAAGGAATGAGCCTGCCAAATTTCAGCCTTCTACCTACACGGGAAGTTGGAGAATTAGTGATGAGTCAGTCAGTCAGTCAGTCAGTCAGTCAGTCAGTCAGTGAGTGAGTCAGTGAGGGCTTTGCCGTTTATTAGTATAGATATGTAAATATATATGTATATATACACACACATATATATATATATATATATATATATATATATATATATATATATATATATATTCTAGCCGTCCCCCGCAGCTCCTCCTGCGTATTAGTGAAACAGGACATATTTTAAAATTCAATAAATAAACAGGTTTCGCTAGCTAAGCACAGGCAAGGTCCAGTCCAAAAAGCGATTCGAACAGAGGCTGGCGTGCAAGTGAGGAGGACCCCGCTCGGCTCCCCATTCCTGATGTCACGCTTCCCTCTCCCCTTGGCCTGCAGTCTCTGTCACGGAATAGCGTGAATATTTCCCTCCTGCAAGCGAACTATCATTCATAGTGCGATGAGAGAAGTCGCAAAATCAACCTGAATGTTCAAGAAAATTATAGAAAAAAAAGAAAGATCTAAATCCGTTAATTACTTCTCTCATGAAAAGGGACAGACATACAGACAGACAGAAAGACATTGGATTTTATTTATATATGTATGTATATACAGATATATATATATATATAGATATATATATATATATGTGTGTGTATATATATATATATATATATATATATATATATATATATATATATAGATAGATAGATAGATAGATAGATAGATAGATAGATAGATAGATAGATAGATAGATAGATAGATAGATAGATAGATAGATAGATAGATAAAATGGCAAAAAAGTTTAAATAATGCCATGAGAAAAATTATCTTCCAAAATTCAGCAATGGTGCTGTCCTACCAGGATAAGATGCTTTTCTTCAAGCCGTCTTTACTTATTTGAACAGATCCAAGGAAATAAATTGACAATCTTCAAATGCAGGCTCTGTCATAGAGAAGTGCCCCTGAGAATGTCTGTTCAATGTGTTGAACAGATGAATGAGACTTTCAGGTGCCTGACTCTTAAAAGAATGATGAACAACAGCAATGTATAAAGTAAAAAAAAAAAAAAAAACAATATTGGCATAAGGAGCCATGAATAAAATAAACTGTATTTCAACAGCTCATATGTAGAAATAAACATAAAAAGATTGCATGTGTGCATTTGGAAATTAGACAGTTAATAAAATAAACACTTGATTTTGAAAGTTAATACAAAATTAATTTTAAATTATTAAATATTCCAAGAATGGGGATAACAAATAGAGTTCAATGACAAACTCACAAATCACAATAAATCATTCACATGTATAAACAGTATTGTGATATTCATCATATTAGAGATAGAGAGATGGATCTTTATTGTCATTGTCACTTTTACAAAAGAACAACGAAATTGAAGGTGCAGTCGACTCAGTGTGAGGCATAAGAGTTAAAAAGACAAGAAGAGAGAAAATATTAATAAACCGAATAGTAATAAAAGTACTTAACAAAATATACATATATATAGTGGGTACAAAATTCCGATAGAACAACAAGGTTAATAAATTAAATACACCAGTAATTTAGTTTTAAGTACTGCAAAATACTGTATACTAGGGGAGACCTAGAGGAATACAGGAATACTAGAAAAGCTAAATAAACAAGACTCTTACTTTACAAAATAATTAAACTGGTAGCAATCGACAGAATATCAATTAACAAACAAAAAAGATGCTGTTGTAAAACAGCTGACCAAATGACAAGAAGGTTGGAAAACGAGGGAAAGAGTAGCACTGTCCTAAACAGTTGGGATGTTATCTGCCTGGATATTGTAGGAATTCCACTGGGGGAAGGGTTGTCTGCTGTGCCAAAGGATAGCTGGAAGTCTGCAAGCAATGCTGGCCATGACTAATCAACAGCAAGATGATATAATAAACTTGGCTTGTGGGTGTCAGGGTTCTGCTGTCAATCTCTAAGGCTTACTATATTTGCATTTGGCTTTTTCAGTCCCAGCTGTAAAACAGTGGAAAAATCAATAACCACCATGAAATCCATATGTCATAGTTTAAAAGACAGTGAAATGTTTCAGTGCATTGGAGACTATAATAAATTAGAACAGAAAATGTGACAAAGAGATAACTGGGCCCAGGTACAAAACCTGGATAATTTATACTAAACATAAGGGGAATGTGAAAAATTATTCAAGTATTTTACCTAAGTTAACACCACCTCAATGTCTTAAAATGATTTTACTTTATCTTCTTATAGACAATTTACTTTTTGAGACTGAATTGTTAATTAAGGTAACATAATTTGTCATCTTTAAGATCCTGTGTGATATATTCAGTATTGTTACTGATAAAGTACAAGGAATGACAGTCAAGTAAAGTATCTCTATTTGATGTTCTGTTGTCTACAGTAGCCGTCAAGTCATAAAAGATGTAATTAAAGATGCTATTTACCATCACTAACGAAAATGTAACCAATCAAGTGGGTGCAGGTAACTTCTGTTACTTTTTCCTGCATCTAATGTCTGAAAACATTTATTTACCCATTCATCTATTTTCAAACAATTCCTTTTTTTTAATTCTAATCTGAAATGTAATTTGCTCTAAATATAATTTTAAGGGTGGAAGATGTAAATGGTAAAAAGTCCTGAGTCTTTATAGCTGCCTCAAAGCAAGGAGATATAGGATTGAGTCCAGATTGATTCCGATTACTCTTTGTGTGAGATATGTAAGTTCCCAAACCCCATCCGTGGAGGTTTTCCACTCAAATCCCAACAATGTTCATATTATTGTTATGTTAATTGGCAATTCTAAACTGGCCCTGTTTGGGTGTGTGCACAAGTGCGTAATATGATAAAAAGGCACCTTAGACAGGGTTGGTTCCTCCCATGCACTTGATGTCACTGGTGTGGGCTTTAAACCCTGTCACCTAAACCAGACAGACTATGGCTGATAACTGTTGAACAGATAAATGTCTTTTTCATAATAGTAGAAGATAAAAAGTCTTGGGAAAGAACATGGAAAGGGATGGTGCATGTACAACCTTTTTGAAGGGGTAATAACCCTCCAACACAAAAGCAACAGTAAAATAGTGAAACAGTAATCAGGTCACTTGCTTTTGCTGTGCATTTCCTGGAAACAGCCCATTAGGTAATGGCTTTAAGATGTATTAATCAACAACAGTGTCATAAGCAGGAAGGCAGAGCAGTAGAGTTGGCCAAAACATGCTTGTATTCCCACTAGTTGGAGCTGATCTATGTCGCTAAGCTCCATTGCACATCTCTGACCATCTCGCCAACTGTGGCCCCAGATTGTGCAAAATATGTTTGTGCGTCACAGCTTCATCTCCTCCATTAAGTGACTGCAACTAACAATAATTAAGTTTCAATGGTCTCTCCAACTAACAGGTCTAGACAGTGTTTAATTTTATATATTCACCTTAAGCTTTGAAACTGGTACCACAATATTCACATTATACTTTGAAAGACGCATCAACTAGGGTTTGGTTTGTACAGGGGAAATCACACAAGACTAATTATTTAGTTTTCTTCAAGTTTCAGCAAGAAAAAACTCTGCAAACTGTAAAAATGCCTATGGGACAACACAGATACGACTGACAGATCCCTCAATGACGTATATGGGCAAAAAGATATATGATTGAATAAAAATCATTAACAAAAAACATAGGAAAGTTGAAAAGCATTCAGAGGGAGGGAGACAGTGAAAACTGAAAAAAAGAATTAAACACCTGTGTCATTATTTTTGAATTTTGTATGAATGGTGAAGACCTTGATAGAAAATTGATTACAGCTGTAATAGGAGTGCATCATAATTTAGAAATCATATTAATATTGGCTCACAACAGACTTGAAAAAACACCATGTGGTATCAGGTCCAATGTCAAAATTATTTCCAATATGACACTATATGTCCAGCTGGGTAAAATGTTGGTTGTTTAATAAATTTTTCATGGTGAATGTCGGCAAAAAAAAAATAACAGAGAACAGCCCCGATTTGTCAATGCCTTACAATACAGAAGTGATGATAAAAATAATTAGAAAAATGTATTTAGCCTATTCAAAATGCACCGTGCAGACAAGTAGGCTGCTTACCTCTAAGCTAAAAAAACTTGCATTGTCAACACCATAACCTGTTGTTGTCAAATAACAGTAAAGTTGACAGACTTAAGGCATTTAAGTAAGACAGCCTTAAATCACAATCTAACAGCCTCATATTGAACTGTTACAGAACACTATTATTCCATTTTTAAACAACCAAGAAACTAATATAAAAACAGTTTGAGTAAACATTACTTTGATTTATTCTCAAGTGATCCAAAAAGCAAAGGAAAATGCTTAAGGGGAAAAAAGTTTACCCCATTTAAGTTATCACTGTGTATAGAAACTTAGTTGCATTTAGCATTTAAGCAATAATAATAATAGGATATAATCAATATCAAGATTGGTATATTGGTGTCATATATTACAGTAACGGTCCATTAAACACATATTGGTGCAATTCTTCTCTATATTTCTTTTTGAAAGTCTCTGGATATACAGTATAATGGCCATTCATTTTAAAATGCTATAACTAGCCAATTGTTTTCAGGCCAGAACAAAAAAAAATCTTTGCCAACACCAAAAGAGTTTCCTGTCAAAATATTGAACGCCTTTCTATTATTTTCTGAAAATATATATGGGTGTGGCACATGGCTCACTGGCTTCTTACTTTTAATGACATAAGTAAACATTTTTCTAATCATAAAAGAGACACAAAACCAGAACAGAAAGCTGTATATAAAAATTTTCTGCTTTCACTTGGCCAAGAGAAGTAACACAAAGTGACACTAAGTGGTAAGGCAAAGACAGCCTTTCTAGTTTTGCCTAAATCAAAGGACAAGAGTGTAAGATGACTAACATTTTCAATGTTTCATTTTTTGACACTTTGTTGAAGCCAGGTTAATTTTACTGTTCATCACTGTTAACTCTGAAGATTAATATAATTTTTAATGAATTATATAAAAGGAAAGATTAGGTAAACCTCCTTAGTTACTGCTGAAGTGGAAATCAATTTCTTTCAAAAGTTTCTCCTGTTGGCCTTTTAAGAGGAAAATATAATGTATTTATACAGGCTAATCGATGAAGGAAACTATATGCAGTAATAATAATATTAATAATAATTTTACTTACAACATGCTAGTCTCAAACCCAAAGTACTAATAGTTGTGTGCATATTGTTTCCAATGCTACAAAGGTAAAGCACAAAGGCAACCAAATCAATTTAAAGAGTATGCTGATTATTATGATGTCATGTCATTTTCTAACAAGGTTAATCCAGATCACGATCACAGGGCGGCTGAAGCCTATCCAATGTAGAAAAGTGTTAAAATATTATTATCATTAGAAATTCTTTTTTATGCAAAGTATTTGTCCCTTTATCCATGCTGGATTAGACTATTTTATTTTGCCTTCCATTTATCAACACCAATTTTACTTTGCAATAGTATCAGTTGACTTTCAAACAGCCTTTCACTCTTGATAAGAAACACTGTGAACTGCAGTTCTATTATACCATTGATGCCAGGTGCCAGCAAGCTGACAGCGGGCCAATTTTAAAACACAAGAATGGACTCGTCTGTCTTGTCCTCAGGCTGACTCGAGCCATTTATTGTTAATTTTCAAATGGCACGACAGTAATGCACCAGTGAAAATAAAGCACTGTCTCAAGTAGCTGCCAGGGAGGTAAACACATTATTTTCTCCAGGAGATGACACGTTGAAGAGGCTCCCATTATCGAGAAGTGAAGGCTACAGCCATCCTCCTTTTGTTCCAACCTGCATCCTGCAAATTTAAAGGGGCCATCTTGCCTGAGCTTCCCACCCTCCCTTTCCTTTTCAACAGCAAGTCATAACAGATCGAAGAACCCTGCAGAGTTGCTTATGAAGATAGTGCTTTTTGCGCCCTCTGGATCTTCTAAGGTTATTTCACATTAATTCAATTTGGTACAGGGAGAAAGAAAAAAAAAAAAAAAGAAAAACAAAATGAGACAAAACTGACTCTGACAACAAGTCTAGAGAAATAAATCAAGAAGCTCCTTGGGATGAAAGCTATAGAGACAGTAGCACAGGGCAACTTTCACATATGTAATCAGACAATAAGGAAAGAAAGTCCCAACTTCAACAGCATCCCTAAGTCAAATACCCATCTTCTACATCTGCTGTTGAGATAGTTTATTAATGATGGGAATTCAATCATCTAAATACCAAGAGAGAGCAAAATCTCAGTTAGACAGATGGATGGCTGATCTCAGGTTCATTGTAGCCGTGAGCCACTCCAAGACAAATTTTTGACAGGAGCTCTCATTTATCTGCCTGCATGCCAAAGGATGATCAAGCACTTGGAAAGGCACACACTTGGAGATGCAATGGCAAACTAGCTCCAAATATTTACTGTCAACAGGAAAAACCAGAATCAACCTACAGAAACTCTAAGCATCGACAGAACTACACTTTGAACCTTGTGCTGTCACTCAAGCCAATATTGATTCTGAAACTGGTTCTGGCTTGATTTCAACAGTGGTTGCAATGAAACTGGTTTGGCTGTTAAACTGTGCTCTAAAGTTACACAATCACTTCAAGGTGGTTCTCGGTTACTTGCTCAGATTATTTATACTAATTGGGGTCAATAAACACTTTAACACTGGCCAGTTTGTCAAATAAGCCTAATTACAAGATAAATGTGCTGCTATATAGTTTCCCTTTGAAGGTATCATCACAAATGTGTTCCAGTTAACAGGCGGAAATGGAAATCACAAAGTAAGTCATTGCCAGTCACTTCCATCATGAACACAGATGAACTGTGTAAACAGCACTCTCTAACTATTCTCATAGTCAATGAAGCCAAGAAACTTTGGCAACTAACTACCAATGCAAAGTTAAACAGGAGCTAATAAACCTGCAATATAATATTTTTTTTTAATTGTGCGGCACATACCTGCTGGTGGATAAGTAATAATGGAGGAACAACCTAAATAAATAAAATTGCAAGCTGTTTGGACGTCTGTCTGTCAGCTAATCACATAAAAACACCTGAATCAACTTTCATGAAATTTTACGTGTGTCGTGCTGTTGATCCAACTTAATTAATATTCTATTTGTTGTATTGGAAGGAGGAATTATAATGGGAGGGGGACATTCAAAATAGCAGCACCGATGCAGGGATTATAGTTCCCATTAAGCAGCAGGAGTGGGGAAGAAAGATTATCGTCTTCAGGATGCACAAACTTTTTTAATAGCCAAAGTAGAATCTCATCTAAAACTCCAGGTACATAGTGTTAGTTTTTTCCCCTCAATTAATTTGGATAACAATTTCATTGTCTTGCAGAATTACACCTTTTGTTTAAGAGTATGTCTTTTTGTCTTCTTGTGGGTTGTGTTTAGAAATGATGAATTATCAAAAGGCAGTTTTCTTTCCTATGTTTAATGATACCCAAGCAATGTCGGGTACTTCCCTTTACATATGAGAAGACAAACAAAGACTAGCAAAACGTCTTTGTGTTTATTCCATGAGTAAAATCAATTAAACAAAACTTCATTTTTTTTCTAAGCATCATGGGAGTAATCATTTAGCTAAATCATACAAATATACTAATGCTGGATAGGCATCCGGTACTGTCAAAGGTTCTAGGACAGTATCGTCAAAAATCAAACTAATCCAAGATAGAAGGGGCTTATAATCTAATATATGGCACAGATATACATACCATAAAATATCACTTTAATTGATGTCCATTACTGAACCATCTTAAAAAAGGCTTAGGGTAGTGGGAGCATCAGCCTAAGTCATTTCACTGCAGGGCACACTCACTAATACAGCTCGAAATGTAAGGCTCAAAATAACACAATACAGATAAATGGTGGTTGGTATCAAATATCCATTTGTGATTCTTGATTAAAATGTGTGTTTGCATGTGTCTAAGAATGCTGTGTACTGATTTAGTAAAAGTTACTGAGTAAAAGAACCAAACAAGATGATACACTATGTAACACAATTTTTGTTCCTGGCTTCCAAGAGTTATATTTCAACTGCTTATGTCTAAAGCCTATGGAAAAATGACTACATTCAGCACAAACTTTGATATTATGACCACAGCCCAGAAAATTTCGTATTTATAGTGACAAAACAAGGGAATTTTTATCTTTTCGTTCATGCAGTCTAATAAAGAACAACACTTGCATGGTAAATAGACAAAGACAGTCAAAACCACTCAAAAAGGTTCAGAAATGAGTAGGTTTTCTAGATTTGCGACTGTACTGCAAATCGCTTTCTCGAAGAAGCCCCCAAATGTAGTCCCCCATCATGTTTTTGTTATACTGTCCTTGGTAACAACGTTCAAAGTCCAATATATCCTGATGAAAGCGCTTGCCTTGCTCCTCTGAGTAAGCTCCTATGTTCTTCTTGAATTTGTGAAGATGAGCGTCAAGGATATGGACTTTGAGAGACATTCTGCATCCCATCTTGGCGTAATTCTTTATGAGAGTCCGAACCAACTGCACATAGTTTTCAGCCTTGTGATTACCCAGGAAGCCGTGAACCACTGCAACGAAACTGTTCCAAGCCGTTTTCTCCGTCCTGTTCAGCAGCTTGGCGAATTGGTAGGATCCACCATGCAGAAGTAGCAGTTGCTTGAGTGGTCAGTCAGTTGCCGTCAAATTCGCGGGATAGCAAACTTCATGGCTCTCTTTTCTCCCCTGTACCAACCTTCAAGAGTTTTCTTGCAATATTCGCATGTGAAATGAGGTGCCCAGGGCTTGTCTTGATCCCCAACAGGCATGCCGAAGTATGCCTTGTAGGCCTCGCACATCTTACGACGTGCTTTTACGGAATACTTTCTTGTCTTTATAAATTGTCCACAGACGTAGCAAAATGCATCTGCTGGGTGCAAGCAACCTCTTGATGCCATCTAAATCAAATTAAAAAAATAGCATAAACCGAAATGTTGGTTCGAGTCACCTGTGCTTTTATACTTGTATGACTACTATTGGACAGTCCGAAAACGTTCTAGAAAGCTCTAAAACTTTCTTGAAAGTTCTAGATAATTCTGGAAAATTCTAGAAACTTCTGGACAATTCTAACAGTTCAAGAATATTCTAGAAGACTACTCAGTATTGAATGCGAAAACAGACAAATTTCAAAATATCATTGTCCTGATTACAAAAGCAAAGTTTTTGTGGAACAACAGCTATTTTCTATTTTTTTTTAGGCATAACGGGTTAGGAAAACACACTTTGTACCCAGGAACAAAATAAAAATAAAAATTTGTTACATAGTGGGGTGCCACCGATTTCAATTCAAATATGCACTTTAGATGCAAAAATCCACAGGCATGCTTCATCTAAATAAACTTTACATTCACAAGGGCTGTAGGCTTTTCTTCACCCTTTGGTTTAAAAATACTTCAATTGTATTCAACAAAATGTCACCAAAGTTTTAACCCGCATACTGCCTGCCTCAGTTTCTTTACATAGTGGTCTTCTGCATGTCTATTAGTCAGTACAGTTTTCAAGAAGCAAGTGTTTCTCTCTCACTCTCCTCCCTTGGTGTCTCTCCAGAAAAGAGATGCTTGCCAGCATCCTGGAGGATTTCTGTAAGACTTGAGGGTTTCCACCTCAATCCAATCTCCCCTCAACTTAGCACAAGGCTACACGGTGAGTTGATAACAGGCTGATTGGCTTCTGCTTTGTGGACCACACTCTTCAGGATCTGTACTCATTTCCTACTGAAACAAGGATACATCAAGCCCCCTAAACACATCAGCACCATTTCACAATACTGTTTTACAGATCAACTGGAATGTTCTTTTGACAGATTAAGTAAAATAATCTCTAAAAGCTAGGGTTACTTCAGTTTACCAGCCTCTACTAATATCAGGTCTTAAGCTTCATTACATTATAAACATTTTATTGAACAAAATACTTATTTTTACAAAACTAATAAATAATGTTTTATATCCTTTTTTAAAATTTGCAATTGATTTACATATTAGGACTTTTACCTTTTAACCTCAATGATATAAACCATAACAATGAAAAAAGACCCTTTGATTCCTCTGATAAACCTCCACAAAGTAAAATTCAAATGTGAATTTCTCCTTTAATGTACACACATTTCTTGCAAATTCCAAGCACTTTCTCGTCCGGTACTTATGGCCAGGTCTACATCATAAAGACACCTCTGCAGCAGTGGCAATCTTGCACACACAACAACCACACACAAAAAAAAGACCTTGAGCATCTGTTTTGCTTATACTCAGTTCACACATAATGAAGGAGGCACACACAATTCATTGGACTGCAAGAATTACTCATAATCCAGACTGGGCAAAGATTTAGCAAAGTCTTATAGTTTTCTAATAGGTGATATGTATGATTATTTTCCGTTTAAAAGGGAATGATGAACTCACAAAATAACACACGTTGCTAAATCAGTCCAATTGCCGGCCTCTTATTGTTAATTATAAAGATGGTTACTCAAATTTTATTAGGATTATTGAATTCCATGGTCAGAGGGTGGAGTAGTTATGTCAATTGCTACTGTGGTCTTGTCTAAACTAATGCATTTTCATTTGAAAATGCAAGCAATTTGTCTATGTTTTGGCCTTTAGTCCAAACTACCTCATCATTTCAACCCCCAAAAACAAAGACTTTTAAAAATGCTCCAAAAAGCCATACACATCTGAAAACATAGCATCAATATTTTGATGTGGATGGGTATGAAAGGTGTTTTCCAAAAACAACACTCTAAACGTGTTCTGAATGGCTCACAACAGCTCATTCTCTGACTGACCATCCTTCACAGAAGAAAAACATTTTCCAATATAGCTGGCATAGAAGAGTAGCTTTCTATGGCACTTTGGCTGCTTACCTGTATGCATGCATATTGCGTTTTGTAAAGTATAATTGTTGCATACATGTGTAAAAAGCAAATTACTCACCGGTTGTTACAGTTTTGTGATAAATCCTATGGTAGGCATTGTTACTGATATGGCGAAAAATTCAGAGACCTGTGAAAATCAGACTAAATAACTCACAGTTGACAGCCTCTAATCAAAGTTTCTTATTTAAACTTATCCTGTTCCTTATGAAGATGCACATTTAGTAGCAAAATTAATAACAAGGTGCCCAGCAAAGTGGATGAATTTAGAATGCAGCCAAGCTCACAATATTATAGGACAGAGAGAGACACAAAAGCACAATGGAGTAAAATGAAGATATAGATGCATGGATTTATTTATTTACTCTACTGAGTGTTATTTGCTATAAAATGTACTCTGATTGCTGTGGACTGCTTAAAATCAACCACCTCACAAATCACCATAAACACTTTTTTAACATTTGCTCTGTTTTTATCTAATGACAAGATGACCATCACCAGTTTTGAAGACTGTTACTTTCAGCTGTACTTAGTACATTAACATGATATATGGTCAATTCACTTCGGCTTCTTAAAGAATTTCTTTCTTTGTCTATGCTGTGAACAAGCTATCAGAGTAAAACGCACATTGATAATTTTGAATGCACGTAAAGCACAAAGGAATGTGATTTTTTACAGGGTTCTGAACTTTTCTCTACACAGTCCCTTCATGTGCACATGTGTAGCGTAGATGAAGGTCTATGTCATATGTGTTTGCAGGCATTTCAGTATAGACAGGGATTATTTTGTAAACTCCAGTGTGGACAGAGATAGCTTTCATTTTAAATGAAAATATGGTAGTCTGGCCAAAGACTAAGTGAACAGCAAGAAACACTGACCTTTCTGGAAAGTTGTTGTTAATGGCTTCATTTACTTTTAACTGTTTGATTAAGAACTGTAGTGTGTGGTTTTTCCATTCTGTGACTTTATTTTTATCTTTAATCTTCACTAGTAGACTTATGCATAAAACAAAGATACACATCATGAGATCACTATCAAAGGAAAACGTAGTATTGGTTTTCCTGTAGTTCTGCACCAGTAGAGTTATAAACTGCCATGACTTAAGTATGAGCTTAAGAAAGTTTGGAAAATCCCACTTTAAGCTTACAGATAATAAACCTTATATTCAAGTTTAATATTTGCTCAAAAATTCTCATTTGACCTGAACACATTTCACACTCAGGTTTGTGAATGCTGTTTTGTTATACAGACATGGGTATGAAATGGGGGTGGTCTGGCAGCACAGTACAACTTAATCAACATAATACGTATTTCAAGGGAGGCTGCATCTTTCTCAGCAGCATGAAAAAACTATGTAAGAACCAACTAAGGACAGGATACTAGTCTATCACAGTCCACACTTATACACGGGGATACAAATTAGAGTTAAGGGATGTGCAAGGTGACCAGGTTTAACAGAGAAAAATCAACTAGAAATCAGAAAAATGTATAAACTATATAGCGACCGGCTGATTGACCCACAAGATAAACCCTGCTCCCAAGAGCTGTGCTAATTTAGCAAGAGCCATTCTTGAAAGAAGCAGCAATTCTGGCAAAAAAAATCCCAGTTTAACTACTAATTTTCTTAATGGGAAGTAAAGCCTAGGTGTCTCTATAAAACACCACCATCTGTGATGAAAATGTGCTGGTGCCCAGGCCAGGCTGTAGTACCCTTCTGTTATGCTGTCTTCTCTGATGCTGAAGAGTCAATGCAAAGCGTTCCAAAGGTTTGAGCATCTTGATAACGGAAAATATACATAATGCAAAATATTTCAAAGCAATATTGAGAAAAGGATTATGCAAAAGAATGTCTATCTGCATATAAGTTTATCATTAGCACTTAATAATAAAAGCTGCATATGAGTCCAGATTTATAAAAATACAGTATATGAAATCATCATAGTTAAAAAAAAACAAAACCTTGGCCTATTGTGTTTCATAGATTGATTCACAGTGACCCCTACTGTATATCTGACAGATACACACAAGACAAGACAGGAAAACAAGTAAGATAGGCTGCTACATTTAAAACAGCATATCAAATGAAACAGAAAAATTATTACTTTGCATCTAATTACAGAATTATGCCATAAAGCAAACAGACCAATTCTGACAAGATGGGTTCAAGCGTCCTACCACAAAGCATCTGAAGTAGGTAGATTCATTAGATTCATAGATGGATAGACAAGAGATATAAAGTTATTTAAACAGTTGTTATCAAGAGAATAAATTCAAGCAAGACAGTATTCCAAATAAACAAAATTAAAATCAGCTACAGTATCATTAATTGGACCACTAAGTGTAGCCACAGAAACAGAAGAAAACATAAAAAATGTGTAGGAGCTGTTACTAATCTACAGAAGCAGGTGCTATTTTAGTAAAATGGATCTTTTCCAGTAGGTCTACCAATCCCTATTCAATGGTTGATCAAGATGCAGCTTTACCTGTGCTTTTACAAAGTACATGGGCAAAAAGATACTTCACTGGCACACCAGCCAAACCAACATCTGGATAACGTAGGTCGTATTTTGCTTATAAGCATAACATTTACGACTGATAATGGTAACTGGATGCAAAACCTGAACTCATGCTATCTTCATTTAGACTAGGAGATAAAATTTCACAAAGGGAATCCAGAAGTAAGACAAGTAAAACACACTGTTTACATAGTTATGCCACATAATAATACACATAATATTAATAGCCCTAATACCACTGTTAAAACTTTTTAAATTTAACTTTTTTTAATGTTCTAAGACAAACTGAGACAATTTAGCATATTATCTGGTGAAATTTCCAAGCATCCATGCATTATTATTATTTTTTTTTTATCATAACAGCCTCCCATAAAACTAGTGTAATCGCAGTAATACCACCCCAACACCTCACTTTCATAATACTGTGCAGACGTTAGGGACATATATCGCCACCTAAGGACAGCTTCTAACTGCAGTACATTTAATGTGTGGTTGCTAGCACAGCAAATACAAATTATACTAGACATAATTTTGGTAACTGTTTCTACATGTTAAACTATTGTTTAAACTATTTAGAGATTTAAACTATATTTCCTATGTCATACATTTGTACTTTTACTGGAAAAAGTCAAATGTTCTTTTCAAGTTAGTCATTCGCCTTCAGCTGCTCATGCAATGTGATTTCTTGTTTCCTCCATGCAAAGTTGTAATTGGATGTTTTATTTCCACAAATGTTTACCTCAGACAGGATTAAGTCTTCTGATCAGCCTTGATGTGATAAGTCTGAAAGGACAGCATTCAAAGCTTCAAAATGCAGACTGTAGCAAGATATAGAATAGTGAATTATTTTATTTTTCTTACTATACATTGCAGCCGGATAGCACTGTAAAGTGTAGTAAACACAATCAGTATTAGTATATCACTGTGATTTGTGCTTTATTATGCAAATACATATAACATTTTTGCTCTATTTCTCCATTTTACAAATACTGTATTTACACACATATAAAAGCATGTTAACTTGTACTGAAAATTTGTGACACTAGATGAGATACCATACAAGCCATTTTTGAAATTAGAAAAAGAAGATTCTGGTAAGGCTGTAAAAAAAGAGGGATATACTACATGGGGTTATATCACTTTTTGGGAAGATGCAATAAATATTTTAAAAAGATAATAAAAGGGGAATGCACTACAAGCCGGTTGCTGCTATCTATTGTGTTTTTAAGGTTTAATATGGGAGTGCTATCTTGCTGGTTGTCATCAAACCATCCAGCGCTTGGATGTTTAATCCAAACCAACCAAACAGAGATTCCTGTTTGATGATGCAGATGTTGTGCCTTCACAGTTTTTTGTTGTTAAATCAGCATTAAATGTTAATCTTAAAGCTTTTTCACCTGTAATGTTAGCATGTTTTGTCCTAAACCTGTTTTGAGGTGTGTACTGGTGTTTATGAGTTAGCATGAGGCTTGAAATAAAAGAACCTAGTTTTCCAGAAGCTTAATGTCCCTGAAAATACAAACACTTTATTAAATATAAGCAAGGTCTGGGAACAAGTATTAAGATGTAAATGCAAATGATAATGATTTTGGTATAGGCACAGGTAATTAACAACTGTTCTGCTTGTAAATGTGACATTTAGGCAGGCGATATACTTAATGTTACACAACGAATGAGCTTGAGGATGCTGCCACTATTCCTGCAGTGTATTGTCTATATTTGCATGCATACTTTAAGTAAGTCCGGTTTCACCGTGTTTTGAGTTGAGGGAAGAAAGATATTAAAAATAAAAATTATTTGCACTCTGATGCTGTTGCAAAGGTGCAAAAAATGGTGGCAACAGCGACACAGAATGTTGAGACAGTATGTGATACCTTTAATTGCATCGTGACATTACGATGGGGAATATGCGACACTCGTATTGCCCATGCGAGAAATGGATGAAGAAAAGCAGCATGAAGACATTTGCATGTCAGCATTTAAGTTTGATCATTTGCTTCACTACATCAAACCATTCATCAGACAATGAAGTACACAGATTGATCCTATTGGAGCTGCAAGCCTGCAGTCACATGTTAATAGCAAACAACGATACTGACGTCATGTACCAAAAATTGCACACACACGCCACCCATATTTTTGTTGGTATTGCAACTTGCGCACACATCTTGTTAATGTTTGCAGATGTGCTCAGAGGACACATCAAAAGAATGCTGGGAACATGTGGCAGCCATGATGCGAGCGTGTACATGTTCAAAGCGTGAAGTATAAACCAATCCTTAGTTTTAAATGTCCAGAGGTCGCTTTAGACTGAAGAAGAAAAAAAAAAAGCAATATACTGTCATGGCATCATCATCATGCAATTTCAAACATGGAGAATATATGCAAACTCCACAAAAGCAATGGCCTATAGTAGGGATTCTGGAATTTTAAAATACACTATAGATCCAAAAGTTATCAACACCTGACCATCATAGCTATTCAAGCTTGTTGGACATCTTATTCCAAAACCATGGGTCATATGGAGGTGGTTCCCACCTTGCACCTCTAAGAGCCTCTGTTCCTCTATAAAGGCTTTCCACAAGATTTCAGAAAATGCCTGTAGGAATTTTTGCTCATCCAACCAAAAGAGCAGTTTTGATGTCAGGTACTGATGTTGGACAAGAACACCTGGCTCATAATCTGCATTCCAATTCATCCCAAGATGCTTAAGGTCAGGGTTCTGTGCAGGCCACTTTAGTTCTTCCATGACTTTATGGGTTTAGCTTTGTGCACCAGTGCACAGTCATGCTGGAACAGAAAAGGGCCATCCCCAGAATGTAGCCACAGACTTGGAAGGTCTAAAATGTGTTTCTATACTGTAGCATTAACAGTACCCTTCAATGGAACGAAGGGGCCTATCCCAATTCCTGAAAAACACACCCAGACCATTATCCCTCCTCCACCAAATTTTAAAGTAGGCACTGTGCAGTCCAGAAGACAGCAGCAACCTCCTGGCATTCAAACCCAGATTAATACACCAGACGTCCACACAGTGAAGCGTGATTCATCATTCCACACTCCAATGGAAGCATGCTTCACTCCAGCTGACACTTGGCATTGTGCATAGTGATCTTGGGCTTGTACTGTACGTAGCTGCTCAGCAATGGAAACCCTTACCATGAAACTCCTGACACATAGTTTTATGTTGATGTTGCCTTCACATGCTGTTTTAAACTGTATTGTAAGTGATGCAACAAAGGATAGACAAAATTTATGTGCTCTGCACTTCAGCCCTGCACGATGAGTTTGCATGGCCTACCACTTTGTGACTGAGCTGTTGTTGCTCACTTCCAATAACGGCACTTACAGTGGACAGAGGTGGATCTGAAAGAAAAGAAAATTAGGTACTGACTCGTGGTTAACATGGCATTCTACGTCAGGGCCGGTTTAAAGACTAAGCTCTTCATGAACCATTGTACCGTCAATGTCTGCTAGGGGAGATTACATGTCTATATACTTCTTTTAATTCACATAATAAAAATGGGTGTGGCTAAAACACCTGACCACAATAATTTGGAGGGGCTTCCACATACTTTTGATCTTTTATTCTACATACAAACAATACTGACAAACTGCCATGGGCACCTCTGCCATATAATTAGAGAAGGTCGTCCTAAATAAAAGCAAAGGCTCTATTAAAAAAAACAATTCCACATTCCTCTACTGTATCAGAAAATGCTGAGTAAGCTAAAGGCTTCAAATATATGTTAAACAAATAAGTGAGGAAAGGAAAAAAGCAATGAGCACCAGAAGACTGAACTGAGCATCAGCAAAAATTACCTTGAAGAAGTGTCCCTTACAAATAAAAAGTACACAGGTGAGCAAAAAATTTGATTACATATTCAAAAATGATGTATATAAAAGCAATGGGAAAGTAAGAAAGGACAGAAGGCCTATGAATTGATTCATCTTTGCTAGTCCTCACCATTTGTATTTTTGTTTTTTAAATTTCTAAGCCTTCGCGTGAAACTTGAATGTTTGACCTTTCTGCAGTATTTCATCTGGCCAAAGGACGTCTACAATATTCTGCAGATGTAAAAATATTACTGCTATACAAAAATATTCGTAATAGCCAGTACATTAACAAAGTTTACAGTTTGAACACATTAACGTTATTTTCTTCATAAAAAAGCAAGGAATGTTTTAAATATATAGACTATATACTATGGCAACTGTATTAGGTCATCACACCAGGCTAAAAGATGGAATAAGTTAGATGAATCCAAAGAGCAGAAAATCTCACAAAGGAAATACTGTAAGTGTGAGAGAGAAAAAAACTGGAGAATAAGGATGCCTTGAAACTACCACTGAGCATCACACTAGTCGAAGGTAATGATGGATGCTTGCTACAGGTTTTCATGAAAATCAGAACACTGCAAATGAAGTTAATAGAAACCTATGATAAAGTATTAGCTGCTTCCAGATATTTTTAGGAATCTTTAACTCTAGGTTAAGTTAAAAGAAAGAAAAACAGCACTTTAAAAATTGCACACAGGAAGGCCTCAACCTCTACAGGAAATTAACCATCATCTGTCAAATTAAAAGCGATACCTATTTTGCATTTTTTGCATATTCAGTTATAATTTCAGCAAATTAGAATATCTGCTGTCGGTCTTGGTTTAACCTTTCTATACAAAAACAGAAAACTGCTGTACCAGCAGTATGTTGTGCTGCTTTTTTTGCGGATTGGGGTGGGGGTGGGGGGGGTGGGATGTGCAAATTAGCAAAAATATTTAATCAGCAAAGAAAAAAATGGAGTTTGAACCTTGCTTTATTACTGCAAAGACAGAGGAAAATAAATATTCAGGAAAATCAAAAAAGATCATTAGGGCTGTAGAATGACAAACAAGTAATGAAGGTTTAGATGAGTACTGTGCTTGCACGCCATTATATTTTACACTCTTGTAATATGATTTTATAGATCAGTTACCAGAGGTGATACACATCAAAATAACGAGTAAAAACAAAAGAAAACGTAAATTTTCTGGGTTTTTAATTGATGAAGTAACCTTCAGTGAACGGATAGTTGTGACCATGCTGCAACAAACTCGTAACATGTCTAACTAGTGGATCTGACTTATGCGTTCTCCTTAGTGGTAAGCCTTTCAGACTCACTGTCACACAATAACGTCTCGTCAATTTGCAAAAGAAAAAGCAAAATTAATAAAACATAGTAAAACCAATACTATCAAAAATAGGAAATGTATCTGAAAAGAGTCTTATGAAAGTTACTTATGTAAGTTACACATGATGGTGAAAATGAATCATTTCATGTCTGGATGCATAACTGCTTCAAGTTTTTTCAGTCTGCAATGGTCTTGTATCTTGACAATTTTAGTGGGAATTGCAGATGTCTTTGTTTGTTTTCTTTTTCTCAGCATGTAGCCCACTTTCTTAAAAAGACCTTTCTTCTCATAGATTTAACAATAATTATATGATTAACCAACAATGTTAAAATCACTGTCATTTTTGCATTACAACCATGTTTTCTTTGCAAGGCTGATGCCCCTTCTAATCACAATTATTCCAGCCTAATAAATACCAAAAATATGTATAACAATCTGTTTATAAAACCACTCTAAAAGAATGCTGTAAAAAATACAAGGTTCAAATTAGTAAAGATAAGTTTAGAATTCAGCAGTCTGTAGATCAATATGGTATATTTGAAAATCAGTTTTAGTTTATGGCAGTTTAGTTCAAATAGGCTTTGTCTGGAAAAGGACATCAGTCCAAGTGTCCTGAGTGCTGGCTGTTTAATCAGTGTTAATTTTATGACATTTCATGTGAGAGGTAAAATTTGCAGCTCATATTTGGATTTTTATTACATATCTGCAGTCCAAATTCCTACTTGTTATGCTGTGTAATTCAAAGTTTATTATTCTGAGTCTGAACATTTATTAAAATGATCTTCATATGGTGTATTTCTATCATCATACAGACAAACAAACAGGCTTGATGGACTGAATGGTCTCCTCTCGCTTTTTCAACTTTATGTTCTAAACTTGATACTGCCAGGATCTAGATCTATTCTATTACCATGTACTGGAATAAGTAGGTTCAGCAAATTTTTATGCAGGATTTTAAAATGCTTAGAGTAGTTCAGTATTACTCCTGATATAAAGAGTAACCTTTAATGCCCTGCATTATAAAACATGGCTTAATAATTTACCACAAAATGATTATAATAACAGAAACTTATTAGTTTTTTACATTAAACCATATACAGGTAAAATTATGTTACAATGAACTGCCAGAGACCTAAAAAATATTTTGTTGTAATGATATTCTGTATTTGTCACTATAGTGCTTTCTTTAACTTGGGTCCAGGCGTTTGCAATCATTTCAATAGCTTCTTTCGCGTCAATTTTAATCCTTTCCTGACTACAAGTTATGCTGACGAGAATTTTTCTCAGCATTTTCTTGCGATAATACACTTTCAGGGTGTGAATGATGCCCAAATCCAATGGCTGAAGCACTGCTGTGCAATTGGGTAGGAGGAATTCAACGAGAACATTATCTAAATGCGGAAGCATGTTGTGTGCAGCACAGTTATCAATCAGAAGTCGAATCATCCTTTTCTTCTTTTTCATATTGTAAGGTTCTGAACTTTTTTGGGATCCTCCTCACTCGCCACCCAACGGGAACATCACGCTGAAGTGCGTCCCGAAGTGCGATTGCCGCGTCATTGTTTGTCAGTTTCCGGGGCAAGGCAACAGTATGCTCACAGCGGTGCTGTGAGGCACCACAGAACTGAATCCTAAAAGATTGTGATCGCACTATAAGTCCCTGTCTTACACCCCAAAACATGAGGCTGAGTCTCAGTACTTTAGCAAAACCAACTTTATTCGGCTTGAAACAGGAACAGCAGTGTTATTTATCGAATCGGGATCTGCCATTCTCCTATAAACAGACACAGCAGTCAGACAGGGTTGTGACTAGGTTAGTGGCCAAGTAATACCGTTACCTGCATTTACAATGTTCCTTGCATCACCTATTGAGATCTTTTCTGTTTTCTTCAGTGCCGAGCCGCATCAGAGCCGTGAGCCTGCTGTTGCTCTGACAACAGATAAACAGTCTTCCACAGACGTGGTGATCGCACTTCAGGACACTCTTTGGCGTGTCATCCAGTTGGGGGCAGTCCAAAGAGAGTTTAGGAACCTCATATTTTCTTGAATGAGTGCCACGTTAATAGGAATGTTCCTTGAATGAGCATCACTTAACCACATAAACACGGCTTTTTCAATGTCTTCAAATGCAGCAGTTCGCATACATTTGCAACCTGAGAGTTTTCTTCTTTTTTTACTTGGTCTTTCAAGAAAGTTGACAGTGTCGATGGCGAAATTTCGAATTCACTGACGTCTTTTTTCTTTTTGCTGTAATCAAGAGCTGCAAAAATGTAAAGTTTTTTTTTTTTTTTTTAATATGAACTGTTATCGTTTTTTTTTTTCTGCCGTTTCTATAGGAGGGTGACAATCAGTTAAATTCCAATGGATGTTTCTCAAATGTTGACAAGCAATAAGTAAAATGTATCACTGAAAACAAAAACAGCAAAAAAATTAGTATGAGGAAAGTTTGAAGAAAGAAAATGTTTTTTTACAATGTTTCTGTTTGGGGATTGTTGTGCACAACTGAGCTGCAATCACAGAACTAACTGCTCTGTGGCTGATTCATTCAAGCATTTCATGGTCTTTTGGGCACTTTGTTGTAATGAAAGCATCTGCTGAGTCTACTTCGTAGTAACAAGATTTCTATAGACTCGTGTCTTAGGGGGAAACTGTCAGGACAATAAAAATACTTCGTTGTAATGAAAATTTCATTGTAAAGATATTCGTTGTAACAGAATTGTACCTTTATTATGGCCCATTATTTTGAGTAACAATTATTTCCTGGCCACAATGACTCGTTCATATTATCAGATCACTCAGCAGTTTCCCTTAATTTTTTTATTAAATATGAAACAATGGTGTTTGCAATGATATGTACCGTACATGATCTCTATTTTGAACCTTGCAACTCCATTGCCACACTAGTAGTAGCGTTGCCACATGTACATTGTACAATAAAATTCTTAATGTATGTTCAATCAACATGCAACATGTTGCCTGTCTTTAGTGCCATGCATTAAAATATGATTTGGACCACTATAGCACTTTTCAGCTGTGCTGCGATTTCCATGTCGCCTGCCTTTCACCAAAACCAAATACAGTCTCCCAACCACACATCCAACTACTGATTACTATAGTCTGGAAATTGTATTTAGGAAACTGTCCAGAG
This sequence comes from Polypterus bichir lapradei, assembly GCA_026402145.1. Taxonomy (NCBI): domain Eukaryota; kingdom Metazoa; phylum Chordata; class Cladistia; order Polypteriformes; family Polypteridae; genus Polypterus; species Polypterus bichir. Next base: position 46,777,496 of record JANRMT010062817.1, read on the forward strand.
ATAAACAAATGTATCAAAGATGTGTTGTTTATTATTAGACATATAGTAAAATATGAAAATCCTAAGGATTTATTTTTGTTGACTCGGCTTTAATATTGGTTGTCATCATTCCGTTATAATAGATGAAGGGCACGGAGGATTACACTTGAAATTGACAAAGTTAAGATAAATCTCACACCTTCCTCAGTTCAAATAGATGAGGTGCCAATATGATCGCACAGAGGACTGTGACACTCAAAACAATTTTCACATCTTTGTCTATTATAACAGAGCAAGTAGAGGGATATCACACCAAGGAAATGCCTCAATAAATCTACTCAAATCTAAGAAACGAATTGCATTAATAACATAACATACATACATGCTCTGTGATTAAATAAAAAGAGTCACCTAAAGACACCAACACTTAAAAATTACAGCACTGTTAAGCATTTATTTTTCTCAACCGAATGAATACAGAATATTCTAGCCTATGATTTTTACTTTTTTATGGTCAAGGTGACAAGGATGAGAGACTATATCAGCAGAATAAGAAATATGTCAGTCATGCACACATACAATACGTGAAAAATCATGGCTTCTTTCTTCCTATGCTAGACAATAATTGGAACTCTGCTCTGCCGTCTGTAAAGTTCCAAGAGGACCAATATGTGGTAGAAGACAAAGCTGTGCTTATAATTGACAGACTAGAAATGTAAAAATGCATCCAACAGGTGCAGTTTCAAAGTTTTGGGATTAAAAAAATTATGTTATTGGTGCATTAAGTACATTCCACAAGGCTTAACTTTACAAATGTAACACTTTATACTCATTTATCCTCCTCTCATAAAACATCTCACATACTTTTTAACAAATAAAATATCTCAGCCATGGCTAAAATTCAATAAAACCTTGGGCACAATGTTTGTTCATCAGGGAAACATGCACTTTATCCATTATTCCATCAGTGCAAATAATTAAGTTCAGATTCATCATAGCTGGAGCTTATTACAGCAGCATCAGGTGTAAGGCAGGCAGGAACCCACCATTTATGCATGCCACCCACTACACACACAGTAGGATGAGAGAGGAATTTCACTCAGAGATTCTCATGATTCTAGAGCTGTAAGACAGAAATTCTAACTGATGCACTGGTGCAACTGCCCACCACATATATCAAGTTATAATGCAAGCATACTATCATATCGTTGCTTGGCTGACTGATATGCAACATGTCACAACACTATTTCACAATAATCAGCAACTACTACTAGTTAAATGCGGTCCCACTCTGATCCTTTACAGGCAGTTAAAAGGCGGTTAATTAACATGAAGATATTTTATAGAAAAAAAAAATTAAATTAGGACAACGATGGAGCCCTCATCTGAATGGCTCTCAGCTGCAATGCTAACCATGCAAAGAAAAGACATTTGAGCATGCTTTTCAACAGATGTGGTCAGAGAGCTGAACATGTATTATAATAAAGCATTTGCCCCGATTGCAACTTTACAACCAAAGCCAACATTAACAAATGCATGCATTAAATATAATACTGCTTCACTGTCTAAAGAAAACCTGGCTTATGGTTTGGCAGCTGGGGCATTGTGATAAATTGGATGTACAGGATGAAAAAGAAGCAACTGACAAAACATCAAGAGATTTTCTGAACAGCTGAAAAGTGGATTTGCTGAAGCACAAGGTTCAAGGAATCATTATGTCGGTATCAAGTGAGTACTTTTGTCTTTTTTTAACATGCATAGATACATTCTCAAATCTGCTTCATCCAATTCAGAGTCAGTCAGGCCAGAGCCTATCACAGAAGCACTGGATGAAAGATGGGAAATAATTCTAGTGATAAGAAGTCAGTTTGAGAAAGTATACATGTATTCTTTCCCTTAATATGCTTGAACCAGCACAGTAATTTGTGTTATGTCCTACAGCTAATGGTGTGTGCTGGCAAATACTTATTTAAGAATATTTTTAGATAAAAAATAATACACATTTTTTTAGCTTATAAAAAGAAAAAGCATTATTTATACTAAAAGAAATACAATACGAACAAAATATGAACTTAATCAAAAAAATAACATTCCATTAAAAGAATATTAAACCCAAAATATTTTTGGATATGTTATATCTTGAAGATCTGCCTCTCCCCCTTATTATATTATGGTACATAGTGTGAACATTGAAGAGGCTGTTGAATGCACAACTGATTACATCAACTTCTGTATGGACATAGTAGTTCCAGTAAGAACAGTGCGCTGCTATGCTAACAACAAGCCATGGGTTACAAGTGACATCAAAGGCCTTTTGAACCAGAAGAAAAGGGCTTTTAAAGGTGGTGATCAACATGAGCTCAAGCGCGTGCAGAAGGAACTCCGAGTCCAACTCAGGGCGGCGAAAGAGCAGTACAGGAGAAAGCTGGAGCAGAAGTTGCAGAACAACAGCATGAAGGAAGTGTGGGATGGGATGAAGATTATCACTGGCTGCAGCTCGAAGCGGGGTGCCGCCATCGAGACAGACGTGGAGAGAGCAAACCAAATGAACAACTTCTTTAATAGGTTTGATCACCCTAACCCACTCTCACCTTGGAATACTGCATCCTCCAACCATCCTTCTGCTGATACCAGCATAGGTGAGACATCCCCACCCACAATTACAGCAGCCCATGTCAGCAGAGAGCTGAAAAGACTTCGTGCCAGCAAAGCAGCGGGTCCAGATGGTGTATCGCCACGACTGCTGAAGGCCTGTGCGTTGGAACTGGGGAGTCCTCTACAGCGCATCTTCAACCTGAGCCTGGAACAGGGGAGAGTCCCAAGGCTTTGGAAAACATCTTGTATCACCCCAGTCCCAAAGGTATCACGTCCTAGTGAGCTGAATGACTTCCGGCCTGTTGCTCTGACGTCACATCTGATGAAGACCATGGAGCGGCTGCTGCTTCACCACCTGAGGCCACAGGTCCGCCACGCCCTCGACCCTCTGCAGTTCGCATACCAGGAGAAGGTGGGAGCGGAGGATGCCATCATCTATATGCTACACCGATCCCTCTCCCACCTGGACAGAGGCAGTGGTGCTGTAAGAATTATGTTTTTGGACTTCTCTAGCGCCTTCAACACCATCCAACCTCTGCTCCTTAGAGACAAGCTGACTGAGATGGGAGTAGACTCACACCTGGTGGCATGGATTGTGGACTATCTTACAGACAGACCTCAATATGTGCGTCTTGGGAACTGCAGGTCTGACATTGTGTTCAGCAATACAGGGGCGCCGCAGGGGACTGTACTTTCTCCGGTCCTGTTCAATCTATATACATCAGACTTCCAATATGACTCAGAGTCCTGTCACGTGCAAAAGTTCGCTGATGACACTGCTATTGTGGGCTGCATCAGGAGTGGGCAGGAGTACAGGAAGCTAATCAAAGACTTTGTTAAATGGTGCGACTCAAACCACTTACATCTTAACACCAGCAAAACCAAGGAGCTGGTGGTGGATTTTAGGAGGCCCAGGCCCCTCATGGACCCTGTGATCATCAGAGGTGACTGTGTGCAGAGGGTGCAGACCTATAAATATCTGGGAGTGCAGCTGGATGACAAATTGGAGTGGACTGCCAATACTGATGCTCTATGTAAGAAAGGTCAGAGCAGACTATACTTTTTGAGAAGGTTGGCATCCTTCAACATCTGCAGTAAGATGCTGCAGATGTTCTACCAGACAGTTGTGGCGAGTGCCCTCTTCTACGCGGTGGTGTGCTGGGGTGGCAGCATAAAGATGAAAGATGCCTCACGCCTGGACAAACTTGTTAAGAAGGCAGGCTCTATTGTAGGAGTTAAGTTGGATAGTTTAACATCTGTGGCAGAGCGACGGGCATTAAGCAAACTCCTGTCAATCATGAATAATCCACTGCATCCACTGAACAGTGTCATCTCCAGGCAGAGGAGTAGCTTCAGTGACAGACTTTTGTCACTGTCCTGCTCCACTGACAGACTGAGGCGATCGTTCCTCCCCCACACTATGCGACTCTTCAATTCCACCCGGGGGAGTAAATGCTAACATTTTATTTTTATTTATTTATTTTATTACTATTTAATTTAATATTGTTTCTTTGTATCAGTATACTGCTGCTGGATTATGTGAATTTCCCCTTGGGATTAATAAAGTATCTATCTATCTATCTATCTATTCACTTGTCTTTAATTTAAAAGCACAGTATGGAAATACATTTTCTGTTTATGATGAGTACTAATTTTTCTGGAATTAAGAATTTAACAACATTCTAGCAAAAACAGCACATTTTGCATATTTTGAGCATACATCTGGATAACAGATATGTGGATTATGCAACACAAGACACACAAGATTTATTTTTTTAATTGGACATTTTCACATCATTTGCTATTAGTCACCATTGGGTTCTGATACATTGTAAACTTTAATCTCTCCAGTAGGCATAAAAAAACTAGATTAAAAATGTTTCTCAGATATCACTGCAAACTACATGGGGTAAGTAACATATAGAAATATATCATTTTTGAGTGGTGTACTCCTTTAAATGTCAATGAAACCCTAACAAAGACCAGGAGATATTTTCTAATGTAGCAGTACTTTTGTAATAGTAAGTAATTATATTAAATTACTATTAAAGTGTAAATGCATACACATAATTAAAAACAAATGTGTTTATATATACACACACACACACAGGTAGTCCCCAGGTTACGGACATCCGACCTACGACATATGAACGGGGCCGCAGCTGCGATGCATACGCGTCAGTAACTGCTGCTCCGTCATCTTCGGCCTGGGGACGCTGCAAGCGGAGGCTGGATGGAGGCTGGAGGGGGGCGATTTTGCTGCACATGCAGTGTAGTGTCCCTCGAGCGGCTCCCAGCGGCAAACATTTTCACAGCCCGCCCACCACACACGGCTGTTCCGTTCGTTCTCGGTGGGCGGCTGGTAATGCTGCAAGCGGTGGCTGGATGGAGGCTGGAGGGAGGCGATTTCGCTGCTCGCGCAGTGTAGTGTCCCTTGGGCAGCAAGCGGTTTCACTGCCCGCCCACCGCACACGGCTGCCCCGTTTGTTCTCGGTGGGCAGCTGGTAATGCTGCAAGCAGTGGCTGGATAGAGGCTGGAAGGGGGGCGATTTCACTGCTCGCGCAGTGTAATTTCCCTCGGGCGGCTACCGGCGGCAAGCAGTTTCACTGCCCGCCCACCACACACAGCTGCCCCGTTTGTTCTCGTTGGGCAGCTGGTAATGCTGCAAGTGGTGACCCGATTGTGGCTGAACAGCCAGGCCATTGAGGGTGAACGGGGCAGCGGGGGGTAGCATTGTAGTTTGCATCAGATGGCTGCCTATTGAATGGGGGTGATTCACTACCCGCCTTTGGCCACACCGTGTTCGTTCTCGGTGGGCGGACGCTACAGGCAGCATACTGTAGTAGAGGTGACTGTGAGGTGGGCTGGTGATGAACTGCCCGTCGATGCCCGCATTCATTCTCAATAGTAAGCCTGCTTGTACTGTTAACGCACATAGCAGGAAGTTGTATCTTGTCAGTACATCAGACATGTTGACGACAGGTGCCTTCCTGCTGTGATAGCCTGTACAGCTGTAAGAGCTCATCTTAATCTTTTGTCTTCACCCTTCAACAATGTCTCTGAAACACAAATCTGATGCAACTGCTGGTGATACAGTAAAGAAGAGAAAAACCATCACCACTGAAAATAAAGTAGAATATAATAAAAAGGTCAGAGAGAGGTGAAACTCCATCATTTATTGGCAGAGCAGTTGGTTACAGTCGGTCAACAATAGCATTTATTAAATTTATGTACCTGTTCCAACTTACATACAAATTCAACTTAAGTACAAACCCACAGTCCCTATCTCATACATAACCCGGGGACTGCCTGTGTATATATATGTATGATAATATACATACATATACACACACACAGTCATGTGACAAAGAAAGTACACCACCTTATAGTTCTATGGTTTTACATATCATGAAATAATAAAAAAAATTTGGTCCTTACCAGGTTCTACAATTATTTAAATGTAACCTCAGGTGTTAAAAAACACAAAATGAAGCCAAAACGGAAAACACTTGTGAAAAATTAAGTACACTGCATGATTCTATAGCTTGCAACCACCTTTAGCAGCAATAACTTGAAGCAATCATTTTCTGTATGACTTCATCAGTCTCTCACATAATTGTGGAGGAATTTTGGCCCACTCCTCTTTACAACGTTGTTTCAGTTAATTGAGGTTTACAGACATTCATTTATGCACCACTCTCTTAATGTCTCACCACAGCATTTCAATCAGGTTGAGGTCTAGACTTTGACTGGGCCACTGAAACACCTTGATTCTTTTCTTTTTCAGCCATTCTGTTGTAGATTTGTGTGGTTGGGATCATTGTCCTGTTGCATGGTCCAATTCCAGCCAAGCTTTACCTGTCAGACAGATGGCCTCACGTTTGAATTTGACTCTAGAATACTTTGGTATACAGAGGAGTCCGTGGTCGACTTAACGACTGAAGGTGCCCAGGTCCTGTGGCGGCAAAACAAACCCAAATCATCACCCCTTCACCACCATGCTTGACAGTTGGTATGAGGTGTTTGTTCTGATATGCTGTATTTGGATTTTGCCAAACACGGCGCTGTGCATTAAGGCCAAACATCTCCACTGTGGTCTTGCCTGTCCAAAGTACATTGTTCCAGGAGTCTTGTGGTTTGTTCAAATGCAACTTTGCAAACCTAAGCCATGCTGCCATGTTCTTTTGAGAGAGAAGATGCTTTCTCCTGGCAACCCTTCCAAACAAGCAATACTTGTTCAGTATTTCTAATTGTACTTCAATGAACTTTAATATTTAACATGCTAACTGATGCCTGTAGAGTCTGAGATGCAGCTCCTGGGTTTCTTTTTGTAATTCCTCTGAGCATGGCATGGTCTGACCTTGGGGTGAACTTGATGGGACATCCAGTCCTGGAAGATTGGAAACTGTCTTTAATGTTTTACACTTGTGAATAATCTTCCCCACTTTAGAACGATGGACTTCATATTGTTTGGAAATTGCCTTATAACCCTTCCCAGACTAATGGGTAGCAGCAATTGCTTCTCTAAGGTCACTGCTGATGTCTTTCCTTCTTGGCATTGTGTTAACACACAACTGAATACTCCAAACCAACAAACTGCCAAAAAGTCTACTTTTATAGAGGTGGTCACTTTTGCTGATGATCAAATAATCAAGTTCATTTAATTAGCAGCACCTCTTAACTCTTATGGAAGCAGTATGGGTGTACAGTAATCCCTCGCTATATCGCGCTTCGACTTTCGCGGCTTCACTCTATCGTGGATTTTATATGAAAGCATAACTAAATATATAACGCGGATTTTTCGCTGCTTCGCGGGTTCTGCGGACAATGTGTCTTTTTACTTCCTGTATATGCTTCCTCAGTTGGTTTGCCCAGTTGATTTCATACAAGGGACGCTATTGGCGGATGGCTGAGAAGCTAACCAATCAGAGCACGCAGTTAAGTTCTCCTGACTGAGAAGCTAACCAATCAGAGCACACAGTTGAGCTCCTGCGTGCTGAATGCAGTGTTAACCAGGAAGTCTCGCTCATTCAGCATCAACGTATTTCGCTGTGTAAAGAGTTGTGCTCTTTAGTGTTTATCTTTGTGCATAGTCAAGCCCTTCATTATGGCTCCAAAAAATCTGCTACTGCTTCAGGGGCCGTGCCCAAGCGCAAGAAGAAGATGTTAACGATTGCCGAAAAGGTAAACGTTTTGGATTTGTTGAAGGCTATGATTCTTTTTATTTAAAAAGTAGGAAAGGAATATAAGATCTACGGCTGCAGCGTCCTTTTAACCAGGGTGCAAAACGAGTTGTAAGTGGATGTAATAAGGCAGTAGTCTGGATGGAATCTGCTTTAGGGATTTGGATTGAAGACTGCCAGAAGAAGAACAACGGCAGTGCTACACAATCGCCTGAAGTGGCTCCTTTACAAGGGCTGTAACGCTCTCCTTTGTTGTGCAGTAAAATTAAACTCATTGTTATCGGACAAGTCATCGTGTCATTGTTGGTGAGTAACCATAATTAATTTTCTTCTTACAGTGCTTAGTACATGTACGTACGTTTAGTGTCACTGTACACACATTTACTGTATACTATTTTTCTTGCATTGTACGTATTTATTGCTGGTGACCTGTCTATCGTAATGGCTGTAACATATGTGATATCGGAGACACTCAATATCTTTAAAATAATATTTAGGTTTTACTGTATATAAACAGTGTGTTTATATACATAATTTCAATGAATCTTACCTAATATCTAAGAGAATACAAAGGGATTATGCTGTATAACTCTGCGGGGAATATTTATAAACAGTGCGGGAGAGTTTATAAGGGCTTAAAGTATATAAAAATAACCATACAAACATATGGTTTCTACTTCGCGGATTTTCACCGATCGAGGAGGGATTACTGTACATAATTTTCCACACTGCTTCTGCATTTTGTCTTAGTTTTCATTAAATAAATGAAGACATGATGTGATATGTCATGTGTTATTGTTCATCTGCTGTTATATTTACCTAATTTTAAGACCTTCCCATCACTCAAAGATCTTGTATAAAAGAACTGAGCAGCCCCATTTGTACAATATGTTGGCTATAATGTTTAATAGCAGAGAATTCAGTTAATTTGAGACAGGAATGATTGTTAGACTACACTTAATAGGAGCTTCTGTGACAAATATCATTAGGTTTAGTGGCTCTGTTATGGTGTGGGATGAATTTTCCTTGTTTGGTTTATGTTCACTGTTTACCTTAGAAAGCAGTGTAAATGGCAATAAATTAAAAAAAAAAAAAAGTTCACTTTCATGCTACCCTATGTGGAACCATTTCTACGAAGATGGCAGTGGAATCTAGCATTGTCACAATGCCCTAAACATCATCAAAACATTATATGAAAGAAACAAAAGGCACAAAATTATTGCATTCTTAATGTAGGTTTTAGACATTAGAAGCATTTACTCGAAGGAGCAATGAAGCTGTTCTGGTGGATCATCACTCCATTAATAGCTTTTGCAGATGTTTCCTAAATTTTGTCAGCTACTTGTATATGTGGTTGATGATTTCTGACTTAGTCCAAATTTAACATTCACATCAGAGCTCCTGTGTAGAATCATCTTTAAAACATCACTAACATGTAAAGCGACTTGTTCAACATATAACAGTGTCTGTCATCTAAGCTGTCATCATTGCTTACGCTACAATACTGAAACACACCAGAGATCTTGTCCTACTGGTCTCCTGACTATTCCAGAATATTACTATGCAGTACCTGGAGAAAGCTCACTCAACTTTCTTTTGTCTATTTAAAAATTTTCTGCCCCCATCACTACCATCATTTCAACTTCAAATAAAAGCCACCATTAATTTTGTTGCACTTTAAACCTGTTTTATTTAAATGTGATTATTTTAATAACTGAAACTGGCATAACTAAAAACAATGCAATGACTGTGTACATTTTCTTATTACTATATGTCTATTAGTTCATCATTTTATATTCCAAATAATGGCAGGGCATGTGAAGCCTCAAAGTTTATCTTGAGTTTCACTTATTATGAAATACACTTTATAATTGTATGGTGCTTTGACTCGTATTTGGTTGCTTCCTTAACTGCCTTTCAATAGTGATTACTTTGAAAGGCTTCATAAAAAAATGTTAAAGTTCAGGTTTGTGTGGCTAAAGTCTATCCTGAAAGAGTTGGATAATAGGCAGGAACCAATCACGTATACCCCGACACCGAGTCAATTTTGAATTGACAGCTAATTTAATACACACAACTTTGGAATGTGGGAGAAAACAAGAAAAACCCTATGCAGAAACAGGAAAAATGTGCAAACCCCAAAAACACACACCAGACATGAGACCTGAACCCAGAACTATATAAACCCCACTGCATTATCATGCTACTAGCAATTAAATACTGTAGATTGCATTTACACACACTACATATTTATCATAAGTATATAGAAACAATATAGGCTAAGTAAGTATGTGACTGTAGCATCCCTAGATAATTCCAGTACTATTTTGTAATTCTTCATTTAATGAGAACATAAGTGCCATGAAAGGCCCAAAAAAATAAATAAATGCGTAACGGGTTTCATTTATTTCTGAGAGCACCAACAAGCTACAAAATTAGCAAGATGAGGTTTGTTGAGAAATTGCCAATCCCCAGATGCTCCCAGTTTGCTCCTAATGAAGTCCTAGGGGATAAGATGTGCAGCAGTGTCACAGCCCTGGGGACCACCTGCGGAGTGAAGTTTCAAAGGCAGCCAAGTCATGAAATATGATCCACTTCACTCCATTAGTGGTACCCCCATAAAGAAACAGACAAAGCATGCACACATGCACACACACACACACACAATGAACACACACACACTGCAATAGCAGTTACGCTAAGAGTGCAAAGATGGTGTAGGAGGCAACTGAGGATGTTAAACTTGGAGCATTATCAAAACAGAAATTTAGGGCAATTGAATTTGAGTATTCTGGAGTGTTTGCTGAATGGTTCCTGTCTTGCCTATCCGGCTAATCTGATGCTACCAGGACAGTTTCCAATTGTATATGACTGTTGATTAGAAAACAAATGGATGGATGGACAGAGGTGACCACACTCATTCTACTGGTACTAGTCCTTGCAACAGCTAAGCTATAGTGATGTCAACACCAGTACATAAGTAATGACATGCAATTGGTTTGGCTTGGTTGAGTCAATTATCAGCAATATGCCATTATTATTGTGTTCACAAGACAGCTGTTTAACCATTGTAATTTCTAAAGCAAGTAGCTCTAAAAAGCCATTTTCTCCTACAGGCAGTTGACTTGACGTAAGCAATCATTTCCAGCTTAATTTATTAAAAATGGCAGATACATCTCTGGCTGTCCACATTTAAAGTCACACATCCCAAGGCTCAATGGATGGGCAAGCCTCTGCATGACACTCCAATTAGCACCCAAAAATAAAGGCCTCTGTCAAGCTGCAGCCCTGTGCACTGGAGACTGCTACTCTGGTTCATTTGACACACAACCATTGTGTTAGCATAATTAAAACGTGACTCTTTTGGAAACCGACTAAAAACTCGGGAGCAGAGAGCTAGAAGCTACTTAGACCTTCAGAAGCCATGCCGTGACTTTGCACTGTAGACATATAAATCAGAGCCAAGGCCTATTATGTAAAACATATGGCTGCTTCATGGGAGCATTTTATTATTATGGATGACAAATTATGAATTTCCAGCCTGTTTTCCAAAAAGGCATTTATCATGTGGTGCGACACCAAAACGGGAGAAAATTAAAACATTTGTTTCATGTACATCAAATGCTTGAATATTGACATGTTTCTAGAAGTCATTTTGCATTGTATATTAACAGTTTATATCCAGATCCATTCAAAATAAATTGAATTCTGCAAATACACAAGGGCACTGCACTGGACTGATGCTCTATAGTGTTGGTCTCTACCATGTTGCCAGGATTGACACAAGCTTTCTGTGCCCCTAAAATGGATTAAACAGATTCAACATGAGCCTTAGTAAATAAAACTACAAGCCTTCATTGAGGAATCGGGTTCAGTGTAATTCAGAAGCCACTGTAGATGCCATCTTATATGTGATCATGTAGTCAGATTTGTGGCCATTTATTTAAGATCAATCAAAGCTTAAATCATCAACACATCCTCTAAACCCAGTCTAAAATCAAAGGGCCAGAATGGATTTACGCCTGGAAAAACAGTCAGTTAAATTTCCCTTTGTTTTTCCAGCTGAAGCAGGTAGGTCAAATGACATGCTCATGGTAACACAGTGTCAGTAGCAAGATTTGAATCAACCACCTCAGGGTTTGAAATTCAGAGGCTTAACCACTTTGCCTGAATACCCTGCTATTAACTGTGATGTACCGTATATACATTTTCCCACCCACCAGAATTACGAGGGCTATACTGCACTCTCCAACATTTTGGACAATGTTTTTTTTTTTTTTGTTTTAAGAAGTAAAACATCACTCAAATCCCTCATCTATATTTCTTTTAACGGACACTCATTTGAAGCTTGTTCAGGAATAATAAGGTACTGGGCTCAACAGGAAATTTGACCACAACTGTCTTTGCATTTAGAAAAGTATAAAGAGTACAGAGGAAAAAAGATCACAGTGTGCTGCAGTGTACAGGGACAGACTGCAGTCTAAGGTGGTACCTGCCCACTGGGAAATTACCATTAATCCTTCGGAATTTTTTTTAAATTATTTTTTAAGATGACACAAAACACTGCAGCTGATGTTGAATCCATATAAATTGGTAATTTCAAAGAGAAGTCACAACTTCAGTAAGATCAACATACACAGTGATATTCAGATGAATAGTGGGCGACATACTGGTTGATCCAGTGTTCCATGTGAAAGTCTGATTCTGGTATGGATTTTGGAAACCCCGTTTAAGGGGAACTGCTGTTTAACATAATTGTTGAGTTGTTGAAGACAGAAAGAAGCTATGTTTTGTGCTGTGTTTGCCTGGCAGCGACAGGAGTTGTACTTTTACTAAGGCAAGAGAGGTGAGCACCTGCAATTGAATTTATTAGAGTAACAGTATGTAAATAAGCATTTTGTTTCTGATTATAGGATTTTTTTATTTTAATTACATTAATCAGCATTACATTTGTTAAAAAATAAGCTTCAAACTCAATAGCACATGCAAAAACATTATACCTATATAGAACAAAACTGACAGAATTTTTTAATTATACTGTTATATGGATTTTTGGCCATATTGCCTACTCTTAGCTCAGAGCTCAACCTATTTACTTTATGGAGGAATAGTATTCCATACATTTGTATAAGAGTTATCCAGTCTCATACTTCCACCAAATGACTGTCCTTGAAATCCGCCGTCACATTAAATTTCTGTGCTCACTCTTTTGTCACGTGCTTCCTGTGTCAGAGTTTGTTGGCTTGTGACCAAATATCACAAATAAGCTTACCTTTCTGAATTTTAAACAAACTGCTGTTTGTGACTTCAGTACAGTTTTAGCACTGCTAAACGCTTCATTTCATACTGCTTACACATCTACTTTAATAATAGTTCAAGACACATACCGCTCTTTAGCAATTGCTAGGCTGGGACTGCTTTGCTACATTTGTAAGCACAGTGTACAGATAGTGCTGGTAAAAATGGCAGACTAAAAAGGCTAGAAAACGGAACCAGAAGATAGAAGACAAGTTGAGAACTAGCAAGCGGTCAAAACCAGGAAAGCTGAAGTTTATGTTGTCAAGCCTCATACGTATACTCAAAGCGGAGTCAAATAAGAACAAAGGTAGGAGTTGATTCCTAAAAGATTTAAACAATATGTGCAAATGAAAGGTTTACATTTTATCCACAAACTCACATAATATGATTACATATGGCATTGACTTAAACAGCATCATAGTTATGGCCACTTAAAGTAACAGATCCCACAAAAGAAGGGCAAGTAACAAAAAAAACAGTAAAATAACTAAAAAAAAACCTAATGTTTAAAGCAATTTGCAGTTTCAGGGGAAAGAATAAAGGTGCTCTAGACATAGAACATGTAACGTGTTTTAGCAGCCCTAGTAACTATATTATTTGTATCTAAGTAATAACTTTTAGCTTTGTATTTGTTATGAAATTTACCATGATCTTATTTAAACTACTGTTAATTTAATTAAAATTTCTTGGTATATTATACATTCATTTTTTTCTTCCTAAATCAGCAGAAACGTTTCTAAAGCTACATGTGACATGCTGTGTTTCTTAAGAAAAGATAAAGTTATAAGTTAAGATAAATAACAAGAAAAACACACACATACAGTATGTTTAAAACAATGTTCAGTTAACTGGACCCATACCTCCAGGTGCCTATAGCAAATAATTATGTAAAACAACTATCACTGGCATACCATACATTGAAAAATCATTAATTTCTCCTAGCAGCCACTAGAACATCTTCGTATGGACTATGAAGGCATGGTTTGACTTGGCATCAGGCAAATGTACAAAGTGGAATGACAGTTAGCCAGTTCCCCTTTTTGGTGCCACTAGGGAAAATACAAATCACAGGTAAAAATGGATTAAAACTCTATGCCAAGTGCTTATGTTTCCTATTAAAATGTTTCTAAGCTGAAGCAGAAAAGAGCTTTATGAGCCAACCCCACATGTCTTTAGCTCCTACTCACAAGTGGCTACAGCCTCCAGGGGGCTTGTACTTTTACGACTACAATAATGAGCTGACTGGCAAACAAATCCACATCTAGGCTCCATCGGTGGTGCTCTCTGCAATTAAGGACACTTAGAATATCGGATTCACATTCTGCCTTGCCAGTGCCCAAGTCACCTCAGTGCCAGTTTTCATTGTTATTTATTTACAGAGGGTTTTTTTTTTTGTTTTTTTTTTTTATAGAGAATTGCATCACCAGCCTCTTGCTCTACTGAGGCCTTCGGCACTCATTACATCTCACTGTACCTTAAATCACAAAACTAAAAGTACAAAAATGAACAAACTGAGATTTCCCATTTCCAAAAGTATTTAAGTTTAACTAATAAACATCATTCTAAATAATTACTTTTGCTAACATATTTAATTATAATCAATTCCTTCAAAGAAGAATTAACAGCACTCAAATGTCAATAAACTACAACTAATGTGTCTACTTTAACACAGAATTAATATATAAAATGCAAATACATTTTCAAAATACTGTACATTTTATTAGGACAGCATATAATTTAGCACAAACTAATGCATTTAAAATGCAAGTCTGCCCTCTAGTGCATGAACTGAGTAGTATTCTACACCTAGAAATGAAAGAACCAAATCAAGTTTGGCAGGGGATTTTTCCCTCCTTGTTACCACTTTCCTTTGAAAATCATAACTAAAACTGTGACAAACATAAAGCAGAATCTATTAATGAAGACTAACATACATGCACAGGCCCAGGGATCTGACACAAAGCACAGCAGGGGTGGGTAAATCTGTCATCTTCATTCAAGTGCTGTGAGTAGCTGACCGTAATTCTGTATCTGGAAATGGCAGCTAATAGAGCAGTTTGCTTAGAACTAGAAGTGTAAAATGAATCCTGACATCTATCAATGAAGGCAAATGTCAGGCTTCTCCATCATACTTAGGTGATCTTCCAATTTCTCTACAAGCCATTATTTTCAAGATGACCTAGTTGTCCAGAACCATTATCTGCCATGCTGTACATTCAATGAAAAAGTGTAAAAAAAAAAAAAATATATATATATATATATATATATATATATATATATATATATATATATTTGGCTAACAATAATTCATGAAGGAGGAAGTGAAAAAGATAAATAAAACCAGCAAACTTTCCTGCATTAGTGGCACCTCTTAATAAGAGTTGGGTGTCATATGCTATATGCTTTTACACCATTACAATTTAATCTTACGTTAAAACTTTATTTTACTAAATGTCTTTGTGCCAAATACAATGCTGCCTTATGTACAATTACCAGTAATGCTCTGTTTTAAGCCTATGTCACATTAGATGACTTTTCCAGTAATTTTCAGTCATAGCCGTCATTTACTTAATCGTAGCCAGTCAGAGGCAGTCAGCAGCATGATCCCACAAAGCTGATTGTCTAATACTGTCTGGATAAAATTGAACAGGTTTGATTTAGAGGGGCAGGCTTTTAATGTGTGAGATTTGACAGCCAATGAGCATGCAGCCAATAGCACAATGCACAGAATGTAGTGACAATGAATGAGGAACAACCGTGTTTTGAACCTCACAAATAGAAGAGAAGCACGTCTGTTTAATGTTGATGTCTCATGTTTTACAGTAAATACAGCACCAGCTCTTTCACAAGGACTGTAATCCTCACCAAAAGAAGAAAAACTTGCCTGTATGATGTCTCATATTTTACATACCATAACAGAATGCGAAAAAAAAGAAAAGGGCAGAAACTACAGCTGAACCAGCTGCAGATGTTAATATTTTGAACTTTGCCATCTCCTTCAGACAGCATGCTATTGGCTGTCAGAAAAAGGGGCAAGTATGACTCGGCTGAAAGATCAGCTTTCAGCCACTATGTGTAGCAAGGGCTGCAATTTTTAGTAATTTGATTTGATGTGGTGTAGCAACAAGACTGTCAATTATAAAATACTATTACAAAAAGTTGTGACACTGACGTTATTAAACTCTCTGAAAAAAATAAACATCACTGCTGAGTTGTCTTAGCTACAAACGGAACTAAATAATAAATGACGACTGCTTCACAAAGCCTAAGTGAGCACATACTTGCAAGTAAGACAACAGATTTCTTAACACTATCTAAAACTGGTCGGTAACAAGTTTTCATGAAGACATGTGAATCTTTCTTGGAGAGGAAACACAATCTTAATATAAACAAAGGTTGAATGCCCTATTCATTTTATATCTAAGGTCAACATGTAAAAAAAAAATAGACTTTGACACTCCCTGGAGACACGAAATTTCACTCAAATGTCAAAAATTCCTCATGGCAGTCTTTTAGTTCACTTACACATATCAGTGTCAACCACTAAGACAGCTGCACATGATTGACAGGACCCATTCAAAGCTCATATTCTGAATAATAGAAGGAAGCCTCAGGCTGTAACTTAGAATCCCTAAATTAGGAAGGGTAGTATATTCATCACATAAAATCTGTCATGGAACTCACAAGGCAAATTTTAAGAAAGAATTAATGTCATAAGATAGCCAACTTTTTTGACCTTCTGGGCTACAGTCACTTGATTCCACAGTGGAGTAATATCATTGGAGTATATTCATTTAATCTCCAAAACTACACTGTGTGTATATGATTTCGCTTTGTGTGATCTTACATAAATGGCCACAACTCTGACTACATGATCACAGAGGAGATGGCAGCTACAATGGCCCCTAAATTACACTGAACCCCATTCCTCAATGAGGGTTTGTAGTTTTACAGGCTCATGTTAAACATCTTAAGGGCATACTTTTAGACTTGTGCCCTGTGATATACAAGTGAACTGCTGAAATGGCTTAGAAAAAATACCCATCATCCTTTTAAGGGGACCAGAGCCAAATCATAACACACAAGGTATTCTATAATAGAGGGTTATGCATCAATTTTTCTAAGTGGATACACTCTTACAATATTTACTTTCTGTAGTTTGAGAGTTAAATTCAACTGGGAAACACTCTGGCTTTACCTTTTTACATATAAAAATAGATCTAATGAAAATAAACAAGGAAATATTTGTGAACACAAACAAATCAAACTATACTTTGTCTATGTGTGCATTTACAGTTAACTCTGTCACCTTGAGTTTAAAAAATCAATAAACATGAAGGTAATTTAAGAAGAATCAAAAGATGCATCGAAAACATTGTACTTAAACATGGTTTAATCTAAAGCAGTGCAATAAGGCCAACAAAAGAGCTGGGGCAGGCAGGGGTGAGTCTATCATTAAAGTAGACAATGGAGTAGTGCAGGTAAAGGATTACAGTGTCATTTTTTTCAATTAAGTACTGAAGATGAGATGTTGCTCTGCAAATTAGATCTGAATGCTGAGATCAAAGAAGCCTCACAGAAAGATATCAGGAAACACAGCCAGTGAATGGGCATCAAAAAGCTAGTATAATTTTAACAGAGATTAAGTTTTGGCAGTAAGGCAAAGTAAAAGGCTCTTGGGGGAAGGAAATCTGGAGGTTAAGTAGCAGAATACAGATCATAGTAATGAAACTGGGAGAAAGTTATAAAATATCTAATATGTGTATGACTAGCAGAAACCTCCTGAACTAGCTGTATTTTATAAATAATGTTTGTGGAAAGTGCAGAAAAAAAACACTGTACTAGAGGTTTGAGTAGAGAAGGGCCAGGGTATGAAAAGAAAGGAGAACCTTCTGCAGCAAATCGCAATTCCAAGGCTTTTTACATTAGTGTGTAAGAGCAGAAGGCAAGTTTACAATACTCATGGTCAAATAGTTACACTTCTTAAAGGATAAGATTTGTATTTTTCAAGTTGAAGTTATTTATATAATAATCATGGTATATGTTAATTTGCCACATGAAAGTATGTTTTAAAGTAAAACGTTAAGTTGTAAAAAAAAAAAAAAAAAAACCTTTTATAGTTCTTGCTTTTCACAATGGGGCTGAAGTATGCCAGGGTCCAAACATAGGGGAAAAAAAGGCTTAAACTCACCAAATACTATTTTTTTTTTTAAGTCAGATATTAATTAGTTATTAATTTGCATATGGAGATTGTGTAATTATTGGAAAAGATTAAATAAATAAATAAATAAATAAATAAATAAATAGAATTAGCAATTCATTAAACTAAATTATGATAATGAAGCCAACATAATGTAAGTCTTTTTTGAGAGCTAAATCTGTAGAAGATGCCAGATGACCATGCACCTAGAGAATAAGAGTAGCTGAATTTGAGAAAGAGGCAACTAGCATTCATTGTAGTAAATATTGGCAATTCTTGTTCAGACATCCTTTACCATGCTAGTGTGCATCATCAAGTAGTGTCGGACGATGTGTGGAATTTTCTGGTTAATCAATCACCCCATTAAGCATCACCAGCAGACGGCATTATTGTCAGGGATTGGGGGTTTGAAAGGAGGACATCTCCATTTTCACCCGGTAAGCAAAAGTTGCTTTTCTGTATTTGGATTAATTTTCAATTTGGCCACAGGGTGTCATTATTGTTAGTAATCATGCATCGTGACAAGGAACAAATATGCCTTGTTTAAATTTCCTCGCACCTCGTAAGTGTCTTTGTTTTGCAAATGTGTCATTCAGCACAGGCAGCAAGCAGCCTGCTATTCCATCCCCCACCGAAGCAGATGAAGTCAAGTCAGACACAAAATTTTCAGAGCTGGGAGTAAGGTGTCTGGAATTGTATAGGGTAAATAATATAACATTATTGGGAATACAATGATCTGTGTAAATGCAGGATGACAGGAAATGCGACGCAAGAAACTTTGAACACATAACCTAAACAGAAACATTTTTTCATCTTATAGTAAGAACTGACAAAATGTTGAAGTGAAGTGTATAATGTGTGAAGACTGAAGTCCAAATTTCAAATAAACACAGGGACAATTAAAAAATCGTAAGCTTCAGGGATTCTAGTGTTAATGTAGAAATGCACATAATTGGGTGGATAACGATAAACCAACCTTGCCTATTTGACATTAAATGAGTGTACTTTGTTTAAGTATTGTTCCAGCTTAGACATGTCAACCTTTAACTCCTCCACAGAAAATGGTCAGTTATATGCTGAAGTAACATTAAGTAACATCCCTTTTTGTTCTAATATTCCATGTCAAATTCTTTTTGGGGCACTGATATACCTTAAGGAAGTCTGATATATGTCTCCTACACAGCTGATAATATTTCCAAAGCACTAGCTCACTGATGATTTATTTATTCCAGAAAGATTGGATAAGGTGTTACAGCCAGTACCAGCAGCAATATACCATAACGTCAGCTGCGATACAATTTTCAATGAGTATATATTTTCAAAATGTCATGTCTTTCCTTCTTAGCCACCTGAAAGGCTGAAATCTTTTGCAACTATATAACAAAATGAAATGTGGTGAATGCTAAGATTGGTCAGAAGTACCAGTCAGTTGAATAATCTAAGCAGGATTTTATCTCATCTGTCTTGATTCACACATACAGAATGACCGCAGCAAAGATGCAACTTTGGCTAGAGTAGTCAGGATTGTAGCATATATAATACACTTTCAATTTCTGTTGTCTTCTCTTAATAAACCACAACAAACCTCTTCTTCTATAGATCTTTGATTCCAGTAAAAATGTAAAGGATACAAAATAGCACACCTGCCATATTGAAGCTCACAAGAGAAAAGGTTGTCAGATTGCTAATTTACTTAAACATGACAATAAAATAGAAGAATATGAATAAAATAGAAATAGAATACAATCTCAATCCATATTAGATTTATGCTAAAAACTTGGAAATCACAATATTAGAATGACTAATCCATCCATCCATTTTCTCAACCTTTCAAAGCAGAGTTACAGTGGCAAGAAACATCAGCAAGGAACAATGGTTGCTGGGGAGGGGTGGGTAGAGACAGAGATTTACAGCAGAGTGTGATTAGATGAACCACTCAATTTCATCTGCAGGTTTCTAGTATGTGTGACTGGCAGCAGCAAACCCACTTGAAATGTTACAAAGCAAGCTGCTGGGTTTGTGTGACTGAAAATTAACAAATTAAGTCTTTCACTACACATAACATCTCCTTCTAGCATAGAGAAACTAATTAATGAGCTGTTGTTATTCTATAAGGCACTGGACATTTAGATAATCAAATATTATTCCTGCAAGCTTTGTGTTTTGATTTCTTCCACACTTTCTCTTCCGTTATTTCGAGCTATTAATGAAATCATTGCATATAATCTTAACAAAGCTTCTACAAAGATAGTAAAACAGATATCAAGAGCATCAATTTGTAAGCAATGCAGCACATCAAAGAGAAAAGGATTTTATTTTTTTTTTTTAGAAAATTTAAAACTTTGTCTATTTTTACTGCCTAATCCAAGTTTTTTAGTCTCACAGGTTTGGGCTCAAAGTAGAAACCAACAGTCACATGCACATACTCCCCCACTTTTTCTCTGTGGGCCAATTTAGAATCAGAGATTAACCTAGCATTCAAGTCTCAGATATGTTGGATTCTTGGCAAATTCTGCAGTTGATGGCATAATATCCCAGTAACAATGACACTGCATTCAGTTTCATAGTTCATCGCTTTCTGTTTATGTATGTAGAACTCTAAGGCCGGAGTTATACTTCACGCAACGCGACGCATGCTGCAGTGGATGCTCCTGCTACGCAAGCGTTGTAGTGTTTATACTTGCGCACGTACTTTACGTAAATCTGGAGGAATCCACCAGGTGGCAGTGCGAGATATTATCATGGTGAGAACAGGTTCGGCTTCTCTGTGTTGTGAATTGCCTAGAACACCTATTAAATTCTAATGACACCTTGCCACAATCTCTCTGAAAAGGATGTTTATTGATTAAATCCATCAATCCAGGGATGTGTCCATTCCAGCAAGCACTGGGCAAGAGTGAGAAACAATCCCTGGACGAGGCCTCAGCTCATCGCAAGGTGAATACAAGCACACATATACACTAGTGTCATTTTAGTGGCACCAAATCCCCAAGTCTGCATATCTTTGGAAGAAAACCGGAGCACAGTGTGGAATACAAGCAGGAAGTACCAGCAACATAACTCCCTGTGAGACAGCAGTGCTACCACTCCGCCACCGTGTCACCCCCATGTGTGTAATTATTCCCCCCATGTGTGTAATTAACAACAGTATTCATTATTTAAATGAAATTATATGTAAAATGTAACATACACACTTTAATGCATTTCATCATGAAAGTGATATCAAGTATAAATCGAAGGATTCTAAATGTGCAGAGAGTTGGAATATCATACATTTAATTTGTTCTGTGTGGTGATCTATTGCTGCTTGCTGCTGCTGTCAGGTCCAAGAAGCTCGTAGCGATTAAAAACTGGGATGACGTTTACGATGGTCTGCTTTAATGATAAAGTAAACTACAAGGTTAAAGTGGACATTTTGAGATTAAAGCCAAAATTTCCACTTTAATCACAAAATACATGTTTTCACGGTGTCCTTTATTTTTTTCTCAGTGGCTCAAATATAGTGCTATACATTATGTTGCTGTTGTGAAGTTGCAGAAAAAAAAAAAAGACGGCACAAAAGATAGTATGTGAGACTTTTAAAATGTATCGTGTCATTACGATCGGGAATATGCGAAGCTTGAATATAAAAGCACCACAAATGCATCTGTATGTTGCCATTTTGCTTCACCACATTGAACCATTCATCAAACAGCGAAGCACGCATATCGATCCCCGTAGGATCTGCATAGAGGCATTCTGTCACATGTAGATAGTAAACAGAGACTCTGACGTCACATTCTGACTTTTAGCACACTGTGCCCCCCCGACTTTTTGCTGGTACTGCAACTCGCGCACGCATCGCGTTAATTTCTGAGGACCTGCTCAGGGGACACGTGAAATGAATGCTGGGAACGCGTGGCAGCCATGATGCGGGCACGTACGCGTTCTGAGCGTGAAGTACAAACCGGCCCTAAGGGTGAGTTTAATTTTTGGATCTGGTCTTTTCTTGGAAAAAGTGGCTAACACTCTAAAAACTAAAAATCTTTCAGGCTGGTACAAAAGTGATCCTACAGATAATTTTGAGATTACCAAAGAATCAGTGTAGCAGTGGTTGGAACTATGTCAGTAAAACACTTGGAATTCAGGTGGAAAGAAACATATACAAGCACACAAAATTACCGTATAAGTCTAAAAACTGCAGGATCGCTCACTCATTCCTGTGACACAAAGCTAGCATCCACTCTTCATGCATGAATATTTTGCACTGGGCTCTGACGGTTAGGCTCTTAATTTACTAGTCTGCATATATCCCCATACTTGATGACATTTAAAAGATATGGGCAGTGAATGAAAAGGGTTATTTATATAAAGATCATCATTCACAACAACAACAGAATGCTGTAACTTATAATGTGTTCTACTTTTGCTATATGTATGATTCTGCCTAATATTATGCCTTTTTACATCTTCTTCCTCTCTCAACTTTGTGCTGACAAAATTAATCCTACCGTTTCTTCAAAATAGACAGTTTCGATTGCATTGGTTCAAAATATAAATGCATGCTAATAAAATACCTCAAATAAACTGTAAAGCCAGCTCAATTTCGCTCATATTTGTGCCAGTCTGGTGATTTTATGAAACGAGGCAAAAATATAAACAAACTTTTCCATCACCAAATAATTCAGCTTGACATTTTTGCATTCAGCAAGCAATGGTTACTCTTGCTTATGTTGGTTTATGAACAGGTTAATTCTGATAGCTAATAAGCTGGCTAATCTATATATATAAAATTCTTTTCATGTTTGAAACGGAAATTGCGTATGACCACGCAAAACGGAAATTACACATGAGCACAGAACATATTATAATACAGGAACTAATCACTTCGTTTTTGGATGCCATTTTATATCGTCTTTACGAATTATTATTTGTGTGAGAGTTATTTTACTAATATTGAAAAGTAGTAAACACAAACACGCCCGATCTATCCCATATAAATGCACCCCGCGTCGGCCTCTCCCAGCCCTCCTCTCTGGACTCCAGCGCTAAGCCGTCTGCTGCCAGGCATGTTCTGACAGAGAAGTTTTATTTATTCCTCCACATTATTGTCGCGGAAACTGCCACATTATAACTTTTTTTTTATTGGCAGTACTTGATAGTAGAAGAGATGAGGAAAACAGCTTTGCATCTTTTTACTTTTTAACTGCGCCAAGCTGTAAACAATGTAAAGACAACACCGCCTTCCGCAGCAAGGGGTCGTGAGAACAAAGTGGACGCTGGTAGGTGCAGAATGTCGGGCTGCTCCGTCGGGTCAACAGCTTTGCAGTTTCAGGCGCCGTCCTCTCTTCTCGCACTGTTTGTGACACTTCGAGTCCCCATTGGCTCCTGGGAGAGTGGAAATCTTTCCGAATGAGTGTGATCGGCGCCATCGAAGCAAAACTCTCTTTGTAAATTGTGTTGCATGACTACTTACTGTCCCTTAAGGTGAGTTCAGGTCACTAAAACCCCGCAACATTCAAGGTTGCTTTTGTGATGAATTCTTTTAAGACGATGGAGGGTTTACATCTAAGAAGATGTACCGACCGCTTCATGTTAAGTTTTGGACTTGGGAATCGTTTGGACCTTCTGCCCATTAAGCACAGAAGGGCAGCGTCCACATTTCTCAGAATAATTTTTCTCATAAATCACAGGCATGTAATTCAAGGTTGTCAGGCAGAAATTTGGAGGATCACATAGAAAATGTAATTTCTATACCACAGCGGTCGTGTAGCGCATTTCACAAGGGATCTGTTACCGAAAGATGATCCAAATACATTTAAGCTGCTGTTAGTGCTACTTGCCTGTTGTGTTATAGTACCTTTAAAATGTACTTTACCTGAAAGCACTCCAGCACTGCTCAATGTAGCCTTACTTCTTACATGTTAATGTTTTACTGTTTAATAATTTACATACTACATTTTATTTTTTTCCCTTGCACTCAGTGAGCGAAGCCACTGGGTAATCAGCTAGTGTATGATAAAGTATTACTTTAGGAAACCAGGCTGTGTCAGTGACTGTCATAGTGCAGCCTTCTGACCACCAATGGTTCACAAGAAGGAGTCAAGGTGACTGTAATCTTATCAAAGTAAGGTGACTTTTAAATTGCTCAGATATAAACAAGTACCTAGACCATGGACACACATAACAGCCAGGCTGGGTGCTGTACAATATCCACTCAACAAACTTAACTTAGGTCAGACAGTAACATATCCAGCACTACTACAACAAAGCATACCACCTGACTTTCTGTAGTCTGTGGCATTAAACACAATAAATATTCAGTAAACAGTGTGCGTGCCTGCTTCACAACTTATGCAGAGACGTAAGTGGCCACTCCTGACACAATTCCTCTTTATCATATTTCTTTAAGTAAGTTGTAAACTGCTAAGTTGTTATTAGTACACTCATACATCACATCATATATCATTCAAGGGCTCCTCAAATTCACTCATGGAGGGCCACAGTGGCTACAGGTTTTTAACTCAACCAAATACCTAATCCTGGATTTCAGGTAGCTGGAGTGTGAAAACTAAGAATTATTTGGTGGTTGATAATAAACTGTTGAAATACTGCCTAAATTTGGCACTTTTAAAATGTAATTAATGTTTATATAAAAATGCCAAAATGAAATTGCAATTTTTGCCAAAAAGTCTAAAAGACAAACTGCCTTAGTATCGTTTATAAAACAGACAACACATGCCCTGGTTAATATACTAAAATGTGTTCTGATGTTTAAAACAGAATGAAAGCAACATTCAGTTATTTACAAAGAGTGAAAAAAGACAGATGAGTTGGTCCACAAGTTCAAGGTCAAAAGAAAAATAAGGAAGCTCCATTTAAGAAAAATAAATCCAGTGCCTTAATAGCTGCAGATCTGTACAGTGCATAGCACTTTTTACATATAAATAAAACACATTTTAGCCACAGGGTGGCAGTCTATCCTAAAAAAAAAAGTTTAAGTAAATGCTTTCTTAAGATTGTATGGATAAACGACTTGTTTGTAATATAGATCAACAACTAAGGATAAACAGTATCTCCAAAATTTGGATTGTCAAGTGGTTGAGAAGTCAATTTAAAATCAATATTATCATCTGTTCATGATGCTCTGTCCTTCATGGTGAAAAAAAATCTTTTTGTGGTAAAGTCACTTTATACACACATTAATAGAAAAGACTTTTAAAGGCATACTTTACCATAGGGAGGTGATGTGGCCAGAGATGTTTGGATACCTAAATATCTTTCTTGCTATATATCTTATGAACTCATGTTTTTCCTTTTACAGCAGCATGACAGAAATGGTCATAATACAAATGCTAACACTAAATAGGAAACAAGCCCAGCAGAGGGTGCTCTCTGGCATGGATGCACACAGGCTCAGTTGTGAGACACTCACTAAGATGGTTTGTACATATTTGGAAAGTAGGTGTAAAACAAGTTAATCTGTGAAAGAACATGAAAATACAACAGAAAAATGTGTATACGCTATATAAACAGTGGCCAGGCAGGGAACTGAATGCAAATCCTATGCTGGTAAAACTGAAAATAAGGACTATACTTTCTTACATAAGTACTATTGACTAATAGATCCATTATCCTCCAATCAGATAAGGTACCAATTGATTTCAATATTGTTTCACTTTTTCTCATAATTGGCTCAATTTGATGCCTCATCCAAGAGTTACATTATAATATAATACTCAAACATGTTGGATGCGACAGTCACATTTTTACTAATTAATCTAGTGTCTAAACCTAGGAAAAACACTTTCTGTAAAAAAACTAATTCTATTTGTTTATCTATGCTTTTTGCTCACTTTATCAACCTTTATAGTTGCATCTAACCAGAACCTATCTTGGCAGCTTAAAGCACAAGACAAGAACCAATCTTGAAATGGGTGCCAGTCCATCACTCACAGGCACTCATCACCACCACTCTTATTTACACTGTGCCAATATAAAGTCCCCAATTAACCTGACGCATGTATCTTAGAAGGAAAACATCCTGTCATATTTAAAACAAAGTAGGAAGCAACTCCACTTGGAGTGTCAGGAGGTAGTGGTGTCAATTTAAAATAAGAATCATTCATCAATAAAGGTTCCACTCTTCTTGGTAGAGTAAGTTACAATCTTTTTGTGATAAAATAAATATATATACAGTAGATGCATAATAATAATACATACTTTATTTGTGCATACTTTCTGAAAGATTGTCAATTAGACTTTGGGGTACAGCAGAAGAATAGTCAAAGTTGAGAGTTAATGTCAGATCACAAGACACTACACCATTCACAATAGTAGCAGGGCCATGTAATTTAGTTTAACTGGCAATTACAAACTGGTCTTATTTGAGTCTGAATGTGGGCATATATCCGAGCAAAGCTTGTACTGGACAATATGAATGTACGTACAGACATACTTTCTCAAACCTACTTAATCTACTCCAAGATTATTTGGGCTGGTGTCGGTCCAAGTAATATTGGGCACAAGCAAAAATAACACTCTAGACTGGATGACAGTCCATCACAAAATAGTTATGTAGATTTCAGTATATTATATAGCAACTATGAAGGAACAAGACTGACCATAATCAGAATAAATATGTTAGCTTAGATGCTGCAAGCCAAATCTGAATTTGTGTGTAATCCACCAGATGGCCACTGGGGGACAGCAAATATCTCTTAACAAGAAGCAATAGGGAAAAAAATGTACTAAGGAGTTCTAGTCTCCTTGTTTATCTTTGTTCATAAATTTTCTATCACAAGAAGGCATACAAACATAGTTGGCCTCTGGAATTCTCAGAGGTTTTGACTTTACTTATGCCTTCCTTGTTATTTGCAAACTCACAGGCACAGATGGCTCAGAATCTACAACACAGAATGATTTAGCTGCAGCCAACTGTTCTTTACTATAAATGGACACAAAAACATTACAGCATTATATGTCAGTCTTATTTCTACTGCAGGAACAGGAATGTGTGCAGTGGAATTATTAGACTGACATCTTACTGACAAAGGTTCAAGGCTGGGTAGTGCAGAATGTGTCACATAGCATTATATAAAAATCCCAGGGACTATGAGGTGGACAAATTATTGCTCAAAGAGACAGACAAAACTAGATTGGTAATTTACAATTATTAATAAAAAAGAATACAGCAATAAACCTTGAAACTCATTTCTTAAATCTTAGTTTTACATCATAAATTCAAAATTCTAAATATGTCTACAAGAGCAGTTTTATAACAAGAAACTACTACTAGAAGGTGACAAGGTGAATGGTAACACAAAAATAATTGTTAAATGTTTCAGATTTACCTATACTGTCTCGATAAATTTTGCTAATCTGTGCCCAAGACAAAGTCAAACTCCAGTGTCTAATTAAAACAGCAAGACAAGCCATGGGGATGGAACAAAAATTATTGCAACAGCTATGAAGACCTTAGCCTCATGTATAACACTTTGCATAGAATTCACACTAAAACATGATGTACAAGCAAAACTAAAAACGTCTATTTACACAAAAAAATTCAGATGCATAAAACTAAGTTCTATGCACTTTCCCTTTACAGTATAAATCCCAATAAATGTGAATTCTAATGCACATGCACGCGCCTACAGCCACACCCTGACTCCTCCCAGAATTGTGCCTATTTGAATAAGTTAATCAATATATATAAACCCTTCGTTCAGTGTTTTGTTAAAAGACAAAGGCAAAAGCACATGTAAAAAAGAAGAATTTCAGCGAATACCAAATGGAGGTCCTGCTCAGTGAAGCGGAGGCAAGGAAAAATGTACTATTTGGTGGTTTAAGCAGTGGTATAAACAACAAAAGGAAACTGATGGAGTGGCACAGTATGGCGGATGCACTGAAAAGTTCAGGTTCAGAAAGTCACACAGTGCCCGAAATAAAACAGAAGTGTAAATCAAGTTAAAAAATGTTTATGTTTAATAAGACAAACAAGCAGACAGCAGATACTGTATTACTCTTTATTCGGTTTCACACAAAATTACATAAGGTGATCCTTGTGCCAGGGACATGATGGTGTGGCAAGCACATCTTCGGGTCTTGGCTGTGCAAACACCCCTGCCTTGGAAACTGCCAGGTGACTCTAGCCGTGTCCTGACGGAAACTATTCTGGAGTCACAAAATGCAATAGTGGATGCTGTAATAGATGTGGCCAATGAAATAAGGAATACAAAAGCTGTACTATGTGATACTGGCCACAAATTAAATTAATTGGTTAAAAAGTAAATGCTGCATCTGATTACCTGTTTTTGCATTCTGCTAATTAAATTCAAACAAAGCTGTAACTCTGTCTGATTTGATTGATCATTTGGTAGGTCAGGGAAGCCACAACTGTGTGCTACATTATGCAGCAAGCTACATGCTTTCACAATGTGACACTCTTTCTGTGGACTACAGAAATGTGCGTGCAATCGACCACTCTGATTATATTTGGAAAACCGGATGTTGCTGCGAATTGCACATTGATCGTTTGTCCACTCAACAACAGTGTAAGGAAATCTTATATCCGAAAGACAGGGGATAATACCATCTCATACAGCTGGCACTGCATGACTCAGTGACGTTTGTGAAGTACCGGATCGGTCAGTCAGTTCATGTTGAAAACCTCCTGTGGCTGAAAACCCAAGTGAAACAGAATATGAAAAGGAACAAGTAGAGCACAATTCCTCGAAGTTTGCCTTTTTAAAGCTGGACCCAGTTCATCACTCAGCTCCATGAGGATAGCTCTTGGAAATCTAAATCGACTTAAAAGCCAGTCATTATCATGGGACAAGATATCATGATGATCTCGAAATAAGTGCTCTCTTCTACTTCTTCCATTTGCAATGTCTTTTTTAACAACGCTAAAGCAGCCATGATAGTTGGCATTGTGGCACTAAACAGAATCTTACAATGCCAAATAAAAACTTCAGATACACAAGATCATTTTTACCATCAGCAATTAGGCTCTTTAATTACTGTAGAACAGGTAATTATAATACACTTCATCATTGACACAGCAGATTCATATGCACCACTGTGCAACTTTTTTAGTATATGTAATTATGTTTAATATGCTGTTAAGATATATGGGGTTCCTTATACTGCATTTTCTCTTTCCTTGTGTTTTTATATTTAAAACCTTTGTCTACGTAAGCGTATTATTGATGCAGAAACCAGATGAATTTCCCCATATGCTATAATAAAGTTAAAATCAAGTTGAGTTAAGTTAAAACATCTAAATTACAATTTTCCATTCATTACAAGGGTAACAATTGCTTAGTAGTGTATTTCAGAGTTATATCCAGATTTCATTTTGCAACCACAGGATAAATTTGAATTGTGAGGTCATGCTTGGATCAATTTACCATCCTGTTCAAAAATGCTCCTCAGGCAAACTGTAGCTCAAGATGGTATTTCAGCAAGAATAAAGCATAGGTATTTAAATCAATTTTGTGGTTGTTAAGCAAGTAATTACTATAAAAGCAAAACTGTAGTAAACAATTGCTTGTTTTTTTACTAAAAATTTTCATTTTCATGTCTAAATGGACTATCATATTTTAATCAGGTCACCCTTCCACAAGGCTCAGAAATGCTGTCCAAACCAAGGAAACAGTGTGTAAAAGATTCATCCATGTCTATAGGGATGTTATATCACTGACATCCACCTACAAGAATCTCTCCCCTTATTTTAAACTTATTTTTTAATTTTCTCAACAAACTGCAAGTAAAAACCGTCAAGAAAAAAGCTATGATATGTATTTAAGCAAAATATGCCATAAATATACATTCAGAGAGACTATACAGGCTCTCAGACAACAGAAAAGCTTTGTCCTACATGCCTGTTCCCATGGAGACAGAGGCTAAGCAGCAATGTGCCTAGAAAAGCCCCTCAGTAGTCATTAAGTAAGAGGATGGGTGAGCTTTCTTAACAAAGAAGACTGGTACAAAGCCCTTCAAAACAGGCACTGCAGAGAGGTGTGCATGCAGTGCTAAACAGGGGCAGCTGTAGTTTGTTCGACCTCAAAGGACAAGTGAGAGAAATTTCCTTTGCCACTACCATGTGCAAGACCCTGTGGGGGTATATTTGGATCAATTATTTATGCTACAGTAAACCTAATATGATAAGATCTCATGTAGCCTTTTGTGTTTTTGCTTTTGACTCACTTTCTTTTGTAAGAACATCAAACAGTTCATCAGAAATAAAGTGCTAAACAAAACAGCAAACTCATAGAGCAGCTACAGGGCAAAACCACTATTTAGGCTTTTACAACTCTACTAAAAATAAAGGAGAAGCGAAGTCTGCCAGAGTAATTTATGTCCATTTGTCTTAAAAGTTTAATTGCATATAGTGATGTAACTTTTGTTCAATAATAGCTTTGTTTGATGAATAATTTAAAATGTGTCTGTGCTGGGGTTATCTCAGTCCTGAAAATAAAGTCTCGTGGCTAAAAAGCTACCAGTGCCAAAAAAATGACAAAGTAATACCGCTAAAACAAAAATAAATACTGCTGGTCACGACATGTGAAAGTCTTACATTAGGTGGGTACATCTGAAGGCCTAATATACAGTAGCAGGACATTTATTTTTAAATTCATTGTCCAGTGACTGAATGTCTTTATCATTCTGAGAGTAATCCTGCATAATCAAAACAAGCCTCTTTTTATAAAATATTGAAATTATTTTTAACAAAGACAAAGCATTTTTATTTGTGCTCCGTTTGTAAAACGAAATCAGTTTACATTCAGGTGAAACGTAACTTGAACAGCCAGCACATAGAAGCATCAGAACAAGTACCCAGAATACCTGTTTACATTTGTGTTTACACATTTTTAATTATGGTGTCTGAGAGTGTCAATGTGTTGCATGCATGTAAGACTACTACAACTACCAGTTTTTATCTGCAATTTTCAGACCCTAGGTTGCAACCCTCTGGTGGGTCACAGTATTTAAGTAGGTGATTTTATGCAGATTGTTTTATGTTTCACATACAGTTAATTTAATCATGTTATTGACTTTGCATGAACAGAAATGCTATATACAAACTAGTAGACATCATAATCATCTTTTTAGTCTATTACGTTATGCAATGGTTTATCAATATTGAATGCAAGTGAAATAAGAGAGTTCTAAATTTAATGGGTGATAGATTATTTATTTTGTTACAGACATTTTCTTATGAAGACAAGTGATACAAAATTTATCTTGGCCAAACAACATGGGGTGACTAACAAATAAAAACAACTTAAATGTTTGGATTGAGTATTACTTTAACAAATGACCTAGTAGATTTCGAATCAGTGGGACACACAGGGTATGTAACACTGAGCATAGGTGGAGCAGGACTAAATTAGGACAAGTATATTCACGATTCATTCATATCTTTTCCAGACCACTCACCTAGTTCAGGGCTGGTAGCCAGTACCTACACTGATGGCACAGGGCTCAAGGTAGATGCCGGTTCACTGCAGACCACATTAACACAAACTGACACAGGTCTAATTAACAAACTAACCTAACAAACACTTACTCTGCCTTGTTGCAGAAAAATATGGAATTTTCAACCATCCAATGATCCATGAACCTTTTTCTTTTATAAAAATCACAAGGAGCTGGAGCCTTTCCAATCAACACTTGGTCGAGGCAGAAGTAACTCTGGAGAGAATGCCAGTCCATAACTGCTCAAACTTTCTCAAATCAGGCCAATTAAGGCCTAATCCATACTACTACATTTTCATTTAAAAATGCAGAGACTAATCTCTATTTTTACCTTTTATCCACACTACACCGGCATTTTCAACCCCTGAAAAAGAAAAAAGACTTTAATCGCTTACTGATTTGTTCATGCTTGTTGCCCTTCCTTAACTGGATCCTGTTCTTTATAATGTTTCTTTCCCTGATCGGTCACCTTTAAAAGAAGAAAAACCTACTCCAACATATCAGACATAAAAAAGGTGCTTTCTATGGTGCTTATGGTGTTGCTGACCTGTATGGATCTAAATTGTGTTTTTTACAGTTTGAATGTACAGGCAAATATTTTAGTGGTCATAGAGCTATATGATAAACTCTGAGACCTGCCTTTTACCTCCTTTTCATGAGTTTTTCCACCACTGCACACATGCCCAGTATAGGCGAATGTTTACATCACATGAGTTTTCGGTTGTTTCAATGTTAGCGGAGATACTTTCGGAAACAATGTGAAAACACTAGTATGGACAAAGATCATTCATGTTTAAAAATGCTGCTTTTAAATAACAAACTTAGTTGAGATGGTGTCTCTCTTTCTGTGTATGCTAGGGCTCTGTGGAAGTAATCATTTCAGTAATTTTCAAAGGACAGTGCATCTGACTACACTAAATAAAAAGGAATCCAGATGATGAATATAATTTAAGCAATAGATCTATTTTCCTTTAAATTTAAAGTTGTTCCTTTCAAGTGCAATTTCAGAATACAATAATTCTGTGCTCTCACTTCAGTTTCTTCATAAAGCCATGTAATGTGTAATGGAAAATGTTGCTTTTATGTCTGACTGTATATGCTTGTTTTTTATTTTTCAAAATTGGAAACATTTGGTCTAATAACTTCAGAAATGTTCTATAGGATTGTGATTATGTAGATCAAAGCTTTCTTATGTTTTCTAGTGTTTTAACACATGTCTGGCACACTGACAGGGATGCATTTCAACACCTGCAGCACATACCAGTCAACAAACACAAGAAACAGGCCTCACATTTGGCCAAGTGGTTTTGTCAAATTCAGACACCTTCCAGTGATGAGCCAGGTGAGCCAAGCTTATGTTTAAAGTTAAATAAACCTTGTACCATCTATCTTTAAGACTGACCTGTTTATATCTCATTTACAAAACAATCAAGAGTTCTTAATCTTAAAAATAAAACAATTAAAATTAAGGGAAAGGAAATATGTTTCATTACCTCCAGTTATTTGTAACTAATTAAGAAAATGCAAGTCTGGAGGCACTGTGGCCCTCCAGCAACTGAGCTTGAAACTCCTGATTTATAGCTAATATTCCAGAATGCATCACTGTACTTACTAAACCTCCTAGACAGTATCTTACAGTAAGGGTAAGCAAGCAACTGGTTAATAATGTCCTTGCTTCTTTCTGTTCTAAGAGCTCATAAGCAGCCAGTGCTTTAAGGACAAGGCTAGAACCACACCTGAAAGAAAGAGAAATCAGAAATAAAAATTACAATCTAGCCACTGTTCTTAAAATTATTTATTATATGTTGTTAATTTAAAAGAGTTATCATGAATTAAGACGGCACTCATTGCAAATGGCAAGTAAGGTAAAATTGTACTTGATTTAAATGGATTCAGGACCTCACAAATAACTGGAATTAAAGAGTAAGTGTTTTACAGACTCTTAGACACTAAATAAAGCTGTCAAATTCAATCTGTGACAAAGATTAGAAGAACAATCACACTGTGTTTCACATCGGGGGCACACAAAACAATTACTTATTGTCTATAGTAAAAAGGAAATAAAAAGAGATTTATAGAATCAAGGCTATAGTAGCCATAGTTGGCCACCTTCCTGGTATGCCTTTCTTTCAGAACTCCTTATATGTGTATTAATTAGCAGTGTACTGTTGTGTGACCACTATGAACAGAATATTGAGAAAACCTGCTACCCCCTGTTCTATCACTGAATATCTGTGTGAAACACTATCCCAGTGCAATGGTATCCATTTTATTCAAGATGCAACCAAATTTTGAGTTTGACTAATGTAAGCTACATGCCTCTATAATGTGAATGTTTGAAACAGATCGGGTTTTATTTATATAGCACACAAAAATATAGACACCCCTAGATGCTATACAATTAAATACAAACAGTAATGCAATTTAAAACTCTAAATTAAAAATAAAATTTAAACTGAACAGTATAAAACCGAAATAATTATTACTTAATATAGATTATCAAAAGCAGAGTGAAACAGATATGTTTTTAAATTCTTCGTAAAAATAGTCACTGTCACAGAGCATTGGACAGAGCTTGATCCATAGGGAAGGTCCAATAGAACTAAAAGCTTTGTCAACAACTGTGCACAGACTAGTCCATAAAAAAACCAGGAGTCAGAAGACCCAGAGTGCAAAGAACTAACAGATGTGTAAGTGTTAAATAAGTCTCAAAGACTGACAGGGGAGATACCAGCAATGCATTTATAAACTAAGAGTAGGATCTTAAAGTGGATCAATCTCTTAAATAGGTAACTAGTGCAAGGTTGACAAACTGGAATTACAGGAGTGAATTTATGAGTCGTTGTTAAATAAAATGTGCAGCACTGTTTTGGAAATACTGTAACCTCTAAATGGTCTTTCTAGGGAGACCAACAAGCAGGGAATTACAGCAGTCAAGATGAGATGTGATGAAAGCCTGAACTGACTTCTCTGCATCATGTATTTGTAGAAAAGGTCTAAATCTTGCTATATTTTGTAAATGATATAATAAAGTTCTAGACAAGGACACAGTGTGACTTTGAAATCAAACTATAGAATCAAATTTAACCCCTAGATTTGTAATCAACGAAGAGAGCAGAATTAAGTGACAATCAATATTGATAGGTTTTGTGCTAGACTTTTTTTTAACCTGACAAGGAGTCCCTGTAAGTATACCTTGTGACATACTCCTATTTAAAAGCAGGTAATTATTATTTATCCCATTCTGAATATCACTAAGAGAACAGGTTTGAGTTTGTAGAGCACAGGGAATTGTCTAGGGATAAATCAGAGTATTGTTGGCATAACAGGGGAAAGACATGTTATAATCTTTTTATAAACTGTATTCTGTCCTGGTTCAGCAACACAATAGAAACGTTTGATATTTTCAGACTTCAACCTACAATGAAACCAGCACCATGAAGTCCATGGTGCTTGCTTGAGACCAAAGTATACCATAAGACAAATCCTCACATTTAATGGGGATACAATTGACTTGTTAGTTGAAAAAGACAAATTAACTGATGTGGGCTTTGTAAAAATATTTGGGATTGCAGCATGCAGCAAATCCCTGCGATCAATATCATTGCTCAGTTACAGCAAAAAAAAAAATCTGGGAATAAAGCATTTCTGCCCTCATGTCATATCACAGTTACAAGAAAAGTTCTTTAACAGTGCTGACAAACAATCTGAAATAATTATGACTGAACGTTACTCACCATTTGTTGCTGTTGTTTGAAATAACATTTTTTAATACTAAATAGAGATTTTACTTCAGAAATGTCTTTCTTTAGCCCTGAAATGCTAAAGCATGTTAAAAATGTAAAGATGCACATATTTTGATACTCGAATACAATGGCAAAAAAAGAGTAAATGTTCATATTATTTTCCGCAACACAGATCATGTACTCATGACAAATTACCACTTGAACATAAGCAGGCTAACCATACCACACAAAATAAACACTGACTCTCACCAAAAAGATGTTGCTTCACAGCAAAGTCGCAGTCCCAGATTGCTGGGTTTACCACATGGCCTGGGTCTTGTTTGTGTGAAGACTGCATGTTTTCTCCATGTTCACAAAGGTTTCTCTTCCACATCGTACAGATACAAGACAAGAAGTATGGCGTAGTGGTTTAGGCTTTGTACTTCAGACCCTAAGGCTGTGGATTCACTGAAATTGTGTAACCATGAGCAAGGCACTTCACCTGCCTGTGCTCCAACTGGAAAAAAATCAAAGAAATGTAACCACTCGTACATCAGATGTTTAAGTCATCTAGGATAAAGGCATCAGCCAAACAACAATAATATAAGTTAGAATAAATTTGTGAAGTTTGTTTTTAAAATGCCAAAGTAATGTTCATCACTATTAAAAAAGCATATGAAAAGTAATACAACACATATTTAAATGGGAAGGGAGCACATAGGAGCTCATCTCCAGTTAGAAGTAATCAGCTTCTTGTAGTAACAGCCTGATCGCTTGAAAACAAACAAAAGCTGTTTTAGAAAAATTCTGAAATAATGGACACTCCAGGTGTTTGCTCCCAGTTTCCAAAAAAACAAACTTTGTTTTCCTGTGTACTTGAGATGCAAATCATTTCAATGCAGTCAGAGGCAAGAATACATTGTAAT
The DNA here is from genome assembly GCA_026402145.1 of Polypterus bichir lapradei. Lineage (NCBI taxonomy): Eukaryota > Metazoa > Chordata > Cladistia > Polypteriformes > Polypteridae > Polypterus > Polypterus bichir. The sequence goes on from JANRMT010062817.1 coordinate 46,813,864, forward strand.
CGATTTCAAAACTATCACTTTTTTTCAGGTTTGTTTAACCTGCTGCCCTTGAAGTCCAAATTGTAAACTGTGAAGCAAGATAAATTACAACGGGCGGTCAAAAATAAACGTGACATTCCTACTTGCATTTGTCAAATGCCCTGAGAAAATGATGACAGATAGATGGAGCAGAAGCAATCTTCTGTATATCTCATGCAGCTGTTTATGCTTTGAATGGATTGGTGGGGTGGGAGGGTGATAGATAATTCATTATCTTTGTCTCCTAGTGTCATTTCTCCTGTGGCCACTTGTTTAGTGCCATCACAACGGCAGATTTCATTAAAAGCATTCTATAAATAAACTTTGTAAAACTACACATCTTCAACTTGAGATATTGCTATAAGGAATGGAGAGCATCTGAATCATGCAAAACAAAGTATAGCAGCTGGACTTACAAAAAGAAAAATGTGTCAAAGCCACAAGGACTATTCTGTTTCCTAACATGAGAATACCCATTTGGCTCAACATACTGTTGGCACATACGTATACAGTGAGCTACAGAGTGCTTGGCAGCTTACCGACATTTCTGAGGCAGTCAACATCAGTATGAAATTATTTGGTTAGACACCAAAACAAGGAAGTAAAAGCAGACCTACATTTAAGGCCTACACTATTTACCAGAAAATAAATGAATATCAAAACTGTCAACAAGTACTTTAAAAACTAAAAGCCAGACACAGAGAATGACTTCTCTGATGGACTCAGCAAAATGGCATAATTTAAGCAAAGAAGCAAAAGGCTCAACAATTCATATTTTAAATAAGGAGCCTGCAAATAAAGATTAAACTTGGTAGAACTGCAACATGCAAAGAATGTTACTGTATTTGACTTGTTTGGAAAAAAGAAGACATATATACTCTAAATGTATGCTAAAGTGATACTAAGGATAAAAGATACTGTAAAAGTGATTATAATGCACACTAACTGTAGGAGATGAAAAGTGTAAATGGAAGTTTTAAAGAGGAGTCCAGGTTGGTGTTAAAATATATAAGATGAGTAGATCACGAGAAAATAATCAAGAAAAATGAAAAGCAAAATGAAACTCTGTAAGCGGAACAACAACAAGCACTTTCATGCATTGGATTGGGTGAAAATACTTTTCCACAAATACAGCAGATGAAGCACTTTTGTGTTGCTGATTCGGAGGACATATACACTGACATTCCGTGCTTTGCACTCTGAGGATATAAAATAACAGAAACGCATTATAATTTTAGATCAACCAACAGCACCAATGTTAGTTTAGATGACTTGAGAATTGCCATACTTTTAACCCTTTTCTAATGCTAGAAGGCTTATGTTAGACTGCTCTAAACAGCACAGAGACAAGTAAGAATCTTAGAACTCACTTTGGATCTAAATGTTTATAATAACTGAATGTTAACTAACAATAAACTAGCTAAAAACTGACCTCTTAATGTGGCTGAAGCACTATATGGCCAAAACTATGTGAGCATTCCTCCAAATTATTGAATTCAGGTGTTTCAGCCTCATCCATTGTTAACAGTTGTATAAAATGAAGCACACTGTTGTACCATATGCATTGACCAACACTGGCAGTAGAATGGGTCGTAATGATGAGCTCAGTGACTTTAAGCATGGCACTGTCATAGAATGCCACCTTTGCCACAATTGAAGACAAGTTAAATTTCTGCTTTGCTACAGTTGCCCCAGTCAAATATAAGTGCTTCTGTTGTGAAGTTGAAGCATCTAAGAGCAACAACAGCTCAGCCAGCAAGTGATAGAGCACACAAACTCACAAAATGGGGCCACTGAGCGCTTAAGCGCATAGTTTGTAAAATTTGAATACATTTTTGCATAAATCACTCCCCACAGAGATCCAAACTGCCTCTGGAACCAACATCAGCACAAGAAATATGTGTCAAGAGCTTCATGAAATGGGTCTCCGTGGCCAAGAAGCTGCATACAAGCCTAACATTACTATGCACAATGACAAGCGTCGACTAAAGTGATGTAAAGCACATCATCCTTGGACTCTGCAGCACTGGAAATGGGCCCTCTAGAATGATGAATCACTCTTCACTACTGGGCAGCGTGATGGCCAAATCTGGATTTGGAGAAAGTTACCTTCCAGACTGTAGATTGCCTACTATTAAGTTTAGTGGCGAAGGAATAATGGGCTAGGGCTGTTTTTCAGGGTTTGAGCTAGGACCCCCTGACTCTACTGTAGTGAAGGGTACTGTTAGTGGAACAGCATACAAAGACAATTTAGACGTTATTCGCTTCAAAGTTTGTGACAACAGTCTGGAGAAGGGCTTTTTCTGTTCCAGCATGACTGTGCCCCTGTGCACAAAGCCAGGTTGTGACGGTAGTAGAACAGTCACCAGGTCTTTTGTCAGTGCGGGATCCGGAAGAACCAGCAGCTGGTTCAGCACTTGGGGAGAGATAGGTTTTGGCTGCTACAGAGCAATTGGACCAATTATTCAACCTTTTTCTTTCTAACGTTTTTTCTTTTTTGGCAGCTTTGGACTATGTACATTTTATGAGCCCTTGCCTATAATTACTATGCATGAATGTTTTCAGTAATTTATTGAATGCATCCTGTTTGTTGGAATGTGACTATTTTGTTTTGCTTGATTGTTCCATTTTATTTTTATAGAGTATTTATTCCATCATGACATTTTTTCACAGATTTTTGTCCTTTATCTCACCTGCAAATACTGGTGTATGGTTTTTCTTGCAATAAACACTGGTGATTTTGATTTTAAAAGACTTTGTACTTTATCTGGGTTTTGTGGTACCTTGCATGCCATCCAGCTATGAACTATTAGTGAACACTGACTGAAAACAATGTATCGTGACACAGGTCCATAAAGACATGATTTGATGAGTTTTGTGTGGAGATACTCGGGTAACCTGCACAGGATGCTCTCTTCAGACCTACTTCTTGTCCAATGTCAGTACCTGAGCTCCCAAATATTCTTTTAGCTGTATTATCAATAATTTCTAGACACACTCCAAATTCACGTGGAAAGCCTTTCCCAGAAGAGTGAAGGCTGCTATAGCCGCAAAGAGGAGCCACAGTAATGTCCAAGGTTTTTGCATGGGATATAGTGTGTTTAGAAGTACTTTCACATGAATTGGAAACAAGAGGAAATCCACAATTATCTTACTGTGCACAAACACCTGTAAAAATCCAAACTATAGTGAAGAAATTAGGCTCCTAGAAACACTGAATCAAACTAATGCATTCAGTCTCTGCTAGAAGAAATCTGTTACTACCAGACAAATGAAGGTCAGTCATTAAGTAAGAACGTAAAAAGTAAAAGCTGAGTCCCAACATCTTCTCATAAAGACCTATTCTGATTCATGTACTCTATGTGAGGGATTGACTTCTGATGAAGTTAGCAAATCAGCTAACCAAACTCTTAATTACAGTTGTACGCAGAAGCTTTTCAGCCAGACATTACCTTTCTCAATTAAAAAAGTTTCAGTAATGACTACCATTAGGATGACAGGACTTCAAACAATAGTATGGGGATTTTTTAGTACATGTGTTACCTAACAAATTAAAATGAAAATTACTTGTTTAGTGCTGCTGTGGCTTCATGGATTTAGCTTTCTTGTCTTATTCCTGTGTAGAGTTCTCTCCATGTCTTATATGGCTTTTAATCTGATTATTACAGTTATTGTCCTACATCTCCGAAGATGTGTATGGTAGGTGGACTGCAAACTCTATACTGGTCCCTGTATGTGTCACTGTGGGAGAACTCTGACCAGTTTCTTGCCTTGTACTCTTTTTATATAAATATGCACTAAAATATCCAATCCTACACTGAATTAAATGGGCCTGACAATGTATTAATGTATGTACAATACTTCTCCCTCCTAGTTCTCTGATGAATGGTCATGAAAGAGGGACAGGCTACATGATGTAAGAAGTGTTAAGTGAATCCTGTTACACCTTGGAACATTTTATTATCACCTCTTATTTCTCATTTGTAGTCAATATAAATTTATTTTGAAAGATATAAACTAAAGCATAACAGGATTTGTGTTAACACTAGAATTACCAGAGCCTACGAGAAAACTCGTAAATCCGGCCCACCTTAAATCCGCTCACACCTCTCCTTTTGTCTTGTAAATGTGCCGATTAAGACAAGCAGCCTGCTATTCCATCCCCCCACCATCGCAGAACGTTCACAAACTTCTCCCAGCTCGTGCTTTGTTTGATTATCTGGATGTGAAGTGCTGGAGTTTTAGAGTGGAAATAATAGATTGTTATTTGGAACACATGCATTTCATGTGTGTTCCATTTCTACAGTAATCTGTGTAAACACCTTGTTAAAACAGAAACTTTTTTCATATTTTAGTAATAAATGTTACAAAATGTAGGCATAAACTATATAATGTGTGAAGCTTGAAGTCCAAAGATCAAATAAACACTTTCACAAAAGGTTCAAGGACGATACAACAGCTTCCGTGGCGTAGCGGTAAGATTTGCTGACTTGTAATCAAGAGTCCCCGGTTGGATCTCCACTGCCTCCTATATCTGCCGTTTTCAGTAGTGAGCTGCTCTTATGGTTAATATTATACAGTACACACATACATTTGGTTTGCGTCTGTAACAGACCGTGCACATTTATAGTACTGTACTTGTAAAAGTTACCGTTTTTTTTTTTCACTTTTATTCTCTCAGTCACGATCACAATACATACCCTAGGGATCTGACGCTGTTAGTTTTTATTTGAAATTGGGAGTAACTGTATATGTGAGTGGTGTTTTGAGGCAATGGAACTGGACATTCTCTAATCTGGAGGGATAAAAGCTGACACACAAACGCTGGTGAATTTAAACCTGCAGGGGTAGACTCCAGATTTCCTGTGATCCTACTATGGATAAACAGTGAGCCCGGCCGGGACGCCCAGGAGGACCGGAGGAGGGCTTGTACCTCCTCCAGACCGCGAGGGGGCGACCGCCCTGGTTATGTTGGGGGCCACGGGTAAAGGGCTTGGAAGCCCAGCCCTGTAGGGACCCATGGCCACCGCCAGGCGGTGCCCCGGTGCCTGAATAACCCTGGAGCCCAGCACTTCCGCCACACCAGGAAGTGCTGGGGGGAAGAAGACAGGGGACACCCGGAAGGCTTCCGGGTGTGCAGCCGGCACTTCCGCCACACTGGGGCGTGTCTGCAGAGGAATGCCGGGAAGCAGCTAGAGCCCAACCAGGTTCCTATTTAAGGGGCCGCCTCCCTTCATTCAGGAGCGGAAGTCAGGTGGAAGAGAGACGGAGCTGGAGAGAGGAATGGAGGCGGCCAGGAGAAGGAAAGGCACAAAGGACTGTGAGGCCTGGACATTGGGGGAACGGTGCTGGAGGCACTGGGGTTGTGAGTGCACATAATTCTTGTAAATATTGTACATAATAAACAGTGTGTGGTGAAGCTAACGATGTCCGTCTGTCTGTGTCCGGGTTCAAGTCCACAACAGGTTTAGATAATGTATATATTGTTCTTAATCTCAGATGCTGTCTCTGTCATTTTGCGCCTGTCCATACACCTATTACATATTCTTGCTCTGTTCATTAAGGGTTTACTGTTCTTAATCATGGGCTATTCAAGTCTCACCACCCCAACTTTCACACTACATGCTTGTTTTTCTTTGTTTAACTTAATACAACTAAGTGAGGCCTGCACACTGGTTCAAGTCTAAGAGTCATGTTCTTCCTAAGCCCCCATTATTTTCATGATCACACCTGTCACAACACAGTAGAATCTATTTTCTGATTTTTGATACCTTTTTAAGCCTGCAGGTGGTAAAATTCTGCCTATAAATTGTATGTGCCTGAAATGTAATCAGAGATCAATATGGCTGGTAGAAAATAAAGCCCAGTATGGTAGATTTTTGAATGCAATATTGAAGGTATTCATTATAAGCATATTATCTTGGAGCAGGATATGTTGTAGACATTTTGAGAGGAGAAAAAAAAAACTCAAACCTTAAAATTCACCTAAATTTCATTTTAAATTGGCCCATTTTGGGCAATAAAAGGAAAAGATAAAAAGTGCTAACAATCAGCGCAGATTTGTTCAGTAGAAATGACATAGAAAATATTTTAAAAATTATAAAATTGTTTAAAATTGTTCATATTCAGTATCTGTTTTTCATTATGCTTGTTTTTATTAGACAAAAACAAAACCAGATAGTAAACCATGTAGCATAGTAAGCTTCCACCAACATTAAACTAACATTATATCCAAAACAACTAAGGGGCCTGAAACAAGCTAAGTAAAGCGAAGGCTAAAGAAGTTAATTAGCATCAAAAACTGGTCACAAATTAAGAAGATGGTTAGAATGAAAACCTGCAGCCACTGCGGCCCTCCAGGATTGGATTTTAAAACCCCTGATCTAGAAGAACCATAAAACCCAAAATCCCGATAGAAATACAGTGTAACAGCAAGCAGAGGCACCAGAAGATTCATATATCGCTAACCTCTTGGAATTATGGAATTAGTTTTGCTAGACAAACTTTTCAAGATTGGTTTAGAAGAGAGTTCTGTATGGCAAATGAATCTGGTTGAGAGGATGAGGGATTGTGAATTTAAAAAAAAGTAGCAAAAGGAAGCAATCAGTATAAGTAAACAGGAAGAATAGGAAGTAATGAAATAAAAGTAAAGCATCTTATTGTATGCAAGAAAATTGGAAGATGTGCTCTGTGGAGCTTCTTGTAGAGCTGTTCCCTGTAGCCCTTTTGGGAGCAAAGAGGCCAGATAGCAGCATGATTTTTTAAAAATAAATACATAGCCAAGTATATAATAAACCAATATATCTAAGTTATTCACATGTTACTTGCTCAGATATATGATGATAGTCACCTGATATATCACTTGACTCGCACTTACAGATCATACTTGAAGAACCTCTACTACGTCCTTCTGCACACACAAGAAAAGACCATTGAGACCATTTATGCCCACCATTAAAGACATCTTCATTAGGGGTTGCATCCACAAAGCCGACAACATAATCGTTCCCACCATTGCCACTGTCCCACTTCCATGTAACAAAAGATACTGTTACATCCGGACCAGTTCTGCCAGATTATGAAACGCATTCTACCCCTTAGCTGTACTGCCTCTCTGTTGCAAAACTGCACTCGGATTGGCTGCTAGTAGTTTATTTATAAGCAAAGTATCTGTTACAATTGTTAGTATTATTATTAGTTGTTGTTGTTGCTATTAATTATTATGACCTATTTCAAATTATTACTACTTATTCTTTCATCTATTATCTATTTATTTATCTACCTATTATGGTATATTATATTTCTTTACTTGTCTAGCACTTGTCCTGTGTTTATGTAAATGTTGCACGACAGTCCCTTGTCATGTCACTATATACTGCAATACTGGATATGGACAGTATGACATAAAGTTACTTGACTTAACTTGAACAATTGTGATCACTTTACAAATGAGACTCTTCAGTGGCTTTCCTGTTAATTAGAGCTCAATGTTTGATAAGTCATATGATGGATAATGCACACAAAGCTCTCACTAAAAGGCTAGGTGGAGGAGGTTGTGTTGGTTTATCAAGCAAGGCAGTTCAGACAAGGAGGAGGTGGTGTTGGTTTATAAAGCAGGGCTGTTAAGAGGAGGAAGTGGTGTTGTTTTATCAAGAAAGACAGTTCAGAAGTGCAACAGAACTTCAACGTATTTTAAGTTCAGGCTCTATAAATGAATTAGCTGCAGGTTTAAAAAGTTTAACTAAATTTTCTCAGTAGACAAGTTACTACGGTAAGGAATCTCATTACAAGCTAAAAGTTACATCAAGCTTTTTAATTACACAATGGCTGTGCAAAGAGAAACAAGATGAAAAGCCTGTCAGCATTGCCATCAAGTCTGAACAAGTATCTTCCAGGGCCCTGTTACGCACACTCCCACTTCTTGTCATAGTGTCACTTTAGATATAAACTGCACTGTTTTTGAGTCAATTCATTTGTTAGTTACTTAAGGAAGCTAAGACCATTAAACTGCCCCCAGTTATGGCTTTTATACTCCCAAAGAATGGAAACATTTAGGAATGGTCATGAGTGGAAACACAAACTCAAAAATCACCCGTGCCAAGATCAGCATGGTGGTATAATTAGTCATTAGGTTTATCATGACGTGTATAGTAAGACCAGTGTGTCACCTTAACAGTAAAATTTTTATCCCAGCTTCTACAAAATTCTGGTAATGAAATAAAGTTGATATTGCTTTTTAGAATAAAGCAGAAAATTGACTCATGAATTTAAAGTCACACAAAGCAAAAATGCACTTAAAAATGGAAAAATTGAAAAAGCAATTCTGACAGGCATCCAACAAACACCAAAATAAACATTGTGCCTTGTTCTCTGATGAATACAAACGTTGCTTATCATATGTATAAAATTAAGTCTTTTTTCTGGATTCATAACACCATAAAATGAGTATTGAGTAATTACAATCTGGCTCAGTAAAAAGATCGATCATTTTGGCAAATGTTTTGTTTCTTCCTTTTCTAATAACATTTTAAACTTTGTGCTTAAAAACAAATGAAATAAAAACATTCTTGGCAATACATATGTAACTACTACATTTTTAGGCTCACAGTTGTCAAACTGTTCCTTACCACCAACTACTGCAAATGACCACAATACTAGACCCATTGGATGTATTTGTAAAGCTTTCTGCTATTGTCAAGTTTGACTATTCCCACCCTAGGAAAGAGGAGCATCAGTAATTAAGACTTAAATCTAATGTGTGTGTCTCTGTGTTTTTAACTGACCATTATTTCAGTAATATTTTTAACCTTGTGCTCCTATGGATTAAGTATGATCTTAAATCTTCAGGCAAAACAAAAAAATAAAAATGCATATCTACATTAAAGTGCCACAGAACTAGAAATATAAATATCCTCATTCACATGTATCACCTGTATGTCCAACATCCATCCATCCATTATCCAGACACCATACATAAATCAGTTTATTTTATGTACCCATATTTTTAAGAAAAAAGGACAATTTGTGCTAGCAAATACAAGTGCCTACATCTATCAGCTCGTTGATATAGGATATCACACTTTATTAGACAGAATTTAATATGTCCCAAGAAGGAAATTTGGCTTTTTACAATAAGCTCAATAAATAAACACGTATATACATAAATGTTATAAAAATTACAAAGAAGGATTACTTGGAAAAAAAGATAACTTCTAACTTGGCTAAAGATATAAAAAAGAACAGTCATCTTCACAGTGAGGCATTACAATGGCGTATTGCCATTGGTATAAATGTGCCCCATTAGCATTCTCTTAAACAGGAATGATGGAATTGCTTTGAAGGACAGTATCTCCAGAGAAACTGGTGACAGAAGGCGCTTCTTCAAAAGCCTCAATTTAAAACATTATCCTCTGTCTGCCAACTACAATAATTTAGACAACAATCTGAACGAGACATTTCTATTATATTTTCTTTTAAGGCTGTCATAAATTACTTGAAAGATCACTGCCAGAACTCTGTACAGCAGCAGTCTGAATACTACTGAATACTTAATTCAAACTGAAAAAACACTCATTGACACCAGTATAAGATAATCTTATGTGGTATAAATCACACATATTATCGTTTCATTTCATGTGTTGTTCACAACTTAGCTGTATCAAAAAATGTAATAATCTGGGAAACAGTCACACTGTTGAGCTTCATGATTCACCAAAACCAAAGCCCCGTTTCAGAAAATACTAGTCCAAATACTAAATGTAGAATAACTTTTTCTTAATTTCTTTTCCTAAATGTATTCTGTGATTATTGGAGTTTAAAATAAATTTACATTTAGTTGAGAATCCCATCATTTTTTCTGATGTATATAATTGCAAATACAGGGCTTATAACAATTTAGTAAAGGTTTTTGATACCCTGTTAAAAGTACTGCAAGTCAACCTGATTTTACCACATTCTCCGACACTTCAAAAATTAAAATTTTGGAGGAGAACTCAAATTATTAAAAATCCACAAATCATCCAAAAGTAGTAGTTTGGAGATTGGATACTGACCCTGGTAATACTTACAAGACAAAATGCCAAGAATTTCTCCTTAATACTTAAACTAATAAAGCTGAATAAAAAGATCAGTTACATTCACTCTCAAAGAATATGCTGCATTTTATTTTTTAAGCCAAAACCTTTCTGGTTCCCATACACTGTGAATCAAACTACATCTGCTTTGCTGTACATGGAAAGCAAGAATCTTACTTGTTTCTCACTGACTCAAAGTTATGTATTGCCTATTAACAGCCACTCTTGGTAAGAATGAATAAAAATGGGAATCTGGATTATTCATAGAATGCAATAACTAACTAAGTATAAACAAATATGAAACTACATACAGCAATGAAGAGCTATGTGCAAAAAGTATAACATTAACAAAACAAAACAAAACAAAAAAAAACAACAGTCAGGCGATGAGGGAGCCAGGACTACTCCAAACTATTTGGAGGGGAAAACCAATCATCTGGGTTATGATGCTGTGGCACCATCTGTCAGGCAGTGAAGGGGATTATAATCTTATTTTGTTATTTCAACCATAAAAACAAAACATGAAAAAGAAACAGCTAAATTCCGTGGGAAAGAAAAAAGCAAGAGCAGAGAAGAAGTAAAGTATACCTATTAAAAATGTTATGTCAAAGAGAAGCTACTGCTAACAGCATCTGGAATAACTCAGGTCTGCCAATCAACATTTCAAACACTCCGAAGAAGCCAAGCCATTTCTGTTGGCGTAATACATTTTCTAAACATGTAAAAGAAAACAAAATACACATCCAAGCACACAATAGCCAACAGCACCAAACTCCTTATTATGGATTATCTTTAGGGGATTAATGTGAACAGCAGCACCTACCACAAGTCATAATCTGTCAAAGACTGTCGTAACTGTGAAGATTGCTCTGTTTTCAAACTCATAGGTAGGCCTAAATGATTTGAAAAACTAAAATAAAAAGGCAGAAAAATACAGAAAGCTAAAAAAAGGCTTTAACTTCAGCATTTCTCATTTGTTATAGAGGCAAACTACCTAAGTATAGCATGAAACCTGAAACTAAGTCACCACCATATAAGAAAAGCTTAAACTGAAATGAAAATTCTTCAACACCAGTGTTGCCAGTCCTATTAATGGGTAAAGTGTTTGGCAATGGTCAATTTAAATTTTAAGAAAATCCTTTATCCTACTCTTGTTTTAGACTAATCCATATGTTTCTCTAAATCGTATACAGTCACGTTTTTACACTAGATTCTGATACTCTTCAAAGATGCACCCACTCTTGCTCATGTCATTTATTCTTTGTGTAACCATAATATGAAAACTAAATTATAGCCTAGTAACATCTGAGTCCACAAGGGGTCTCCCTAATACCAAAAGTGGGAACACCACTTCCATTTATATCACATAAGTGATATAAGGTGGGTATAGACAAAAGAACTTGGGAAGCAGCTGGTCAGCTAAACCCTGCAATGACTACCAAGTCTCATTATCCCAAAATGCCATTAATTTACAGCAGGTTTCTGTTTAGATTACTAGAGTTCAGTAACCATACAAAAAAACAGTATATGTAAAAATACATATACATCATGAAATGATGTTTTTAAAAACAACTATTTGTGAGAACAGGGAGCAATTGCCCATAAATGGAATAAAAACAGCATTTTGAAAAGCCAAAACTTAAAAACCAAGCACTAACAAATGATCAAGAAGGCAATGTCAAGTACACTAGGCCAAGTCACAGCAAATGTGGCAAGCATCATTGGTATGCCTGCAATAAACAATTACTTGTTTCTTTTTTCCAGATGTTTCAAGTACTCACCCTATCTTTATCATCCACCACATCACATAGAACGTCATCAAGGTCTAGGATGCCTCCCTCACTGTGTTCCAGACGATGAACATGCAGCCAGTAGCCAGGATCCTGCACAAAGAAGAGAAAGATGAGAATTAGTGAATAATTCACTTTTAAAAAAGCACAGGGTATCATGGATGTATTACTATTACAAAATTCATGCTTAATGATCAACCACAGAGCAACGAATGCTGATTCAATGAAGACAATGACAGGATCACATAAGATGCATGACCAAGTGAAATGTGTTTTATTTTGCAGGGATGTCAAATGGTTTGGTTTACAAAGGCCTCTGTATTTAAATGAAGAAAGTCTGGTCTGACTTCAATCCATTATTAGACATTAGTAACAGATATAGAAAAAAATTGAATATTACAAAGATGTAAAAATGTTTGAGATCCAGATCTTGCCAATGTGACACCACAAATATGAGTATAAGGGATAAGCATGACCATATGCCATGGACATAAGAAAGAAGCATCAAAGAGAGGGAAGGAAATTACTCACAGAAAAAGTTGGTATTTAAATTCAAGGCTTTTCATTTCATTTGAAATGAAGCAAAGGAACCACTGGGACGGGAGACATAAAGCGCATGAAAACAAGAAGTGGAAGATGGCAAATATAAAGAATAATGTAATTAATAAAACCATTTAGAGAATATAGTGTCTTTCATACTGAACACCATTAGACAATTAATTTGTATTGATCAGGTTTTCTAATTGTCTGAACTGAGACAGACAAAAATGTCAAAAATAAGCATAAACTGAAGTACTAAAACACCATAATACTAAGTATAGTACCAGAAATGAAACTGGGTTATATTCCTGTTTATCAGTGTTTGTGATATGTATATTTATAATGGTGATACTATGCTGCAATGGCTGTAAATGCTACCACATAAATCCAGAGTTCTAGACTCTACAGTACTGGCCTAAACTTTGCTTGCGAAACATTTTCATGTCTCCTTGTGCCTGCAATATTATTTCTTTGAGCACCCCTGATTTACTCCCTAATTTTAGAGATTTGTATGGTAGGCTGATCAGTGTCCTTAATTTGGCTCTGTATTAGTTATCATAAATATCAGAATGTGCCCTGTGATGGACTTATGCCTAAAGCTACCAGGCTAGACACCCACCTCCATAACACTGAGGGAGAAAAAGAAACAAAATAAAAAGTGTAGTTTTGACCTTATATGTTCTAGAAATTTATTATGGAGCTTGACTAAATTAATAAAAAGAAGCAAACTTTAAAATTAATTAATTTGATCTTCTGTAGTTTCTACTTATATGACTTCTTACATTGAATAAGTTACTTATCTGTTAAGGTTATATTGAGTTGTAAAGAAAGCAACAAAAGAAGTATCGTCTGTGTCCAGCACATGGCTTCCCCCTATATAAAGCGATAATTGTGGTAACAAAATACTGCAGACCATTTTTTTATGCATATAATGAAATGGAAGAATGAAACAATGAATATTCACCTTCCCCAGTTGTGGTCCAGCTGGGCCACAAACGTGTGCAAAAAGGCAAGCTCATTACCTTTGTAGGGCAAGGTCTAAGAGAGGAATTTTACTTAAATTAAATAGACTCCGGGAATTTCACAATGCTAGTAAATAAACCAAGTTTCACTCAAACTGAAAGGTCCAAAAACTCACACTTGATGTATGTTGGTCAGACATGCAAATGAAACAATTAAAGACAAAGTAATCAGATCTACGATTTGGCAAGGATTAAGAAGCACTAGACATCGAAAAACATTAGCCAACAAATAGCAACAAGCAAGAATCTTTACAAACATTCAAAAGTTCCTCAAAAAACATTGGAGAATGATGAAAACCAAATAATACAGATGGGAAAAAAAGCAAGGAAAGAGTGTTCACAGCAGCTCACACAAGTTAATTTCATACCTGTTTAACGGTGTCAGACAAGCTCTTAATGACATTGTATTCAGCCTGACTTCAAAACTGAGTTTTATTAAAACATAAAACTGTTTCAGGAAGGTTTTGTTGTTTGAAATCTTTAATTTCCACAGAAATAACTATAAATTATAAAAAGGTACACATCCACTAACTTTATATTTGTGTTTCTTCTGTTCCTGGCCTGAATTATTAAAATGACTTATACTACACTTAAAGCTGACGTGCTTACCTTACACTGAGAATGATAAAATGAGGAAACTCCTCAGGCTGAGATGCAGTCAAGAGAAAAGTGAAGCCTCAGGCTCTGACAGAATTAATATCTCTTGGTGCTATATGTCCAAATGTCACTAAGCACAATCCCCACCCACTCACATAGACACTAAATAAAACAATTGACAATACTGGCAGAAAATTTAAAACAAGCTGGCTGTGTTTTGTGATTCCATTGAAACATGTAAACATGCTGCGGAAATTATTCTTTTGCTTTGCTTCAGAGATGTGACTCGTCTCTAAAGATTTGGTGAATACTCAGCAAACAGTCATTTCAAAGGGGTGGAGTTGTGATGACAAAAGTGCAACCCAGCAGTGGAAAAACTCGATAATCCCCAAAGCTCAAGCATGGAGACTGCTTTGGAACAGGAGATCCTGCCAGCAGCTGACTACATTGCATAAAGAGCAGCATCAAGACATCAACGACTTCTTTAAAACCTCTAATGAAAAATGGGGAGTAATGACAGACTGTACTTGCAAACATTAAGGTTAAAATTCTGAAATTATAAATTGATTAAATGCAAAATAGCAAAAATAAAACCAAGAATAAATAAGTCTCAGCATCCATCTAATTTTTAATCCACTTAGTTCATTGGAAGGAAGAGTCCAGTAGAAAGTTGTAGCAAACCCTGAAAGAGATGAGATACTTGTCCATCATAGGACACACTCATGCAAACATTAACACCCACTAGCACCAGGTCAGTTTACACTAGTTAACAGAACATGTATATCTCTAAATTAATCATCAAAAAACTCAGTGAAAATAACCACCCACTCATTTTCTTAACCCACCAGTTTAATCAGGCTTGCAGAGATATGAAGCCTATCTTTTCAGTATTGGGTACATGGCAATGGTCAATAAAGGGTAAGCTGCCACTTATATTTCAGGGCATACAAGGATCCACACTCGTTTATTTTATATCAACAGTTGATCTAACCTTAACATATGTCAGCAAGTAATGTACAAGCTAAACAAAAATTATAATGGAAAACCCATAATAAAATAAAAACTAGTCAAACACAGCTCCTAAAAATGTGTACACAGTACCATTCATATACTAATATCTTTTCAATAGTTTTTATTTTATACATACACACACAAATACAGTATATATAGTACCTGCCAAACAATACATGTTTCACCCTAATTGGGGCTCCTCAGGTGTATGCACCTTGTGCTTCACCTTTGCGGGGATGGAACCTCAAACGTCAGCGCCTGAGGAAAAGCCTAGTCGTTGTGCCATGGTGACTGGTTCGCTTACTTGACAGGGTGAAGATCGGAGTATTACATTCATAGGTCTGTTCACAATCAGATCATAGGCACCTAATACAAAGAGCATACCTGATGAGCCCCAATTACAGTGAAACATGTGACGTGTACTCTTTGTATTATTTGGCTGGTACTATATAACATGCCTACGATCTGCTTCACGCAACTGAGGGAGCATGGCTGATGTTTGCCGACTGGCAGACCAACCACAAACATTACCTGATAGGTGACCACCCAAATAATCAGATTGCGAACTGACAGCAGTATTCCCTTTACATAGACAACTTAAACATTAATGTAATCAAATCAAATATAAAACCAATGCTATTTGCCACTGTCAGGGCATTAACAATTCATCTAGTTTGTTATAGAAAAACAAGTTACCCTTAGAGTCCAGAGCCACGGTCACAACATTATAACAGGCACCTTCCGAGCAACAGCAAGTTAGCATTTCTAAATCTGTTTTCTTTTTTATCTGAACAGATACCAGCAGAAACATTTTCTTTTATCAGGGAGCAGCATAAAAAGTCTATGATCAGTAGCAACTCTTTGACAGCTAATATTTTTTAATGGTTTCACACGTAAATCAACATAAAAATTTCTGTCCCCCCTGGCCATTGGACCTTACTCTTATTCGATGTTAATTAATGCTGATTTATTTTGTTTTCTTATTGTGTCTTTTATTTTTCTATTCTTTATTATGTAAAGCACTTTGAGCTACTGTTTGTATGAAAATGTGCTATATAAATAAATGTTGTTGTTTGTTGTTGTTGTAAAACGTCTGTTGCTGCCTGTTGTGCCTGCTGTCAGCGCCTGTTTGCAGTTTGTGGCAGCAGCGACTGCACAGGGACTTCAGTCACATTCCTGCTCGTTGGCCAGCAGGAATGCTCGGTGGGCTGGCTGCCTAGTTGTCTTTGTGAGACAGGTGCCCGGGGGTGGCAGTTGCAGTGAGACGCAATATGGTTTGTACTTCCTGCCATCATAAGTTTAGCATCACGATCAGCTGTGGACAGATCAGCTGATGCTAGTACCTCACTTTCGTTTTTGATCTACATCTCCAGATCACTTGCATCAAAATCGTAGTCTGACAAATCAGAGTCCGATTCAGCGATAATACAAAAAAAAGTCATTGACGGATTATTTTGCTTTGAGAATTCACTTTGGTATCTCTCCACATGGCATTTTAGAAGTTGTTTCCTCTTTGCTACTCATGCACACACAGGGAATTGAGGTCAAATCAACAAAGCTAACTTTCCTTCTAGTAAAAGCATATCTAAAAGCTCTGTAACAAGAAGATCACTGATCTATATCGATCGCTAGCGAGATTGAGGCTTTCAAAATAATAAATAATAACAAAAACTGCATTAACAAGAGATAAAGTAATTGTCGGCGTTAATTACTTAATGCGTTAACATGATAATAATGCATTAACTTGCCCTGCCCCTCTATATATATATATATATATATATATATATATATATATATATATATATATATAGCAAGAAAGACAGAGCGAGCACATGCACACGTAGGCATTCAATAATAGATATGAGCACTGTATATGTGCCATATATAGCTCAATGTGTACTGACTCAGCTGGGTAGGTATGTCAAATGTCAAGTAAGTGCAATTGCCCTTTATGATCTTCTATATGTTTGCCTAGATTCCAAATCGGACTAAGTTTGGCCCTATAATCAGAATGAAGTTTAAAGTATTCAGGTTCTAGATGTACATCATTACATAATGAAAATTCCAGGAAAACTTTTCTAGAAAGGTAATGCTATCCGCCTGTCCATACAGGGATAAGGAGGCAAACCTTAGGCTGTATTGCTTTACTGAACCACAATATAAGATAAACAAATAAATAGTAAAAGATTTTTTGACAATAGGTAAGATTTCCTGGAGTGGCCACCATAAAAAAAAAAAAAACCTTCAAGAACAATGAGTACAGGTTTTCATACAGTCAGAAAAAAAATATAAGTAAAATTGAAAAATTTAAAGTCCTTTGTTGCTTTGGTTAAAGTCAGTGTTATTCCACCATCAGAAAGACACTGAGTAAAAAAGATCGATGGCAGGTTAGGAAGGTAGAAAGCATTCCTTGCTAATAAGAACACAAGTAACTCTCCTCAGTGGATTGGATGATATTCAAAAGTTCTTGAACCATGGAAAGAGATTTCAAAAGTGAAGCTTTTTACCTGATATTATCTAGAGAAATTTAACCCTGCATACCAGCGTTCAAACACTATAGTAGCATAACTATAATTAGAGAATGACCTGGACAATGTGTTATTATTAAATGAGAGCATGAATTCTACTCTTTATGTGAAGATACTTGAGAGAACTTGTATGCTCCCTGTTCACTTGAAATTGAAGTGTATTGTGCCTGTAAACAAGACGATGACCAAAAAGAATACATGAAAGTCTACTTACAATTTAAAAGTCAAAATTCTATTAAAAAATCATCCCCAAATATGTGAAAAACTAATAAAGAACTATAAACACACTTGGCTGCACTTTTGCAGTCAAAGGTGATGTAGCCAGTTATGGAGTGCAAAGAAGAAAATGGTTTTTCACAAAGAGCATTAAGCAAATCCTTTGTTACAACATTAGGATGTCAAAAAAACAGATAACATCTTCTATAAAAAGTATGAAATAATACAGAACATTTACACACAAGTAAATATGTTTCCTAAGCAGACACAAATCTTTGAAAGCCTACAGCACGGTCAATAAAATAGTCAAGTCATCTCTTCAGGACTGATTGCATGGCAGCACTTTGCAAAGTTACATTAAGTTATTCACTAACAGCTACAACAATTGATTAAATGTTACAGAAATCCAATGCATTTACTATGACTTTGAAAAAGGGAACAGGCAATGTGAAGTCATAAGGTCAATGTGGTGCTGACATGAGAGAGAACAACAATGGATTCCAAATGGTTTTTTTAAATTGTTACAGGGTCCCAGTCACATGAACAACCAGCATAAAAAGGTGGACCTTTAGGAATGACCTTAACAGCCAGAAAAGCTGGGAGGAAAAAGATGAAGAATCAGTTACAATAATTTTAAGCGTCCCATGGGAGTACCAGAGCTAATAAAGCATAGTTAAGACATTAGCCCATACTGCTCAAACTTCTCAAAAGTGTTAGTCAAAAACAGTATCAGTGCTAGAAAAGTGACAGGTAAGCCACAACCACCTCAAGCAAGGAGAGAGGTAAAAGATACTGAAGAAATGCAGATCTAATAACGCTTGCCTCCTCTAACAACGATGTGATGAAAGCCTACAATGAGGACAGGAGGATCCCACATAGATGAAAAAATGCAGGAGAATAGCACTAGAGATCCAGACAATCAGTGCCACTGCCATAGTTTTAGTAATCAAGCCATACTGATGTAACTTAGTTGAAAAGTAATTCAAACTACTGATCCAGCAGCACATTAGTGGAAGAAAGAATATCATTGATATATTCTCTGAACCATTCACTGCCAAAAATGCATTGTCAAGTTTAATAATCAAACACTGGGCAGCTGCATTTCCACATCTCTTCCCCATTTTCTAGATTTATACTGATCTTATTTTCTGTACTAATTAATCTTTGTGATATTTTTGAAACTAACAGAACGAACAAGACAGCCAAGACTTCATTTTCACTAATAACATCCTCTTATTTTCCTGCTTTTAAGAAGGGCAAGAGGAATCCACTGGGGAAAAAATGACCCAATTAGTTTGTCTTACATCCACTGCACTCAAACGACATTTGTGCACAGTTTGAGTTAATGTGCAGGGGGGTGCATCAATTATGACCTGGGATTAAACAGACAAGATAATAATCTACCTTGGGGGAGGTGGGTAAGAGGGGCAATGTGGCAAACAAAGTAGCATTTTGAAATGGAAAAGTAAAAGACAATACCAGGTGTAGCATGGCCATGGAAAGCTTCCGAAGACTATGATTCCCCAGAAGCAGCTCCAGAGTTTATGGACAGTGAGACTTGTCCTAGAAAGAGACTGGCATTTCCTTAGATCAATTTCAGGAGTTAGCCAGGGTCCTCGTCATAAAAAACCTAATATACAGACTATGCATCAAGTGTTTCCTCCAGAATGACTCTGTGTGTTGACAAAAAAATGAAGTATACAAGAACCAGCACCATTCATTTGCAGTACAGGATGACAGTTGAGTAAATACGGAGAATTAGGTGGTGAATGAATAACATGCAAGAATAAACTAAGCCTTGCTTTCACTATATCTTTGCTTTAAGACTCTGATGCCAATATACATTTAATAATGTAGATATATATGATACATTGTTCAAAAAAGTACACAATCAAGTTCCCCGTACATTTTTTTTTACTTTCTCATATAGTATAGGGAAAGTATTGTAATCGTCCAAAGATTTGATGTATAGATTTTGATGGATCTCAAAGTTTTAGACCTCCCTGACTTTCTCTTATACAACGTATAGGGAAAGTATTGGAATCCTCCACAAATTCCAGTTTGAGATTTTGATGAATCTTGACATTTTAGACATCCCTAAGTCCAAAAATACCATATGTGTGTGTGTATGTAAACACAATAACTCGAGTATGTTTTAACTTACGTCAACCAAATTTTTCATACAAGTGGTACTTTACCTTTAATTCATGCAGCTGCAGAGTCAGATTTATTCAACTTTACGTATGCAATAAATGTTCAATATATTATTAATTTGATATAATTTGTTGTTGATGGTTCTTTAACGTACACAACATAAAAATATAATCACTGTCTTGTGGTTTACTCCTCAAATATCCATACCCATATCTGAGTATATGAGGAAGTCTAATTATTTGTATGCAGTAGTTTAAATAAAAATGGCTCTTTAAATAAATTCACTTTTAAGTATGTAATACATAACATTTCTTACTTTAGAGTATATAATTATACTGCATAAAGGTAACTTGTATTCACAGAGTAATGTAGCTTAATTTTTGCTCATACCACATCTGTCCTTAGAAGGAACACTGGATACAATTACTACAGTTTAGCTGCAGAAGATACCTAACAAGGCAGTGCATTTATTGTATATGCTGATAAGCGATTTTCGCAATCTTTATGTGTAGGAAGACACTTGTAAAATCACTTTACAATGTTTGTATATTTGCAATTAAATACATCCATCCATCCATCCATTATTCAACCCGCTATATCCTAACTACAGGGTCACGGGGGTCTGCTGGAGCCAATCTCAACCAACACAGGGCACAAGGCAGGAAACAAATACCCAGGCAGGACGCCAGCCCACCACAGCAATTAAATACAAACATCATTCAATGGTAGCTATTATTTACAGATGCTAAGGCCACTACTGTGTAATGCTTGATTAATTGATTAATGCTTTCAGTTTGTTCGTAATGCCATAGCAGCTCTGCTTCATGTTTACCACCCAAAGCTTGTAAATGTATATAGGTACAAAGACATCTAACTTTATCCCACAATGCAACTCACTTTCCTAATAGTTTCAAATATAAAAAAAAAAAAACAGTAACCATGTTTATGTACTTGTATATTGGTCTGTCTCATAATCCTCTCCGTCCTCACAAAAGGTACTTAAACCTCATTAATCTGACAAAGCTGTTCTCACTACTCATCTATGAAATGCTAACCACACAAGTCAGACAAGGCTGCAGACCATCTCTATATATGCAAATATAGGTTTGATGAAACCAAAATTATTGTATCACCTACAAAGAAGCTGTAATGGAGATTTAATCCTGTAGTTGTAATTATTGTCATGACTATTGTGAAATTGCTACTTGCATGTCCAAACAACATACACCACGTTTTCAAACTCCCATTCACCTGTGCCATCATAAATGAGAATGTATTTAAAAAAACAAAACATAATTTTTTTTAGACACATTTGGTTTAGACAGACACTGTGAGGCAGCCCTTGTAATATATCAGTGAAAAAAATATTCCAAAGTTGGTATAGCATAATCAGTGGTGATACAGACTAGTCCTGTCTACTAGGTTTGTAGCTAGGCACTGTTGCTTTGAACACCTGGCAAAGTCACTAAATAATGTACTAACAGTGTGGATACTTGATATTTGCCAAAAACAACAAAAAAAAAATAGTTCTGGTGCACCCCGGTGCTTACCTTTACGAACCTGTTAACTTAACTAACTAAAATCAACAATCCAGCGGTATACTTTTTAAAAGCTGTTCACAATCTAAAGGGTTACATGGGTAGGGTTCCACTGTTCTCTGGAAAAAAAAAAACCTCAAATAGGTATCCATGACATTTGACAGTTGGTATTTGGCATGGAGCAAATAACGGCGTAATACATGAGGGACATTTTCTTCAAAGTCAAGTTATAAATGCAAGAACACTTTAACATTGGTTTCATGTAAACACGTAACCACATGGCCTTTGTTTTTCAGTGTATAGGGGATTGAATGCAAATACAATTATTATGCATCTCCAAACTAAGAAAAAAAAAAGACTTTTTACAAAACCTTTGTTTTACTATTGTTTTCTGATTGAAGTTGTTTGTTTAAACTTGAATGACACAGAACACAGTGCATACCCAACACAAAATTATGCACAGCAAAATACAGTATTTAAGTTAAATCATATTGACCATTGCTGAACTGCTGTGGACTAAATAGCTACAAAATGGATGGCGAGTGTATCAATATCTCACCTTGACCTCTTTGGCACATTATAAGTTGTCATGGCACCATAAGCAGAGAAAGTAAATAAATAGCATGTAAGACAACTAGGTGGGAACATCTCTCTTAGCTGTATTCAGGACCCTTTACTACTACTGAACTGTATTCTACCTGTACCTTAATGTACATCACAATATTTATTTAATAAAAAAAAGCAGTCCAGACTTGTCTGGTCACATGTGGCCATTTCATCTTAATTGGGGGCAAAGGTAGAGATTTCTGTCCTATGAACACACAGTACAGTAGCACAAATGTACTGCCCATGGGTTGCTGACAAAATTTGCAAGTTATTATGTCAAATACATTTACCACTTAGTGAGGAGAGGAGAGGTTGGGAGCATGCACTGATACACAGCGTGTTGCTGCACCCACTAGAGATACAGTACATAACTTTTAGTATTGTCTCTATTTTAAGGTTATGTGTAGATGTTGTACAAAGAGGTAATTAGTAACTTCAAAACCAACACCGGGTAGATGCCAACAGCTCGACACACTGATGCCATAAGTCTGGTACATTGTGCCTTGAGGAACAAAGTGACCCTTATTGGAAATTTATTTTCCCCCTAATGCAAATGTGGAAATGTCATCTCAAATTGTAAACATTTCTTATTTATAAATGTTTTATTCTATGACTTGCTTTTACCACCAACGCAACACAACAGCTGCTGTTTGTTGCCTTTCCAATCATAGAAAAACACAGTTACCAAACAGTACACTGAGACTTGACAAATAGTCAATCCACCTGGCACAACATTGTAGATGATAGATGGCAGGAAACTTCATCATAAGAGAATTTAGCTTTTCGCATGAGAAATGCTGGATTTGAAATGGTTGACTTTATAATAATTTAAAGGCTGAGTTAGTGCATAAATACAGGTTTAATAATTAATGACCTAGGTGTGGACAGAATGTGCAAGGACACACTACTTGTTGCCAGAATATCACTCTGCCATTCAAATAATTCAAGTGGGTAAAAAAACTACCGTTAATTTATTCTACAGAAAATATGTATGTGTATATACTCATTAAAATTGTACATAACAAGCATTATGTTTTCTGCTATCACTCCTTATTTAGCCTATAGCAACTTTCTATTGCAACTTTGTGCTTTCATGCCATTACATTTTTCAGGATAAAAAGCCATCTCTTTTTGCTGTGCCATATTTAGACAATAAACACTCAGTGGCCTCTTTATAAAATTACTGTATTTAGTATTGCTCAGGAAATAGCCTAAATTCTTTGAGGCATAAATTCAAAAGGGTCCTGAAACATTTCTTAGGAATTCTTGTCAATCATGACTCAATAGCATCATGCAGTTATTGCTAAGTTTTCTCAAATACACCCATGTTGTGAACAGTATCATCATGATAGTGGAATCTGCTTGAGATTATGCCATCCTTGGAGTACAGAATATTATAGAACAGGCTGGGTATAAAAGGGTGCACATGATAAGCACTGCTTTGGTGCATTGTGGTACTCAAATGATACGGAGTTGCTATTAAGAGGCCTAAAATATTCTCCACAAAATTACATTGCCACCACTAGACAATACTAATTGACACTGAACAGCACAAATCCATAGGTTCAATGCTGTTTACACCAAATTCTGACCTTACAAAACTTCATGTGCAAACAGAAATTACTACTTTCTCATCTGTCAGCCAAAAATGGTGGGAGTGAAACTCAATGTAATTTTCTGCTACCCTGCTTCCAAGACTGATGTATTGTTCATTCAGAGATGCTCTTGTGCACAACACTATAGTAAAGAGCTGTTATTGGAGCATTTATGGCCATTCAATTAGCTTGAACAAGTTTATCCATTTGCCTCTATAATTAAAGAGGTGTTTTACACACAGAGCTAACTACTCACTAGATGTTTTTTTTTTTTTCGTTTATTACACCAAAGTTTGTACAGTCAAAAACTGCAGTGTGTCAGAATCCCACTACGTTTACGATGCTGGAGCCAGCAAGTTGGGCAGCAACAATCACAGCAACAATCACAGCATAGTCAAAAATACTTAGATCATGTATCTTAACCACTTTAATATTTAGTCAAACAACTAAGCATCTTCACCATATGTGTCTAAACTGGCCCTGCTTGATAACCAAAAAGCCTTTCTTTTATACATTAAAGATACATTTTAACAACTACATGCCAAATGTAGACTTCGGTTTAATTTTACAAAAATAATTACCCTGTTGCTCAGTGGAGTGTTAAATTGTGCTGTACTTCAGTATTCACAGCCTGCCTATTGAGTGCTACACAAGGTAAATGTCATCTGTAGAGACCAGAATTTTCTTTAAACAATTTTTGGAAAGAGTGTTCATCAAACTGAATTACTGAAATCTACCTGTACAACAGAAGCCAAGTCTTATCCAATTAATATATAATTTATAGAAAACATAACATTTCAAGGCAAACATTATTGTATAATAATAATAATACATTATATTTAATAGGATCCTTTCTTAGCACTGATGTCACATTACAAAGAATTATACAACAGTCTTCTTTTTCTTTCGGCTGCTCCTGTTAGGGGTTGCCATAGCGGATCATCTGTTTTCACATCTTCCTGTCCTCTGCATCTTGCTCGGTTACACCCATCATCTGTATGTCCTCTCTAACCACATCCATAAACCGTTTCTTAGACCTTCCTCTTTTACTCTTGCCTGGCAGTACTATCCTTAGCATCCTTTTCCAAATATACCCAGCATCTCTTCTCTGCACATGTCCAAACCAATGCAATCTTGTTCGTCTCAAAACCGTCCAACTTGAGCTGACCCTCTAATGTACTCATTTCTAATCCTGTCCATCCTCATCACATCCAATGCAAATCTTAGCATCTTTAACTCTGCTACCTCCAGCTCTGTCTCCTGTTTTGTGGTCAGTGCCACCATCTCCAACCCATATAACATAGCTGGTCTCACTAGCATCCTGTAGACCTACACTCTTCTTCATCCTGCCTGCACGGTCTTTTTTACCTCTCTTCCTCAGTCCACGTTACTCTTTATTGTTGATCCCAATTATTTAAACTCATCCATCTTTGCCAACTTTGCTCCTTGCATCCTCACCATTCCACTGACCTCCCTCTCATTTACACACATGTATTCTGTCTGGTTCCTACTGACCTTCATTCCTCTCCAGAGCATATCTCCACCTCTCCTCAACCTGCTCTCTACTCTCACTACAGATCACAATGAAATCAGCAAACATCATAGTCCATAGAATTAAATAACAGTAAAAATAAAAAAATAAAACTTTATATATAAATATAAATATAAGAATGTCTTATTGGGTCCAGTTGACGGATGTAAGAAGGAGGAGAATTCCACAGTTGAGGGGCACTATGAGAGAATGCTCTAGCTCCCATAGAACAGAGCTTAATGTATGGTACAGAAATTACAGCTGCAGAGGAGGATTTGAAGTAGTGAGAAGTGTAAATCGGTAGGAGATCAGTGAGGCAGGGAGGAGCAAGATTGTGGAGAGCTTTAAATGTTAAGAGTAGTATTTTGTATTGTATTCGGTAGTAGACAGGGAACCAATGGAATTGGGAGAGAATAGGTGTGATATGTTCAGTGGACTTAGAACAGGTAATTATCCCAGCAGCTAAGTTTTGTATAAGTTGTAGACGATGGTTAAGTTTTTTGGGAATGCCAGATAGAAGGGAATTACAATACTCTATTTGTGAAGTGACTAAGGCATTGACCAATACTTCAGTACTATGATTTGTAACAGCAGGATGAAGTCTAGAAATGTTTCGGAGATTAAAAAAGGTGGACTGAGAAACATTGTTTATATGGAATGAAAAAGAGAGGGTACAGTATAGAATAATACCCAGGCTCTAAACCTGAGAAGAGATTGTTAATTAAAATAGAAGACCTTTTAGCCTTACTAAGGATATATTTAGAACCAACAAGGAGCACCCTAGTTTTATTGCTAAAATCATGGGAGACATTCTGTGACAATATATGGGGGGAAAACAAAGGTAAATTTAGCAGATAAATAAACCTGTGTGTCATCAGCCTAACAGTGAAACTAGAAGTCATGGAGCCCAAAGATACTGCCTACTGGAAAAGACGCAGATGAGAAAGAGGCCCCAACACAGAGTCTATGGACCTCCCTGTGTAACTACTGTATTCTCTGACGTAAAGCCCTTCACGTAAACAAAATGCCTGCTGTCAGTAATGCAAGAAGAAAACCACTGGTGCACAAGGACACAGACTCCAAAACTAGCTAGACATTTGAAATGTATTTGATGGGATATGCTGCCAAATGCAGAGCTGAGTCCAGGAAATACAAGAATTGTTAAAAGAGTCATGTCAGCTGCCCGGAGAAGATCATTTGTAATTTTGACCAGAGCAGTTTCTGCACTATGTTTAGAATGAAAGCCAGATTGACACTGTTCCAAAAGGTTATTTTTTTGAAATATAGGAGAATGAAGTTTGGAGGCAACTAACTTTTGGAGAAATTTTGATGTAAGTGGGAGATTTGAAATAGGCCAATAGTTATTGAGGATATCAGGGTCTAAACCGGGTTTTTCCAGAACTGGTGAAATTGAGGCCATTTTTAATGAGAGGGGGACCATGCCAATGGTAAGAGAAGAGTTAATTATAATATTTATCATGGGGGGAACATGAGTAAAATTCAAAGCTAAGTCTAAGATAAGACAGTTAAAATTAATAATTAAGCAGAAGCCTCACTCCACTAAACTTACAAACTCAATGCACGTAGGATAATAAGTGATGATGGTGTCAGCATAGTGTGTACAGTAGAGTAACTCAGAAAATTAATTCAAAGAGATAGATAGGCCAAGAGACAGAACATAATTTGTCCCCAGTGGGAAATCTGGCTTTTTACAGAAGCTTATTAAATAAATAAATAAATATTCATTATGGACGGAACACATGTTAGAATTATGTATTATGCATGTGTACGGTATGTTGTTGGCATGAAGGAGCCCCAGCTGCATTTCTTGACACCCTTTTTTTTTTTTTTTTTAGCAGACAAATGGCTTTCAGAAACAATTTGATGGAGTGTAAACAACAGACTATGAAAACTGAACAGGAAAGAGGCAACAAAGCTAAACAAGTGTCCACTGACTACTTGATCATTATGTCATTGATAAGTAAAGGATTTAAGAGCTAATTTTTTGTTTTAAAGTCTGGGAGCAGGAAGTGAAGGTCTTTACTAAGTCAGAAGATGGCGAGCTCAAAACCCACCATTGACTGTGTGTCCTGAACATGTCACTTACCATGCTACGAAATGTTCATGCTTTGTGCTGGATGTTACTAAATAGGCTCTGGCCATCTATGACCCTGCAATTGATTTGAGTAGGTACAAAAATCATATGCTTTGTTATATTACTCAGCAAGGTATTTGCTATAAAGAAACTACATCACTATACTAAAAGATGTTTCTCTTTTAGGTGGTACAACATAAAGGTTTAAGACATACACAAGACAAATGTGTAAATATCATTTTTGACAATAATTTTAAAAAGCAAATTAAAATAGGAATGTGAGGTATTTAACATACCAGTCTTGTACAGATTAGCAAAAAAAAACGACATAATGACCCAAAACTATAACCTTAAAACTAAAAAGGTTTGCTATATTTATTTTTCTTTTAGATCATTTAGCAGCTTTTTTTCTTTTTTTTTGAGGAAGCTCAAGTGTTTTGAGTTGGCACAAAAACACAAAAGGCATAAACAGACATGGTCTGTACCACCAGACATATATATGATTAGAAGCTGATTAATAGATTACATAAAAAGTTCAGCTAATGTAGGACAGGGTCAAAGTAGGTACTCAGTAATGCAAAACCCATAATTTCAAGAAAAATAAAAATTTCAGCAATTTTCTGAAAGCCTTTAATGCAATTTAAGAGTTTCAGAACAAAGCTTGCCCTTATCCAGACATTTCTTGCACACATTACAGGAATCTGGACAGGTTACCCAACCCGACAAATGACAAACACAGACAGAGCTTATTTATGCCAATTTTTCCAGTCCCTGTGCTCTACTTTAGAACAGACTGTGTTTGAATATCACCTAAAACAAGAAACAGTGTTTGTAACAAACTAACTTAATTTTAAGTTCACGTCATCATCATTAAGTGCAATATGCAATTTGAATGTAATCACTTCCCATTCATATGCTTAACACCTCCAAGGTAAGAACATTTTACTTCCCCTCAAGACAACTACAGCAGCACTGCCATTAAAAATTCCTGACACTTCCAGTCATTAGCACAAGCCTGAAAAAAACTCTCTCCCTTAAGAGGGACCACCCAGGAGAAACACAAGTCACTCCTCTCTGGAGAGTACAAGCAGACTGTGACGTCTTGTCATGCATGCCTCACTTGAGAAAAACAAAAGAACAACCCCAAGAAAGTGTACTTTACTACCTAACATTATCAAGTACAGAGTAAGTGTTTAAAAGAAAAGTTCATTTGTGGAACTCTGAGAAAGCTTTCTGTTAGATCTGTAGAAAAAGATTTTACTTGACAAACAGGTCCTTGTGAGGAGGGCTGTGCACAAGAAACAAGTTTCTTCTTGTTTCAATGAGCTTATCTGAGTTGATTACAATAAGGTGTCTCAACAACAGAAAAACAGGAGTGTCAAGCTATAATAAATCTAACAAATGCAGAGCCCTTGTAAAGTTGGCAGTGGTATTTTGTTCACACTGAATCTGATGAAATAAAGATGAAAGGAAGCCCTCCTGGTTTACTCACTCACTCATCACAAGACTAAAAAGTCTAGCAAAATTATATGTACTCTTTAGTTTACATTTATCTTGCTTAGCTTTAAACATTACCTATGACATATGAAGAAAAATAAAGAAATAAGCTAAACTTTCATTCAGGCCGTGTAGTATATATACACTTGCTGCGAAAGGAGCCTGTAATAGAGGTCAGCCTGTGACATTCACACACCCATCCATTTTTTGAATCTGCAATAATGGGCATAATGCAAGATCCAATCCTGGACAGGGCACTAGTCCATTACAATGCATACTTAAACTTGCCCACATGTTCACACACACAATCTGAAATGGACTTCTTCAGGACACTGGAAGAAACTTTAGTACCTAGAATAAGATCTACTCAGTAGGTGTCAGCTTCATGTAACATGTGGGTCGTACATTTAACATATCACTGTAAACAAAAATGATAAATCAATGACAGAAAATGAGTTCAAAGTACAAATGAAAATTTTAATAGTTTGATTGTACAATAAATATGATGCATGACTGAAAATGATGGTCAATACCATACAACTATTGGCAAATTAGTAGCCCAGAGAAGAATGGTTTATAGTATAAACTTTACACTATAGAAAAGAAAGACCTTATTTGTTTGATTTTGCCTGTCTGTCTGTATGTATGTCTGTCCTTATTTCAGGAGAAAACTAGTTAATGAATTTAGATCAGGTTTTTTTCTATAATTTCCTTGAACATTTCAGTTGATTTTGTGACTTTTCTCATTGCGCTAAGTATTATAGTTCAGTTGCACCACCAATTTATTCACGTAAATTCAAGAGACAGGCTGCGGGCCGAGAGGAGGGAGAGGTGGGACCTCAGAAGTAGGGAGCTCCTCACTAAAGTGCCAGCCTCCATTCGAGTCACCCTACCTCTCACCATGTGTTGGAGTGTACCTTGCCTTAGCTTAACTAGCGATACTTGTTTGTTCAACAGACATTATCATCTAGAGCAGGGGTACCCAATGCATCATTCGCAATCGACCAGTAGATCGCAAAGGTAGTGCAGGTAGTAGATTGCGTTGCATTCAAAAAAAAATTTTTTTAAACGTTAGTCTATCATATATCCTCCCTATGGCATTTGCAACCCTTGATTGACATACAGGGCGGCCAGTCTGAGATCTTTGTTCTAACACACTGGTCATCCCGCACGCACAGTCAAACACGCGAGCTACTGCAAAACTCCGGCTGTGATCTAGTTAGCCTTCCAATTTAGATCGACTAAATAAGGGAATTAAAAAAAAATTTTGTTTGGCGAGGGTATGGGCCAGATGTGGAATTGGAAGAGGATTTTTTTTCTCACAATGTCACAATCGAAGTGCGTTTGTCTGACGTCCGAGGTTCGATCCCCGATGAGGGGTGCAGTGGAGTGTGTATGAGCCCAAAATAGGGCGAAACACATGTCACGTACTCTTTGCATTATTTGACAGTTAACTATGTAACATTCTATGATCTGCTTCTCGCAACTGAGAGGGCACCCGTGGCGGATGTTTGCAGAGTTGCAGACCAACCACACGCGTTACCTGGCAGGAAACCACCCATACAGTCAGATTGTGACTCAAACTTTGAATGCTGTGTGTGTATATTATATATATATATATATATATATATATATATATATATAGTCATGGCTGAAATTATCAGCTCCCCTGGAATTTTCCCAGAAAATGCACCATTTCTCCCAGAAAATTGTTGCAATTACAAATGTTTTGGTATACACATGTTTATTTCCTTTATGTGCATTGGAACAACACAAAAAACAGAGAAAAAAGCCAAATCTGATACCATTTCACACAAAACTCAAAAACCAGGCTGGACAAAATTATTGGCACCCTCAACTTAATATTTGGTTGCACGCCCTTTGGAAAAAATAACTGAAATCAAGCGCTTCCTATAACCATCAACAAGCTTGTTACACCTCTCAACTGGAATTTCTGACCACCCTTCTTTTGCAAACTGCTCAAGGTCTCTCAGATTTGAAGGGCACCTTCTCCCAACAGCAATTTTGAGATCTCTCCATAAGTGTTCAATCGGATTTAGATCCAGACTCATTGCTGGCCACTTCAGAACTCTCCAGAGCTTTGTCTTCAACCATTTCTGGGTGCTTTTAGAGGCATGTTTGGGGTCATTGTCCTGCTGGAACACCCATGACCTCTGACGAAGACCCAGCTTTCTGACACTGGGCCCTACATTTTGGCCCAATATCTTTTGGTAGTCTTCAGATTTCATGATGCCTTGCACACAATCAAGGCATCCAGTGCCAGAGGCAGCAAAACATCCCCAAAACATCTTAGAACCTCCACCATGTTTGACTGTAGGTACTGTTCTTTTCTTCGTAGGCATCCTTCCGTTTTCTGTAAACAGTAGAATGATGAGCTTTACCAAAAAGCTCTACCTTGGTCTAATTTGTCCACAAGATGTTCGCCAAGAAGGATTTTGGCTTCCTCAAGTACATTTTGGCAAACTCCAGTCTGGCTTTTTTATGTTTCTGTGTCAGCAGTGGGGTCCTCCTGACGTTTCATTTTGTTCAGATGTCGACGGATAGTTCAAGCTGAAACTGTTGCACCCTGAGTCTGCAGAACAGCTTGAATATGTTTTGAAGTTGACTGGGGCTGTTTAGCCACCATTCGGACTATCCTTCGTTGCTGTCTTTTATCAATTTTTCTTTTCCGTCCATGTCCAGGGAGACTAGCTACAGTGCCATGTGTTGTGAACTTCTCGATTATGTTGCGCACAGTGGACAAAGGAACATGAAGATCTCTGGAGATGGACTTGTAGCCTTGAGACTGTTGATATTATTCCACGCATTTTTTTCACAAGTCCTCAGACAATTCTCTGCTCTTCTTTCTGTTCTCCATGCTTAGTGTGGCGCACTCAGACACACACCAGAAAGGTTGAGTCAACTTTTCTCCATTTTAACTGGCTTCAGTTGTGATTGCTATATTGCCAGCACCTGTTTCTTGCCACAGGTGAGTTCAAACAAGCATCATATGCTTGAAATAAAATGATTTACCCACAATTTTGAAAAGGTGCCAATAATTTTGTCCGGCCCATTTTTGGAGTTCTGTGTGACATGATGTCAGATTTGGCTTTTTTTCTCTGTTTTTTCTTGTGTTGTTCCAATGTGTAAATAAACATGTGTATACCAAAATATTTGTAATTGCAACAATTTTCTAGGAGAAATGGTGCATTTTCTGGGGAAATTCCAGGGGTGCCAATAATTTCGGCCATGACTGTATGTGCTTTCTATTTTTTTATAACGGCAGCACGGTGGCGCAGTGGTAGCACTGCTGCCTCGCAGTAAGGAG
>JANRMT010062817.1:46846102-46874755 GCA_026402145.1 Polypterus bichir lapradei
TATATATATATATATATATATATATATATATATATATATATATAAAATTTTTAATGTAAGTAGATCATTTTGACCTGGTCATTTTAAAAGTAGCTCGCAAGCCGAAAAAGTGTGGGCACCCCTGATCTAGAGATTGTTAAAGAGTAACGTTTGACAATAATTGAGAGAGAGAGATCACAGCTACATGTGCTTTAGAAGGGTACCTGCTCATTTGGCAGAGATAGCTAGTATATGATAAGCAGTGATAGAGTCTGTAGAAGGTACTTTATTTTATCATACAGCTTTAAAGCCTACATGTATACTGCATTATGTGCAACAAGGAAAGGAAGAATTCCATTTTTTTCCTTAATCATTTTTTCTGTCAAAACATTGGATCAGCATCAGTGATATTTAAGCTGCTTCTAACAATCCCTTTATCAGTTCAGTAATTTTCACCACTTTTATGACTACATCACAGCAAAAAAGCAGCATACTGAGGGAAAAACAATCAAAACTACTAAAGACATTTTTAACTTTTATTTATTTAGTATGATGACTAGTAGATGGTGTTCTTTCATTATATTAATAGAAAAAGAAAGTTCTGGCTTTGCTCTTCAAATCATTGACCAGCATATCTAAAAGATATGGTGACTGACTAATTTAGCTATGATTTAATCTGTGTGGCCAACAGCTCAGGAGCAAAGATAGAATGCATAAATATGAAAGGTGACAGGCAGTCAGACCTGTGTGTAAATACCAGAAAGCAAACCAAAACCAAGCCTAATGTAGGCATGCACCATGGTGGTTGTACTCCAGATATCCAAATTAAATGCACTGGGATACTTCACTAAAAGGAATGTCAAAAACATTGTCTTCACTAAAAATGTCTAACATGCAATATGTATAGTAGAGATATTTGTTACCCATGTAGGAATCATTAAACGCAACACAATGACACTAAAACAAGGCAATGGTTTGATGCTTTGCAAGCCGAAAATAATGTTTACTCTAATATACAGTACATTAAAGTTTTTTTCACCATGCCTGTTGCTTTTAAACCTGAATGATGGTGTGTTGATTACCATTCAGTGGACTATAAGATGACTCAGTTCTTCTAAGGACACTCTGCACATTTTATTAAACTACAGTATTATTCAAACAGCTGTACCTTTAACGGAGTTGAATTTAGCAAGGGAATAATAACTTCTTCTGATTCAAGGACAGTATGTCAGATTAGCAAAAACATCAAACAAAATAAATTTGCAGCAGGAACTAATGTGAACTTTTCTCTTATTTCTAATTTTACAAGAAGATTTGACCAAAGTCACTGTGAACAATACGGAATGAATAAAATAACATTATATATGTTTATTATATTAACACTAGCCATGTGCGCCCAACTACGTTGCGCGTGTTAAAGTTGTCTGTGAAGGGCTCCCTGTTTAAACGCGGCTGCCAGTCGTGAACTGGGCCCTTCATCGCACAGCATTATGATTTTTTATAAGGGAAACAAAATTACAAAAGAAAACCCTTGGATATTGATTTGATAGGAACGGCCTACTCTGAATCACTGTCCAAATGGTAATTATGTGGTGGTGTAGGAGCATTTCTGCTTCTGTCCATTCACAGTCTGTCTCGTTTTCATGACACTATCGTTTCCTCTCACGATGTCTTCTCAACCTTTTTCCAATCTCGCAGGTTGCTTTGTGGCAATCCAAAGAGTAAGGCGATATACACGGAGCAATGGTTATAAAAGGGGGACACATAGGTATCCAGGCTCTTTAAAGCATAAATAGGGATCACTTCACTGACATGTGAGTAAGGCACGGTACAACTGTGAGGCTACAACTTAACAATACTAAATTTCCGGAACGTGCTGTTACGTTGTCATTCATATTACCCACTGTCTTTCTTTTATTCATATGTTAACGTAGGCACATACCTTTTATCTTCGGCAATCTCATTCTCTAACCAGGCCTCAGGAGCTAACCAGCGTAACACTATCCACCACCCCTTTCGTTATTCCGGCACATTGTTGACATCTATGAGTAACAACGTACTAAACTGGAAGGTGGTCTACGCATGCGTGGAATTCGCGGACAAACAAAGATCAAGATCTAAATAAGAGATCTCTTTAGCTAATTTAAAGCACAACAATTTGTTTAGTTTGAATGTCTGTGTTTTGAGGTGTGACTGGAGTACTATAGTATTCAGTAGTATAAGCCTGGAGGAGATTCTTAATGCAATGCCTATGTTTTAGCTGTCTCTCTACTGCCATCTAGTGCTTCTTCTTCTAATTCATTCGCGGACAAACAAAGATCAAGATCCAAATGAAGATTATATATAGAGATAACCCAGGGAATGGAAGCAAGTATATATTTATTTTGGGGTTATTTTTAAACCAGTTTTTAGAAATCAAACCGTTGTCACTATCCACACTATCCAGATGCAGTCAATGCAGGTATATCTACAGGTAAGTCACTTCTACAAGTGAAATTTACTTAAATTATAACTAAGAAAAATAGTACAGTAGATATTAAGCACATAGTCAGGGTGTTTCAGAACACATTAAATGCCAAGCACTGAGAAGAAACATAAGGTGTTTACAAGGACAGAATGTGCAAGATCAGACAAGTCAATTCGGGTTGGGCAAAATATGGGTCCTCATTGAATGCTTAGACCAGTCCCTTTGAAAGTGTCTGGTAATGATCATAAAAGCAAATCATTTAGATGATAATTTGCTTAGCTGTTTTTGATTTACTAATTCTCTCTCTATGAACAGTATGTGTATACACACACACACACACACACACACACTATATTATATTATATTATATATATATATATATACACACACACATATGCACATACACTTATATGCAAAAGGCTTTACTTCAGAAAATTCAAAAATATTTTTCTTAGACAGTTATGCTATGGCATGTGGATTAATGTGTCAATAGAAGACAGCATAGTTTATAGCTTCAAACCTTTTTTGCAAAAAATGTGGAAATACATTAAGATATCTGAATGTAATCAAAGAAAAAAACAATTAAATAACAGAGTACTTTTAAGTTAAAAAAAGTAAGATCTTTGTAGGCATACAGCCTAGTGCTTGATTAAGCAAAATGTAACTAACTGGTGCTAATGATGATTGACATAATGTATAAGTTGAACCACAATGTTCAACTGAAACAGAAATACCTGGATCAACAGAATAAAACTGAGCAAGAAACAACCACACTGAAAAGGTGAAGTTGTTGTAGATGTGGAAGCTTAACCTTTAAATCATACACTATGGCAAAAATGAGCAGAGATAGAAAAGACACAAGGAGGTCATCCTGCATTATCAAGTTCTCTCCCAACCAGAAATTTCAGGTCTTTCCAGATGTGTTGTTTAAGCTCTTGCACCTTTTTTCAGGCAAGGCTGTGGACTGGAAACGCAGTGCAGCAAACAAGAAATACAACTCTAATTCCAAAAAAGTGGATGCTGTGTAAAATGCAAATAAAAACAGAATGCAATGATTAGCATATCTCACAAACCCACATTTTATTCATAATAGAAAATAGAATATGTATCACATGATGAAAGTGAGACATTTTACTATTTCATGAAACACATTAGCTCATTTTGAATTTGATGGCAGCAACACGTCCCAAAAAAAGTTGGGACGGGGCAACAAAAGGCTGGAAAAGTATGTAGTACTAAAAAGAAACAGCTGGAGGAACATTTTGCAACTACCGGTAATAGTTACTGACCTGTTGCCAATTAACCTGACTGTGCATAAACAGAGCATCTTAGAGAGGCAGAGTCTCTCAGAAGTAAAGATGGGTAGAGGCTCACCAATTTGCAAAAAACTGTGTCTACAAAGTGTGGAAAAAAATCAGAATAATGTTCCTCAATGTAAAATTGTTAAAAACTTTGAATATCTCATCATCTATAGTACATAATATCATCAAAAGATTCCAAGAAAGGACAAGGCCAAAATCAATATTGGATACCCATGATCTTCAGGCCATCAATCGACACTGCATTAAAAACCGGCATGATTCAGTCATGGAAATCATTAAATGGACACAGGAACACTTCTAGAAATCACTGCCTGCGAACACAGTTCACTGTGCCTTCCACAAATCCGGGATAAAGCTCTATCGTACAAAGAAGCAGCCATATGTGAACATTATCCAGAAATGCCGCCATCTTCTCTGGGCCAAAGCTCATTTAAAATGGACTTGAGGCAAAGTGGAAAACTATTTTGTTGTCAAACAAATTAAAATTTGAAATTCTTTTTGGAAAACATGGACACCACATCCTCTGACCTAAAGAGGAGAGGGACCAGCAGGCTTGTTATCAGCGCTCAGTTCAAAAGCCTGCATCACTGATGATATGGGGGTGCATTAGTGCCTATGAAAATACCAGCTTGCACATCTGGAAAGGCATCATCAGTGCTGAAAGGTATATACTAGTTTTAGAGTAACATATTCTCCCTTTCAGATGATGTCTTTTTCAGGGAAGGCCTTGCATATTTCAGCAAGACGATGCTAAACCGCATACTGCTTCTATTACAACAGCATGGCTTTATAGCAGAAGAGTCCAGGTGCTGAACTGGCCTGCCTGCTATTCACACCTTTCACCAATTTAAAAAACTTAGTGCAACATGAAACGATAAACAAAACAAAGTCAATCCAGAACTGTTGAGCAGTTAGAATCTTATATCAGACAAAAATGAGACAATATTCCTCTCCCAGAAGTCCAGTAACTGATCTCCTCAGTTCCCAGATGCTTACAGACTGGTGTTAACAGAAGAGGGGATATTACACAGTGGTAAACATGGCCCGGTCCCAACTTTTTTGAGACGTGTTGCTGCCATCAAATTCAAAATGAACTTTTTCGTTTCTTAAAATGGAGTAGTTTCACAGTTTAAGCATTTGATTTGTTTTCTATGTTCTATTGTAAATAAAATATGGGTTTAAGATATTTGCAAATCATTGCATTCTGTTTTTATTTACATTGGGGTTGTACATTACCCATACTTTCCATTGAAATCAGAAAAACTCTGAGACCCTGGTACATCCAATCTACAGCACAGAGAAGTCTTATCAGAACTGGCCTTTATGGGACAGTTGTGACCAAAAAGCCATTTCTCCAATGTGGAAATAAAGACAAACTACTCGCCTATGTATGAAAACACAGGGACTGAAGTGCAGAAAAATAGCAGAGGTGCTCTGTTTGCTCATTAAATTTGTCAAAGATCAAATGACCACCATCTATATCTCAGTTTAAAGGGTCTTTGAGAAGTGTAAGACAGGCTTGAAATTCAAAGCAAGATTGTGGCTATGCCACAAAAATTTAATAACTCCCACAAATTCTAAATTTTGAATGTGCAAATTTCCAATATATATTTATCTGGTAAGCAATTTCTCTTACTTGATTCACATTTTTAAATTGTACCCTAAATTTTACCCTATTTAGAAATTTATGTTTCATTGTTTATGTTTCAGTACACTCACATGCATAGGATGCCACTTTCCTGTTGCAGCTGTTCTTGACCAAAGGAATTTGGCAATCTGCACAGCTCTACTTGAGACAAAGACATGGCCTGCAAAGTGACACACTGTGCTTAAAGATCACTTTAAACTAACTGTTAAACTACAGTAAATGCTAAAAACAGGCTGAAGTACTCAAATCAATACAGAAAATCAGAAAATTAACCTGGATTGTTTAGTTAATTATATTCAGTTTCACTACTTTCTGACAAACTAACTGCTGCCAATTCATTGCTGCACTGTGACTGAACTCTTGTAATCGACAAATTTTATTTCCATGTAAATGGAAGTTTGGTTGGTGGGGTCAAAAATTCACTATCAAGTTAAGTTCAGATTTTAATTCTAGGATGTTCAAAACAAAGAGAAAAGTTGATTTTACCGTGGTGTGTGTATGTGTGTGTGTGTGCATCTCTTTGGAAAAATCAGAATTGATTTTCGTGTCTTAAAATAACCATTTTTGTCATAAAATGCATTTTTTGTGTTGTGGTGAGGCTCTTGGATGACTATGTCCTAACAAAACAACACAAAAAATTATTATAAAGTGTAGTTTCCAAGATATCTACCCTGAAGCTGAAATCTATGTAGAATGATAACTTCTGAAAATATTGACCATTTTTATCAAAGTAGTTACATTGTGTTTAATCCAGTACTTACCCCCATATTCTACAAAAACAGTTTGACATATGTCTAATGATAGCTGCCATAGGAATTGTTATACTTAAACAGGATTTTGCAATCTGCAATGTATAGTCAAGGGACCAGACTTCTTGATGTGCATCATTTTTGCACAGTTTTTGAGATACATATTTTATTTAAATATGTATGTATGCACACATGGAGGTACATGCCAACTCACACATTCACGCTCACACACTAAAAGAAATTTATACTTGAAGATAGCTAACAGCTTGTTTGCCCTACCAGAGCATATGTGGAATGATGAAGATAAAGAAGCAAATACACAAACACACCCCAATCAGATATGGAAATGCTGACATGCACAACAGCAATAATCAACCCCTGTACCTACAGTATTTACCTATCTTTGCAGCTTGTGTATTTAATTTGAACCAGTGCGTTTAATTTCAAATTATTTGGATTGTTCATTTCATTCAATTTCCTGTTTATTCTTCTCTACATTTATTATGTAAATACTAAGTATTATGCAGGTTAATATATTTGATTCTGTATTAGTGTACAATACAATCATTTATATTGCACTGTAAAATCTTCCATTGAGTAGTTTCCTGAGGTATCACTAAAGTCAAATTTATATAGAAATACTGTATGAACTATTCCATACTAATTTTTTTTTTTAAATGTCTGTGGTGGACTGCCTTCCTAAAACTGAAATGGAAAATAAAAATCAGTAACACACACAAAAAGGTAAACATTGCTCAAGGATAACATTCATGAAAATTTATGTATTCATATATTTTTATATATATTTTTTGATTTTTATTCTTGGGCATTGTAGAATAGATAGACCTACTGGTTGAGACAAAGAGGACATTTCTGTATAAAAATTAGGGCTTTGCCAGACACTTTTCCACATGATACCACAATTTACCTTTACATTCATTTATTGTATTTCTGAAAAGACCGTTGGTTTTGGTAACAATTATAGTACTCTCAAAGCAAATACACTCACTGGAAATCTAATAAACAGTCACAGCAATATTTAAACCCACTAACTCCAAGTCGGAGGGGCAGGCAGCAAGAGCCTGTCCTGTCAGTGCTGGGTACAATGCAGAAGAGTCATGGACAGGGTACTAGTACATTGCAGGGCCAAACCACACAAACACCCACACTATTTAATCAAACTTATAAGGTTATAAAAATGTGGGAAAAAATCTGGAACACCCAAAAAAAAAAAAAAAAAAAAACAGAAACACCCAGAGAACATGTCCACACAGGCAATCGGATGCTGGATTTGAACCTAGTACAGTGGATTTGTAAAATAGCCGGGCTAGCAAGTCTGCATCATCTACATTTTACCTAAATATTTCAGGAGAAAGTAGGGTGAAATGACACCTTTTATTGGCTAACTAAATAATTACAAAGGCAAGCTTTCAAGGCAGCTAAGGCCCCTTGATCAGGCAAGCTGTAACTGATGAAGGGGCCTTAGCTGCCTCAAAAGCTTGCATTTGTAATCTATTTAGTCAGCCAATAAAATGTGTCATTTTACCCTACTTTCTCCTGTATCAAACTATGGCTAACACGGTACAACACTCTACTGCTTTAACTAAATATCTCAAAATTTGCTAAATTAACAGCATTCACATTTACATCCTCATGCTGACACCTCAATTGCCTTAAAGTTGCAAAAAGTTATAAAACAGTGCATAGTTTTTTGTGTTTTTTTTTTTTTTCAAACCTATTTTAGATTCTATAAATTTTTTGCAAGTCTGGCTTTTTGGATAAATATAACTGGAAATATGTGAATGCAAAAATTAAAAAAAATATTTTTTTAAAATTAAAATAGAAAATAATTAATTGAAAGACTGGCTGATAATCTTTATATATTCAACATTGAATAAACTACTGCAAATACGAAAATGAATAACTTGTGACAAAATAATGCTTGAAATTAACATCAAAGTGCTTTTTTAATTGTAAGTCTAAAACCAAAACACATTCACCTTTCATTTGAAATTCAGCCTAATAAATTTAAGAGTGTCTTTCTCCACCAGTTCAAAAAATTAAATTCAACCCAAGGTGTGCGTGGGTAATGTGGCAGCCACATCTACTGTATATTCTGACTTTTCCCAAAAAGAAGCAAAGCCTGCACACCATTGTACTCCTGACATTGCACGTTCCAGTTCCACTCCCCAAAAGAGGATGAGCCCATCAGTAAAAACAAAATACTGCAGAATAAAAGCCCCACATTCCATACATACAATTGTCACTCAGAAATTAGGAACACCCTAATGACCTCCCATCAATCTTGGAAACCGGCATGGAAAGCTGAAAGAAATCATTTAAGTGAATTAAATTGTTCGCAGGTGTCCCAGCTTGAATGCTATACATTAAAACCTCAAAAGCAACACATTAAATAGGCCATGTAGCCTGCTGAATAATTTAGTCAGCTTTTCACACTATTTAGTCTTTGACAGCTTTACCTGCTGTGTTCTTTGATAAGCAGCAAGACAAAAATGAAAAATTATAGGATATACCATCCATCCATTATCCAACCCGCTGAATCCGAACACAGGGCCACGGGGGTCTGCTGGAGCCAATCCCAGCCACCACAGGGCACAAGGCAGGAACTAATCCCAGGCAGGGTGCCAACCCACCACAGTATAGGATATACCAGCTTTGTCAATTTTATAAGTATGCAACACCTTGCTAAAACACAAACGCTAATCTTAATTCAATAAGCCTTAACAGCTAGACTTAGGTTGCACACTTTGGGGCAAACAGGGGTGCTGATTCTTTGATTGAAACTGGACAAGAAGCCTTGCTAAATGGCTGGTTTGTACTCCAAAAGTCTTAGCTGTGCCATGTTTAGAAAGAGTAAGGCATCAAACGTTTAATTGTATATTATGTTTTTCATGCTCTGCTATACACAGGACTCAAATAATCTGCCAATTCTAAAATTCTAAGTAGCAGTCAGACAGAGGAATCATAATACAGTATGCCACACATATAATCAGTTATATGACAAGATTTTTGCACGTTTATTTTGATTATACTTATTCCAGTTCAAGGTCATGGACGATAATACCTATCCCAGATCAACGGACATAATGTAGGAACCAACATCAGGAGGGCACCCAGTCCTGCACAGGACATAAGCCAATGACATTGAGCAATTTATTAAATTGTGACACATGAGAAGAAAGGCATATAACTTAGAACAAACCTTACACATACAAGCAGATAACAATTAAACTGCACAAAGACAGTGACTGGACCAGTGACAAGCATCAATTCTGAATCCTGCATCACCTTATTGCCTACCTGTTTTTCCTATTTGGGGAAGGAAAAAAAATAAATAAATAGAATGTTAAGTGCAAGAAAAACTGGGTGCAAACAAAGTTAGAATGTTTTGCAGTTGATAAAATAAACATTACTGTGTTATACCAAGTTTAACCATTAGAGGGAGTCAGTGCTAATCCCTGCAATATCATTCTCAAAGGAATATTGATAATGGGATGTCAGTCCACTAAAAGGACATTTTGACTGACACATATACATTTTGTCTGACTTTTTCCAGCTGGTCTGGAATAAATAAATAAA
This sequence comes from Polypterus bichir lapradei, assembly GCA_026402145.1. Lineage (NCBI taxonomy): Eukaryota > Metazoa > Chordata > Cladistia > Polypteriformes > Polypteridae > Polypterus > Polypterus bichir. The sequence continues at coordinate 46,855,868 of JANRMT010062817.1, forward strand.
AAAAAAAATTACCTAAAATGTATGGTTAAGGCAGAGGTATGGTGATCCACATGAACACTAAAGAATATGCACTCAAATACATATACAGTAGTGGTGAGTACAGGTATATGATAAAATGTCAACAAAAAAAACTAAGGGAGATTCATTATCCACCACAGAACAGGCAACAGCAAAAGAAACTAAATAAATGGTAAAAGGGGAAAAAATAAGTTCTGCTTCCTAAGTCGCCCAATACAGTAAGTCAATCAGTGTTGGATCTTTGTTAAATGCTACCAAATCAGAAAAGCTGTGAACTGATCCACTTGGAGAATGCCTGATGGCTTGCATTTATGCCATCTTATGTTATACTTAAACTTATTGCAATAATTTTTCCACTAATGGAACAGCAAAACAGAACAACAATTAGGTCAAAAATTCAAACTGGACCAGGTATGCCAAAAAATAATCCAATACTGCCTGAACCAAAACAGACATCCCAAATACATCACACATTAATGATAAAAGCTATATAATATTTTGTTTTCTGGTGATGTGTGCGCATGCTGTTCAAGTTGCACCCGCTCACCTCCACATATTGCATTTGAATGCAGGACCTACCGTGACCATGTCACATTCACTACTTGTGGTAACAAGTAATCCATGATTCTGTGTACCAACAGGAACTTTTTTTAAGCTCTAGTAAAAATTCAGGTTTTCCATTTTAGGTCCTCACTCATAACAGGCTACGGAAGTAGACTAATATGGCTAAAGTGTTTTTTTTTGTTTTTTTTTTTCTCTCTTCCCCAAAAAGGTAATCAAGGAAGCTCTAGGAGTAATTGTGTATCTGAGATGCTTCAACGCAACAACATTAAACAAATGACTATGTCTTCTTTCACAAGAAGAAACAATTTGGTGTAGATGACAACTGTTTACACTCAAATCCTCTCCAGTACAGACCAAATACTATTGGATGTATAATATTAGATAGTATTTCGCATGGACCTTGGCTTGAAAAATCAAACTTTTCAATGGTTCCGCACTTTCTACCAACAACCTCGTCAGTTCATGGTGGTTAACGTGGCTCCCAACTTGAGTAGTAAGAAAATCATTATAAATATGTAAATAATATTTTTTCACCAAATTCCTCCATTTTTAAAATTTGCACATTGCAAAGATCTTTTTAAGTTTTACAATCTGACATAAGCTATTAAACAAGATTTTAATAGATGGTCATGCCTCTATATAACCTTTTGAGGGAGAACTAATAGAATTAATATTTGTCCAAATAAATAACCTCCCAAAGGTTCTACATCTTTTTCAGTACATCCCTATGAAAACTAAAAAAAATTTATTACAAAGCTAATAATCAATTCAAACTTTATTTATTTGAAAATAAAAATTAACACTTATTATAAAGATGACTATACAAAAACATAAAATAAAGGGTGTCATGGAAAAAAATATTTTTCAATTCTTATATTGAGATTCAATTTGAGACTTTGAACGTGAGTACAATTCACAGAAACCAAGTGTGGGTATGTTCATGGGTGACTTTTTTTTAGGTGGACGGATTTGGACAGATGGATGGATGAAGAATGACGATAACCTGGGCTCTCTTGAAAGGAATCTCTGCATTGAATAGGTGAAGGAAATAGTGTTTTCAGCTTAATTGTTTTTTGGCAACATGATTTTTTTATTTGTATCTTTAATGAACTGTGTGCTATTGTTTTCTTCTCTTAATAAAAAAATAAGATGCACATGTTACGGATGACTGACCAGACCGACTTATACTTGTCCTTATCAGTATCCCCCATGATGGACTGTTACTCTGTCTAGGTTTGGTTTCTTTCTTGCAGACAAAATAACCTCTGACTTCAAGTAACCCTAAGATATTAAGCAAGTTCAAGAAATGGATGGATATTACATAAAGACTCAAGCGTTCACTCAGAAATCAAGATGCTTTTCATACCAACATATACAACTATTTTATACCCAAGTGAATAAAAATGTACTTGTGCCCCAATCCAAACTCTTTTAGTCTTTTTATTTGAATCTGTTGTGAGAAGTAAAGTAAAATGACACCTTTTATTAGCTAACTAAAAAGACTACAATATGCAAGCTTTCGAGGAAACTCAGGGCCCTTCTTCAGGCAAGATATAATCAATTTGAATCTGTGAAATTTGAAGTTAAGGGACTATCATCGTAAAAATTTTGCTTTGGGATGAAATCAATATCCCTCTCAACCGAACAATCCTATTTTAATTTTATTATTTACTCAATTGAACAGCATGCACACTGATGGTGAAAGATATGATTTATGTCAAAATGGCACACCCTCTTCAGGTATATAACTGTGGAAAAAACCATAACACCTGCCCACTGTTATGTGAGGTGTTGCATACCAACCTATGCACATGAACATTCAAGGCAGCATTATGCATTGAACCCTCTTGTCCTACTGAATTAAACTGAATTAAAAAAGGGATTAATAAAAGATTTAAAGAAAAAACAAGATGATAAGCACCAGCTCTGTGATCAAAACAAGGCTGCTATCAGCGAAACTGGAAAAAGAACTGTGAATGAAACCGCTTCAAAGGGATTTACAGTTCTGAGCTTAAAAATTAACTCACAAAGATGAGGACCAAGGTATCAGTATACACAAAAAATAAGCCATCAGGAAGAGTTCTTTGCCAAAGAAATAAAATCAAGGCACATTACTTCTTCTACAAAGTAATTAAACAATGCACTAGAATTGGTCTGAAATCAGCAATAGAGAAACAAACTGAAGATTTCTATAAAGAAATAAAGTGAGACCAACAAAAATGAATTAATTAATTTCCTGAAGCTTGCCCGGGATATGAGTGAAACCAGCAACAGTTTCTTACTACCTCCATTAAATATAATGGTCTTATTGCCATTTAGACATGCGCACATAATTTCTGTTAGACTAACACTGCAACTCACATTGTGACACACTTTTTTCAAAGTTTGCAAATGAATTTGTGGTTTAAATTCAACTTTTCTGCAATTCAGGTTTAACCTGAATAACCAAAGTAAAAAAATAAATAAATAAACAAACAGTGGAAAAGCACTAAGGGATTTTTTTGAATGACGGAAACAAATTACCACACCTAGTCAACACCTTTAGAAAAATGCATAGACAAAAATCATAAATAAACATGAACTTTCAACATAGTAGGTTTACAAGACAAGCCTCTTGCAGTTTGTGACATGTGTTATCCCACACTCATCAAATGTTAGTTGTTTTCACAATGTACACAAACCCAAGTGTCACACTGCAGTTTATGACAGTAGGTATACTCCATTACTTAATGATAAAAACACACTATCAGGGTTTACAAAATCTATAAGCAGGGGTGATGAGTCCAGAATTTCGGCCTAGTAGGCTGAATGAAATTGTCCTCACAGCATGGGTTTTGAAAAAAAAAACATTTTATCACATGCTAAAAACAAATGGAAAACTTGTGAAAACATATTGTTAAACTCAATGTAAATCACTGCAAAAGAAGACAAGACATGTGATTCTATGTTGCTGTATCAATGTCTTTGTGTAAGGGTTTGTATGTGAACTTTGTGCAATAAATGAGCGTACCCAGGGTGATGAGTGTTTCAGCCTGACTGGCATGTGGATGATGCAGTATGTTTAAAAGTTGGCATTTTGAAAGAGACGCACCACAGGAGAATTCATGTCTTGTGTGTTGTTTGATCAGAAACTGTGCAAGTCAATGAGTAAGAATGAATGTGCAGGTTCAGTCCAGAGAGGTAAGTACCTACTTTGACATTCAATTGAGAAGCAGAGCATTAACAAGCATGTCAACTGGTTAACTTGCATGACTGTTTATATAATTAACTATCAATAAATTTGCTAATTGTGAAAAAATATGTTTCAGTATTAAAACTACACACAAATAAATGTTACTGCTAGGATGGATGGTCATAATAATTCTGCTTTCTTCAAGATGAATTTGAAGTCATTTGCTCACAGTGTTACGCAGATGGATGTGCTGCTTGGGCATCTGAGCTGTGGACCTGTCTCTGTGGTCTCCAGTTTCATTCTGTAATTTCTATAATACAAAAACATGATGTCAAGTTTGCATAAATGTATGTTTTTATTCAGCCTGAAAAAGCCTGTCCAAGGACTGGTCCAACAATCTGCTGCCAGGTTAGATCCTTGACTCATGTAGTCTCGCAGGGCAAGATGTGATTCTCAAATAAGAACAAATGCCTGGCAATTATTCACTAATTTAAACAGTTTGTAGTGAATAATGGTGTAAACTGCCCTAGTTTCCTCCAGTCCATGTGCTTCAAATGGGTGAGGTGCAATCTAAAATGCAAACAAAGCAAATTGAGAAAGAAAGAAAAAACTGAACTAAACACTTGACACTGAAAGAAAATAAAAAACTGCAATTGCTGCTATCAGGTAAATAACTCTAGCTGAAGCTTAAAGATTAATTCATACAGTATATGTTTCAGTCATTTTGATTATTGCAGTCCACATTATAGGAAATAGTGTTATGTGTTAAAGTGCGGCAACTACATTCTAGTATGGCATGTTTGGCATTGATAATTAGATGTTAATGTTAACTCACTTTAGTGTAGACTGTACAGTCTCATTCGTGGTCTGTAGTGATAATGTTATAGTGTTGTTCAGTTTATTAACAGTTTCCGGCATCCCGTGACGAAAATCTGCTTCTCCTGTGGCACTTTGTTATGAACAATTAAAAGATCACACTTAACAGAAGTTTTTTACACCACCCTTTTACTTGATGTAATGGCACACCATTTAGTAAAAACAGATACGGTATAGTTATTATTTTCACAAACATAGCTGCCAATTCTTTGTACCTCACATTCATTTTGTATAACATTGACCATTATACAGCCAGAGGCAGTGCATCACTCATCTTTAGTACAACTCTAGTTATGTGCTTATCTCTCTATTATAATAAAAAAAAATCTTGGGAAGAGAGATGAGATGTGACTTTCTCAGAGAGACACTTTCACGTTCCGCAAGACGAGACTTTGTGCCAAGAGATTTAACTATGCCCAAGGCCAGAAATAAAAGACAAAGGGTAGATAACAAAGTAGAACATCGTAACGAATTCAAAAACGTTGCCATGATACACATGCAGAGCAGGTTGGAGATAATGGAAGTACGAAAATTCAAAAGTCTCAAAAAAATGATAGTAAAGATTGCATTAGCGCAAACAAACAGAAATTATTACTTGGTAAAATAACAAAACAGCGAAAAGAGATTGAATATACTGTTTGGATTTAAACTGTAAGTCAGAGACTTGTAGATCATTTAATTCGTGTTGCCATCAGGGAAAAGTAGTGTTTCTTCCCAATGAACAAGTGTATCCGCGAGAATTAAAAGATTTGTTGTTTGGTGAAAGCGAAATCCACATACACTGTCACGCTTGCGTCACAGAGTTGCACAGATACACAGAAGATTTTAGAGACAGAAGCGTTATTCAAACACTTCAAACAAACATAAGTCTCTTTCAGGAGTGAATCGAGCTCCATGTGTAGTCGGAGAGGACAGTTCCATCTCTCAATTAAAAGAATAGAAAATCTTCCTCTTCACAGAGGCTCGCCTCGGCAGCGGGACCCCCAACAGCAGCAGAGGATGTCTGGGGGAGAAGAGAGACAAGGCAGTGAGATAAAAGGACAGCTGCTGTACAGGCTTTTAAATTTTCAAAGCGCTGCGCGAGATGCAGATCACACGGCATGGCTGCAACCCAGCAGCTGATCGAGCAAAGAGGAGGTTAAAAAAATATATATTTGTTTCCCATTGTATCACCGTTTAAGAGTTGGCTTTGGATGAGCAACCGTGTCTCCTTGGGGTTTGTTCAGCCCCCCTCTTTACAATGTGATCGGCCGAGATGCGAAGTGGCTGGCGCATAGCACAGGCAGGTTGAGGGGGGTTGGTGAGCGAAGCAAGCTGGGGGCAAAGCCCCCTAGTATGCTAAAGTATAATCTGATTTTGCAGAAAGATTTTTTATGTGTAACATGTTATGTCTGTTTTTTAACACATGTAATGTCTTCTCTGAACACACGTTTGCTTGTTTCACAAGGATCTTTTTGGGAGACTTTTCAGTCATGTAACGTTTATCCAGCATAACTATGGACTTGATATTGGTCAGACAACGTTCACTGGAGCACCAGCGCTCTTTGCTATTTAAATCAACTCCCCTACTTTGAGCTCTGCCTTCATGAGACATTGGATTGGTTTAGAAATGTTACACTCAGTGAACCATCTAACTGCTCCTGCCCACATTTATGCAAAATTCACCCATTGTTCTCACTAGACGTTGTCACACACGTGAGCTTGGGAGGCAGGCTAAGGACTTAACCAAGGACAGAAAACGAGGACAGGGATTGACAAAGCGTACTAACCTTTCTTCTTCCTCTTCTGCAGGTCTTCTGAACACAAGCCCATCTAAAACTTCAGCGTGTCCTGCATTCCCTTCCTGACCTCCCTTCCGGATTCATCCCTCACTGACCTGCCTCTTCTTCCCCCACAGCAATAAAAACCAAGCACCTTCCCTTCCTTGTCTGTCCCTGTTTGGACAATGACCCAGACACTACTCTAGAGTTACTATTCGTTTTTGCGGAATTGTTCACATTACATGGGGTGGATCCCCAACTCTTTTTCTGTTTCCTGTCTCATTTTACAATGCATATATTTTATGTTTGACTCTTGTGACTGTGCCCAGGATATCTAGATCTAAAAAAACCAACGTTCAGTCAGTATATCTCCTCTTAAAATTTAAATGTAATGATTAAGATATTAAAAATCTACACTCAAAGTAAATAAAACAATGTTTATTTAAAAACAGTATGCTTCAGTGAAAAACGTGGCTAGTACAGACATGCAGACTCTCAAAGAGAGTCTATGACACACAAACAGCAACAACTGAATTCACAGCACAAACAATTGATCTCTACTTGCAGTATCAGTGTGCACATGATCACTTACACTTACAAAGATATTATGGAAACATCAAACTAACAATCAATTCTCCACCAGTAACTTACATGGCTGTCAGCAAACATTTCATCTGTGAGGGCTTAATTTGTAAAACAATATTAGTGTAAAGTGTCCTATCAAGGTAAAGGACAAGGTTAAATTGCATAGCGGTCAGGTTGAATGCAGAAATTCGCTACATAAACTGAAGTGGGTTGTTCTTGTAAGGGTCATCTTTCCCGGTATCTCCCCACTGGTCACAGCAGATCAGTTTTCTTTAAACTCACTTACCTATACAGTCATGTGGTAGTTCATCCAGTCCTGGGTTGCAAGACTGTTCAAGAAATGACCCTCTCAACTAATAAAAGCTTTGTAAAACAAAGCAGCTTCTTTTGATAGAACTGGGGAAAAAGGCCCTCCTTTATTAATGCTACTACAAGAAAAAGCTGCATTACATTGGAGAACTAACACGCTATGCGACTGGCAATGGATCAAACAGTGAAGCACTGTATACAGCCTTACAGTTTCCAGTGTACTAATGATGCCTAAGTCATTAGGCCAGAGAGCCTTGCCATGTTTTCCTACCACTCATTTATTCATGCCTAGCTTACATCCTGTTATCCTCTTGGATAGTTTGCCAAGTGAAGCGAGTCAACAGTAACACACTCATTTCCACTGCCACACCTCCAACTATGAAACTTCAAACAGATGTCAAAAGTAAAAGAAAAGCCAGCTACACAGCCTGCAGGATAGCTTTTTCAAAAAGTTTTGCATTTATTTATCACTAACTTAATCAGTTTGCCATTACTGTACTGTTCAACATTATGAGCCAATGATTTGGTAGCTGCAAAACAAAAGAGAACCAAACTTTAGGTATGTTTGAGAAAACATTAAGATATAAAATTAAAACTCACAAGTCAAATCAAATTATTGTATCTAAGAAGTGATCCTTTCAGCAGGTTCACATTAGTACAACATCATGGTAACACCTTACAGACTGGGTGGGAAGTGACATGCATATCACGTTGCTATTGCGGGAGCTGACTTACAAGCAGTGCATTGTGTAAATTCAGTATAATGAACTGCAGCCCAAGGGCTATAAAGAGCATATACTTAAAATGTACAACCTTTGAAAAAAAAAAATAATAACAAAACCTACCCAGCCTTCCATTTTCTAACCAGTTTAGCAAGTCCGTGATTACAGGATTGCATCAGCCTAACTAGCCTTTTTCTAATTCCTCTTTACAATGATGTACAGAACTGGAGTCTGCTGTTCCAGTGGCGTCAGGTGCACAATGAAACCAACCTTGAATACAAGACTAATGTAGCACAAGCTACCACTCTTGTACCGATCATAATACAATTGTCTTGTGCCAATTCTGATTTATAAATTAACCAGACTGAGGTTTCAGCTGTCAGTTCTTCAAACAAAACCAGTGCGAACACACAGATAACGATGCATACTCCACTCAGAAGGCATTCTGGATGTGAATCAAAGCAGAGATTTAAAATGTTTATTAGCTAAGCCAATTACAATTTACATTTTGGCTACTTAAAAAAAATCCTCACACTGACAGCTTCATAAATTTAAAAATCTACTTCCTAACTTCCAAATCCTGTCATTTACCTGACCTGACACTGCTTGCACAGAGTCTGAACATTTTCCTCATATATGGGCATGGGAGCTCCCATATTGCAAAATCATATGCGCTAAGCTAGTTGGACACTAACGGATATGTTAAGGTTCACAATGCCATTTTCCTGATTATGAGTGTGTTTACATGCACACCCAAAACTGGTAATAGGGCAAGTAACCCACTTAAGGCATAAACCTTATTTTTTTAAAAACTCCTGTTTACATGTGCAAGTTCACTTATAGAGTTCTCCAATAGGAAAACACTTCAATTTCACAAAAATGCACTTAAAAAAAATTAGTCATCAAAGGCCGCAGTGAATCTGAAAATAAGCATGGAGCCTGTGCTGCTGAGCTTAGCACTGTACATTCAGCTCATCAACAGAAGTTTATTGATTTTGAAATATTGAGACAGATTAGGAGAAGGAATAATGCAATAGCTCAAGCATTTACCTCAGGAAATTTACCTTTGTGCAGGTTTTGACCGTTTTCTACCCATAGCTGCTGGAAGCATTTGTGAGACAAAGACATGCATAGACTTAAATATTCTTAACTGCAACCTGGTAAAGGATTTACATGGCCACACAACTGGTTTACTCATAGATAAACTGACGTGTCTTGAGCTGATTTCTCAAAGACCATTATTCTGGTTTCTCTAACCGGAGTAAGGGCATTGTAACAGTCAGGTTTACTCCATGCTACAAAGTCCTTTCCAGGGAGCATCTTGAACCCACTACGCCCAATAAGGTGCCCAATGATGAGCCAGGGGATGAGGACATTCACACAGAGCAAATCCATCAAAAACATCGTCCAAAATTGCAGTGCTCTAAATGTTCAATAAATAAATATTCCTGAAAAAACAAAAATGCGTACTGCATGGAGGTTAAAAATCGCATAATAGTCCATTAAAATGAGGTTAAAATCATGCAGCAGTCATTTCATTAAAATCACAGTCCCCAGTGCTTCTCTTTAAAACAGACGTCCCGCTGGCATATCCTTTTCGCATCTCACAACACGGAGAGACATCAGTGAACAGGCATGCACATCCTTCAATCCTGCTCGTCTCCCCACCACCCATTCTAAGGCAATCCACGGCGCATACCTGAGCCCTACCCCTTCAACTACTGGTGCCTCCCCAGACTTACACGGAGAGTCCTCCGTGTATGTGCTTGCTCCTGCTCCCTGGATGCTCAGCAAAAGCAACCTTCAGCCCTCTCTTGAGCTCTGGCCGCACGTTCCTGTCTCCCTGGGGCCTCATTTCCGTCCACCTGGTTCCTTTCCATCATACTGGCTTCTTCATGCTCCTGCCCTTCTCTCTCCATTATTTTTCCTTTTATTTCTCCTTTCTTTTTTTCCTTTCTTCTATTTTCACCTCTTCCTTTTCTCATGCCATCTCATCCTTTTATGACCCGTGGGCAAAGTGTCCCAATTGTGCACCGCTGGAAGCCAATGTAGCAATTGAGACAGACCGCACCCTCACATGTAGGTCTGTTTCAACCCACTTACTTCACCCACCCACCATAGCTGCATAAGCATGCACACCCATGGAGATCAACTCTGCCAATTATTTATTTATTTGTTAAAAATAAATAAGCCGCGGACTCATTATACCACAGGCATACATTTCATTTCTGAAACCAAATTTCTTTTAATAACCAGGTTATTAAAGTGTATGTAAATGCACTAATGTTTACCGTCTTTGCCCAAATATGAAAATTCACCCAATGGTGTTATGATTCTTGTCTGCAACCAAACATTGGCCACCCAAGTAAGTAATTAAATAAAACAAAGAGTTGTTTACTCTTATTCATTAAAGATGTTGTCACAGGTCACAAACTGACTGCCATCTTGGATATTCCTTTTAACCCTTTTGCTATTAGAACAAATGAGCATTTTCACTCATGGTCAAGGAAGTTTTGCAAGTCTGTTTTGATTAGTAGTAAAAGTAATATGAAACATAACACAACTCAAAAACATCACACTAAAAAGTCAAAAAAGAGCTCTGTTAAAACCAAACACTTAATTTAAATCTAATATAAATGTAAGCTAATACAAAATCACCAACTGCAATAGCATTTGATTAAGTACATAACTCTCAACAGGAAATATAACTTTCAATAACTGAGTTTTTAGTAGTCCTCTGAAGGTTTGTAGAGTAAGGCTAGAAGTATCTCAAGCTCTTTAAGAAGACACATTATCTGGGAATCTGTCACTTTAAATCTTGTTCCTGGACATTGAGATGGGCAGACCTGAGGATGAAGGACAGGGTGAATTATGGGAGAAAAAAAAAAAACAGTATGATGAAAGTGGGTTATTGAAAGTTTTCAATGTAATAAAAATGATTGTTGACATTATTCTGTGATTCACTGGGAGAGCACTTGGCTTATGCAAGACAGGGGTTATGTGTTTGTGGTTATGAACACTAGTAAGTTCATGAGTAGTAACACTCTTGGCAAATGGCAACATCTGTTGGATTTTCTTATAGTCCAACATGGCAGCTACAATAATCAAGTCTTCTGGTAATAAAGATGCATATGAAAGTTTGAAAATTAGGAAGGATTACATTGCAATTTAGGTGGACAGAGTTTATTTGATGAAAGATAGCCACATTGGTAACAATTTTGACATGATTTTTAAAGAATAATGTAGCACTTTTGCATATACAGGAGAAGAAGTAGTTCTGTGGCTATTGTAAGCCAATGTGTGTTTTATGGATGTGACAATGCTAAGTTTTGATCAATGGTAATGAGATAATAATGTCAAGTGTAACAGAAAAAGAAGGACAAGAAGTCAGACTTTCACCAACCATTTACTGTTTAATGAACAGAGACCTGCGTTCGCTTCCCAGGTCCTCCCTGTGTGGAGTTTGCATGTTCTCCCCATGTCTGCGTGGGTTTCCTCCGGGTGCTCCGGTTTCCTCCCACAGTCCAAAGACATGCAGGTTAGGTGCATTGGCGATCCTAAATTGTCTCTAGTGTGTGCTTGGTGTGTGTGTGTGTGTGTGTGTGCGCGCCCTGCAGTGGGTTGGCGCCCTGCCCGGGGTTTGTTTCCTGCCTTGCGCCCTGTGTTGGCTGGGATTGGCTCCAGCAGACCCCCCGTGACCCTGTAGTTAGGATATAGCGGGTTGGATAACGGATGGATGAATAGACACTGTCACCTAGAGCATCACACAAGATCAGCATACATTACAATTGCCTACATGAATATTTTTTAGCAACTTGATCAAGAATTTCAAAAGTTAGTCTTTGCCTAGCAGGTATTGAGCTGACATGAAGGTAATATTGTAACATATTGGGGCACAAAGCCTATCAGGTGAAAAAGCTGGGTCCTAGGTGCGAGTGGAACCTTTAATCCATTTAATGTTGCCATGCAACTTCCATGGTTTATATACTCAGCAAAAAAAGAAACGTCCCCTGCCTTTCAACTGTTTTTACTTTCAGTAGACTTAATGTGTAAATATTTGTATGAACACTAAAAGAGTCAACACCATAAGACATAAACTAAAAATGTTTCACAATGTGTCCCTGAATGAAGGGAGGCTCAAAATCAAAAGTACCAGTCAGTATCTGGTGTGGCCACCAGCTGCTTGAAGTACTGCAGTGCATCTCCTCCTCATGGACTGGACCAGATTTGTCAGTTCTTGCTGTGAGATGTTACCCCACTCTTCTACCAATGCAACTGCAAGTTCCTGGACATTTCTGGGGGGAATGGCCCTAGCCCTCACCCTGCGATCCAACAGGTCCCAGACGTGCTCAATGGGATTGAGATCTGGGCTCTTCGCTGGCCATGGCAGAACACTGACATTGCTGTCATGCAGAAACTCACGCACTTTTTGCCACTCCTGTCTGGTCCAGCGAAGGTGGGTTTGTGCCCATAGGCGACGTTGTTGCTGGTGATGTCTGGTAAGGACCTGCCTTACAACAGGCCTGCAAGCCCTCAGTCCAGCCTCTCTCAGCCTATTGTGGACAGTCTGAGCACTGATGGAGGGATTGTGTGTTCCTGGTGTGACTCGGGCAGTTGTTGTGGCCATCCTGTACCTGTCACGCAGGTGTGATATTCGGATGTACCGATCCTGTGCAGGTGTTGTTACACGTGGTCTTCCACTGCGAGGATGATCAGCTGTCCTTCCTGTCTCCCTGTAGCGCTGTCTTAGGCGTCTCACAGTGTGGACATGGCAATTTATTGCCCTAGCCACATCAGCAGTCCTCATGCCTCCCTGCAGCATGCCTAATGCACGTTCACGCAGATGAGCAGGGACCCTGGGCATCTTTCTTTGGGTGTTTTTCACAGTCGGTAGACAAGTCTCTTTAGTGTCCTGCGTTTTTAGAACTGTGACCTTAAATGCCTACTTTCTGTAAGCTGTTAAGGTCTTAACGACCATTCCACAGGTGCATGTTAATTAATTGATTATGGTTAATTGAACATGCATGGAAAACATTGTTTAAACAATTTACAATGAAGATCTGTAAAGTTATTTGGATTTTTAAAACATTATTGTTGAAATACACAGTCCTGAAAAAGGGGCGTTTCTTTTTTTGCTGAGTATATTTCAACATCATCCAAAAAACATTTGATATAAAATTAGAGGGTATCTGGAAAGCTTTTTGAGACTTTTAAATGGCTTGCGGCAAGCTAGTCATAGATTTCCTTTGGGCAAAAACCATTCAAATGTATAGACATTGCTATACAAAGCAGCACCATATAAACCTCTCTCATCTCACTCATCTCTCATTTCATTTTCATTTTTTTCTAGTGATGGTTGAAATGACAACAGAATACTGTGACAAGTGACAGAACTGATTTCTCCAGCTGCAGCATGTCTCTGACACTCTTCACAGTGGGCGATGCCTGACACACTGCCCTTGGCAGTCTTCTGGGGGCATCTAAACAGATGCTCAAACTGCCTCAGCTGCCCATCTTCAGCATTAACCATACTGCTAAGCTGGTATTTACAGTATACATATTCAAATTAAAAAAAAAAAAACACAATTTAATAAACCTAAAAAACTAGGGACACTTTCTATTAGTCAATTTCAAATAGCTGTGATGACTGTAACGGTGAATTCCATTTATGAATTATGTCTGCAATAAAATGTTCCAAGGATGTGCAAAGAATTTAATACTTCATTTTTCAAAAGGCACAACAAAAAACATTTGAATCTTCTGAGGTCTTACAAAATTAACAGTGGGGCAGTAACCAAAGCTTCTTTTCTAATTATTTTCTACTCATTCAACAGCTGTAACCTATATAAAAGTTCAGTTAGAATTTTGCTAAAGAGTTGATTGCCCTCATCTTATATGAAATGTTCAGAAGTGGTTTGTCATTCTTGGTAAATCCAAAAGTAAACACAAGAACACAGCAGTTTTGCTTGGAGCCAAGCATGCATCTGTAGCAAAGCTAATAATCGTTTAGAGGTGCTGATATTGGTAACACTAATTGCAGGATGTCAAATGGTTGTTGTGCTCTTTTTGTCTTTTGCCACTTCTCTCTGTTTCAGTTAACCAGTGGGTGGCAGTATACTTACAATTCAATGCCATGCGGACATTCTTATAAAATAATAAAGAGACACTAAAGCAGGTGGTTAGACAAGGCATTCTCAGGAAGCACAAAGCCTTCAGCTAATGTTGCTTTAAGAGCTTATTTGAGCAATTAATTTTATTGATATTCAGACACATAAATTAAATACATATACAATATTACAATACATTGTTCAAATTGTAGTTTCTTAATGGTTCATGTAAGTAGTGTTAAAGGGTCATAAAAATCAGTGTCTCACATTTTGTAAACTGGATATTATTACGTATTTCATACTCAGAGTACATATTTATACACACATTTTTACAAATACATAATTTTATAGACTTTTACATCCATTTTCACACCAGATTATATGATGTCATTCTGATCTTCTAAAACTTAATAAATTCAGTTTACAAATCAATAAATCATACATTTGAAGCACATGAATAAGTGTGGTATTTGAGGCACATAAACATTAACAACACAAAAATATTGGGCTGAAGCATTTGTATTTTATTAACAGCCACAATCACGCCTTCCTCAAAATTGAATTATGTAGATTTTCTCCAGGTACTTCTTTCTTTCCTTCCATGTTGTACAGATGTAATTTTAAAACATTATCCGAATCAAATTTGGACCAAAGGATTTAGTGCTGTTCTTTGGCTTAACGGGCTTGATTTATAACCTGACCATTGCTTGTATGGTGGAGTGGTGCCTCTGAGGCAAGGAATCTGCATAGGCAATCAGAAGATTGTTGGTTCGAATCCCTTAAACACCAGAAGTGACTCTACTCTGTTGGACCCTTGAGCAACCCTTAACCTTACTTTGTCCTGGGTATGATTGGGTATGATGTTAATCTGCAGGTCCACCAATTTACAGGGAAAACTTGGGGGGTTGGTGGCAGGAATGGCACTCCAGGCACCATAAAAAACCTCACACTATTCCAGTGTGGTGCTTAGGTGTCGTATGGTGGGTGATATGTGATATCAGTATATGCTTCCAACATCAGTACTTGTATGAAGTGTGACGATTTTTTTGTTATTCTAGTTTCTTGTCACACCAGAAAATGTTTGTGCAAATTTAATCAGTGAATCTATATGGTACAATCTCAAGTGAGTGCAGGTGTTGCATTGATATAGGTTATGTGCATCACAACTTACTTAGCTTTAGTGTGTTACCTACCAGCCCTACTTTCTGCCAAAAATATAATGATTTGCATGTAATGACTCAGAAATATGTGCATGAAATGGAACCCTAATCCTCAGACTACATCAAGAATGCCAAACACTGCTTCTGAAGGGCCTTAGTGGCTACAGCTTTTCATTCTATCCATTTACTTCATAAGTAAACCATTTTTGAAGCTAATTAACTTAATTTAATTCATTTGCTTTTTAGTTTTTATTAGAATGCCTGCAACTACAAATGAATTTCTGTAAGCATCAAAAATTGAAATCTTCACCTTTCTCAAAGAAGGGAGTATTTAAGAATTACATATAAAACAAGACAGAGAGAAAGAGGGAGAGGAAGGTGGGGCTGGAGTTAGCAGGGGGTCATGGTAGAGAAAATGCAATTTAGAACAACTAAATTGGAGTTAAATATGCATAAACTGTCATAACAAAATAACAGTGCTTAACCATTATTATTTATACACAGTAACATTCCTAACCTTCCAGCATTCTCCATTCTATTCCCTTTGTACAGAAGGTAGACCAAAAACTTAATATATCAAATAATTACTTTAAATAAGTAATAATTGTAAGGTTTGATACATTATCTGTCATCTTGAGGTGAGAATGAAATGGAAACACCTCTATTACCAGAATTCTCTTTTGACATACACTTCTGTCCATTCTCTGAATACCTTAATAGTTGATGGAATTTCTTACAATTTTCAGGTCAAGGGCCTCAATTCTCTGTATATGCTTCATTTTTAAAAAAAGGAGCTAAATAAAAATGTTTTATCTCTCTATTACATAAAAAAAATCCTGGAACGAGACAAGACTTTTCAGCCTGGGACGAGACGTGACTTTTTCAGAGAGATACTTTCAAGTCCCGCGAGATGAGACTTTGTGCTAAGTGATTTAACCACGCCTGGGGCCGGAAATAAAAGACAAAGAGTAGATGACAATGTAGAACGTCATGAAGATTTTCAAAAACGTTGGCTCAATACACATGCAGAGCAGGTTAGAGATAGAAAGTACTAAAATTCGAAAGTCTCAAAAAAATGATAGTAAAGATCGCATTAGCGCAAACAAAATTATTACTCGGTGAAATAACGGAACAGCCAAAAGAGATCGAATATATTGTTCAGAATTAAACTTTAAGACGGAGACTTGTAGATCATCTAACTCATGTTGCCATCAGGGAAAAGTAGCGTTTCTTTCCAATGAAGAGGCATATCCGCGAGACTTAAAAGATTTGTTGTCTGGCAAAAGTGAAATCCACATATGCGAGTGGCAGGGAAACGAAGTAGCTTGCACATAGCGCAGGCCAGGGGGTTGGTGAGTGAAGCGAGCAGGGGGCAAAGCCCTCTAGTTTTATTTAAAATCCAAAAAGTGCCTATGCACTTAACTGTAATGTAACTTCCCAACTAAAGTTATAGATAGAGGTCTGTGATGCCAGTTATAGCAAAACAAGACATAAACCAGTTGAGCAACTCATGTTTAAACACAACACACACAAACTCTCATAAAAGGAATACAATCAACATGAAGCACATGTAATTTGCATGTGCCCTTACATTATCTTATAAGTTGATATACTATACTTGATTGGTGCTATCAATGTTGATATGTATTTTTACATGGGGTACTTTAGAAGCTTTTTTTTAATCAATATGCTGTCTAAGGTCAATCAGAGATGTTCCAAACATCTGAATTGTGCATAGGATTTTTATAAATTGAATCAGAAAGATAAAAAAACTATGATTTACTGTATTGCGTCTGGTCTCAACTGTGAAATGTATATTAGTGCAGATGAACCATGTTTAACTGAAAGACCTGAATATTAAAGCTTTCTCAAGCAGACAATCATCCAGTGAAGCACTATATTTAAATACACACATGACCTTTCAAAAACAGAAGAAAACCAATTCTCCCAGTGTATACCCACAAAATAAAAAGCCTGACACAAAATGGATAAAGCATGGTATATCACCATTTTGAAACTACATTGTTCTGTTAATACTCTTTAAATTCATCCCATTAGAATGAATTGGCAAATTTGTTACTAACAGCTTTTAAAAGAGAAAATCATTAAATACTTACAATATAAAACATTGTTAAGTTTAAGAAATATAGTCAGTTGTGAGTAAACCTTCAGGTTTTGCTGATTCAATCTTCTTTAATCTCTTTAAAAGTCTGCTTAATCCAATTACATATCAAACAACCTGCATAACAACCTCTTCAACAAATATGGTGACCAAGTTCAAGCTTGGTCTGGGGTGTTTTTTGAATGCCACAGCATAGCTTATAATTGTTGCTGACCATTTTCTTACATTTGTAGCCACAGTCTATACTACAATAATGAGTCATGTCACAAAGCGCAGATCACGTCAAGCCAATTCCACAAATGAATTCCGCTGACTCCAGTAACACATTCCAATCTCAGTACCTTTGCTTTGAGAAGGAATAGAAGGTTCACACTTTAAAAGTAAGAACAAAACATCTGCATTAATCATGTGACTATATTTTACTACATTTCTCAATTTGCCTTTCTTCAAAATCTCAGCTACAAAAATGGGTTATTTTCATTGCCTCTCTCGCTTTAAAAACTAGCATATGATCGAAAAATGGAAATAATTTAACACTTTGGCACAGAAAGATTTTATATAATGATTTAATGCTTTCAGAACTATCAGCTTCAAATATTAATCAGGCATCGGAAATTAGCATTAAAAAGTTGAAGGCTATAGCAAAGAAAATTAAAGGCCCATTGTGTGGTGTTTAGGGTTTTTGCTTTTGTTTTGATTTACATTTAATGAATGGATTTGTGGTTTTGCTTTCCCTGGTGAGTGGGCATCCTGGGGTTCTGGCCATGGAGTCCCTTGGGGATGTGGAGGAGGTAATGTCTAATATCTAGACTATCATAATTTTTCAAATATCCGTTTTTGCTTTTTTTCTTTATCTTGCATGAAAATGTATTTTTTATATTGTTATGTATTCTATGTTATTCTTAATTTGAAAAATAACGGACTACAAAAAAAAAAATACCAAGTCTGAATCAAAATATAACACCTCATGGAAGCAATCGTCTCTTGAAAGCTTCCAGTGTACCGAAAGGAAACCTAAGTGAACACCTCCTTCTGATGAAATAAACATTAACAAAACACTAATGTGATGAAAGCAAATAAGTTAGAAAGTTTCTGATATTGTATGAATAAGGCATACTTTGTATGTGCCTAAAGCAATATTTATTTGAAAGAAATATTTTCTTACACAATTTAGTGTTTTCATTTTAGATGAAACTTGACACTGCAGTAAACCACAAACCATGCTAAATATGTGGCCATTTCACTCCATGAAGGAAATAAACGGACTTCAACAAAATTAATAGTATTTTAAGAAAGTAATCTTTAATTCCACTCTTTCCTGTAAACGATTGTCTTGGTATAAAAAGCAAAAGACCGGTTTTAACAGTACAGACATTTCAGTTAAACATTTTGATTCATTAGCAACAACTCAATAGCCAAGGCACTTCTGCTTCTGAATTAGAAGAGGTGAATGAAATAAAATTAAATGAAGAAATCAAGTCACCAGAGCCAGA
>JANRMT010062817.1:46875155-46896403 GCA_026402145.1 Polypterus bichir lapradei
AGAGTAACTCACAATAGTCATGGATTGAGCAGTGGACTTCGTCAGACATTAACTACCAAAAGGCATTCTCCAATTATCATGGTGTTTTACCACACAATACACCAATCATTCATATATGCCCTTGCTTTGCAAGTGAACACTTGACATGAACAATTATATACTGTAATATGTATTTGAGGATCAGAAGGCAGTTGATGACTGCTGTTACTCTATGATTAGTTAAGTTCATGTGTGACCAGAGTCACTTTATATCTGCTGAAACAAATCTGGGGACTTGTATTAAAGACGTATAGAGGTCCATAAGCACACTTACACCTTTGCAGAGGCCTTCCCAATATTCTGTGCTCTCAAAGTAACCATAGAAATGCCCAAGATTAGGAGTGTAGTCATGGCAAATACAAATAATATGGCACACAATATAGGTTTGTTAGACTTTTAATAAAAGTAACTGGACATCACAAAACGAGATGCTCAAAGGTAAAAGCATTATAGCAAGTTGCCAACTGGACTACTCTCCTTCAAAGTGAATAAAAACTACCTTAAATAAGGGAAAATGTTGCAAAAAATAAGGATTAAAGGTAGTTAATGTGTGGGAATGTGGAAAAGCTGGGCATCTGCCTTTACTGTCAGGTGTGGATTCGGGTACTTCAGACACATGTAGAGAGAAGACAGATAAGGCAGGAGCATGTGTGCGTGTTTATTATCTCTTGTGTGTGAGTAATATATTTTAAAGGAAGGTATATTTTGTTAACAATATTTAACATCATTTGCTAAAGTGAAGAAATTCATGCATTCAAAAAAACTTAGCTGGGAAATCACAATTTAAAAATGCTGCATTTCTCTACCTTAATCCCCTGTGAACTCCAGCCCAACCTTACTGTCCTTTTTTTTTTTTTATTAATAACTCGCCTCCTTCAGAAAGGTGACATAACAGTCTTTCTGCAGTGTGAACTCTAAGTGCAGCATTAAAGAAAGCAGACCCAACTTGATTCAAAGGATATATATACCTATGTCTCTGTCTCAAAACACTGAACTTCAATCTTCTCCTACAGACTATTGACTCAGATCTGACATTGTACAGTTCATCATTTAATATTGAAATTTACCACCAAAGCAGATGCAACATTCTCAAACCAACTTTAAAACATGCATTTTTTATGCACATTCGAATAATTTTATACCAGTGTTTTTTAAGATCAGCCACATACTGTATATGCACAATGTTTATAAACTATCAGGATATCTGCAGTGATTAACCATTCCTTGAAACAGTTTCTGCTCAACCAACCAACCAAGGTTATACTTGGGAGTTTTGTATTATTCGCCATTTAAACTGAAGCATTAAAAAATAATTCAGTGTGTAATAATTCTAAATCAAGTCCACCAAGATTCACTGCGCCTCCTCATGGCTGTCAATGTCAGGTTTGCAAAAATTATTGGCTGCTGCAAGAAGATAAGGCCAAATGAGGTTTTATTTTAAACTTAGCAACGTCACTAAGAGCCCATTTATCCCATTCAGCTAAGAAAGTGAATCATTCAAATTAAAACCAGAGCCCTAAATGTCTGAGATAATGTGTCTGGAGAGCTCTGGAAATTAAATTCATCAAAAAAAAAAAAACACGAGCAAGTAAAGAAAATTAAGGAAGGCCACAAGCCTAGTCTAAAAATCTTCTCTACCTGAAAGAAACCAAAATTACACAATGATGACCAGTCAGCTTGAGAATGTTATGTCAGCCTAATATCTGAAGGTTAATAGCACTGATTAAATCAGCACACTTGGTTTTTAAATATTCATTACATATGAATCTTTGATATAGGCAAGATTTGTTATGTTCTTTACACATTATTAGACTCTAGGAAAATATAATGCTGTTAAAAATAAGGTATTAAGAGGACTGATTACTTGAATAGCTTTAAAATGTCAATGATAAAGTCTACTGTAAGCACATCCTACACTCAAAAGTTTTACCAAAAACTATTTCCCATCCACTGTAGATTACTATTCATAGAATAAATCAATAGTAAATACCTCAAACATTGCCCAGTACATGTTAACAGGTTGGATGGACTACCATCTCCAAATACCGCAGTTCTGAAAAAGGCTCACTAAAGACGGACTTTGCTATTCTTTAAATACATTGCCTTTAGACACACCACAGTAACAAAATTAGTAGCACTGCCATCTCTCAGCTACTTTTTGCTGGAAGGTTTCGTGAATGGAATCTACATACTCCCCACATCTCAGCGTGGAATATTCTTCCATGGACTCAAGTGTGTTTTCAACATAGTCTAAAACCATTCTGCTTTATTTGGTGACTCCAACTTGGCCCAATAAGAAAGTGGATGCAATCACAAGGCTTGTCCTTGTAGGGTCTATTGCTGCAATATATTGGGTTCAGTTAAGTTATATTTCAGTAGAAATAGATGGATGATTTTTAATGACTTTACCATGTTTTGAATTTCAGCTTCTATGCCACATAAAACTCTGATATACTTAAGAAATCACCCCAGAAATACAGGGAAAAGAACATATTTCCCTCTGCTTGAATTCTCTCACAAACATTGTGAAAGGTAAGCAGCACTGCATGGATTGCTAAGAATTAATCTTGAGCATACAATTCTGCAAAGTCAATGTCTAATTCAGAATAAGTCTGTTAAACTTCTTTGTGTAAAATATACAGTATATCAACACTGGACAATAAGTGTAAATACCCATGCAAACCACTTAACACAGCCTTAGGCCATCATGTAACCCAAAGCTCATTCGTTTGATCTTTTTAGATTAATTCTGCACAGGCGATGATCAAGCAGTATTATTCAAAAATAACTGCCATAAGATGCTAACTGCAAATGAAAAGACAATTAGCACATTACATTTTGGCTTACATCAGTCATAAAAGCTTTCGAGGCAACTCAGGCCCCTTCTTCAGGCAAGAAGGGGCCTGAGTTGCCTCGAAAGCTTGCATATTGTAATCTTTTTAGTTAGCCAATAAAAGGTGTCATTTTGCTTGGCTTTTCTCTACATTCATAATGGCTAACACGGTACAACACCCTAGTACATCTGACATTTAAGAAAGAGGCTGAAAGAGACTTAAACGTGAAACTACATTTGCATAACTATGCACAGAACTTGCATCAGCAACAGCAACAAATGACAGTTACAGAAATTAAAGTTTCGTGGAGAATGAAAAACAAAAAAACAATTAATTGACAGAAAAAAGAAAAAAGACTCCTGGATTTGCCTTAAGGAATGGCAGGCAATTTGCCAAAAACAACTGCTGAAACTACATCTGTATGATGTAAAGGAATTGTAAAGAACTGTACAGCCAACAGTCTGGCTGAAGTGGGGACACCTCATGACACTGAGCCTGGGATTCACCTCTTGCGTGGTACTGTCTAATGGATGGATGACTAAATGAGATAGACAAAAGGAGAACATGGGTACATGGCCAAGTAAAGAAAAAACAATAACAAACATGGGCAAGAAAAAAGATTATCAGGACATTCAAATACATGGTGAAGTGCAAGTGAACAGACAAGTTCAATGCACGGTAATCACCATTTGCTTGAGTAGTCAAGTGGGAGACATGCCTAAGCATGAAGATGAAACAAGGCAGGACACCACAAACAGAGCTTGGACTAGGTATTTTTATTAGGAAAAAATAAACTTTCAAGAATGCCTATTCCATTGAGCACTGTGATACTTCCAAAAACCAGGAAAGGTGGTGTGTTCTCGTCTTTCCACACTTGCATTAATAGATATCCCCATTGGAAATTTCCGAAAAAGGCGTATGTTATGTGAGTTGAACCAAAGCAATTAGTATATTTCTTTTACAATTCAGTAAATGCATTAATACAAACTCAATCAAATTTATGCATATTTGTTTGCTTCTCAAAAAACCTTCAATTCTGATGGAGGTATTTTAGGTTCGACCAGCCTATATTTTTCAATCAATCTAGTATTTTACTCAAACTACTCAATAGGTTGCTTAAGGGTCAGAAGAATTTTTTTTTTTTTTTTTGCCTTAAGATGTCACATTCTGCCTATACAACTCTCTTTGAAGCCTTTGAGTTACTGAAGATGTCCTCAAGGCCTGTGGTGGACGCTTGGGAATTCAAAGCTTCTTACTGGGACACAATTAAAGTTCTTGCTGGGGAACAAACTTATGTCTTAAATGCTAATATGTAAGCACACTTTATTGAATTAAGATTGGAAATTGCTAGTATCAAACTTAACAATCCCATATTAAAATTAAATTACTCTCCATTTTCCACTATTTCATAGCATAATAATGAATAGTAATGAATAAGCTGGCTGGATCTTTGGGCATAGAGACTGTGACTCAGTAAATTAAAGATGACAGTCCAAGAGAGCAGCGGTTACAGGAAAAAAAAAAATAACCATATGAATTGTTGAGTTACTTTTCTGTCCAAAGACAAAACAAGATGGTTTTCGGCTTTAATGGTTCCCCTGTGGTGAATGAAAAAGCTTACAGGATCTATTCAAAACAACAAGCCCCATACTCTCCTTGTCAGATTTTTAAATAATACTGATAGACAACGTCTTGGCTGAGAGGTGCAACGTGTCACAGGTTGTCCATGATGCAGCCCGTATTAAGTTCTCTCCTAACTACTAACTACCTAGAAAAGGCATGCAATGAATCCAGACATTAGAAAAGCAAAGGAAGTTGGTCTTTAACCAATACTTGTTTACCCAGGTTAATTGAAGCTCAGTTTGGGAAAGTCTCATCAACTTTTCAATTCTTCTGAGGTCACGCGATGGGCCTTCAATGAATTCACGCTTACAGGCTGCTTTCCCATGTAATGATTTTTCAACCCTGCTCTATCCAAACCTCTCAAATAGAAGTAATATAAGTAAAATAATAAAAATAAGCTAAATCACTTAATTAAAAATGTTTTTATCAAAAATAAAGAAATAGCTAAAAAACACTGTTCTGCATTAGCCTAATAGTATAATGGATGGACTGAACAAGACCTGGTGCTAGTTTTCTTTATTATAATTTAATCTTTTCTACTGTGCTATAGATCATTGTTTCTTTCATGACAGGTTGTCCTCCATTAGGCACCTGCTATTGACTTTTACGGGCTTTCTACTATATACTTATCACAGTATGTATAGGTGGGGTGAAACAGGCTTTGTTTTAAACTCCTTTCAGGCCTTTCATTGACAATGCACTACAGTAAACTCTTATGTCTGAACACGTGGAAGACCCTTGATCTACTTCTACTGAAGAAATGGAAGTCAACTGTTTACAACCTTTTCTCCTGCAGTTTTCTGTTGTAATTTAATGTAGGGTTCAATAACTACATTTACAATTGGGATTCTGCCTCTTTCAAAGGTGTTTATGTTCTGAGGTTTGGTTGAGTGCACTGGTGTGGTCAGTTGGTGTTGCTGTGGTTGTTTGTGGTATGCCATGGGACATGGAGCAGAGTGAGAGGGCCACAAACTGGGTTTATTACACAAAAAATACACATAAAATGCCTTCAATGTTTCATAACTGAGATAATTTTTTTAATATTGTAAAGTATAACCTACTTTATAATTATATAAGCAGTACTGTGTGCAAATAACTCTGCTATAAAGGCCCTATAATACTGTTTACTGTGTAAGTGCCATATAAAAAAGATCTTTTTTTATCCTTATGCTCTTCATGCTTTATATGCAATCAAAATAACTGCTGACATATATTTTTGTTCTTTTAAATAATACAGCATAATATTAGAACACAAAGTGGTTCTATTACAAATTTATAACATACTGCCAGCAATTACAGCAAACTTTCACTTAATAAGACATATTGTGGAAGCCCTGTAAATAATACCCAGAAAATGCTCAGAAAATATGAAAACATTTTTGAGATAAAGCAACAAAATAATTAATAAAAATGCTGACAGACATAATTTATGATAACAGCCTGTGCTCAAGAGCATTTCCTGCATTTTCTTTATGAGCTTTATATGTTTTCACTAATTCTTAAATACTGAAATACTGCTCTGCAGTTATCCTAATCCCTCCCCGATTAAAGACTCCAGCTACATTTTGTGAGCCAGCAATCAGTAGGAGTCTGGCCCTGAAGGTCTAAGGTTATGTACAGTTTCCAATATGAAGTCTAAATCACTAAATCACTTAGCTAGGAGGTCAAACTTAGGTCTAAGTTCAAAGCATTTTCTGGCACATCACAGCCAAAGGCCAGTGCTACCAAGTCATGGGAATGCTTGTGCTGGAGACTGACCACAAGTCACTTGCGTTGTGTAAATGACATAGAACCCTACCTGCAGCCTGCCCCTCTCCGATACATTCTCATTGGCACTGCTCCTACCAACTCAAGACCTCTTCAACAGAAAATGTCTTATTCAATTCCAGTGTCTGAGTTAGAATTGAGAAAAACTGCTTTATCCTTCACCCCACCCTTATTTACATTCATCACATGTTTCTATCCACCTCTTTTCAGTGTTCAATTAATCAAGGAATGTATACTTACTAAAGACATGCCACAAATAATTTTCTTAAACAGGCCATTAGACATAAGATCTGTTGGTGGTCCACATCAAAGGTATGCAGGGCAGTAGATCAAAGAGAAACAGAATACAAAAGGGAGCAAAGAAACCTCTCCAAAAAATATACAAATTCAGGTCTTAGAAAAAGGCGGTATGGCCATAAATCAAAAGTGCAGTACAGTGTACAGTAATTAAAGATTCTGACATTTTCAAGTGATACTGGTAAAATGTATTGGTGTATATTTTTCATAGTGAAACTTACTTTTTTAACAAATATACTATTGAACAATTGTGAAAAATGACATGCGTCTCATTCTCTGCAACAATTGTTAACGCTCTGCTATTCAAATTGATTCAATTGTAGGGATTTACTTCTCTTGAATCTATCAAAATATAAGTTTTGACTTGCTCACTCTCGCTACTACCGCTATAACTGCCAAGCAAACACAGTCCAAGACGTAGCTTTTACCTGTTCTATTCTGCTGTTTGTATCAAGTTACCAATCAAGCAGAACCACACAGAAGTCAGGGTAATACAGTTAAAAAGAGAGGTTCACTTAGTATACACAGTTACAATACAAGTCCCTGCAAAAGACATTACCTTTAAAATCAGATTTCCCACTTCCTTATGTGTATATAGGTACGCACATTTTGTATTGTTTATGTGTGTTCACTCACTTTTCACTAATTTGTGGCACACCGATAAAACCATTTTTATGCAATCCATACTAGAAAAATAATTTCATCTAATATACTGAATCAACTGGTTTATCGGTCACAAATGATAAAAGTAGGCAAATTCATAGGCAATCACTCATGTAATCTTGAAAGTGGATGTAACAAACAGGACCAAGTGTTCCCTACATGTACTGTAGTACTATTTATCATTTGCATTTGTCCACATACATTTTTCTCCTGAGGTTTACCTTTGCCTCTTTTAGTTATGCTCCCTCCATACAGTGTTCACTCTCTTTTCTTATACATTTTTTGTTTCTCCCATGTTACCTCCTTCAGGATTTTTTTTCCACTCCTTTCTTTATCAGTCAAAGCCTATATGATCATCCACAGTGCCTGGGGACCGTAAATACTGCAGAATGGTAAACACCACATGTAAACAGGTAAAAATAACAGCTTTCCAAATACTCCTATTATTTTTCACAGAAAGATGTGTGCTCAAGTCTCCCAGATCCATTTTTAATAAGAATAAAACCTGTTAGAAAGTTTAATTAATTGTTTACCAGTAATTGTTAGCGAGACCAGGAGCATGATATTTTTAGGACTAAGAAATTGCTACTTCACTCTGGAGCTGGTTGTCCACCGGGCGACACCTTTACCTCTATCCCATCATGCTCTATAATAATTTTCCAGGTATTCAATAACGATAGCTAACTCCTCATCCCCCTTGATGTTTCAATTACTTACTAATGGATGCAAAAGCTTTACTCTATAGATTAATCTTTATTTGTTACAGAAACATCTATTCCAATAATCATCATGCAAAACTTTTTACATCAATAAAACTGCAAATTTCTTCCATAAGCTGTGATCAAGTCATAATCAGATATTGCCATTTGAAATCTAGTCTGTGTTATAAAGAAATGTTTGCAGCATTGTAAACATATACACACTATGACATCTGTAAAAAATATTTTTGATGTCAACTTCCACAACTTACACAGCAAGAATGGCTGTAATTACATCATTACACTTTCACTCGATAATATGATATCATATGTTTAAGAAGAAGCAACCATTATGAAGCTACATAGCGGCTACATAATGTTTGTTGCAACACAATTAGCTTGTTAGCTTTTGTTAAGGTTCCTGGAATTATTATTAGTGCTTCTAGAATTCATGTCATTTTAGGAGGAGGGTAAGAGGAACCATTAGCACAGAAGCCACCACTATGAAACATAAGGCTCTGCGTAACAGATGGCAGAACTGCTTTAATACATCTCACTTCAGAGAACTTTTCGTGAATATGTCTGCATAATGTCCAATTATTTAACTATTTTTAAACAAACCTGTAAAGTTGTAATTTAGTACATAAAAAAACTTGTGTAGCAACAAGTGGACTGCTGTAAGAAGATCCCTTCTGAAGGAGTAAAGATTTCTGATCCTTTTGGTGTGTGCCTGGTTCTTTAATATCACATAGCACGGCTAAAAGCACTTGTAGCCTTTTTCAGGAAACCAGATCACCTTAAAGTTAAGGGGAGCAAACTATAAAATACTGCAAAATGAGTAAATAAGACTTATTTACAATTTGTGCCTAATGTCAAAAAAACATATCTTGAATAGTGAAAAATGTGATTACTAGAAAAAGCAGCAACAATTTTCAAACAATTACAATTTGCCATTGTTGATAGTACTAAAAATGATCAAGCTGTTTAAACACTTGCAGGATACTTCAAGTTGACCATAAATGTACATGTGCACAGCAAATGAGACTTGTATTTTATTTTTGTAACTGTAATTTAAATTATTTGAATCTATAATTCTACACTATCATGTTGGACTCCTCGGCAGCCTAAACACAGCATTTGTTCAAAGTCACTTTCATCTTATATCAGTAATTGGCATCTTTCACACGAAAAGCCTCTAATCTTTGGTGTTACTAAACTATTACAAAAGTTCAACATTGGAACTATACAATTTTCAAAATCATTTGTTACTTTAGTATGAAGAAATGACAATGTCCCACAAATGACAAAGCAAACCAAACAGTTCACTAACTAATCTATCAGCAAAGCAACAAAGCACATCTCAGTAATAAAAACATCTGTGATTTCATTTCCTTAGTTTCCTTTAATGCATTAACTGGAAACCCCACCTTGACAAACATTTACTAAAAGAGGACAACGTCTGAGATAAAGGTTTAAACTGAACAATGGTGCAGATAGTAGCACTTTCAGAAAAATAATAAAACATACCTTAACGCAACATTTTCTCCAATGTGCTTAATTAAACAGTATCTATTCCCACAGCATTATTATGGACATGTCAAGGCCCACTCATGCACATACCCACATTTACACTTACACAGATCCAATTTGGAGTTACCAGTAAAGGCCAATCTTTGGATATGTAGATTGTGTGGCTCTAACCTGGATCTGTGGTAAGGAAGGTAAGTTTGTATTCATTTTTTCTGCAACTAACAGAATGTGGATCCCAATGCATCAACAACAACAACATTTATTTATATAGCACATATTCATACAAACAGTAGCTCAAAGTGCTTTACATAATAAAGAATAGAAAAATAAAAGACACAATAAGAAAACAAAATAAATCAGCATTAATTAACATCGAATAAGAGTAAGGTCCAATGGCCAGGGGGGTCAGAAAAAACAAAAAAAAACTCCAGACGGCTGGAGAAAAAAAAATAAAATCTGTAGGGATTCCAGACCATGAGACCGCCCAGTCCCCTCTGGGCATTCTACCTAACATAAATGAAACAGTCCTCTTTGTATTTAGGGTTCTCACGGAAAGGCTTGATGATGATGGTCACGTAGAATTCTGCCTTTTAGTCCATCCATCATTGTTGGAGCATCATGAAGCTTTGAGTAGGTGGAGGTGCAGGTGTAGTAAAAAGGTGCAGAGTTCTTTGGATGAAAAGTAAAGCCAAGGTCCTGGCTCTCTGTGATCATAAAAAAAAAAAAAATCACTGGACATCTTTTAGAGAGGGTAGGGTGTTTTCGGATGTCCTGGCTAAACTGCCCACCACGAAAGTCTATGAGAGGTGCCAATTTGAATCTAATGGGTTAGAGATTTTATCGTTAAAGGCTACTGCTTACTGTGCTAACTCCTCAATGACAAACAAGTGCATGCCATATACACCTCATCCAACATTACCCAGCCAAACTACTTAACTATAAATACCTTGGAGATACTCACATACTAGACAGGATCAATACAGCAATTTAAATGCCTATTTGCACCAGAGAATTTTGCTGTTTCATGTGCAAGTTTTCCAAAGGTAACATATTTAATAATATTTTAGTAAAAATATGTGTTTGTGACATTGTGACCATATGACTGGATAACCTGACATATGGATTATGTGACAAAACTAATTAAATTTTTTCTGGGCATTTTGACTTTGTTTGTTGTTGACCAGTGTTAGTCGATTCATGCCAGTGGTTCCCAACCTATTTCACCCCATTAACCCCATTACAACTTCTCATAAGTAAATTTACCTTCACCCTGTTTTGTTCAGTAAGTTGACTTTGTACTTCTACTATAATAAAGCTATCAACAAATGGTATTTTTTAAGAAATTATTTTTAATATTTTTATTTTAAGCTCAAAAGATAATAACAATAATAATAGCACATATAAATGCTATTTCACAAAAAAAGCCTACTTCAATTTTTTTCTCAACTTCAGATTTATTGGGCAAATTTATGCCCTGAGTAAGCAAAATTTACCCCCGGTTGGGATCCCCTGCAATAGATTCATAATATATCAGAAAATGTGTTATCTCTATGCTGCATGAAAACGCAAGATTTTTCTGAGCCATCATGACAAACTGCATAAGTTAACATATTAAAGTATTTTATGACTGGAAGATTACTTTAAACACATTCTAAGAGATGAAACTACAGCGAGAAATTCATATTAAAGCAGGTAAAAGGAAACAGACCAAGAGTCATCCAAAACGACATTGTCAAGTGATATAAGGAAGTCAATTGATAAAAAGGAAGACAGAGATATAAAGAAGTCTCAAGACTTAGGTTAAAGCTAAAAAGCATTTACAGCAAATATAGTAAAGCGTCAAAGCTAGGTCACTGAGCAAGATAGCTCATCATCTGATTGACCAGTCCTGCGTTTTTTGCAGGTGATTAAATTGTTAAAGAGGAGAGTAGCGAAAGGTGAACCACTCTCAGTAGGAAGTTTAAGAGCCACTTTAACTCCTGAATACATTTAAACTACAAACACAAACATTCCCACAAATCCTACTGTTTTAGATGAGCCTATATCAGCCAACAATGCCAGTAGCACAGTCACAAAATGTTTCGAGGTGAGTGGATGGTTTGAGTTTAATGAGAATGGTAAATATCCCAGCTTTGTTATGGCTAATTTAAAGCAGGCTTAAGGTAACAGACATGTGGGTTTGTGTAGGAAAAGTTAAAAAGCTGCCACAGTAAACTCTTAAGATACCCAAAACATAGGAGGTGTTACCGCAGGCTTAATGCAAAAGTCTGCAGCTGTCTGCTGAGAACACCGCTTAACCCAGCAATTTGTATCATTTAATTGTTTTAATGGCTATTAAAAATAGAAACACTGCCAGCACTATCCGCATGAGGAATGTCTTCAGTCCCAAGCATTGATCCACTTTAGGATGCACCTAATCTGTCTTATAAAACGAGAAGACCAGAAGACTTAAAAGACAGACAAAATACCCCACATTTTTCCTTTTTTTTTGCCAACCTCCCAAAACTATAATTGGCTTTTATTTTAATGCTCAAGCTTCTCAAGCAGTTTTAGCTTTATGTCACTATGTTGTGTTATCCTATTTGGCCATCACGGCTTTAAGAAATAAACATTGGACTGAAACTTCCAGAACCTCCTAATGCCATCTAATCCAAATTATGTACAAAATGTAACCCTTAAAGAAATCAGGGGAAAATGAATTTTATTTGTCCAGAGATCTGTATCGTACTGCTTTTTGCATTAATTTTATAAGCACTGGCTAAAAACTTCACAAATTTTACCAAAACATTCATTCCAAGATGCAAGATGGAAGATACTTGTACAATAATACTTTCAAGTTCCCCGCAATTATACTTAAAAAAAAAAAAACAAAACCGGGATAAGCTAAACATTGGTTAAGGGGGTGGGGGGAGGGGTTGGAGGGGAAGAGAGCAAAAAGGCAACCTGCATGCCTCTGCTGATTGAATTACTTCTCATCTTTGTGTTCCTCAATGAGTTATTAATTAAGAACATGGCTAATCTATGTACATTTCAAACACTAACACTAAAACAAACAGATAAGGTGTGCAGATATTATTTGACAGTACCTATTCAAAAAATCCTTACAAGTATTCACGAAAGAAAGGGTAATGTATATTGTTGAATTCATTTGCCAAATTTACAGTATGTCTGTTATATGTTCTCCCCATGTCTGCGTGGGTTTCCACCAGGTGCTCCGGTTTCCTCCCACAGTCCAAAGACATGCAGGTTAGGTGGATTGGTGATCCTAAATTGTCCCTAGTGTGTGTGCTTGGTGTGTGTGTGTGTGCCCTGCGGTGGGCTGGCGCCCTGCCCAGGGTTTGTTTCCTGCCTTGCGCCCTGTGTTGGCTGGGATTGGCTCCATCAGACCTCCATGACCCTGTAGTTAGGATATAGCGGGTTGAATAATGGATGGATGGATGGATGTCTGTTATAATGATTATGAGTAGCTTGTAAGAGTCAACCTACAGGGCTCAGATACGCACATCCACAATCTCTCATATTGACATTTCAACTACCCTGCCAATTTTTGGAATATAGCACAAGAAAACCTCAAGCAAACATGGGGAGAATATGCAAATTGCACAAAGAAGGTTTCTATATTTGCATTCTGTGGGAGACATGGATGATGCAGGTCAGCGTGACATTACAGCTTGGCAAAATTGGATGACAAAAATTCTCACACTACTAAATACTGTTTAAAGTTCAAACACAACACTCGGATATACCCTATCAGCCACAGTGAGGACTCTCGAGTGGTCTAACGAGTGAACAATTGTGCATTCAAACAATCTTTGTTTTGAAAGCATGCACAATTTCAAGCCAGGTTTTGGGGAAAATAAATTAAAATATAAGTCTGAGACAAGTCAAGACTTCAGTACTGGCAGGCTTTTGAAAAGGACACCCTCATTAACTTGGCTAAATGTGGAGTCTCCAATCAACTTAACAGGCACAATTCGGGATGTAGGACAAATACTGGATACCTGTGTTGGGAAGAAAAACACAGTAAAAGAGAAAATGTGTAGACAATTGAATTGAACCCAGGACGCTGAAACTATATGATAGCTCTGCAAACAACTGTCTAAACCACTTAAGAATTTAACGCATACAAAGTATATTAAGAAAAGCAAGCAAAACACAATGAGGCACATATAGAAATACTAATCATAGAAAGCAAGGTTGAAGAGATATGACTCACAAACAGACCCTGGTAAACACTTTCATAAAGTAGAACCAAACAAGCAAAGAAAAAAGCTTTGAGACTGCAAGAAGGCTAGTATCTTGCAATATCATCTATGTAATGGAATGATAAAAAGTAACCAGTGTAGTAGTAGTGTCACATATACATAGCACAGTGACATTTTTACTTGAATATCTGGTGCTACAGTCAAGTGAAAAAGTAATTACATTTTTTTTTCATTTTTAACATATGACATATCAAGATTTGATTTCATTTAAATAGTATCTGTAGATAGCAATGTATTTGAAGAAAAAAGAAATTCAACTTTGCGACAATTTATTCAATGAAAAAGTTGCAGATATGTCATTTACAGCTGTGGAAAAAAGTAGTCCACTCTTCTCTAAAAAAGCTGGAACTGCTCCCTTTGGCAGAAAAAACCTCAAGTGTGATGTACGTATCCTATAACTGTCTACCAGTCTCTGACATCTTCTTGGAGAAAGTTTTTTTCCCACTCCTCCATGCAGATTTCTTTCAATGTGCGATGTCTGAGGGGTGTCTTGCATGCACAGCCTGTTTCAAATAAGCCCACAGCATCTCAATGGGATTCAGATCCAATCTTTGATTTGACCATTTTAGAACCCTCCTTTTCTTTCTATTTATCCATTACTTGGTGAATGTATTGGTATATTTAGGGTCATTACTGGGTTGCATGGTTCATTTTTGGTTTACTTTTAATCTTCCGACATATAGTTTCACATTATTGTCAAACATCCCCTGGTACAATGAAGAATTGATACTATTTAAATTATACAATGGACTACAAAAAATACATGTACCATGATGTTTGTTAAATCAGCTTTAACTATAGATACAGTTCAAATAAAGATCAAATCTTGATATATCCACATATATTAAAAAAGTAAAAAAACATTTCATGGAGTGTACTTACTGTATGATAAACAAGGATGTATTAAAATATATAACATTGTTTCATTTAACAGAAATGTAGACAGGTATTGTGGGGTATCACACAGATGACATGAACCCAAACAGGAGAACAGATAATGGAAAATGGAAAGATTTGATAGTTAATAAAACCTAAATTTCATTAGAGAATAGTGCTAAGGTAAATATGACTGACTTAAAACAAATGGTCATAGAACCCAAATGTTTAATACATAAGATAATCATATAGTTTTGCTATATCATGCACCATTCTCCAGGCTTTAATTCCTGATACTGGTACCTTTCAAGAGAGTGGCTTTGAGGACTCTGGCTGGCTCACTGTGACCAAAAACTGATAATTAAAATAAAAGCTTTTAGAAATTACCCTCTCACATGTTGATAGTATGCATGCTGCTCTGGGGACCCTACAATGAAGAGAAAACCCATCAAGAACATTGTAGCTAATGTTGCACTGAAATGTGCAAGGATTCCAAAACTATGAAGAAAAATCACAGACTTGTGAAGATGGAGGCAGGGATAGAATTGATTTATTGTAACTCAAAGAGACACACCACAACTGCAGTTATGTTGATGGCTTGGAAATAAGACAATGTTTTTAAGTGTACATGCCTTGGGCTAAATACAACACAAGCACCAAGCATTGGGTTAAAATTACAGCAGCTCTTATATGCATGAGGCAGGCATGTTATTAACAGGATTTAAGACTTGTGATTACTTTAATAAATTGCTTTGTTCTGTGTGTGTGTGTGTGTGTGTGTGTGTATGCAGCAGGCATTATATTAACAGGATTTATGACTTGTGATTATTTTGAGAAAGTGCTTTATTTCTCATGTGTGAAGCTTTAGGGCTTTTTCCAAGATGCATTAAACAGAAAAAACATTTCCTCTACAGAATCTATGACAGTAAGACACTTCTTAAAATGAGTACGAAACAGCTACCAAAAAGGACATCTCAAGAGTAGATCAAAACACATATATAGTTAGATGATTAAAGAAGTAATCCAGCTGGCAACAGCTCCGATGCTCCATGGGAAAAAAATTACATCAACCTGCAAAAGTATTCAACAGCAACAGTTAGCCACACCCTTACACTTCTATTAGAGTAACACTGATTGAAAAATGGCTATGCAGTATTTACACAATGATTAAATAACATGTTCAATCTTATTTTAAAATTAAATGTTTTCATGAGCAATAAAATGCAGTAATGATAAAACTTATTTTCTAAAAAACGTTAAAGGTGCATAGCCTTTGGATGTTTACCATGTCTCATTACTGACTTATTCATTAATTTTCATGTTCATTCAATGCAATGAATTTTATAACTTGTAGACGCTCATATAGTACAAGGACCCTACAATATTTTTTTCTCCAATTCAGTCCCTCACCTATTTTTGTTACCTTTCACATCTTCTAAGATCCCAGTCACATGAAATGTTTTAACCCGAGTTTACCATGAGATTTTATATAAAATGAATACTGAATAAGTATGACAAAGTAGTTGACACTGCAACCTCACAGCTCTAGGACACTGGATTTAGATCCTTGACCCTGTCACTGTCTGTGTGGAGTTTATAAATTCTACCCATGCCTGGCAAGAGGTTTGCCTGCTTATTCCAATCTGCCTGTACTATGCCAAAGCTAAGCAGACAAAGTTGCCTGGTGGTAGTTAAATTTAGACTGGTGTCAGACGAAGTTCCCTGTAATGAACTGGCAAGTCCATCAGCCTGGCACCAAATACAAACCTAATATTAACAAAAAAAGATGCAGAAAATGAGCGTGGATGACCAGGAAATCCTTTGAATCAGGACAGGCTCATTATTAGCTGTCTTAAAATCACAGCCACCAGCTAAACAGCGATCTTCTGAAACCACTTAGTCTAGTTCAGGGAACCACACCCTAACACGACAGCATAAGGCACAAAGGAAAGAATCATCTCTATATAGGGTGCCAGTCCGTCATCTAGTCTAATTTATTCCTAGTACACAACTGCAAAAATTATTTTAACAAAAGGCGTTTTCTCAAGTCTCTAAACTTAAAACATCCGAAGATACTGACTTAATGAAATAGTGGGCACAAAATCACTTATACATGATCACGAGTTTCACTAGCTTCTTGTCATATTTCTTAACTCTCTTTACGTTTAATCAGTTCATAAAGCACTTCTAATTCCAAAGAACAAACATATGCAAATTATAATTTTCCTTTCTGACTGAGTAAGCACATTTAAACCAGTACTTCAGTTATAGGACTACACAAACATTTTGATGAAGAAAAGAAGAGTTTAATTTAAGAATGAATATATACTCTTACCAAAGTAAAGTACATTCCTTGCTTAAAAATAACCATGCTAGGAAAACCTATGAATGAGTCCTGTGATGGAATGACCTTAGTCGAGGCTTAGTTACTTCCTTGCACCAGCAACCATGAACTGGATTAAGCAGTTTTGATAATGGATAAATGAAAACTACAATTAAACAGTAACACTTTCTTGATTAGTTTCGAATAAACTAATACAATTAATTTTTTGGGCACTTTAGTTGCCAGTTATCCTAATAAAATCCCAATGTGTGAAGCAAGCAGCAAACAGAAACAAATCATTTTATAAGTATAGTTAAAATTAAAAAAGGTTGCGTACCATGGTCAGTATGAACAGGCAGGCCTACTTTTAGTCAGAAATTACACAGACAGGTTGACACACAGCAATTCAGGTTATTTACCAGCTGTGCATTGCATAAATCAATTTTAGACATGTCACCACTAGACACTGATGCCAAATTTGAACCTTTCTATTGCTTCACTCACCACAGTTATTTTCTTGGTTATTGAAAGTGCACAGCCAAAGCTATTGTTGCTAGAATACATAAGGAGGTAATGATTGGCAAGACCTCTTGAGTTTATGATTTATCTAAGGGCTGTGGGACCAGAAAAGTTCATTTTTCTCTAGTACTGGTAATATGCTGGAGCTTAATTTTTAATTTTATTGCCAAGAAGTCTTACATATTTCAGGACAATGGGTTCAAACCCAGCCTAGTTGCATGTTCTGTCACTGTTCTTTGTGGATATTCATCTGGGTACTCTAGTTTCCTTTCCAAACCAAAAATGCACATGTTAGGTAAAACTATTGACTCCTAAGTTACCAATAAGTAATATGCATCAGTTTTAAAATGAGGGTGATGCATCAGAAGCACCCTGGTGAGGACTGGTTGGCACCTTTTGCCAAGTTGTACTGGGACAAGCTCTACCTAACTGCAACGCTACAAGTGGGTATGGGAAAATGATGGATAACCGCGCAATGGTTAGCAGTGCTATTTTACTGATGAGGCATCATGGATTCCAATCACAGTCAATATCTGCTTTGAGTCTGCAAATCTCCCCATGTTAGTGTGGGTCTTCACCCTTCTACATTGTCAAAGACCTGCAGATTAAAACAGGGATAGTGTGGGAGGTTATGTGTGCATGTGTCCTGTGATGGATTTTCCCCTTTTCTACCCAATGATATGCTGCTAGGATCGGCTTCTCCCAAATCCCAAATCACATTAAGCAAGTTGGAGTATGTATGTATTTATTTAATATGTTGAATAAATTAATATTTCTTCACTTGTTTGTTTTCATGCACTGACAGTTACAGATCTGGTGGTCCGTACTGCACTCAGTAACAAGCAAAAAATAAACTGATGTTACTGTAAACTACAAAAGGTCACCAAACATAGTTCACATACTGTACATCATAGCTTTGAGTACTTAGTACTTTCTTAGATTAAATGAGGAACTTCTGCTGTACATGTCCTATCATCTATAGGCTTAAATGCAGCAACTTGCTCTAAAAGGTCATGGCCTAGTGTCTCATCTGCTGAATATCAAAACTTACTAAACCATCCAGAACTTCTAAAATGTCTCATCCTGATCAAAGCAGTAATTCCCACTAATGGCTCCTTATCAGTAAGTCCTAAAGAAGATTTTAAGTTAAATCAAATGGCAATTAAGGGCATCTATGAAACATAAAAGAATTAAATTACTTTAATCCTCTGAATCACAAAGAGAGGCTTAAATGCAAAAAATATTTTTTATAAAAGACAGCATTGTGTACATTTGTTATTTTCAAATTGTAATAAGTTAAAAAAAATGTTGCTTGTTTACTAATGAGAAAGGAATCTGCCATGGAATTCAGCCTAGCCTCTTTAAATTGAACAGTTTTCTTTAGTGAGTTAATCAGCACCGATTTACTCCTTGAGTATTTCTTAACCTAAGGGAGCATGAAATATTCATTGACACCAAAAAGCTTTCATTTGTACATCAGCCTTTTTAGAGACTTACCCCTTCTGCACTCAAACGTCTCTGTTCACTATTATAAAGTTCTGCATCACAATGCCATTTTCTTCTTAAGAACAACATTAACCCAAGATTCCAGACACTACAAACTACACTTAAACATTTCTATCAATACTAATAAATTCCAGACGTAACCGCTCACAGTTTCAAATAATAGTTTAACCTGTCCTCTGTGTGCTCTCAAATGCAGAGTTTTAGTCCAAAAACTGGCACTAAGAAGCCAGACATTGGATTGTTTCATGTTTCAATTGGTTAGTGGAAAAGGTTGTAACACTACACCAAGAGTCTAAAACATTACAGCATGGTACAAGTTTTCTTCTGCTTGAGTTTAAAAAAAAGTCACGTTCTTTTGGTATTTATGATTAAATATATTTTAAGTAAAGGGTGTGGATGTGTGGAATGGTGGCACCCAGATGTGCCTCTTTTTCAATTGGTTTCTAAACCTCAGTTTACTTTAAGCCTTAATTTACAGAATGAGCATAAACTAACAATTTGCTCTCCCACCCCAGTTCTACACTGGTAGAAAAAGAGGCCATGACATACACAAAACTATCCTCCAGCAGTGAACCTGAAACAAAATTGATTTGGGTTAATTGTACCAATAAAGAAACATGAAAATATAAAAGCAAAAACATTCTTTTCAAAATGAACCAACAATTCACAAACATCTTACAATTACTTTCTTCAAAAGTAAAAAAAGGTGTAAAATTCGGCTTTATATACCGGTTATGCTGGATCTCAGGGAGTGGTTTAAAAAATACAAGATGATATTTATATGAACATGCCTCAGCAACACAAATGGCCATTAATCATCTAATTGACATTGCCTTCGTTGGTAAGGAATTGATCTTGCTTTCGACTTACTCAGTTTTTGCTTGCTTGCCTATTGATTTGTTGAGACAAGATCATGCTCAGCGCCATCCATTGACAAACTGCTCTTTCTAATCAATGCACCTCCACCGTGGAGAAAGCTTAGGACTAAAAAATTACAGACAAACAAAGGAAGTAACAAACATTAAAAGTAAAACTGAAGAAAGATTTATAAGGAATTCATGAAACATTGTATTAGATAACAAAAACTGCTATAGATACAGCTTTCACTGCACTTAAAAAGGAGTTAATCAGTTGAAGGTGAATAGCCTAAGCATAACTGAAAACACCCAATGATCATAAACCACAGATCATTTTTCACACTGTGAATCCGGTTCACTTCACTCAACTCTAACTAGTATCTCACTTATGCTAGAAGAACGCGCAGGATCATTTGCACCAAATAGAAAATATAGTGTAAGGCAATGTTACTACCTGTGTACATACTAGCCATTTTATTTTCATATTAAACATACTAATTATGGTTAAGTCTCCATAATTTTATATTATATATATATATGTATATATATATATATATATATATATATATATTTTGTGATGGACAGCCACAGCCACTAAATGCCCAGGACGCCAGCAGGGTGGAAGAACCAGGGAAAAGGGTATTGATGAGGCAATACCATCCCTGGGACACTAGAGGGCAGCTCCCCTGGGCGGCTGTGGCACGACAGATTCCTGCAGGGCACATCAGGAACTGAAGTTTGTTGAAGCCCTTTTGGGTTCTGTGGGGGCCGCCAGGGGGAGCTGCAGAGCCCTGTAGAGGACCTCCAGCACACCTGGGAGTGATTTCAGGTAATAGTGATGAGCCACCTGGAACACTCCCAGGACCTAAATAAGAGGAGTCGCATCACTCTATTGAGAAGCTTAAGTCGGGAGAAAGAGCAACAAAGCCTGAGGAGGAGTGGAGGCAGATGGACTGGCAGCAAGGAAGAGAATGGACTGTATATTGTGGTGTTGGTAATATGCATACTCTGTAAATAAACACAGGTGTTGAGTGAACCTGTGTCCTGCCTGCCTGTGTCCAAGGGGTTAGGGTGGCAGTACGCCCCCTAGTGGCTTACTATATATATATATATATATATATATACTAGCAGAATACCCGCGCTTCGCAGCGGAGAAGTAGTGTGTTAAAGGAGGTATGAAAAGGAAAAATTTAAAATAACGTAACATGATTGTTAATGTAATTGTTTTGTCATTGATATGAGTGTTGTTCTCATATCTATATATCTATATATATATATATATATATCTATATATATCTCTATCTATCTATCTATCTCTATATATCTATCTATCTATATATATATATATATCTCTATATATATCTATATATATATATCTCTATATATCTCTATATATCTCTATATATCTATATCTATATCTATATATATATATATATATATATATATATATA
>JANRMT010062817.1:46931403-46945322 GCA_026402145.1 Polypterus bichir lapradei
CAGTACATCCTACCTGTAGTGTACTTTGCAGCCAATTCATAACAAAGCATACGGTTTTCAGCAGTCACTATGGTAGACAAAGAGTTTCGCGTTACAGTACCCAGATGATTTCTTACAAGGCTTGTTATTGGCTGAAAGAGGAGACTCAACCAACCAGAGTGGGATTTTCATTCTCTTAGGCTCTGATTGGCTGCTGCTAATGTGGTGTAATCTTGCAAGAACAGCGAGTCTGGGTCCCCAATGCATCTCAGTTCTCTGCATATCGCGTACCTTGCATGTGGTCCAATTGTTGTGAGCCAACTTTTTGTGAAACTTTCGTTTTGTTTAAAGCCCTACGAAGGCTCTCAAGCGTCCTGCATCTTCTAAGAAGGGAAGGAAAGCGTTACGCGGACGTCGCTCGCCATTACAGCTTGAATGAATCGACAGTACACTACATTATTAATTATTATCATTATTATTATGTTACTCATATCCTTAGCCCAACATCCACATATCATATGTGTTTACAAAGTGTGTTTTAATAAGTTTACATGTGTTTAAAGCATGTGGGAGGGGTATTTTAAGGCTTAAACCACGGGTGTCGACCTCCAGTCCTAAAGGGCAACAGTGACTAAAGGTTTTCATTCTAACCATCTAATTCATTAGTGACTAGTTTTTGCTACTAATTAACTTCTTTTGTCTTAATTTTAATTAACACGGACTCAGGCCCCTTAGTTGTCTCTTTCTCCTTAATTAGAAGCCAAATAATAATGAGACATAAAACGAGCCACCACATGACCAGCTCACCTGTGCCCATCACACAATATCTGAAAATAAAGAAAGCTGAAGGTCTCAGTAAGGTTGATCTCTCAGGATAGCAAAACATTTTGACGGTGTTCTTAGGAAAAACAGAAAAATCAATAGTTTTGCTAATGTCTGCTGTGGCAGAATGAGAACAGCAACTAGCTATGGAATTAAATAATGGGTTTAATTAAAAGCAAGAATCAGCTTCTCGTGAAGAGATTAGTTGGAGTTTGAAACCCCAATTTAGCTGGTCATCTGTTTGCTTGTTTTACATCTCATTTCTGTTTGGCTGTCATTCAATGAAGAAAAGAATCAATTCAGAGGACTGAATCCTTCAAAACAGGGCTATTAAAATGAAAGGAAAGTAAGTTAATTAGCAGTGAAAACTGGTCACTGATTAGGAAAAGGGTTAGAATGAAAACCTGCAGCCACTGCGGCCTTCCAGGCCCGGAATTCGACACACCTGGCTTAAACTATAAAAAAACGTTTATTTATAGGGTCTTTCTATATCGTGGATTTTCACCTATCGCTGATGGGTCTGGAACGTAACTTAAGTGATAGGCGGAGGATCACTGTATATATAAAAAAATAACATGAAGTAACATGACATCGGTGATCAGTATTGGCCTCAAAAAACCTGATTGAAGCATCACTAGTAAAGGCTCACTGGCTTTTCAGTGTTACACCTTCCTTTACCACTTATTGGCCATCAGCCAAATGATCTCTTTCTACTACATTCATAAAATATTATTACGACACAACCCAAAATTAAACACAAACAGTGAAAACTTACATTAAA
The DNA here is from genome assembly GCA_026402145.1 of Polypterus bichir lapradei. NCBI lineage: Eukaryota > Metazoa > Chordata > Cladistia > Polypteriformes > Polypteridae > Polypterus > Polypterus bichir. The sequence continues at coordinate 46,932,986 of JANRMT010062817.1, forward strand.
TATTAATTCTACTTATTTTCTATGTTTTTAAAAGAACTATCATTCTATCATTATTGCCCAGTATGTTTTTTTAATTATCTAATAAAAATGAAACTACTGCAGACTAAATGTTCAGGACTGGCATAACATGAAAAAATTAAATTGCAGCAATTTTATTTGCACGTTACTCAAGTTCTAACTGCAATTGCAAACAGACTGTAACATTCCCTGTAACCAGCAATACAGCAGTGTCAGTTTGGAAGATCTTTTTCGTCTATCAGCCTTCAAAGCACTCACTAAAGCTTTGACAGCACATGGCATCACTAACTTCAAACATATTACAAAATCTGGTGTTTGTTGGAAAGATGAACTCTGCCTTGACCAAATGAGTGGGAGTGACTAATGACATTTGAGAGTTTAATTTTGCTCTCCTACAGTATGTTCTTATTTGGCAAAAATATATGCTACTAGAAAGCTACCTAAAATATTCCCCGTTTGGAATGCAGTAGCTCATTAAATACAAATTTATGTAGCCTATGAACACGCCATGTGCTAATCCACACACACAGCTTTTACTGAAACATAAAGCAGGCATCATTTGACATTTTTACATGCTATTTAAGCCTACATAAATAACCCACCAGGTTATTAAACAGCAATATGGAGAATTTAACATGTAACAGTTGGATGAAACTACAGTAACTAGGAGTGAACAAAAAATAGTGATAACAACACCCGGAGAGTGAAGAAATAGGCATTCACAAAATATATTTGCTCCAAAAAAGCATTATAAAGCAACCACTTACTCAAACATTTTTAAAAATTATAAGTCATCAAAGTGTGCACATTTTTAATAATTTAAAAGTATGTTAAACATAGATAGCAGTACTGTTTCTGTATATATGATATAAAAAAAAAAACACAAGAAACTGCCACTTTATTTTCTTATGACCAATAACTCACAAAAAACAGCACTTACAAAAAAGAACTTAAAACAAATGTTTATTCTTGAGTATTTCATTGTACAAACTGAAACCAATTAGTAGATTAAACTGAAAATACAGAAAGCCAGCAACAAAATGTGAGTCCCTGACAAATCACACAATTATTAATAATATATAACACTAAAAAAAATTACACACATACATATACGCATATAATTGTAATTAAAACATAAACAAAAAGCGGCTGAGAAGGGAATAGGATGTATAATTACGGTACCAGTTTCATTGTAAGTGGCTCAAACAGCCACTTGCCATGCCAGGACAGGATGCAACTAACAATCGTATTTCAGAAAAGTGTTGGGATGAGCTTTCTTAGCTCTTTTTTTGCTTGTTCTGTAGAAGTAAAAATACAGAGCTTACCTTGAATGTCCACTTTCAGTTTGGTAGTATACAAGAGGCTGTATCTGATCTCGGCTTTCCATAAACGCTATTTAATTTTGTAAAATGTGGCAGGTTTAGCTGCTGTCGAGGGTGAGAAATCGGGGAAAATACTAATGTGGTCATTTTCAAATATAATCTCTTGTTTTCAGTCTGCGAAGTAACGTTATATGTAATTTAGCTTGTAATTTTTCAAAACGCACAATAAGAATCCTAGATTTAAAGGTATTTGATCCCCGTATGCAGTAAGCTGCTGCTATCTCGGTGTCTGATTTGAAGTCCTCTCCAATTATTTTAGAGAATAGTTCAGCTACAAATTTCACTGGATTTGGACTTTCACGATTCTCGGGGACACCTTCGATTCTAATATTATTCCTTCTGCAGCCATCGTCCAGTGCAGCAAATCGGTCTCCGAGTACTTTGCATTCAGAATTTAAGATGAAACACTTCCTTCTGAGAAAAATGGTAACACCAACACAACCCTCAGCAACCTTCAGGGTCTTGTCAATGAAGGTCTCCCACATTATATTAGGATCAGCAGTCACACCCAAGTCCGTTAAGTTCCTCACACAAACTACATGCAAACTCGTGAGAAACAGCCTGATCTTGGAGCGTAGCCAGGTCCAGTTTCATTCTCCTAGTAGGTGGTAGCCTACTAGACCTAAGCTGGATCTTCAGAGTAGCAACAACAAATCTGTGGTCAGAATTCACAAACCGGGCACAACTGAATGCCAGGCAACAAAAAAATATTAGTATGCAACACAAGTTTTGCAAATGTTCAGTGTGTATAAAAGTGTAATAAAATAAATTGTCATACAACATATTTAGTCATTTAAACTGGCACCAACCAGAAAAGCATACGGTATCACTCAGTGCTGGTATGTGGAATAACCCACACTGTCCACACAGCAATCTTCTGCTCGCTCCTTTGTCAGCAAAGCAACTATTTGGAAAACTGAAAGCAAGGGTCAACAAAAAGAGGAAAAAAAGAAAAAAAAACAACTTGCTTATAAAAAAAAAAAAAAACACAAACTAACTGCAACATAATATTTAATAAATAATGGAATCTGCAGATATGAAACATGTAAGATCAATTACTTCTATAGACTATGTATCAGTGTCTTCCCAAGAGACACATCACCATCTCTCACATGTTAGCTTAAGCACCTACTGTTACCTTTTAATTCTGCAAATACATGATAAAAAATATTAAGATCCAAGATTACCAAAAATCCAAACTCCACTGGGTTTACTTCAAAAATGACTAACTGTTATCTTTGAATTTAGAAAGAATGGTTAAGCAGACAAGTCAAAGTTAAGTGTGGCTTGTGGCAAAAGTGGAAGTCATTCAATGAAGTATGTGGTGCTTCTGAATCTCACACATGAGCACTTGTGGTTTTTCTGGGAAAGAGCCTTGATCAAGAGAAAATAAAGTGTTCCTGTGAGCTCCAGTAAGTGTGATTATTTCTGAATATTTGAATAGAAATAGCTTGTTTCACAATGAACTTTTGAAGCTATTACTAGACAAACATCTTCAATTAACCATGTAAAGACATATGCACAACATTCTATAATACCTTAGTTATTTGTGAAAATCTTATGCTAGCAAAATATCACTGATACAGTTTTGTTAATTAGTAATACAAAGAAAGTTTAATTTCAATTTGTTATTTATTTATCAATATTCCATTGCTGCGACACAGCACCAGAATACCAGCCCAGTTACTTTTTCTAACGAGTCTGTACAGCTTTAATAATACATTTTATTTATATAGCGCCTTTCCCATGCTCAAGGCACTTACAGAATATAAGAAACAACGGCAGAGTATACAGTGTATAGCATTGTACAAACCAAATAAATAAATAAAGAAGATTAAGACAGTAAATTCAGAGAAAGCTTAACAGACAACAGAATTGATGGTCTAGCACACACATACAGGTTACATGAGCATTTTGACAGAGAGGTAAACTGAGAGAAGGGTAATAAAGTCAGGTAGAACTAAAAGCCTTCCTGAACAGATGAGTTTTGAGTTGTTTTTTAAAAGAATTCATGGAGTCAGCTGATCTGATTAATTTCGGCAGGTCATTCCAGAGTCTGGGCGCTATACAGCTGAAGGCCCTGTCACCCATGGAGTGTAGATTATTGTGGGCGGGCAGGCACATAGTGATGGAGAAGGTCACTGATGTAGTTTGGCGCGAGGTTATTTAAGGCTTTGTAGGTTATTAGTAGGATTTTATATCCGATTCTGTAAGACACAGGGAGCCAGTGAAGACGGAGCAGGATGGGTGCGATGTGCTCGCTGCTGCTGGTTCGAGTAAGGACTCTTGCAGCCGAGTTTTGAATAAGCTGGAGCTGTGATATAAGATTAGAAGGGACACCTGCCAACAGCGAGTTACAATAATCGGGATGTGATAAAAGCATGGACAAGTTTCTCGGCATTAGAAAAGGAGAGGAAGGAACGAACACGGGATATGTTATGGAGGTGAAAGTAAGAAAGTTTTTTAATGTGATTTATGTGGGCAGAGTAAGAAAGGGAGGAATCAAAAATGACACCAAGATTCTTTGCAGTAGAGGCAGGTCTGATGAGATCACCACCAAGATTGACTGGGAAGGAGCTCATTTTATTAAGTTGCATTTTAATCCCAATTTGCAGGAGTTTAGTTTTGTTGCAGTTTAATTTTAAAGAGTTCTGCTCCATCCAGGTTTTAATTTCACTAAGGCAGGTTGTGAGTTGAGAAAGCTCAGATGAAGTTCCACTTTTAACATTGAAGTAGAGTTGAGTATCATCTGCATAAAAATGATAGCCCAGTCCATAGCTACGAATAATATGGCCAAGGGGAAGCATATAAATAGAGAAGAGAAGAAGGCTGAGGACAGAGCCCTGAGGAACTCCTTGTGTGACTGGCGCCAAGCTGGATCTGCTGTTGCCAAGACTAACAAACTCTTGCCTATCAGTCAGATAGGACTTGAACCACTGGAGGGGAGTGCCAAAGATACCCAGCATGTTCTCCATTCTGGACAGTAGAATGTCATGTCTGACAGTGTCAAATGCGGTCTAATAGAATTAATATGCTGGTCTGTCCAGAGTCTGCTACCATAAGCAAATCATTGGTTACCCGTAGCAGAGCAGTTTCACAGCTGTGTTGTGCCCTAAAACCAGACTGAAAGGGTTCCATCAAGTTATTAGTGGTTAAGTAATTGGTGAGCTGGGAGGCTACGAGTACAACACGCTCAAGAGCTTTTGACAGGAAAGGTAAGTGGGAAATAGGCCAGAAATCATTAAGATTGTCAGTATCAAGACCAGACTTTTTTAACATTGGGGTTACAGAAGCGATTTTAAAAGTGAGCGGCACAGAGCCAGTGTCAAGGGATGAGTTTATTATTGTTGTAGCAGTCGGGATTATGGCATGAAGGCAGGATTTAAGTAGTGTGTTGGGGATGGGCTCCAGTACACAAGTAGTCAGTTTCATCTTGCAAAGCAGGTCATTAACAAAAGCAGATGTGACTGGTGAGAACTTAGAGAAGGAGCTGGAATGGAGTGGGAAAACAGGGAGAGATATAAACAGATGATGTATTTATGTTAGTTGAATTATTTAGATCTTTAATTTTGTTACAGAAAAAGTGGAGGAAATCCTCACAGACTTCAGTAGAAGAGGTAGTTCGGCCAGATGCAGGTTCGAGTAGTTTATTAACTACAGAAAACAAAACCCTTGGGTTATGGTGGCCACTTTCTATTATTTTGCCATAGTAGGTGTTGTTAGCAGCAGTTAGTGCTTCTCTGTAAGCTCTTTGGTGGTCAGAGAAAGCCTGGATGTGCACGGTGAGGCCAGTCTTACGCGACATTCTCTCAAGGACTCAAGATATTCCAATTTTCCAAAGATATGCAGTTAATATCCAACTTTAAGTAGGTCCAGTATAAGAGATAGACTGCCTTACCATAAAAGGTTGATTCTGAGCTGCACCTGATGTTGCTGAGATAAGCACCACCCTACTCCAAAACTCCCTAACTTGTGACTCTGAACTATGGCTCTGTCCACACCAGTATGTTAGTTTAAAACACTAACACTAGTATCTACTTTTGCCTTTAATCCTCATTACCAGGCCAATTTCAAACCACAAAAACACTGAAAATGTCCTTCAGTGCCATATACTGTACTTTTGAAACTACAGAAACAACACTGTATTGTGAATGGGGGAAGACACAATTTTTCAAAAACACAGACACTTTTCATGCACCAATTGGGTCCTGTTTATTTAGTGGCTCTTCCCTGACTGGGTTCTGCTCATTACTACATCCCATTACCGGATTGGACATGCTGAACGGAAGGAAACCATACTCCAACACAGCAGACACAAAAGAGTTGTTTTGTTGGAGATTGTCGTCTTGCTTTTCCTGCATACATGCGCAAAAGGCAAACAATTTACTCGTCGCTGGTGGTATTACCACCCATTCAAGGAATTTTTCACCATCGTGCTCATGTCCAGTGATGGCAAATGTCTTTGTCACACACAGTTTCTGTCATTTTAGTGTGGACAGAAATATTTTTGTAATTATGTGAAAATGCTACTATGGACAAAGATCATTTTGGTTTAAAAACTCTGTTAGTAGTAGTGTGGACATAGCCTAAACAAGCAGATTATAAAACGAAGAGATAAAACAAATAACCTTCAACAAAAGTAATCTACAGTACTTTAATACTGCTGAATTTAAATAGTTGATTAATGTAGAAAAATCGTAATACCAATGTATGGAAGGCTGCATTGCTGTCATGGTATATTGATGGTATATCTACAGGATACAGAGAGTGTGACAGTTGAAGAAGAGACACAAGGGTAGAGGATGGTAGGATGAAAAAAAAATCTGTAGAACCAAAAAACACCAGGGAGTGGGGTTAAGGAGTACACCACTATAATTTTGTGCACTACTCCTTTAGACAGGTTTTACATATTTTATTCCCAAGTAAAATTTTACAATCAAAATTGCTTTTTAATACATTCCTAAGTTTGAATGAGTAGGCATAAAGGTTTCTGCTTATTTATCAATTCTTTTTTTACTTCACAGAATTTAAAAATTACAGAAATTAAAATTTTCATATCTCTCAGCAAAATATGTTAAACTGTGGCACCGGAGACTTTTTATGCAAGGAAGAGAGAAGTTTCATGGTAAGGCAGTTACCTCAGGTAAGGAAAACAAATTATGAGATCTAGTTCTACTCATTAATCATGGTGGCAGAGAGATGTTGCATGTTGATTACCACATGCAGGTATGAACTTCACTATACTCTGTTCACACAATGATAAAGATTGACAAAATAATAATTTATTCAAGTAATTTTAACCTGTATAAGTTTAGTTCTAATATACAATGGACAACCAGACCTATTTTAAGGAAGGGCAGCAAAGTCATGCAGTAGGTTGCACTTTTGACTCATGTATCCAGTATCCAAGGTTCATTTATGAAGAGTACAACTGCGAGTGTGGATGTGTGCACAATTGGGCGCTGGTACACATTAAATACATGGTACAGTGTTTGTAGGTTCTTCCATGGTCAGCCAGTGTCCTCCAAGTAGTCCTATTTTTCTATCACATCCCCAAAAAGGTGCTAGTTACAGTCAATTTGTGGTTCCCAGCATACTGTAGGTGGGTGTAGGCATGTACATGAGATGGTCTGCAATGGGTTTGTACCTTGTTTATGGCTATTTTCTATTTTTGCACAGTACTGCAAAGGTATTTTCCAGCCCCTCAAGACCATGAATTGGATTAAGTGGGTTAAAGAATGTTATGTTTCGTCTGTTACTTATAAAGCAGAGTGATCCTGTGACATAATCCTGACTTCAAAAGCCAACCTCTTCACTGTCGGCATTGAGTACACACATTTTTATAGTATCTGCAAGGGTTGTTTTCTTGTTCAGACACTTCTGTTTTTATTCTACATCCCAAAGATTACATTAGCTAGTCAGCTAGTAACTAACTTTACTGTATACTGGCTTACTGTAAGCATACAGTATGTGAGTGAATAAGTATGCTCTGTGATGGGATAGACTTGTGCCCAATGTTTCCAGGGTAGTCACTAGCCCTCACAACCATTAACTGGATCAAATGTCATGGGTTTGATATGACTGCATGACCAGGTTCCTAGATTGCAGGGGCAATACAGTAGAAACTTTCCTCTCTTTGACACCTTCAGTCCAGGTTGACCCCAACTACGAGGAATGCAACTGCTTTCGCAGGTGTCAATGAGGTGAGGGGATGACTAATATGTCTTTTTACTTTCAGTTCTGGACAGTATTCTCTTAAACTGTGCTATCTGGAAATGTCTGTAGAATTTATGGTTTTGTCTTAATTGGTATTGTGTAGTGTTCCCAAACCAGCAGTCTAATGTCACTGTACAAATGCACTGACTAGGACATACAGATGGACCGCGTTTATAGTAGCTCAATTGCACACAAGTTGAGTCACTCAGTCACCTAAAAGATCTAATAAAGAATGAAAAGGGGGGCTCACAGAGAAGGCAGGGTATCAACAGTGATACATGTAGAGTGCTACAGACTGCAATGTAGCTGTGCCATGCCCACCGGGTGGCTGGCGGATATGTGGCATAGCACTGGGAAATAATTTGGTTAGTGCTTTCTGATTGGTCCTGTGTTTAATTATAGGAAAGTTTACCGCATTTTTTGTTGCTAAGTCTTTAGGCATTTTCAATAAAAGCATAGCTTTTAAAGTTTGTTAACTGCTATTTTCCATTGTAAGCTACCACTCATGATTTAAAGACATTTTGGGAAAAGCATCTTCAAATGCTATTACCTATACCTCCACTCATCATAATGTATGAAAAGCACGTGCCATATTATTAAGCAAAAAGAATGTCTTTATGAACTCCAACTAAAGCTGAACATTTTCAGGGACACTTACAAAGTAAATACTAAAATAAATTACTATTATCTGTTTATAAGTACACCTATAAGCATTAACCAAGTAACTTGCATAATAAAAAATAAAGACAATATTCAGAGCCACAATTAGTAGGTCACTGAAAATTCAAAGCACAGAAACTTCAACTTCAGGGAGCTACCTGTATGTTTCAGAGAGACAGAGCCATAAAGTAAATTAACTTTGTTTTGAACAAAGCAGATCCTATTCACAGGTAATGAGAAGCCTGACCTGCTAGGGGTCCTGAAAGAAAAAAAACACATTTCATTTTAATGAGATTTCTCTGGTTGAACATTGATACTCATTCAAGTTAAAGAATAGCTAATCCATGCATTTGTCTCAGGTCAAGGGATTCATAAAATTCCCTTTTAATGATAGTCAGCTGATGACCTTGGGTAATCTCCAAAAATAGAGAACAAATCTAATCAATTTTAAAAATAAGTCAATTTTCACTACAAATAAGTAACATGAGACAATTAGGCAAAGGAAGTGACATTCTACACCTTGGCAGCTTTTCAGGGCAGGAAGCTCTGATCTTCTGTGTGTTAGTAGATCAAGACAGATGTTGCTTTGCCTTATTTTTGCAGTTTTGTAGAGCAGCAGTGGAAAAAAACTAAGAATAAATAAATAAATACTAGTAAATGAGGTACTGTATTTGCAAAAGTATGTGCACCATCATAAGGTCTCAGAACTAATTAAGCTGTTAGTATGTTGTGGCTTTGCGCCATAGGTGTTAAGTCCAATCATCAATTTTCATTAGGAATTGACAGTTGATGACAATTCCAGAGCCTAATAGATTCTTCAGCTCTTCAAAAATGTGTGTGCTCTACTGAGTTTAGTATTTAGTATAACCCCATTTCACAAAACTTCCAAATGTACTTTTTTTTAGCTCATCAAATACATCATACATAGAACATTAACATTTTCATAAAAATGCCACATTTTAATTTTGTATACTGCCAAAGTTGTATTTACTTTTTAGTTTTGCTTCAAACGTCAAAAAAATATGTGATTTGGCCAGAGGTGTCCAAGCCTTTTCAAAGAAGTGTATATTATTGATCTGTGTGTTTTCCAAGCATTACCATGGCAACTGAAGAATATATATATATATATATATATATATATATATATATATAAAAGAGATGTACACAATCACAAAGAATATTTTGCCCTACATAAAGGTTTCCACCAGCAATATGTTTGCCATATATCATCAAGTGGTTTACCCTATAGAATACACTATAGTCCAGAGCATGCTTTGCAATCTCAACATGCCCACTGGCTTCAGATCACAAGGATGAATAAAATGACTGTAGAAGGCAGAGCCTTTACTCAGAAACTGATTCTACCTGCCAGCATTTAGGGAGGCTGAGTTAGCCTTGGTATTTAAATCAAAGCCTAATCCATTATTTTAGCATAGCACAGCATTTGCTTATAAGATGAGCTAAAGAGGCTGCATGTTTTGCGTTTTAATATTTATCACACAATTGCTTTCTCTGGCAGATAAGTCTTGCACATTTTCTCCCTTTTCTGTGTATCCTGTAGTGAAGCTTGAAGTGGATGTGTTTTCACGAACACTGACAGGCCTCTGTGGGATTCTACTGTAATCACTGTCATACATTTCTGTGATTTTGTCCACCGCAGTGTATGGATGAATGAGGACAAAATGAAGCTAAATTAACTTTAAATTATATACAGGTCAAATTCCATTAGAACAAATTCCATTTTAATTAAATCCTTGTTTTAACGATTTAACGACTTGGGGTCCTGGCCAATTTCCTGTACTGATGTTAAAAAAACCTCATTAGACATAAGCTGGTTTTATCTGAAAAATTCAATACAAAAAGGTAATTCTTTATAATAAAAAAAAGCAAAAAACACATCACATCTGCTCTTGGCCCAAAAAATCCAGATTCAGGAGCTCCGCTGAACAGCCAATTGCACTGCAAGTTTATGTCACTTGGTTTACTCAATAGTTATTATGCTCTAGCAGTGGAATGGGGTTACTGCAGATCAGAAGCATTGTGGGAGTATCTAGTGGCGGGATAACTGACAATTAAATTTGACTGTCTTTGCAGAGCTCTGGAGGGTCACCGCAGCGTGTCACTTATTTCCAGGTTTCTTGAGGTATGGTTTGACTTCACTGAGGACATCTATCAGATTGATTTTTAATTTTTAGCTCACCCTTCAGCAGAAGTGCTGACTACTGACCTTATATCGTGTTTATGCTACTCCACCAGTTTTCAACATGTTTTATAAATTCACCAATTTTTTATGATTCTTTTAAGTAAAAACGTATATAAAAACATATGTTAAAAAAGAAAAAAAAAAAAAAAAAAGCTTAAACAGCCAGAGCAAGCCAGTCAATCCATTAGGCATTGAAAGCTAAGGGGCACAAATTATGGATACTGAGGGGCAGTGTTCATGCAACTCAGTGGAGTGTGCTCTGGACACCAAGGATGACCCCCAACCCTCCTCCCCTCAGGCTATTCAACATCTAATAATACTGACAGCACGCTATGGACACCAAGCGGTGCAGTCTATGTAAGTAAATCAATTTACAGAAAAAGTTGGAACTTTTCACTGCTATGTAAGCAAGAAGAAAACCGATGTTGATATTGAGTTCGGCATTCCACAGTCAGCTTTGTCAATGCATGTGCTGAAAGACTGCGTTATGCTCAAATTCCACTATAACGAAATCCCCATTATAAAGAATTACTTTTTCAGTCTCAAGCACTTCATTCTGACAGAACCTGACCTGTATTTACTTTTACTACACATTACATGCCATTTTTATTTTGGTGTTGCAACACTGTTTCTTATTAGTTATATGTTGCTCTGTGTGATATATTATCCACACTGTATTTGTAATTTGTGTCTGCCACACTGAACTAAGATGTGGAAGTGTGTACTAACAATAAACTGAACAGATTTGTTGCCCTCAGTATTACAGAACAAAATATTACTTGACATCAGCATTGTTTCATGTTCCCTCTTACAAAATGACTCTTCTTTTCATATTTAAGTATGCACTCACAATAAATCATGTTACTTAGAAGACATGAGGTTTATTAAAAAAGTATTTTGCAAATTTCAAACAAGTATAGCTATAGCTTTATTTCAGATCTGCAGAAATTTTAGGGTCATGTCTATAGAGATAGGCACACGTCAGAAAGCTGTATACAGTACACAGTATGTTCTAGTTAACAGCCATTTGAATGTGCTCATGTTAAAAGCACCTCAAAGTCGATGGCAGGCCATTACCAATTTCTAGTCTGAAATGAAGCTAAATTTCACAGAAGCAAAAAGCTGTCGTCTTCAAGCTGATACCATGTGGACTATCCTTAATTTGTTTGATTTTTGCATTGACCAAAGAATGTTTAGTAAAACAAACCAAAAATGGACAAATTAAATCTTACAGTTGGTTAATTCAGTTTTATGGATGAATAGATGTAGGATGGCTATTTGTGTCACATAATTTTTTCATCGGTGACTCATCTTTTAACCACTCAACATGCAATATAAATGTTTAAACAGTTGGATACTATTCACTGAATTTAACATTCAAGTTGCTATCCTTTTCACAGCTGAGCAGGCATTGGTAACAAAGCAGAATACTCCCAAACTCGCTTAAAAGAATTCAAGGTTGCAATGGGGAAGCTGGGACCTATCCTGGTAGCAAAGCACTCAAAAAAGAAAACACCCCTGACTACAGACCATATGGACAATTCTTCAAAAAATTACAATTTACCTATTTTTGTTTCACAGGACATCTGCTGAAAGTTAAAACTAACCTGAACATCTCCCTGCACAGGTGATTTATTTGCTGCTCACTTTAATGTCAAACAACCAGGTACTGTATGTAACATATCACACAAACATCTATGGGGAAAATGAAATCCAATTTTTTGGTAATTATGTTCTAATGTTAAGTATGATTACAATTTAAAGGAGAGTTCTTTTTTTTATAATCAGAGGAAAAAGATTATATTATATATATATATATATATATATATATATATATATATATATATATATATATATA
>JANRMT010062817.1:46945332-46979370 GCA_026402145.1 Polypterus bichir lapradei
ATATATATATATATATATATATATATATATATATATATATATATATACACACACACACACACACACAGTATCTCACATAAGTGAGTACATTTACATATTTACATTTTTGTAAATATTTTATTATATCTTTTCATGGGACAACACTGAAGACAGGACACTTTGATACAATGTAAAGTAGTCAGTGTACAGCTTGTATAACAGTGTACATTTGCCGTCCCCTCAAAATAACTCAACACACAGCCATTAAAGTCTGTGATTTTACAGTGATTTCATTTATTTCCTAAGTTTACTTGTCACAGGGAGAAGTCGAGTGAGTAACATTGTACCAGTTAGAGAATCAATGAGATAGTATCAGTTTGAGTTATAATACCCGATTATCATTACAGCTGCTTCTACTGTATTAATAGTACAGGATTTTGGATGGCTTCTGGTCAAACATGCCTGCAATTTTTTATTACTACTTTATTGCACATACTGTAAATTAATCAGTATATAGCAGGAAAAAAACTTCTAAAAAACTAGCAAATTATAAAACAAATCAGACAAAACAGGAAAAATACAAACTTAAATAAAAGTCTACATTTTTCTTTTCCCAAAATAATTCAGCATGCTGTAGCATGTACTAGAGCCACTAATCTACTTCCCATTATCAGCAAACACCACAACCTGAGAACACATTGTTTTCCCAAGTATGAGAACAAACTTTGCTTTTAGTTATGGTTTTATAACAATTCAGTCTAGGTACTTATCAAAACATTTTCATTAAATATTCCTTTTTAATTATGGTAGAATAGTTCAGAGTAAGTACATACTTACTAAGTCATTTTCACTGAAGACCCTATTACCAGCCTCGCTACTGTCTACAGTTGAACATGGTGCGTCTTTTAGGGTTTGGTATAGTTCCAGTTCTTAAATCACTTTACTGGTTTCCAGTTTAAGGAAAAATTGGGTATTTTTAATATTGAATTTATTTTTTCACAGTTGTTACTTGCATTTTTTTGCACTAAGCACCTATGTCTTTAAATAGAATATTTTAAAGTAACCCTTAAATATGCATATATGGAAGGAGTGTTTCCATACGTACATTTTAAGTAGTAATAATAATAATAATAAATTGTATTTATATAGCACCTTTACCATGTTCAAAGCACTTGTGTTCATTTAACATTGGAAATGTGTTTTGCAACAAAAGATCAATTGTGCACCAGATGAAAACTAGTATAAAAACTTATAGAATATATACATTTTTAAGTAGCAAAAATTCCAATTAAAAAAAAAATGACTTATGCACTTTCAGTATTTTTATGTAAATAAAAATTAATTACTTTCAACTTTTCTTAATTACAGACTTTTGGCACTCTTTCTTAGAGGAAGGATACTTGTAGCATTTATTGTTGACACCTATGCCACATTGCTACCATCCAACTGCCCCTCTAAGATGGAAATGCACACATTTTCTGGACTAAAACAACAAAGATTCTCGTATTAGTTAGTGCTTCAGAATTTCTGGTAATCATGATTGTTTGCAGGACTAGAGACACTAATTTCTGAATGCATTTTTCACTTTGGTTACTAGGCTGTTCTCGATTTTTCTAGTTTTGACCTCTGCCAGTTTTAATTTAAGATTTTTCTCTCATCTTCATGCTCTTGATGTTCTTTTTCTTGCTTCTGTCAACCAGTCAAACAGAACAGTTACAAACCCAAATAAAATATGGTAAATCATTTATTAATCCTTTGAGTGACTCAATGGATAGCTCAGATTTAAACACAGAGATAGATAACAACAAAAACATCCTATATAGATTCCAGATGAACAAGAAAATTCAGAATTGTTTATAACATGTACACTTCATGGGCTTTTAAAATTAGACTTAGCCCACATAGTTGTGCTGGAGCAGCAGATATAGCTCATATCAGAAACTTCAAGCTCTTAAAACGTTAAAGAGGATGAAAAGAGAAAACCAATTACTAATATTTCAATTAAAATGTTCTAAATATACACCACGTTCTTCCTTTTTGGAAAACCCATTTATGTCAAGAGACTTAATCAACATTATCGGTTGCATCATCCTCATGGAGGAGTCAAGACACAATTGCCATGCTGTCTTTTACAGTATATTTGGGAACTGTGATATATCCTTATTATAATCAAAGACAACAAGCAGGTTGATTATTTTTTTTGGTGACTAAGCTACCACTGAGAAAGAGATAACAGTTTTCCGGTCTTGCCTGAAAGATTTCACTACATATATCAGAAACAAAACAATAGTCACCTTCATTGCACAAGTAAGGACCCACAAAATATAAAGTTACACATGCTGAAATCCTCCCAGGCGTGAGCCAACATGTCCTCCCTCATATTCCCCCCCGCCACCCGCTCTTAACACACTATTTCCTGAAATGCAAGTAATTCTTCTGAAAAAGAGGAGACAAGCTTTCTTTTTAAATTAGTTCAATGCATAGTTTTGCAATAAGACACATTTAAAAGCCCTTGGCACTACAGTATATACTATTTCAAATCTAGTAGAACACACACACACTCTCTCTCTCTAATTTATGTGCTTTTGATCTTCATTCTTGGATCTCTGAAAGAAAAAAAAAAAACAAATGCAGGCACAGACACTATGAATCTTGCTTTTCTCCATCATAACACAACACATTCTATGTATTTTAAAGACTGTGACATATCCTTGATTGCCAGGATTAAGTAAACATGGGAAACACCAACCATCAAACACATCCATTACAGAATTGTAGTCACCCTATAGCCTTCAAAACCACGTTGAGCACCAAACATACAATCTATTGAGGTACATATTTGACAAAACAATACATAGCTAAATGAGAAATGAAAATTTGAACCCACAAATTGAGAACAGAATGTTGGCAGAAATGTCTTGCTATATTTGGCAAATGCAGAATAAAAATGCTTTGAATGTTTGATCAGCAAACCATGTCAGACAATTAGGAAGCAGCTGTCTTCGACATGCACTCCCCGGGACAGTTCTGCTCATTAAAAAGCAATTCATATGAACAGAATGACAAGTCAAATTATTTACGTCTGTACTCATTATTTATCATATTCAGTTGCTGATCACCATCACTCTAATCCCCCAATGTCAGTTAATTAAATCCACTTTATCATGACTGGGTAGATCAACCACAGTCAGTCTGGTGACCTTAGCAAGCAAAAAGTAATGGCATGGCTCTTCAAAAAAACAGACGTGCAGAGCTCAGACTTTCATAACGTAGATGATATTCTTACACTTTTCAACTTAATATAACACATTTCAGATTAAGCTGTAATCTGCATTTAAAACACCATATTTTATATTTATATATAGATGTATTTATCACATAAAGTGTATAGTGCATGATGTTTCAGTTTATATTCATGTTGCAGTTTGTTCATGTTGCATTGAAAAAGGTGATGTAGCAGAATTCTTTCATCTTATTGATGAATCGCGTACTCGAGGACACCAGTGGAAATTAAGGAGAAGTGTGTTAAGGTCTAAAGCCAGAAAGCACTTCTTTATGCAAAGAGTTGTGGGAATCTGGAACAAACTACCAAGTTAAGTAGTAGCATCAGAAGCCTTGGCAACCTTTAAGAAGTATCTAAATATGATATTAGGACAGGTGACTGCAGTAGTTAAGCAACGTTGCAGTGCAAGGCGATGGGGATGGATGAGATCCACCCAGAAAGGCTGCAGGCTCTGGATTATAGTAGGCTAGTATTGCTTACACACCGTTTCAGTATTGTTTGGTCATCAGGAGCAGTTCACTTAGAATGGTAGACCAGGGTGGTAGTCCTGGGGGATTGCACTCTTCTGCTTCCCTAGAAAAGCTTATGCCAGGGTCCTGGAAAGAAGAATCCACCCACTCATGGAACCTCAGATCCACAAAGACCAATGTGGATTCTGTCCAGGCTGTGGAAAACTGGACCAGCTCTTTACCCTCGTGAGGTTTCCGAAGTGGGTCCAATCTGTCTTAAATGTGTTTTGTGGAATTAGAGAAGGTGTATGATCATGTTCCTCCAGAGATTCTCTGGGGGGGGTGACAGCAAAGAACAGAGTTCCGGGCCCTTAGTAAGGGTTATTCGGTATAATCACAGTGAGACCTGTGTCCCTATATGTGGAAATGTAGCACCCTTCTCAGTGGGAGCAGGACTCTGCCAGGGCTGTGCTTTGTCTCCGATCCTGTTTGTGTTTTTTTATGGATAGGATATCAAGGCACAGTCAGAGAAGGGAATGTGTCCAGTTCCGTTCAGTTCAGTGCAGTGCATCATTGTATTTTGGAGATGATGTGCTCCTGTTGGCTTTATCAGGTTGTGAATTCTAGCACAGATTGGGGCAGTTTGCAACCGAGTGTGAAGGGGCAGGTATGAGAATAAGCAAATTTAAATCGGAGGTCATGGTCTTCTGTAGGAAAATGGTGGACTATCCTCTCTGAGTGGGAGGTGAGCTACTGCCCCATGTGGAAGCGTTCAAGTATATCAGTGTCTTGTTCATAAGTGAAGTGAAAAGAAATGGATGGATCAGAGTGGCAAGCTAGTGGTTCCCAAACTTTTTCACAATTTGTAAATATGAAAATTTTAAAGCTCACCACCCCCTACCCCGGCCACCTGCCAATTTGTGCACACACATGCATATCCTTTATTTTTAAATGCCAAGGTACAATAAATAATTGCAAACTATTACCAAACTGAAATGTCAACATGTAACATTTTACTGAAAAAGTATAAAGTGAGGATAACAATTGTCTATCACTGTCTGCATTAAAAGTAGTACAAGAACATACCATCTCTATAATAAAGCATACATTTTGATTGGAATCATGTGTCTATATTTTTATGTAACAGTCATCAACAATACTGAAACTTAAACATAAACATTGTTTTTTTTCAATTCAAAAATTAGCTTGCTTTGCAGCAATTACTGGTTTACAAACTCACTGAAAATGATCAAAAAACTACCCTGAGTATTCCTTTGAAGAATCACACATCTAGTCCTGTAAATGCTTCAGTGACTGTGCGTGAGCCTGCTATTTGCTGCAGAGTCTCAGAAAACAGGACTTCTGTTTTTAGATTTCCACTTTTATTTATCCATCAGCATCTATTTTTGTAGTTTGTCTTGATTGAGGCAACCAAAAAAAACCTACAGGCAGGATGAGGCAAAATGTTAGGGTAGGGGTGTATGGCCAGGGTTTGCTGACTTAGAAGTGGGTACTTCTTTCCCACTTAAAATTCAAAATGCAGCTAAGTACATGGAAATGAACAGGAGCCTCATTATTGAATCAGAGATCACTTTAATGGACTGTTACTGTTCTGCAGTGCTGAAACTAACAGCTGGTGTCACACTAAAAGGATCACTGATCCAGTCATACTCCATAGGATCATCCACTGAGAAATACCCTTAAATTGTTTTTGTAGGGCTGAGATATGATCTTGCACATAAACTGCATAACACAGTTATTCTCTATTAACCACAAAGAATAATTTCAAGCTCTCAAATGAGACACTCATTTTTACACTCATTGCCCCACTTGTCCAGTTTTCTTGTAGGATGCCACTATACCTGCATGCTTGGAAGGAGAACACTGCTGCCCTGCAACCTTAGATTTAGTTCACAGAGTTTCTTAAACCTGTCACTAAAGTATGCAAGACTCTTTAGGAAGCTGCCATTAAACTTGTGGGCAAGTTCATTCCTTTCTTCCTCCAAGAAGATTCTGAACTCATTTCACAGTTCAAATCCCCTCAGTATTATTACTTATTTGACTGATGCCTTTACCCATGGCAGCTGACAACATTTGAGAGATGCACTTGGTTACATTTCTTTTTGGTTTTCCAATTGAAGCACAGGCAGGTGAAGTGACTTGTTCATGGTGGTACAGTGTCAGGAGCAGGACTTTAACCAACAACCAAAAGATTTCAAGTCCAATGCCTTAACCACTATGCCAAACTGTCTCCTTGTTACATTCCCAATTGACAGCCACTGGGATTTTCTGTAAAATAATACAGCAGTGTGTTCAAATCCAATTTCCTTGCAAAGTACAGAAAATGTCCAAGCTTTGACTGGTCTTGTTTTAATATCATTTTACTGTAGCAGTAACTTATGTCACTCCAAGCTGAGACCAAGCTGTGTGGATGCAAATGCAAGCACCTTTGCAATGTATCATACAGTATGTGCATTGCACTTTGGGAGCAATGCACTTGTAATGCCGCTCATTTCCCAGCCATTGCCTGAGCCACATTTTGTATAGATGCCCACACAGTCTTCCCGTTTGATCATTTTGAATAATGTGTCAGCAAAGGGATCTTTCAGTTACATGTTTGCACAAAAAAGCAAATCCTCCTTCAGATCTTCACCATCAACATCAACATATCTGACAAAGATTTTCAATGAAGTGTTGGTTGCTTTGCCTTTGTGAAGCACAAAATATCTGTCTTGCATTTTGTCACTTAGCTGATCCTCCACATCTTTTGACATACTGCAAATGTGCCTGTACTGTTTGACAGAGGAATAACTTTCCATTGGCTAGCTGTTGATTCATCGATCATAGTTGAAATCATATCTATGGCAGCAGAAAGGATTAATTTTTTGCCATAGTATGGGGCTTTTTACAGTGGGCAATTCAGAAGACTACAGTATTTTGTAGGAAGCAAGTTGAGAATTAGAAGGCATAGACACAGTTTTAATAAAACAGCTCTTCTCAGCACAACACTTTTCTAGTTTTTTTTTTTTTTTTGAAGAGATTAAGGTGCTTGGGATGTAAAGTCTCCAGATGGTACCTCAAGGGATGTAAAGTCTCCAGATGGCACCTCAACTTGTTTAGTTTCAAAAACTGTCGGAGGCTAATATTTTAAGACACACAACACACTGTGGCCTTTCATCTATGCCTACCGTAGTACTGGTAAAGCCGAGGAAGAAATCTGCCTCATGATACTTTTTTAGATTTGATTCCCCAATGACTGCTGTGAAAAAACAAAAGTAAGTAGACACTTTGTATAGGATGACCTGGTTCTCATACTTAGGGTATTCACTCAGCATCAGAAGCTTAGGGCATTTACTAAGAATCACGTATAACAAGTAGAAGTAACTTGAAGATTTTTGGGTGCATGTGTGAGAGATGAGATTAACACTACACAGCACTGGATAAACAAATATGAAACTACACTTAAAGGACTGTCATCAGGGCATCTAACCAATGAATAGCAAACAGATTGTGCTAATAGAATAGAAGCAACATTCTTTTTTTTGTGCTATTGGAGATTGCCAATATTTGATATCAAATATACCACATACAAATACAGCCATGACAACACCTAAAAAATGTCTACCCTGGTATCAAGCAAATCAGAAAAGATATTTCACTTCAGGTCTGTGATCAGAGCATATTACAAGCAGTTCATTTTAGTGACACATTGCCTTTTGTTCATCATTCATTCTGTGCAGCACACTGCTCTGAATTCTGCTGATCAAAGCACCTTCCTGTTCATGAAATATACTAAGGCACTGCTTTGAGTGCAGCTCACCAGAAACAAAAACTAGCATCAGCTGCTACTAACAGCAGTAGGGTCTCAATGCCCTCATTTACAATAGTTTCAGTATTATTAACTAATGTAAACTGCTAGTAAATTATACTGAAGTGACAACAGTGGTGTCGCTTTTGGCTTCCACCCATCCATTTTCAGACCTACTTATCCACTGAAAGATCATGTGCAGCTAGTAGCAATTCCAAAACCCCCAGGAATGGAATAACATTTCTAACAGCACTGGAAACCCTGAATAACTTCAGGCATGGGTGACGTCTCTGTGTGCTTTGCATGCTCTTCTGGTATTTACATGCATTTCGCCTGGGGACTCTGGCTTCCTCCAATATTTCAGGAGCATACTGCTGGATTACCAGATTAGTATTAAATTGACTAGGTGTACAGTGAGTGTGCAGTGACAGTTTTGGGTGCCTTCTGTAGCAGACTACTCTGCCGTCTAGGGTGGATTCCTGTCTTGCATAAATTCCTAGAAACATAATTAAAGAATTAGCAACCTCAGCCTGGATACACAGGTGAAAAATCCAGGACTGGATGGAATATATACATAGAAAGTAATTAAACTTACACAAAATAAATCAACTGAGGATAGAATTTATGCACTCTAAACCTTTCTGCTTAGTGTGCACACCTGGCCACACAGCTTTATCTCAAAAAGAAGAACGGCAAGACAGATGAAAGGCTAAACAAACTGTGCCACTGTTTCACACTGCTAAAATATCAATCCATCCATCCATTACCCAACCTGCTATATCCTAACTACAGGGTCACGGGGGTCTGCTGGAGCCAATCCCAACCAACACAGGGCGCAAGGCAGGAAACAAACCCCAGGCAGGGCACCAGCCCACCGCAGGGTGCACACACACACACACCAAGCACACACTAGGGACAATTTAGAATCGGCAATGCACCTAACCTGCATGTCTTTGGACTGTGGGGGGAAACCAGAATACCCGGAGGAAACCTATGCAGACACGGGGAGAACATGCAAACTCCACGCAGAGAGGACCCGGAAGACAAACCCGGGTCTCCTGACTGCGAGGAAGCAGCGCTACCCACTGCGCCACTGTGCCGCCCCTGCTAAAATATTCTAAGCCAAAAACAGTACATCAAACATGTTTAATGCTTCGCTACACACACTACCCCTTTTCTGAAAGTTCAAAGTTCATGCTATGAAATAACTTTATGATGCACCTGTTATGTGTGTTTTAACTCTTAACATCATCTTGTTAACTGACATAATCTGTAGTTGTGCTATACATAATTAATTAGATAAAATTTATACAAGACAGTTTGAACCCAAAAAATTAACGCTTCATTTATTGTCATGTGTGTACAGAGTACAGTGATCCAAATGCACAGTAATATGCAATATCAAAGACATCACATTTTCATAAAAAATAGCATTCAAATCTTCGTCTTAAAGACATGGCATATGTACAAATGTTTTATTTCCTATCAAATCTGATTTGTGCAGAAATGCTTTATACTAAATGTCACTCGGAAAACCATGATGATAGATAAAACTATATTAATAAAAACAAAAAGCATGAATGTACAAAATAGACCTAAGTATTAAAACTAATACAAGATCAAAAGTTATACCTTTGCCAAATCATAGTAACTAAGAGTCAACACTCTAAGCCACATAATAATATAATAAATGCTAAATAAAACAGAACTGTTATACTCGACAAAAAGCAAAAAAATAAATAAAAGGATGTAATACTCCAAGG
This sequence comes from Polypterus bichir lapradei, assembly GCA_026402145.1. Lineage (NCBI taxonomy): Eukaryota > Metazoa > Chordata > Cladistia > Polypteriformes > Polypteridae > Polypterus > Polypterus bichir. The sequence goes on from JANRMT010062817.1 coordinate 46,954,615, forward strand.
AGTTTTATTTACAGCACTCCTACATTTCTGATAATGAAGTAGTCTGTCATAAAAAAAAGATGAACAGCTAAATGAAAATGGACACAGGCCACTCTGAATCAAGCTGTTCATTAACTGAAATAACTGGGCAGTGTTGCAAAGTAGCTAAGAAAAACAACTCCAAACCAGCAGTGTTCAAACTTGGTATTGGAGGGCCGTAGTGGAAACAGCTTTTTACTCCACTCCAGTCTGTTAATAAGAAGTCAATAACTGCTTAGTAAAATGTTTGTGTTTCACATTTGTTAGTGCATTTAATATAAAAGCTGGCTAGATGATTGTTTCAGGCAATTTTCAGTCGTGGCCTTCATTTACATAAACATGGCAATTCTCTGCACTCCTGTGACCACCTGTTGTGTGGCGTTACATCCCCAGCAACTAAGTCATGGCTGCCTCCAAATTGCCATTTAATTTAAATTTTATGCAATAGAGTCAGGCTCCTGCATACAAAAGGGTTGACAATCATGAGAGCTTGTCTGTTCAGCTTCTCATGTTTGCCATACCACTTCAAAATGGAAATACAGAAAAATACAGGTCGATACTGTGGGGCTGATCTCAACACAACTGGAATACATTCAGATAGCAATAAGTATGTTGTTAAGCATCATAGTAATGGCTGTCAAATTGTAGACAGCTTTCTATGCTTTGGAAATTAGAAAATATGCTGAAACTTTGTGAGGTAATAGTGTAATCTGCCATCCCCTACAGTTCATAGCCATGTAATCAGACAACCTCAAGGCATCAAAATCCAGCAGCTACAGTGTGACATACTCTCCAACTCAGTCATGAAGTGTGTCACTGGTTCAACACTACCAAACATTAATTACTTCTTGTAGTCTTAAAAAGGTGCATTAACTGTTGTTGACAGTTTTTATTTTTCTTAAAAGTCTGCCAATTAACAATTTATGTTAGTGTTCAGCATCTGCTTTGATAAAATACGCGTATTTGGAAATGAGGACAAGATAGTCAAAGACTAAGAATTACTTATCTTCCACAAATCAGATGGATGATATCCTAATAAAGGAAAAATCTACAATATAAGAGTAACTTGATGCAGGAGAAAGAAAACAATAGCAAGTCATAAAATTAAATAAGTTCTGTAACTCAAACCTTGTATGTGTATGTAAATATAATTCTTTAAAGAAATGGACAGAGAACATGCATACCAGACTGTTAGTGAGACAAAAAGTATCTACAACAGGAACAAAAATCAGATGTGTCTAACATGATTTTTCCCCACCTAAAGTTGTCATTGTAGCAGTGAAATATTGCTTGCAAAAATGCAGATAAACTTCAAACTTATATTTGCTACACGAAGATAATATCTCAAGACAATTGGCTTCTAGCATTTTATAATATTAGTAGCTGTGCAAAGTTTCATTTGGACTGAGTGATTCATTTTTCAGTTAGTGTGTCTACAAAGTCATATGCTAACACACTGGCAAAACTCAAAACGTAACCTTTTATCTTTCATGTAGGCCTAAAACGTGCAAGATTTATTGCAAAAATATTTTCTTTATACATATTCAGCAAAATATTGCGGCTATAACTTTTTTTCATTTCACAGCAATACATGTTAACCTTTATTTTCCCATATTATCTCAACAATCCATCAATCAGAGCCAGCATCTATCCCAACAGAATACCTTACATAAATAAGCAGCCTGATAAAACTCTGCCCAGCAGGTTTTGAGTCTCCTCTATCTGTTGATCTTTAAAAAAAGGTACCAATACATTGGCCCCCTTCCCTCTCTCATTCTCTGGACTATTTCTCTTAAGACTTCATTCAAAGACAGCAAGATGCAATGGGACTCTGGCATGGAACAGTCTTTAAATGTCACCCAGGCCTTTTTTAGGGTCAGAAGTATCCCTATAAAAATCTCAGGACCTTTAGTCCCTAGAACACTCGGGCACCAGCACAAAAAAAAACAATCTTACTTTTAAAGGGGGCATGCTTCTTATCATTCATAATTTTTTTTAAGAGGGGCTGACTTGGTTTCATAGCGTGACTGGAGGTGGGAGTTATGCCACTTATAATTACTAGGAAGGGGGTATTGTTTAGTACTACCATGGAAGCAGGCTTCTTGATTGGAGGAAGGGGGCAGCTCCGTGGAGACACATCAGCAGTGTCTGCACCTTCTTCAAACATGCATTTTCTTTTAACTTGGTGAACTTGGAGATAGCTGGCACCGTTGCATGTGTTTGCATGCAGGCTGGCAGAGGACATGCCGCAAAGTAAGGATAATGGGACAGGAGGAATATGCATGCAAATGTATGGTTGGAAATTCGGAGAGTCATCGTCACTAACTCACATAGCGATGTCCTGGATGACTACATTTTCACTGCCACATGATAAGACAGACAGTATAAAAAGATGAGTGGAGCACACAGAGAAGAGAGAGGAGAGGAGAGGAGGCTGGAATAACTTCCGGGAACTAGTAAGCCTCAAAGTTTTAACAAGGTTTGCAAAATGATAGATAAAGTAAACTTTGGGGGTGGCTTGGGGTGGAAATCAGTTGGATGCCAGTTTGAAATGGAAAATACTTAATGGAATGACTGGAAAGAAGAGGTTATAGGAGGATACTATGTTTTTCTTCACACTTGGGGATTATGTGAGAAAAGGTGAATTTTATAGGTTTGTTTTAATGTACCATTTTAATAGGATTGTTACTATTTATTAGAAGAATGATTTTAAGAAACTGTTTTGAAGAGTTGCATAATAAAGATACTTTTTCTCCTGAAGTCATTCCTCCTGTCTTGGCATACTCACTGAATCAAACTCCATTTAAAGTCAGGTTGATGAGTCCTCATGTCACAAACAGTAGACAACCACTATACCTTTCAAACTGACTGTCTTTCACATTTAAGCAGCAGGGTGGAATCTAGGGGCCTTGTCCTCCATGCTGAAAGCTGGCTTTCATGGTAAATTCCATTGAGGGATACCAATTAAATTTTTTTCTACTAATCTTAATATAATGCTCTGTATAGAGTACAGTTTCATAACATTTGCGCAGGTTTACAGCTATAATGCAACAACAGAAATGGTAAACGCTATATAATTTATATGCATATCATACAAGTAAAAAAAGGGATTAAGAGGGTTAAGAATATGTTGTTTTTCAAGGAGGAATTTGTTTTAACTTAGCTAAAACACACCTTTGTTATTAATTGTAGAATGCTCAATAGATGCAGAATAATAACATAATGTACAAGTAATATCAACATTCCAATGTCTGAGATTTTCCATGTTTTGCTTGCTCAATAACAGAACATCCACACATCTCTGCTGCTCCTTATGAATAAGAGAGCTTCAGTATGACAGTCTTACACACCTCCTACTTGTGTTCTGATGTATGAATTATGAGGAGGGCGTCCACAACATTAGCAGCCTTCCAGTCAAACAGGCTCTGCTTCAAATAACAGCTGTTTATGTCAGCTAATCAAAACTCTAGGCAGGCTGAACTTTTCACACTGCAGTGTAAAGCCTACCTTTCATGTTCATTACACGTTAAACAATACTAACAGAGAGATGACCTTACATCTCATGATTCCTGTGCAACAGATTAGACCGCCTCCTACAAAGACAAACAAAAAAATCTTTCCTTCATAAGTTCACCCTTTACTTCACAGAGACCTCAGGTCGCCCTAGGATAGTGCATGTAACTTACCTTAAAACACATTTGGTACACAGTTAGTCATCAAACCCATGGGTCATCCCTATCACATCCCACCCATTTCTGAGCAAATACTCAAACTGAACAAGTTACTCTGAGAATTTTAATTGAATTCTGTAGTGTGTGTGAATCATTTAATGAGCAAAAACTAACATGGTAAGTAGGTTTAAATTACATTTTATTTGGAATCCAGAAATATCAATAAAGAAACTGAAACATATTTTTCTTATAATAAACACATTTATAATTTTGCCCCATAATGGACTGGAATCTCATTCACAACTGGCTTCTGACAACATAAAATGCAAGTTCTGAAACAGATCAAATGTATTTATAATTTAATATTTTATCTAATGTAAACATTGGCTTTGGTAGATTATGTATTTGATAAATCTAAGATATCCAACATTACTTGTATCTCTAATACTTCAACCACAATCAATAATATACCAGCTTGAATATTTTTATACTACTAAATGTTACTATCTCATCAGATGCGCTACCGCATGTGTTTTACTAACTTGCTGGAAAACAACATCTGCAATTCAGAATGAAAAGTAAACTTTGCTGGTTTTACAGCCAGATAATGATCAAATGCACCACGGATTCATATCATATGGAGGATACTAAAGCCTTTCAAGGTAGCTCAAATTACACCAAAACAGAAATTAGACACCTTAAAGAGACAGTTCACCCTTTAGAGACGATGATTCCAATCACAATGACTTTTCAGTGTTGAGTTTGTCTTTCTATATATACTGTAATTTTTAAGATATATCGTATGCTCTAAACTTCATTAACACATAATGATTGTTAATTTTGTAAACTATATAAGATATATTCTTGATTTATTCAATATGGCAGTATTGGTATTATTCCTTTGTTCACCTCTGTACACGGTAAGTAAAATCCCTTTAGCAAAACACAGCAGTAGGTCTTGTTATACGTTAACAGCTTGGCTTCTGCCTCAGCCCCTTCCTTTGAACATCTCTGTGGCTGAGTTCACTATAACCATCACCTGAGCCTGCATTAATACTCCAATCTATTATTAGATGTGTTGCTTATGTAAATAAATGCATACATACATACAGTATACAAGAATATGTATATTCTTCTTCCAAAGTTTTAAGTAAATTAAGGTGACATAAAACTAAAATTGAGTTTTCATACTATTAAGAAGAGACTGGAAATAGGCACTGTATTTCCAAAAAAGGTATTTCTTTTCAATTAAAAAGACCTGCTTCTTGCCAGCGCAAATCTGCCAGTTGTGCCTGTTGTGTAGCATTCCCCTTTTCTGCTCATTAGATTCAGACTGAAGAGATTTTTTTTAATTACTATTTTAGTCACATTACATTGTATAGTATAGCACAGTGATCCTAAGATCGACCGGCTGCCAATCCAAACCAGCCAAATTTAACTATAAAAGACTTGACAAGTCTTCAGTGAATTTGAAACTACATAAACGATTTTTTTCACAACTTGTTTTTCTAAGCTTTATGATAATTTAGCTGTAGATCTTTTTTACGCGGGGTATTACAGTAGCTGGATGTTTCTTTTTTCACTGCAAAGTTTCCATAAACAGAAAGCAGCAGGGTAAACTTTACCAGAAAGAGAGAAATTTGGAATATTAGCCTTTGTATTAAAGAAAGTGCAGTAATAAATGGAGGAAAAGAGTTTGGAGGAGTTGTTTTGTGCAATTAGACAAAAGGGAAGAAAAGCTACTTTAATTCTTACCTTTTTACTTTTTACTTTTAATCTTTTAATCAAAATAGACCCTCCTTGTCTGAGTTTGGGCAGCAAGCGAGTTTGTGTTAAGTAAAGCAGCTCACATTTTTACTTATTAAAAAAAAGAAAGAAAAAGAAGAATTTGAAATTGCTACTTAGTAAACAATACAGGGTGGTCTAGATCTAATTATGCAGACCCAGATCGTCTGGATGACTTTGATTTATGCGGGGACGATTCCAGTTTGGTGCGAAGATGATTCTTCATGTCGTCAGTTCGCACACTTCTCAATGGTCCGGGATTTTTCGGGTGATTTCCTATGTAATAAACTTAAGTTATAGTGTAAAGAAAATTGCATACAGTAATTAGATCTAGACCACCTTATAAGTATGTTAGCTTAAAAGCAAAATTTGTTAACTTTTAAACATTTTAGTGTTATATCTTCTTGATCAACATGTTAAATATTTGAAAGATATGCAGCTTTTTTAAAGTTCTGCACCTTGTTTATTATTGTTTGTGTGTGTCATACAAAACAAGTTTTGGTAAGAACAACTACTGCATTAATTAAAATAATAATCCATATTTATAATTACTTGTCATGAATTAGGAATATCAAGCTAGTATTCTGGGGAAAAAACAACTGTATAAATACAGGAAATGTATATTTTAACAGCAAAAAAGCTGCAGTTAAATTAATGATTAAAAATGATTAAAACCTGCAAATGCACATATATTTATATTTAAGCAGTGTTTAACTGCTAATACCATTCATCTAAATCAATGTGTGAGAATTTATATACATTTTTTGTTAGACAAATGGTAAAAACTACTTTTTCTATATTAAGCTTTGTTTCAGAAGAGAAACATTACAGAAGAAATTAAAGAATATGACAACTTGCAATTATGGATAAAAATGTTCTGTACAAATTTTTATTGGTTAAAAGAGTATGCATTTGAACTGAATTTTATTTATTTTATTTTATATATGGTCATTCAACAATAAGCCTACATAATTTAATTTTCTTAACAAAAATGAATAAGTAACACCTGTGGTCAATAGTTTAATTACAAAAACACCAAACACTTAAATATAGAATATAAGGCTTCTACGCATCTGGTTATGCAAGAGCTTAGTTTAAAAAGTTTTTTAAAGTGATAAAGAAAAAAAAAATTGGAATTGGCTAATTGAGTAACATGAAATTGGTGCACCTGCTCGAAGTATCCCTAGTATAGTGTATTTTTCCTTGCATTTAATCAGAAAATAATTGATTTTGGAGGACCAAAATAACTGTTGATGAATAACTGTGTCAAGTCTCAATTCGCTAAAACTATTGCTGGCAGGGAAAGAAGCCAACTGTGTTTATAAGATCACTTAAAATGTATTTTTACAATTAACAGATTACAAGAAGATGGGCAGCTGTAACACTTAAGTATGCTACATCTTTGGTACAAGCATTGGATACATTGTTTTTTAAATTATGAAATACAAAAATAGCATACAAACCTATGTATCAGGACATTTCTTTCATCTCTTATCTGAACAGTCTGAAATGCAAAATTAATCATGCTCTTGTATCCAATTCAGTCTTGAGATGCTTTCACAGTATCATTCCAGCCCAGGTTATAACTTTTCTTCTATCAATTCAGCAAAGTATTTTATTTTACTCTTTATTTAATAAAGGTACCTCAGCTAACTTAAAGAACACAGAATGATGTATAAGCACAGGGAATATATGCACACTTTCTAAATCAAGGACATTGGATTTCAAAATAAACATTCCATTTGTTGTTGTCAATTCATTTTCTCCACCTCCATCTATTCCAATAATTGTTGTGCAGTTTGTTTTACAATAAACTGCAAATAAATATATGAATGCAAGTAAAAGTTAAATATTTGTACTGAACAGTCCTGTGTTTTTTTTACACTGTCTATTTGGATTAAACTCATAAGAAAGATGAATTGATCCCAGAAAGGGCAGGAACGTTTTCATACTATATAGTGTTTCAATCCAAACTGAAACAAAGGTGGATCACAACCTACACGTCTGACTAACAATGTGAAGGGGTCTTTAGACAAGCAGTACTACTTTTATGCACATTTTGTGTTTTCTGAGATTGCTGGGAATATTCCTGAAGCCAAGTAAATTACCTAATTGAGAACAACCACATAAGGAAAATTCAGTTAATGTAGCCCAGTTATATAAGCAACACAACTCTTGTTTTCAATTTTCTTTCACAGAAGCAAGCCAATGAAAAATCTGTTCAGCATAACTTGCAATTAAGACATAAAGTAATATGAAAAATTATGTCCCTTGAAATGTTTTTTCCTTTAGCATATAAGGTCATATCGAGATTTGGTAATCATTTAAACAATATTTACAGATAAAGGTTATATAATAAATATCATAGCATGTTTACATCGTGTAGTCCAGTGTATAATTTAAATAAACAAGTTTCATATGTAAAAAAGTAACTACACCTAACTAGTATTAGTAAATTACCTAAAGTTAGAAATCAGGTACCGTAGATCCCGGAATACAAGCCGACCCGGTATATTAGCCGATCCCCTTCTCTACCGACTAAATTACATGTATTTGCCGATGACCGGTATTTAAGCCGACCCCTTCTCCAAGCAAAATTTTCTAAATTTCCTTAAAAGTGTCTCTTCGGGTATATTTATAATGTTTATTGGCGAGAATTTGAGACTGCCGGCATTTTTGATGGAAACTAGGAAGTGATTGCGGAGAAGTTTGGTAAATTGGAACCTTTGTGTTGAAACTATATACGCAAATACGGTACATCGGCGGGTGGATTTCCGGAGACTTGTTATAAATTTGATTAACTTAAATACGCAATACAGTGGACCCTTGACTTACGAACTTAATTCGTTCGCAAAGGCTAACCCATAATGCGTTCCAAACCTCCCACTACAACACTTACTTAACCTTTTCATAATAAAAAACACCAATATTTTTTCTAATGTACTAACCAAAAAGTTATAAAAAGTGCCTAGCCTACTTCGATTAGGCTAGGAGCATGGCGGCGCGCAGCGGCTCAGGGCTCTCCTTTTCAGTGCACTTTTTTGTTGTTTTTCTACTTTTTTTTTTTCCTTGTTTGTGCACGATCGGTTCGGCGAACATCCGCTACACCATTCAGAACCTTATAGACATCGGTGTCCAGAGCCAGACATCTGTTTTGAGTGTTTTTCATCACACGCACAACATCCCAGACAACATAGCGAGACCAGCGGGCTCTCCGTGGTTTGTTGTTGGGTCTAGGAGACGACACAGACGGAGGAGGGAAAGAAAGCAGAAGCGGGGCCGCAGATACGGCGTTATGCTAAGGCTAAAAAACAACCATACAAGCCCTATACAGAACTTTTTTCTGCACTGAAGGAGCTGCTTTTAATCTCATTGTAGATGCGTATAGACAGTAAAAGGCATTCTATTCTAGAAACAATTTCATACTGTACTCACCATTTAATTTGACATCTTTGGGCTGCAGGAAGGGAGGAGGAGGAGGAGATATTTCCACACAATGTCCATCTTCGTTTCGAAATTACATCCACAAACACATGTATCTGGGCTCCGACTGACGCTACTAACGCTCTCGGTTGTTTGTTTACAATCGCGCAAGCGGATACATGTGACCGCATCCGTTTCGTAACGCAAGATGTGGATCATGAATCAAAATAAATTTTATTTTAAACTTCCCGATAATTTATTATAAATTTTATTAATAAAATCAACAACTAAAACACTTTTTTGAATAAATTCTTTATTTAATTTAAAGTACCGGCATGCAAAGTTACTTCTTCATCTGAAAGATGGCTCTGTGGTTTCGTCATTATTTACTTCCGTATTCATCGGCAAAACCGGCATTGCGCTGGAAATTTGGAATCTGAAATGATACTCGTTGTATAAACCGAACCCCAAACTCCAAGCCAAAAATCTAGGACGAAATTCTCGGCTTGTATTCCGGGATCTACGGTACACCAGATCAGTTCCCTATGATTAGAACAACATTACAAGAGATCCTGGAAGAACCTGTCAAACCTCAGGCATTTAGCTTGGTTTGGTCTTTGTTGTTGAAGTGTATGTTATCACCAAGTCTATCTAGACTGAAAGAGCTCTCGGAGGCCTTTAGGAGGTTTCAAATTTTGAGTCTAGGAAGGGATTTAAAGAGATCTCCAAATAACTGGAAATCAACCATTTCACTGTCCGGAAGATGATCTACAAGGCGGAATGATTTTCAACCCCCACCAACTTGTCCAAGTTCAGTGCAAGATCAGAACTGAATGATGAAAGAAATCTCTGACACCACCAGAATTTCATCACAGGACCTAAAGGTAGCTCTTGAAATACTGATGTCAAAGTGCATGTGTCCCACATCAGCAAAATGCTATACAAATTACATCTACAGTACATGGTGATAATGTGAGACCATTTCTAAGAAGGTTGGAGCCTAACTGAAAGTGCACCTGGCAACATGACAATGACCCTATACATACCCATAAATCAACCAACGAATTGCTGTAAAGAAAGAAAGTAACGGATGGTTCTGAAATAGAAAAGTCAAAGCCTGGATCTGAATCCCATCAAGAAGCTGTTGGGGGATTTTAAAGGGGCTGTGCAGGAATTATACTCTTCTAAAATTGCACAGCCAAAGGAAACCTGCATGGAGGGGTGGAAAAAATGTATCAGTCTCTAACATCAACAGGGGAAATGTTAAAGGAAATGTGTTTGGTTGTTTCTGCCAAAGGGAGCAATACTAGTTATTTCAGCCAAGGGTGCTCTTACTATTTCCACAGATAGAAATGTTGTATCTATTCATTTTTTGATTACCAAATCATCAAATTTAATAAAGTAAACTTTTAGTCCCCCCATTACATATCTGTCTAAATATACTGTTAAGTTAAAGAACAGATCTTAATATGTCCACGTCAATTAAAAAAGAAAAAAAATGACATATGTTGTACAGTACTTACTTTTTCACATCTAATGTAAGCCAAGTTTTATGAAATTTTCCAGTAGCAAAATCACAACATGAAATTTTGAATGACAAGCCATAGTCTTTGAGGCATGTAATCCAACAGCAAGATTCAAGAAAAAAAAATATCCATGCAAGTAAATAAATAACTTTATTCAGGAAAAATAATAACCAACTAATCAACATTAATTGTCTTAAACAATTACATTTTGCATTGGCTGGTTATTTCTTTGACTACGACTTTGCATGGAATTTCACACTGGGGTGGACAAGAGTGTAAATGCCTCTACTTTAAAAAAAGGCTCACAATTGTGCACTAATTTATGTTAATGTGCTCAATAAAATGACTTCCCTTTTACATCTATAGGTTACGTTGACAAGTATAATTGGAAAAGATTGCCTATCATCAAGACAAATATCAGTAAGAGGATAATAAAAATAAAATAAACATTTAGCTAGTAAACTCTCAAGATACACAGGTTCCAGTGAGCTTTACAGAAAGCAGGTGCTCTCTGCCTCCGTCCTCAAGGGTAATGTACTCACTGGCACTTACATAAGAAACAGCTGTTCTACAATTAAATGAAAAAGATGATTCTCAAAAACCTATTTTATATTTATTTAACTAGTCCATAAAATGTAGTACATTTTATACCAAGACTGAAAATGAATAACTAAACAAAGGAAGTAACTTATTCAAAAAAGGTGAATAAATGCTGAACACTCTCACTTGTGCAGGTTTCTAAGATCTCCAATGCCTAGAGGGAAAAGACAAAAAAAACAATGTGTAATGCAAAGAATTCTAACTGTGGCTGAAACATCTGTACACAGCTGCCAGAACATATTGTCAGATGTTTGATATTTATGCTTTTAGCACCTAACAGTAACCAAGGAACTTAGTTAGTCTAATTGCTTTATTCCTAGACTATAAAGGCACAAAAAATATTTTCAGATAATCCAAGTGGGAAAAAGGAACAAAAGAAAAAATGTTTCAGCATTGTGCAATATAGAAAAACCTGAAATTCCTCTGGAATGTGGGTGTCAGTCTATCAAGATGAAATTTTATGCCCATTTATTACTGTGAAGCTTGTTAAACTTTGAAACTTGTGTTAAGTTACCGTAAAGTTCAGCCATAATTGATATGCTTGGCTATGATCAGCTACAATCACCCACTGTGAATTTGGAAGTAGTAAAAGACTATTAGAAGCTTGTTCTCCAAGCTAAGCATGGCCATCCAAAAAGAAAAACTACTGGTGAGCAAAACTACTGTATTTGCAGTCATTCTGCTACACTATGGGCAAGATGGAATTAAAGGTACACTGCGATCTGATTAGCACATCCTTAATGGATTCTGCTTGCTCACTCACTTTCTCTAGCAACCTGTGTGAGTCAGGTGGAGGAGGTAGTTGCTGATGACTCTAGAAGAGTGCCATGCATTAGTCCGTAAAATTCAGGGTCTCCAGCTCTGATGCTGGAAGGCCACAGTGTCTGCAGGCTTTCCTTCCTTCTTGTCACTTTCTTAATCAGTGACCAATGTATGCTGTTAATTGACTTCTGTTCCCTTTATTTTTATTGCCTTTGCTTTTTGAAGACTCAGTCCTCTGAATTGCTGAATAACGAATGACCTGCAAAGGACCTCAAACTCCAACCAATTCCATTCCAACCAGTTTCTTAACAGGAAACCAATTCTTGTTGTTAATTATACCAATTATTTAATTCCATGGCTTGCTGATGCTCTCATTCAACAACAGCAGAAAGAACTGTCAAAATGTTTTGTGGACCTAAGCAGATGACCATTACTTTTTATTTTTTTAAAATATATATTTTATGATGGACACAAGTTACCTGAACATCTGTTGACTTGTTTTGTACCTTATTATTATTTGGTTGATAATTAAGGAATAAAACAAACAATTAAGGGTTATGCCTCTTAAATAGCATGTTGATTAAAATGAAAGCAAAATAAATTAATCAGCAGTAAAACCTAGTCATTAATTAAGAAACAAAATGAAATTCTGCAGCCATTGCAGCCCTCCAGGATTCAAGTTGTACACGCCTAGTATAACTAGAGCACAAGTAGAAGTGAGTTTTGGTTCAAAAAGTTAGAGATACCTTAGTTTGGAATTAAAATCAAAACCATACTAATGTAGGCACAAGGGTACCTTGCTACTCTGAGTGCTTAGTGATGTACAGTACAGGCCAAAAGTTTGGACACACCTCCTCAATCAATGTGTTTTCTTTATTTTCATGACTGAAGGCATGTGGAGTTATGTACTTAACAAAAAAAGGTGAAATAACTGAAAACATGTTTTATATTCTAGTTTCTTCAAAATAGCCACCCTTTGCTCTGATTACTGCTTTGCACACTCTTGGCATTTTCTCGATGAGCTTCAACCGGTAGTCACCTGAAATGGTTTTCACTTCACAGGTGTGCCTTATCAGGGTTATTTAGTGGAATTTCTTGCTTTATCAATGGGGTTGGGACCAGCAGTTGTGTTGTGCAGAAGTCAGGTTAGTTGGACGATCATTTATTTTTCAACAAGACAATGACCCCAAACACACCTCCAGGCTGTGTAAGGGCTATTTGACCAGGAAGGAGAGTGATGGAGTGCTGTAAATGGTCATGAAAATAAAGAAAACACATTGAATGAGGAGGTGTGTCCAAACTTTTGGCCTGTACTGTACATTTGATTCATAATTGTGTAAGGTCTTATGTTTCATGGTATTTTGCATGCATTGTGAATATAGTGGCATATTTACTTTTTCTGAAACCACATTTTTATTTATTGTTGAGTTGATAGATTACAGGGGGGAAATGAAAATGGAAATCCTATTGTAATTAAAATATAAAGTAAAATAAGGCATATTATACTATACTATATATTGCTTAACTGAGTTTATGAAACTATTTAAACATAACTATAGAAAATTCACAGCTTTGGACACCAGGATATCTTAAGGTCTACAAATTAGACGAATAATGCATTTTATTTTTATAATCATTCAAAAGAACGATACTCTAGCAAAGTAGACTTAAATGAGTTAGCGGTTCAGTCAAATCAGATCGCTTAAAAAAGACTTATTGTTTTGTGGAGGACAACAAAGAACAATGAATAGGACAGGACCAGATTTTATTATCAAACATATGTTTAAATAACAGTATTCAGGATAAAATGAACAAACATTTATTTTCTATGGCACCTTTCTAAATAGAACACCAGCCCAGAGTGCTCTGTCTTGACAGTAGCATGTGTTTCAATTGTATATATATATTTTTTTGCAAAGTTAGACCCAACTTTGGAGTTTAAAGTCAAATACCTTAGCCTCCAAACAATGCTACTGGCAAACCAAGGACAGCAGCAGTCCTGAAATTTACTTGTATTACGCACAAGATCACCTGATTGCTTTTGCATGAAAAACTTGACAGACACTAGATACCACTGGCAGAGTAACGAACGACGTGTGTTCTTTCTGAAGGAGTGAAACTTAAAGCCAACAAAGAAACTATAACGTGGTTTCATCCATTTCACAACAAGTAACCTATACACACAAAGGCTGGGGTTGAGTCACAGAATGGGAATCAACATGTGTAAATGCAAAACTAGTTTGTTTAAGCAGGTTCAAAGTCAAAAGCACAGGTAATACAAGAAACTCTGCGGAATAAATGAAATGTAGAAATGAACGCAAGAAATATTGTCAGAGAGGAAACTGCTAACCATACTATTATTTGCCCAGAAAAAATAGGAATGTGATGAGAATTAGTGCACTATACAAAGTTGTCACTTTCAGTTTTGTTTCCTAGATTACCTGATAAAAACATGCATTATAATATTTTTTGCACCTCACAATTCTAGACCTATTGGTTTGACATTTTATGAGAAATAGTAAGATATATAATACCTCATTCCCAAAAACACAGCCTGGGTTTTAATCCTACAATTTCTCTTTCTCTGTGTGGAGTTTATGCCGTGTCATCATGTCTGTGTGGTTTCTCCTTTTACATCCCCAAAGATATATGGATTAGGTTAACATTTGAAAACATATTGTGACAAACTAGTGTTGTATCTTAAACTGTACTCAGTTTATCAACAAAGGCTCCAACCCCCTGAAAATGCATGCACTTCCATTTGTTTTTAGGTTAAGCGTCATATAAGTTATGCTAAGTTATACGATATCAAAACCTCAATTTCTGACTTGAACAGGTGAATTTCATTGTCAGCACTCTCCTATGGTAAATAAAGAAGGGTACTCATGAACTTCTTTAGCAGAAGTCTAACCAGCACTTTCTGTTTCAATATTCAAAATAATTTATTAACAAGGACATGATAAATCTCTCTATGATTTATTTATGTACTGTTAGGAGGAAAAGGAACTGAAACTGCAGTTTCCACTATTTCGGTGTTAATCTCAGTAAAAGCAAAAATGTACCTCGGATAACATCCCAGGTTTGAATTACATTTGTAATCAGCAGTGTAGATATTTATTACCTGACATTCCTTTTGGGAACAAAACTGCTTGGGCTTACTTGATTTTACAACTATTTCTAATCATGATGAAGTCAATATAAATCAAATAACAAAAAAAAAAAAAAAGTAATGTCCTAGGTCACAACCAGACATTGTATAGACATGATTAGTAGGACTGATGTGTGGTTACAGTGGATTCTAAAAGTACTTAAACCCCTTCACTTTCTGCAAAGTTTACTGTGTTGTAGATTTACTTTTAAATGGATATATTTACCAAATTGTGGCCAGGTGAATCCCGTTTGCTTT
Source organism: Polypterus bichir lapradei (assembly GCA_026402145.1). NCBI lineage: Eukaryota > Metazoa > Chordata > Cladistia > Polypteriformes > Polypteridae > Polypterus > Polypterus bichir. The sequence continues at coordinate 46,969,806 of JANRMT010062817.1, forward strand.
AAATACCCTTGAGAAGTATCTATAACTTGACTGAGGTCCAATTGTGGCAAAATTCATTAATTAGACATAGTTTGGAAAGGCACGCAACTGATCCCAAAAGTTGCACAGCATGTCAGGACAAAAACCAAGCCATGAAGTTCAAGGAACTCTTTGTAGACCTCCACGATAAAATTATTGTGAACCACAAGTCAAGATAAGGGAATGCAACCATTGACTTTGAGTGTTCCCAAGAGCACACTGGCCTCAATAAACATGAAATGGAAGAAGTTTGGAACCACTAGGACTCTTCCTGGAGTTGGCTGTCCAGCCAAACTGAGTAACAGGGCAAGAAAAGTTCTTGATCAGGGAGATGAACAAGACCCCAGTGGCCACTCTAACAGAGTTTCAGAAGTTCTCTGCTCAGATGGGAGTACCTGTTGAAAAAGCAGTACAGCAATAAGGTGGTTATGGTAGACTGGCTAAAGGGAAGTTGCTCTTGAGTAAAAGGCATATTACAGTTTTAAACGACTCTGACAGCATGAGGAAAGAGACTCTCTGGTCTGAGGAGACAAAAACTGAATTCTTTGGGCAGAACTCCAAGCACTATGTCTGGCTTACACCAGATACTGCTCATTACCTACCTAAAACCATCCCTATGCTTATGTCTGGTGGTAGTAGTAGCATCAGGCTATGGGGTGCTTCTCAGTGTCAGGGGAAAGGGAGGCTGATCAGAATTAAGGGAATGATAAATCCAGCCAAATACAGAGAGTTCCTAAAAGAAAACCTGCTCTAGAACGCATGCAACTTCAGGCTGGGGCGATGGTTCACTTTTCAGGCTGACTATGACCCGAAGCATACAGTCAAGACAATGCTGGAATGGATTCAAGACAGGTCCCTGACCGTCTTTGAGTGACCCAGCATAAACTCAGACTTGAACCTCATAAAACATCTGTGGAGAGACCTGAATATAGCAGTTGACAGACATTTCCCATCTAACCTAACAGAGTTTAAAAGGATCTGCCAGGAAGAATGGGATAAACTGCTCAAGTACAGGTGTGCAATGTTTGCTGAGTCACCCAAGAAGGCTCAAAGATTTAAGTGCTGCCAAAGGGGCTTTTACAAAACACATAATTAAAAGACTGAATACTCATATGAATGAGAGATTTCAGTTTTAGATTTTTTACTAAATTTGTAAACATTTCTGAAAACATGTTTTCACTTTGTCATTATGGGTTATTGCTTTGTTTATTGATGAGCAAAAATGACACATTTTTCCATTTAAAATGAACTCTATTACACAATTTAATGTGCAGAAAGTGAAAGGGTCTGAATATTTTCTAAATCCACTGTGTATATCCCAGTTCCCAAAGTGAAGGCTCAAGGTGATGGTAAACGTTTTGAAATGTATTCATTAGACTGCTAGTTTCAGTGTCTTTATTATACTGAGGAAATATACGTAACATAAAACCAAAGACTGGATGGCATGAGTCATAAGGATTCTATTCAAAAGCTTAATATTTTTAAAAACAAATGCAGACCAAAGAAACGATTGTTTAAAAATTGTGCAAGGCATTAAAGTTGACACCTGCTGTTATAATTTCAAATAAGTGAACTGGAAACAAGTTATCTTAGGAGAAGTGCCCTGCTCTCATCAAATAATGTCTTATAATCCATAGTAAGATGTAACAACACAACAAGTAACTGTTTGGTTGCAACCAAATTTCAATAAAAGATGTTAGAAAAATTTTGTTCAAAGAGAGAATTTGCTACTAAGCAATGTGGGTGAAAGAAAGCTGTACTCTGCAGATCTTCAAAATCTCAACTCAGTATTATTTTTGAAACAAAGAAGACAGAAAACAGAATAGAATAAATGAAACACATTCAACCCTAATTCCATTACTCTGAACATGAATAATGAATTTTAGTGGGGTACGAAGCATTAAAACATTTTTATTTTCAAAAAAATCAAGATAAAGAAATTGGCTAGACAGTCAAAAACATTCAAATATTTGAAAAGTCAGGTTGGGCAGTTGGTGCTAACCGTAATAATTTTGTTTAAAAAAAAAAAAAAAAACTTACAATCTATGAATATTACATATTTACTCTAACAAACAGCAAAAGTTATTTATTAATTGCTTGTGCTCTGAAACATTGGTAAATACACTCCATGTGAAATATGACTCAATAAAATGTGCCATGATGACTTCCAAGACAAATGACACACATTTCATAAATTAATTTAGAAACATTCCATTATAGATACAGTATTTAATTTAGATATACGTAAATGTAAAAATGTAAAAGATAAAATTCATTTGTTTTTTCACTTTCAATAGTACAAAGATTGCACATTCTGCATATGGCTGTGGACTTGAAGAGGTTCCTGCCGGGTTTCACATTCCCTGCATGGAGTTTGCATGTTCTCCCCATATCTGTGTGGGTTTCCTCCAAGTGCTCCAGTTTCTTTAAACAAACCCAGAATATACTGGCTTGGTGAATTGTCATTGCTAAATTATCCCCAGTTTGTCTCTGTGTGTGTGTGTGTTTTCACCTTTTGATGGACTGGCTCCTTATCCAGGTGATGTTCCCTCTTTGTGCCTGGCAGTTGCTGGCACTGCCTCCAACTGCTCTATGACCCTTCTCTGTATCAGTTAAGAATTAAGAAAATGGATGGATAATGAAACCAGAACTTGGGACACCAGACACAAAGTATTTCACAGCACAGTTAAAGAAATCTGGAGAGAAAAAATTAAATTGCAGACACATATACATTTAAATTCAAAGTTTTTCTCATAGGATTTACTGACAATTGATGTTAATATTGGATAAGCACCAAAAACTTAAACACAAGATGCCTAGTGAGTGCTTTTTGTGTATTGGACAGATGCATCCTAGCTTAAAAAAATCAAAAATGCAGACTTATAAATGTAAGGTGAATTCAACTTCTGCTACTTATTTCAGTGTGAAATAACGGTATGTCCACTTTTATTACAATTGTTAGAATATTTTGCACCTTTGCAAAGTAAAATATGCAGCATAAACTATATTAACATTTTATGTTACTTAAGCATGCAAATGAATAATTCGAAAGGTTCAACAGTTCATTAAATTTTACTTCAATGCCCTCTACGATAAATGATTTTGCCCTCTGGGACAGTACTATATAAAATAAAGAAACCAAACACAGGCCAGTAACTGACATTCTGGAAGGCAATATAATTAAATATTTTGCTAAAGTTAGAGTAGCAATTATAATATTGGGGACTGCCTAAAGCTTCAAGCAAAGCATATACTTCTAAGTTTGCAACTACTATGCCTTACTTATTTAAACCACTTTAAACAAAGAAGCTTAACTTTGTGCAGCCACTGATTTTATAATTAATGGTAATATTACTTTCAAAAAGCACTAAAAACATAAACTCTAATGATTATCTCTCTGAACAAATCAAGAAACATCAGTCATTAAGGACATTAATGACACGTGAATGCTGTTAAGATGATTTATTGTCCTGCAGGCAGATAAGTAACATCCACCTCCTTCACCTCTAAATACCGAGATGGAAACCACACAAAGATTATTCAAGCCACCCTTCACTACTGATTTCAGACAATATACACAGTAACTTAGATGTCCAGATGGAGTCACAGATTATGTGATAATTTTAAATACTGCACTTTAAAGTTAGAGACTAAGAGGTCTATAAGACATCAACATTACGGATAAATGAGATATTAGAAATAACAACCACCTGCTGTATAGCTAAGACTCTTTTCCAGATGCCAATTAAGTCACAGCCAATTACTGTGGTGAAGACTAAAGCATGGTAAGCTAGTTGTAAACCTCAATTATTTAGTCACAATGTCATTAAACAAGATCTAGCAAAGAACCTGCATGTGTCATTGCTCTCCAACAGATAGGGCTACATTCTTTGCTGATTAAAATCATTTACCTGAAGAATCTGATCAAATGCTAATGAATCCATATTGACCTAACTGGAGAAAAATGTTAGCAGGGTATCACTGCCCAGAATACAAATAATTATCACCAATTCAAGAATCAGCCTGGGCATAGAGTCCTTTGAATTCAAGAACAAATGACCATTAAATGCCAGCTAACACATAGTTGCATGAGATTTTCTAACTTCAATTGCAATTCTTGTTGTGTAGATACTTTTGGCCCCAGTCCCAGGAAGAGACCCATCTTGAATTCTTTACCCACTGACTGAAGCTATTATTTCATTGTAAAACTGATTAATATTAAGCAGTAACAACCAAAGATGAATGCAAGCACTTAAAACTACTTGTAAATTCTGAAATTGCAAACCAGTCAAATTTTGAACTTAGCACAACATGAAACATTATGAATGAGAAATGAAGACAATCACAGACTCTTATGTATATTATCTTTTATCTGTCAGATAGATGCATTACACTTGTCAATGAGGAAATATTTCTCAGGACATTTTTACAAAATCCATTTATAATTTCTTATATCAACAATGTTTTTTTTTAGGCCTAAATTTTCACTCCGGAAAACTTTCCACATGGTTTATAGCGATGGCCAAGAAAAAATTTTAATCACATGCTCTCATGCAGAATGGAGAGGAAAAGGTTTACTTTATAATGTTGTCCAACACCATTTAACAGAAACCTATGTGAAGTAAAAAAAGAATTTTTTTCTGATGATGCTTGTGTCGCATAATGCATATGTCCATTATTCAATTGTATTTTCAAAATATGCAAACTGTAAGCATTCTTTGCTAAAATAGTGTTAAATATTTACTTCTGAAATAATCAGTATATATCATAAACAGGAAATTAAACACTCATAGGAATGATTTTTGAACAGAAAGCCAGATTCTCAAACAATGAATTTGGAGGGAAACAGTAGATCTTCAATTTAACGTGATGAAACATGCAAATTTTCTTCTTTTTTCTGTGGACGTTTTTGTTACATTGTTTGCCACTGCACAGCACTGATATCAAAAGGTTTCCTCTTTACTCAACATGAAAACATGAGATAGATTTCTCTGCCATCACCACAAACTTGGGGCAAGTAACTGAGTATAAAGAAAAACATTATTTTTGGGAGGAGTATTTCTTTAAGTGAAACATTAATTTACAGCAGGGCACGATAAGAGAGTGGACAGAGTGTCTGCCTCAAAGTTCCAGAGACATATACTCATACACTTGCATGCTTATAGTCTGTTTGGAGTTTGTACATTCTCCTTGCATCCATTTGAGCTTTAATTATATTGGATACTCTGATTTCACACTTTAGAATAACTGGCAAGTAAAACTGGCCAAGTGTAAGGGAGTGGGTTAGCGTCTGATGCAATAGATTGGCACCACATTCAGAGCTGGTTCTTGCTTTGAATCTAATGCTACTAGGAGAGACACCAGCACATAAAACCCTAAAAATAGGGGGGGTTCCAAAATGGGGTGGATGCTATGCATTAATAGCCCGTATTTACTGTTAAATAAATTATTGTTGTGAATGAAAACCAGTAGCCCCACACAGATCACTTCATATTATAAACATTTACATGCGCTGTAATTTACATTTGCTAAATTGCTAAATCCACTTCGACTTTCTGAAACTATTAGCTTCATTTCAAGGTTACAGAGAATCAGTACCTTTTCCATTAACAATGGGTACAAATCAGGAACCAACCTGGATTACAGAGTACACTCTCACATAGACACTCATAATAGACTGATTAAGTCTCCAATCAACCTGAAGTTTTTTTTGTGATTTGTGGGAAAAAGAGTTAGCAGATACAATGCTCATACATAAATAAAGGAAAACACACATGTAGTATCCATGGCAGGACCTGAACCCAGTAACTGCTGAAGACAAAGCCACTCGACTTCAGTTCAAATAATTAAACTGACCAAAACCCAGGGAACTGAAACAGTTAAACAAAAGGTGTTATCACACAGCCAAACCGGATGTTAGGACGTAATTAGGGGAGAACATTGCAATGAATGGTAGATAACCATTTGAGGAAGCAATCAGGTGCCGCTAACAGAGGGGATAAAAAGAAAATGAGATAAGAGTCATGTAGGGTTTAACTAATGACTAGCAAAATACCCGCGCTTAGCAGCGGAGAAGTAGTGTATTAAAGAAGTTATGAAAAAGAAAAGGAAACATTTTAAAAATAACGTAACATAATTGTCAATGTAATTGTTTTGTGACTGTTATGAGTGTTGCTGTCATCAAGGATTTGATTATCATTATTTCTTTCAATCAGGTTCGTATTTGGAGGACGTGTTGTGTTCAAGTTACATCCCATGTTTGTCAACTGTTGTAAAGATAACAGGTTTCATTCATCGAAGTGTTCACTACCCAAATCGCTACTCGTGAATCTAAGATGTTTAACAAGCATTCCTGGTATTAACTTGTGGATTTGCCTGCGAATATTTAGCGGCAGCGTGTCTATGAACTTGTGGAATTGCCTGTGAGTATTTAGCGACAGCGTCTCTATGAAGTTGTGGATTTTTCTGCGAGTATTTAGCAACGGCGTCTCTATGAACTTGTGGATTTGCCTGCGAGTATTTAGGGACAGCGTGTCTATTAACTTGTGAATTTTTCTGCAAGTATTTGGCGGCAGCGTCATAAAGTTGTTTTCGTCTAGCTGCATCAGAAAATGTACGACGTCTGACACGCCTCCTTTCTACTGTTTTCTCACAGCTTGGATTGCTGCTGACGGACGGTCTTATATGGGTAGACAGTCAATTACGTGGGAGGCGTGGGGATGGGGGACGCAATATAGGCAGGCAGCCAACTTCATGGGAGGCGTGGTGATGGGGGACGCAACTCCGCCTCACACGGCGACCGATCTGCAGGCTATGGACGTAAATACGTACGTAAGTAGGATTCAGTTATGACCGTTACGCATAGAATTTCGAAATGAAACCTGCTTAACTTTTGTAAGTAACCTGTAAGGAATGAGCCTGCCAAATTTCAGCCTTCGACCCACACAGGAAGTTGGAGAATTAGTGATGAGTGAGTAAGTCAGTCAGTCAGTGAGGGCTTTGCCTTTTATTAGTATAGATATAGAATAAAGTCTGCCAAAAACTGATCGTTGTGAAACTGGCGAATATGCCGGTAAAAGGAAGTGATGCCCGACCCTTGTGTTTTCCTTTTGTTAACATTAACTCTACTGCTATAAGGGCAATTTTCAAAAAAAGGTGTTAAGAGTTGATAAAAAGGTACAAGGAAGCCTGGGCAGACCTTTGAGCAGTACCAATGCAAAGGGACACTCGACAAACAGGGTAACCAATAACAAAAGTATGCATTTTATAAATTTTAGACTAAAGGATTTGATAAGAAAAACTATAAAAGGATCCACATCAAGAAACTAAATGTAAATTATGACAATAAATCAATGAGAAGACAGTGATTAATTATTCCTATTTGTGTCCAAGAAAAACAGCACTGCAGTGAATAAAATCTCTTTAAAAACTATTTAACAAATGTAAATCCAAATAACATCAGTATGACAAGTAATACATTTTTATACTCACTAAGGTTCCATCTTTGAAATGTACATCTTTCTGTGTTACCCATATTTCTAAAACACCTTAATCTAATTACAGGGTCACAGTTAAACCAAAGGCTTTGTACATAGCCAGAACCAGCTCTGCACAGGGAACATTCATATACAAACACTTAACTTTAATGCTTAGAGTTACCAATTAATACCCAACATGCTAGTCTTTGTAATGTGGGAAAAAGTGGAGCACTGATGAAGGTTCAGTACAAATTTCCCAACATCACACAGACAGTGACCTAGTAAATGAACCACAATGCCTGTCTATATTAAGGAAATCATTAAGAAGTTCTCTACAAACCAAAGCATACAACACCTGTTTGTGTTGTATAATGTTACAAGCCATGTTACCTGACCTCAAAGACAGATAAAAAGAAAATATTTTAAGGTATTTGATGTCTCTTGCCCTACATGTACCTTCAGTCAGTGTCTTTTCTCTGTATCCTTATGTGTCTGAACCTCTCTTGACCATGTTCCCAAAAAGCCTGCCTCTTAGACTCTTATTTTTGACACACCTTACTCATCATCTGTCCATTTTTATACTTCCAGTCTCTGAAGGCAACTCACAATGTGCCTTCTACATTGTTACTCCTCCTTGTGTGTCTCGAACTCACACTTCCTCGTTTGATTACGTCACCAAACCCAAAATGACATGACCAATAACACTGAAGGTAAACCGACCAATCAGATTTCACTGAGAGACCAGACACACATACAGCCCATAGTATTTAATTGCAAAGTATGGTAGAAGCATTATGTGGTACCCATAGTCCATGGATCGGAAGCAGCAGATCCAGAAGATGAAAGTTATATCACAAAAAGAAAGTTGCAGAATAATGGGCCAACCACTTAATGTAAAAAGTCTCTTTAGATACTGACCATCAAAAAAAAAAATCTAAGAGTAACATCCTGATCTATTTCCCCACATATATAAGACTTGTACATTAAAGAATCATTGTGATGGGGTTAAAGCAGGTTTTAGATGGCCCTGACCACTTTTGGAGAATGTGTGTGAGGATATGAGTCTGTGGACGCAATAACTCAAAAGCAAATCACCCAATCTAATTAAAACTTGGCAGAGTTATTAACATTGTAAAATGCTAAAAGCTTATACTGTACATGCAGTATACAAAAAAAGCTTTGTATAGGGAAATTCATATAGTTGGCCAATAAGGTTTTTTAAATATATGTGCTGAGGAATGCACTTGATTCTCTTAAGATAATACAAATAAACTATATTCATTTGACTAAGACTGTCCCAGTATGACTGAGTATTACTGTGGAGTATGTGCCCCAAACTGGACCACTGATGTGTACCTAATCCTGCAAGGCAATCCTTTGGCTCCAAATAACCATGTGAAGGACTAAATACATTAGAAATGTTTATCCAAAATGTTTTCATTCATATATTTACTGTAGAACAAGAATACAAAATTAAATGAATCAAATACAGAGAAAAAAAGTCTAAATTAAATTCAAACTGAAAAATATGTGATCTAATTCAACTATCTCTGGAAATTCATTTGAGGCACTGGAAGCAACTAAACAAAATATGCAATTCCTGACATACTAATATTTGGTTGAAGACAATTCAACTTGGGGATAACTGTGTGTGGTAAAAGGTGTGGAGAAGTTCTACCAGGTATGGCAATGTATTACCATTAAGACACTAACAGCACAGGAGAACACAAGGAAATTAAAACTGTTCATTGATAAAGGATTAATAATGCAGATAAGACAAAGGTACACAAAAATTACCATGCAGGAGAGTGATACAGAGGAGAACGGTGAGCAGCACAAACTCTACCCCTCCAAAACCTTTGGTGTTCCTGTACTAATATTACATAATATAACATGAGTCATTCAAATGATCAATTATGAGAAATAAAAATCCCCATGTCCCAAGTAAGAATGTTCAGTAATGGCTGGATGAGTGAACAGAGTAAAAATGTTGGATAGGTACATTTTAATATTATAGAATCGTATATATATATATATATATATATATATATATATATATATATATATAT
>JANRMT010062817.1:46979380-47116340 GCA_026402145.1 Polypterus bichir lapradei
ATATATATATATATATATATATATATATATATATATATATATATATAGAGAGAGAGAGAGAGAGAGTATATAAGTTAAATTTAAATGAAACTATCAAAAACAATAACTTTTTTACCTATGTTTAGTTAGCATTGTTCCCTCAGTTTTCTCTATAAGCTTAAAAAATTCACAAAATGTTCCTGTGCTAGATATCCTATATAAAACATATATGCTTCCCTGTGTCTGTGTGGGCTTTCCTCATACATATTAACTGGTCAGTGTAAATTGCTATTACCCATAATGTTTACTCTGAAGATATTATGAGCAAGAGGATTCACCATCTTCTTTTATTGAAGGAAGTACTCACAATGTACATTTCACATAACAGGACTGATGCCAATTTAACATACAGGAAGCAAAGAACCAATAGTACATTTCAGCCTGCTGTACTGTACATTAAACTTTTGTCCTGTCCTCAGAAGAAACAAGAGCACATGTAGGAGAGATTATTTTTACTTGCAACTTTGTCTTTAAAACTCACGTTTTTCAAAGCTAGTTCAATGTGAAAAGGATACTTAAATGCAAAAATTATTTATGCACATTTTGCAGTAAATTTACTATAAAGACTTATTTCTACATAAAAACCATAAATCCCCAGATTTTATTACATTACCTAATTCATATTTTTCCCCTCGCACCACATGAATCACTTTTTCTTGTGGTACCTTTTTTCCTGCCACAAAAGCGTCTCATATGCATACCAAGGAAATGTTAGCTCTACTTTAACCTCCATCTCCACCTCCACACTTTATCTACCCTTATCAGATGCATCAATTCATACTCCACCCTGGAGTAACTGGCAAGCCAAGAGTCACCTTCATTTCACTGAGATTATATTTGTTTTAAGTTAAGGAGAAATTCTAAATTGTAGGTGTGTGAGAGTGTGGCCCAGTGCACCCTGCAATGAGCTGGTGCCCACTAGTTGGCTCCAGCATGGCACCCAATGCTTCCAGCATAGGTTCCGAACCACAACGATCACAGGCTGGATTAAGTGGGTTTAAAACATATTTTACATTACAACAATTACAACTTTTTCACAAAACATACTTCATATGTGCAAGATGATTTACAGGAAGTTCACAGCCTGTTCGCCATCATGTTCAACACATGTACCATATGTGGCACATAAATTGTCCACAAAAATTGTATACAAGTATATACATAGCAGTACCATTAGTGTTAACCTAATTTTCATTCAACCTGTATTTTTGTTAGCTCTCCTGCCAATAAACTTGATTTCAGAGTCTCACATAGGCCCAACTGGTGTCAAGGCTCTTCATTTGGGTGAAAAGAGTTTCTTTAGGATTATTCATCATACATACCAGATTTCAAATTCAGACTCTGGAAAACCAAGACATCCAGAGTAATGACTTTAAAGAGAATAACCAGGTGTAGGATTTGTACCCAGGATGTACCATCAATGAATCAAAAGCACTAACCTATGCTGTTGTACTGCATTTGGTTAAAAAAAAAAATCCAGAAAGGATAGGCAAAATGGCTCAAGAGTTTTTTGTAACATTTATTCTCCGGCTTTCACTACCCAGAGCTGGAACAAACAAACACCTACTGTAACTAATCAAAGCAAACATTTTCCATTTTGCTGTCACTGTGAACAGGAGCCTGCCCCAAAAACTTTACATTTATAAACTTTTTTCCTTACGTGCATTTCTTCCACAGAAATAAAAATCAATTGATAAATACAATACCATAAATAAAATACAGCATAGACAACAGACACAAAAAATTGCCATGCAGTTGTTAATATGCATGGCTGCTGAGGAGTCTAATGACTTGTGATTAAGAACAGTGCAAGAATTAACTGACACCACATAAAATGTCAACGCATTTATTGCCACATTCACTCATGCTGTTCCAATTCTGAGTAACCATCTAATCCAACATGGATATCTTTTGGATGTAGGATGGAGCCTCATATGGACAGAATGCAGATGATCTTATTCTAATTTAGAACTTTGCGTTTCATGTATTAATATACTATTTGGTGTTTAGTGTTTGATATTAGTTTGTATCCATTGTTATTTAGTTGATCATTTTCTGTGTTTTTATTCTTTTTTCATCCCTTCTGAATATTTATGAAGCACTTTGAGCATGCAAAGATGCTATTTAAATAAAATGTACTATTATTATTGATATTATTAATATTCCATAGAAACAGTGACAAGAGTGGAAATCTGTAGGGAAGCCATGAAATTCAATTTATATCCAATGTGCCACTGTAGTCTGTGTATTCAAAAAGCTTTGGACTTATGTAACCTGCTAATGAAATACAGCTCAGTTTTTGATTTCTTGTATGGGAAAGAGAAGTGTCAGGAGGTGAAATTCATAATTAGCTACTGACTGGTTTACTGTACAAAAACAAAGTTACCTTAAAATTACATGCATGCATTTCAGACCCCACAACCACTGAATCAAGGATACAATGGAACAGCACCACCCTGGAACTTTTGAATTGTGGCTCTCTGTTACTTTCTACACTACAAACTTCTGTAGGCTCTGACAGCATTTTAAGAAGACAACAGCCAGAGGACTTAGAACAAACACCTCTGCCACCACCTCTGAAATTGCATATTCATCTCTACTGACTTTTATCATTGGTTTCTCAGAAGGGCCTGTCTCCAAGCTAAAAAGTGCAACACTAAGGCAAGACAAAGAAAAGTTTAAGAAACTGTGTCCTGAATGATTGCTTAGTATATGCTCAGCTCACATTGTAAGTTGAATATTGGTATCCTGTGCCTTAAAGAAGAGGTTCTTCCTTGAAATGCGTCAACCAAGCCTACATTGTGCATCACATGAATGGATCAGTAATCCGGTGATACTTCTCGCAGTTTCTCTTTATGCTGTTGCTTATCTAGGCCTCATGATATATTTTTTCCCCCAATATTTATTGTACAAACCTAGGACTAATCGGTTCATTAAGTGGGCTCACAATGTTTTTTTTTTTTCCCCTATTGTTATATTTATTTTGTATCCATGATTTTTTCTCATGGTTTTCATTTTCCATTCTTGTTATACATGCTTTGAAGGCAATTAATCTGTATCCTTTAGTATGGTTTACAGGCACTGTAAATCTTCAATTGTTTCTTTGTTGTTGGGTTTGTAAGGTTTTGCTGTAAAGACACGCATGACAATTAAAAGTGGGTACTACTTTATTAATTTATGGAAACTAGCCACATTAATCATACATTTTCGATTAAGGTCCTAGGCCCAGTCAGGCCCGCCGCCAGGGGGGGACAAACAGGACTCTGATCTGGGGCCCTAACAGAAAGGGGCCCCTTCACGCTTGATTTTTTTTGGCATGTGGGGACCCAGGGAAAGGCAAAGAGGCCCACATGTACCCAGTTGTCTGGGGCCCAAATATTTCTGGCGGCGGGCCTGGTTCATGAATAATCAAGTGACAGACAGACACAACACTTAGCATTTTACATACATAGATTACTGCTGTTGCAATTATTTTGTCACCATTGTGGCTCTGAAGTGTCACTATAAGCAGAACAACTTTTCCACTGTTCATTTCCAAGTTTTGACTTTGGTCTTTTTGTGGAGTACACACTCCCTACTGGACAAAGAATCCAGCCCAAGTCCCTGAAGCTGTGAGACAGCACTACTAGCCATGTGCACCAATCAACACCACATCAGGACAGATTGACAAGTGACTAAAAAAACAGTCTCAGTGTGAGCAGGTGTCTGTCATGAAATGGTCTGGTACCTTGCCCAAGCTTGGTTCCCTACCTTGTGTGCAATACTAACAAGATTGTCTAGAACCCCCCAAGACTATGAATTGAGCTAAGCAAGTTGAAAATGGTTAAATTATATCTGCATTTAACTAATCAATAATTATGACAAGCACTGTTCTGTTGTATCAGATAAAACATCCTTGAAAAACACAGTCACACTAGACAGAATTCTAATGCAAAATGTCCTTCTTACTGGTTAAAAAAAGCAGTACAGGAAGACAAGAGTCATTTAAATCTGGCAACAATGAATATGTTAAATCACATTCTGCCTTCCATAAGTCATTTGGGAATTCGGCATTAGTGATTAATTTACCACACTTCAGTAATCGTTAGGGAACAATTTCCAGACTTAAAATGATCTGTACTCTTCAAGTTCTTATTCAATCATCTTGAACACGTCAGAAAGGCAAAGGCTTCTGGTAGGATATCATTCATTTTTTCTTTTTACACAGGCGCCAGTCACAGGAGAAAAGGAAGATGAAAATTAAGAGATGCTAAACAATCAATAAAGGCTCCAGGCGGCTGAAATCTGACCCTGTATTTTATGATTCTTGTTAAAACGTTCAGCTACCCTCACAACCCCCTTTACCTACCAATTATAAGACTAATGAGGGCCTTAGTACAGGTCTGATTCAAGGCTGCTCCTGGTTCCTGTAGAAGCTGACTAACTCCAAAGCAAAGGTCTTTAAAAGAAACTGACAAGAGGACAGATCGATTCCAGGAGCCACTCACGTTCTGCTGAACTGTTCAAATGTCACCCCTGGATGCTCCCAACTTGGAAAGGCAATTTTCTTCAAGTACACATTGAAATTTACAGATTCTAGCAGGGCTACATTTGTACAGACTTTATTAATGCAGAAACTCATACAAAGCAATTTATTCGAAAGGTCTGAAAAACACAATATCACTTTTAAAAAGGAACCAAGTTAAAAAAAATTCAATTCACAAATCAAGCTTGTGTCTGATATTAACTGTACTATGACATACATAAACAAAATGGGAGCTTGCCATTTAATTGGAGTTTCAAATTAATAGATGCAAGTCTCTACAATCTTTATTTTTTTTTCCTTATTGTCCGTTCCACTCCATCTGAACTAGTGTGGTGCTGAGGTGTCACCCATTGCATGGCTGCACTCGGGTCCTAATCTAGATCCTGAGTTGGTTTGTCGTGTGGTGGGTGCAGCAATGTGCTGTATCAGCTTGTGCTCCTAACCTCTCCTCTCTAGTCTTAACATACAGCTAAAACATTTCACCAGCAGCCAGTCTCATCAGATTTCAACCTTGACATTCCCCATCCTACTCTATAAATTGTCTAGATCTCACACAAGCTTCATTTACATTTAATGTCTCTTCATTTTAGCTACTCCAGCTTATTAATCTCTCCAGTGAGGATACAGATTAAAATGAATAGATTAAAGTGAACACAGAATGTCCAAGTTAATCCATTTAGCAGCCTATTTCACACTTGGAAAAAAAGGATGCTGCACAATATTGAACTTGGGTTATACTTAAAACCATTACAGGCTTTTTTCCAGTTGCACAGTGTTAAGCACTGCTACCTCATAGCTCCAGAGCCCTGGACTCAAATGCCAGTCAGGACATTACCCTTAAGGATTAAATATTCAGCATCTGTCTATGAGACTTTCTCCCACATCCTGAAGATGTGCACATTCGGTTAATTAGCAACTCTAAATTGTCCCTGTATGGGTAAAGAGGGAGAGTGGAAGAGACTGCACCCTGTAGTGTTGACTAGCATCCAGAGCTCATTTTTGTCTTCTGCCTAGTGCTACTGGTTAATGCAATACTAGATTTTTCATTTTGTTTGGAAAAATGGGAAAAACTCTGAAGAGGGTTAAGCTTTATAATGAACGTGAATAAAAATACCTGGAAAATGGAAAAAGCAGGTAGAAAAAAAAAGTAATTTTCTATCATGTAAGAAAATATATTCTGAACAAATTTGTACATTCATCTTAACTAACTTAAATTTTATAGAAATGAGATCCAAAAACTAGTTATTATACTCAATGTAGATATTCAGACATTTTCCAAAAACGTTTTAATAATAAACTCATTCTTCTCAAAAACAAACAACTAAGAAGAATTCTTAGTTGTAGACCATGTTTACAACTATGCCAATTTTACATTGGCATTAAGGCTTCTACTGCAAACTGCACATTTTTTTGTAAAAGTTACATCACTGCAGAGGCTTCTAAATACAAAGAAGCAGAATACTGCAGTATTGTGTGCTCTCTGAAGACTAATGAAAAGCACAGGATAAAGATGTAGCACTACTCACAAAGGACAGACTTCAGTATTTAATTAAATACACCACACAATAATGTACATGCAAGGCAACTGCTAGACAAATATTACTACATATCACATAGTGACATTTCTCTCATCTGCACTGCATCTTGCATGAAACACTGATATAAAAAGCAATAGTTGTCAACAAATGAACTCCAAAATAAAAAAAAAAACCTAACTTACATACTACAAAAACAGATGAGAAAATTAATCAGGTAATGGAACAAAAGCAATTTAAACAAGTTAGTACAGGCTGGCTGTACCCAGTGGAGGAAACAAACACACTGACTGGCAGCTCCCGAGCCCTCAGAGAGGAAACAGCACTGATTTAAGGACTGTCACAATGAACAATCATAAACTGTGTAGTAGCCAGGTTATTAACTATGAGGTTGCACGATCAGTCTTCACACTAAAACACAATGCATATCTCTGAATTAGTATGTTCTCAGCCAGTCATTACATTCTAGTAATAGTAATGGATCAAATAAATAAATAAATGCAAATATCTATTTGAGGAATGCTGAAATTTACTGTAGCAGCAGCTTTATTTACTCATAAATATCTAATGACTACCAACAGATGGTCTTTTCCTTTTTTTTGCTATGAAACACACTCATAGAATGGACACAAGTATAACTTATAAAAAATAAAGGCAATTTGGAAGTGAACAGAGGCATTGCAAGAATATTCCATGCTGTTACAACCAACCACCATCATGTCCTAACCAAAATAATAGCATGGAATTGGGGCTCATGTGATGTATACAACCAATCGTAAACATGCTGCCAACAGATCACAATTCAAGGGACAATTCCAAAAATAGACACTGGTACAAATAATATTGATCGCATCCTGTTGTCTGCCCTTGTCTACCAAATGTCTTGAGATGTTGGGCACTCCGCACCGTAAAAGGAATATGCAGTTTGGGACATCAAATACTTTTGCAAAATGCAAAGACTATCCATAGTTAATTGAGCAGTCATAAAACTGGCAAAAATAAGAAAATTCAGTCAATCTATATTCCTCCCACTAGCATTGCACTTAAGAATTGGGCAACCAAAATGGCATTAATGCTGATAAACCCAAGGTATACATTTGAAAGACACACACTTAAGTGAACTTCTAAAACCTTTAAATTTCACAAAATAATTTGGTGTAAAATGAAAAGGGGCAAACTCTAATATTCATGTTACTTGTCTTTTGCTGTGGTATCTACAGTATTTCACACTATTATAGTGTTTCACATGTAGAATAGTTCAGATTCATTCAGTTTCAAGCATGCCTTTTTCAATATTTATAATTCCTTGGCTTCCTAATATCAAATGGTAGAAGATCAATAAAAGTTTAAACAATTCAATAAAATTACTTGAAAAAATATTTTGACTATGTTTTTGCACTTCAAGTATAATGTGTTCATGGCTTTGATGCCATTTTTATTTTTCTTCAATGTTTAGTTTATTATTAGTCTATTGTTACACTCAAAGCTTAAGGAGAAAACTGAGCAGGAGCAGAACCCTAAGCATGGAGGCAGAGAAATTCCTCTGATGGTATTTGTAAAGAGTTATATGCTTTGTCCATTCATTCAATCATTACCAATCTAACTGAATCTAATATGGGGAACATGAAGAGACTGGAGCCCAATTTCAGTATTAGGTGAAACTACAAAGCAAAAAGGTTCCATGATGAGGTACAAAACACAACTCAGGGTGCACTCATTCAAACAAGCCAATACAGAATTGCAAAAAAAGCTTAACCTGCACATCTTCGATATAAGAGGAGAAATATGAAATTAGAAATACTAACTTAAGAATAATGAGATGCAGTGTTAGAAACCTCAGCCCTCAAACTGTTCAACCCCTTTTTGCAAGTGACATTTTTAATAAAGAATAAACGTGAGTTTACAGAATATTGCCAATAATCATCGGTATGATGGAGGTGTATGACAATAAAGAAATCTCAGTCAAGTAGCCGCACAAAAGCAGACGTTGTACAAAACAAAAGCTGCCCTTATCACCAATAAACAGTCTCAGTATATACTGTATTCCCCTATAAGAAAATAAAGGGAGTAAAACATGCAATTTAAAAACTGAGGGACCGAAAGACTAGACTTGGTTAGAGCTGTGTACACCAGCCCAAGATTAAAAATGCCCTCACACAAAAAACTAAGCTCTTGGGTCACAATGGAAGTAGCCAGCTTCAAAAAATCCACAGATATGAAGACATCTGTATGCAGAAAATGTATAGGCATTAAGTGTTTACAATGGCATACATATACATACTTGTACACAGAGTACATAAAAATAAGTGGAGGCTTGTGTCAGCATGCATCTTGCTGAAACAACGGTGGAGAATGGGTGGGGGCAACAATCAAATGCAAATGTATACTTGGAAGAAAAAAAGTTTGAAAGAGATCAACAAAAAAAATCTGATTTCAAATGTCGTCATTTTTTTGTGTAGAATTTACTTAATCTATTTTTTCTAAACTTTTATAATCTAACTTCAGGATCATTAGAAAACACAGCCTACCTTGACAAAACTTTGGGCAAAGAAAGTCTACAGATGAACATATATCATATACAAGTAAATACAGAATTACAAACGCAGACACATATATATCATGTTTGAGATTGAAAATTCATATAAAAAACTGTATGCTAAGATAGAAAAACTGATAGATTGGCCATTATTTGTTCCAGGCGGAAATTTGGCCTTTTACAGAATCTATTTAAATAAATAAATATATAAATATACACACACACATATATATATTTTTTTTATTATTATTACATATACATATATACATACAGTATTTTATATATATATATATATATATATGTATGTATATGTGTGTGTATATATATATATATATATATATATATATATATAAAAACTGGCACTATAGTCTAAACACACTAACTAGAATGACTAAAAAGGAAAAAAATTTAAAAAAAAAAAAAAAAAAAAAACCTCTGACTTGAGGCATTATACAGGTGCATTGCTCTGGTATAAAGGAGCCCCAGTAACGCTTCTTGACACATTTCTGCTGAATAATTCTTTGGTTGAAACTACTCAGTGTTAGTGTGTCAGAGAAAGGATGTGCAGCATTATTCACAATGGCACTCAGTTTTGCTTTAATTCTCTCAACTACTACTACTTTCCAGAGGTTAGAGTGTCTCCCAAAACCTGTCCTGCCCTTTTAATTACCTTCTTGATTTTTTGGGCCTCTTTTAAATTAGCTCAGTATTGAAAATTGCACTGGTCATCACAGGATTATAGAAGATGTAATGGATGTGTAACTACCTACATTAAAGAATCTATCTTAAAGAACCTAAGATGGCCTGCGCTGCCCTTTCTTATATACAATAGTTCCTCTGTGTTACAAAACCAGCTCAACCAGTCATTGATATTGACCCCTAAGTACATGCAGGAGTGCACTTATTCCAGCCACATTAAATGTCAAAGACTAGTAATAAAATGAATTTTAAAATATTTGATAACTCTTGCCCTACATGTTCCTACAGCACTCCTCATACATCTTTCCTCAGTATCCGTGTGTTTGAACCTCTCTTACCCAGTGCTTCCTGTATAAATTTCATTTCCGTAAAGCCTGCTTATAAGACTTTGTCATTTAAAGGTGCATTGCTTGCCTGGAGTCTGCTTTTTGACTACCTCCAGTGGTAAACGGGCCCCCATTACCCGCTTTTTGACTACCTCCAGTGGTAAATGGGCCCCCATTACCCACTGTGAAAACACCCTTTATATTTGTGCAAACACTTCCCGGTTTTGAAGGAAACTTTCAGCGTGCCTCCTACACCTTAATTCCTCCTCATGTGGCTCAACCTGTCTTGCCCTGCACTTTCTCTGGCTAGCTCATGACCAAAGTCAAACTGACCAATAAGATTGCTTGGAGGGACCAGACACACACAGAGAGAGCAGCATTTAATCACATAATGCATAAATAAGCACATGGTATGTCACAAAAATCATTTTTATAATTCTCACTGCTAAGTTGCATCAAAGATCAAGCATACAGCAGCACTTGGAGAAATAAGCAATTGAAGTAATGTGTGTAGAAGTTTCAGAAGTCTGCTTGATAGATGTTTGCAGGTCACGTATTTAGGCGTGCATGGCATCAGTGAATAGTGTTTACAATTTTAGATAATGTCAGGTCCCATACAGTTAAATGTATGTGCCAATAATGAAATTACAATGAAATACGTACTAGTTAAAGCTAGACTTGGTATGTTCCCTGAGGACATCAAAATGAATATTCATGACATACCAAATATAAATACAAGCATGAAAATGCACAAACATATAACAAGTTAAGAACCTTAAAACCAATTTAGTATTTTTATTAACGTACTGTTATGCAACCATAAAATATAAACAGAAAGCATTTATATTAAACGTAATGTTTTAAGTGATATTATTAAAATGTACAAACTATGGAAACACATACTGCCATGTGTTAAATGTCTTGTCCTCAGTTTAACTAAAATGATGATTTTCATTATGGATTGTCATTAAAAATTATATGTTCTTTAAATTATAAAACACTTGTTCAAATAAGTTGAATATAATAAACATTCTTCACTTATCTAACTTTTGCTCATTACATTGATTGTATAAAATTAAACATTGTTCTAATAAGCCCTGTACAAATTATCTGCCCAGACTTTTTTCTTGGTTTAGGATTTCACAATAAAGAGACCACTACGAAATACAAATATTAGGAGAATTAGTTTACCTTTAAGTGCTGACCACTTAAGTGCCCATCGGAATCAAGCTTCAGAGGCCTTTAAATTGCCTAACCTCTACAGCTATAGTTTCATCTCCCAATTATTAAAAACGTTTTGTATTTGCTTGCTTTACTGAGGTGCAAATGAGTTAATAATTCCAATACGATACTACTACCTAAAACGGGTCCATTCAGACTAAATGATCACACGTCACAGGGTAACAGCGTTAGTCTAATTAAAGACGTTGATGCACAGACCTCGATGAAAAGAAATTTTACATTACTGCCAATTGAGAAGAGGGCAAGTCCATAAGCCTAACCTTTTAATATGTCAGCCTTCGTCCTACGATGGCTGGTAACTGCTTCGTCTTAAAATGCTCTCCAAATACCAAGTCAGTGATTGAACTATGTTTAATTTTAAAATGTTACGTTTCTTGACATGCGCGTGACTGTTGAATTGGTAAACCTGTAAATGTGGTTAAATAAAGTCAACCCCACAATTCCAAGAGTCTGTCTCAAAACAGTCACATCAAAGAATGTTGGCTCTAGATCTAAACGTACTTGGATCACACCCGCCTACAAAATCGTTAAATGATACATGTAGCGCCTTTCACTCCAGGCTGTCAAAACACTTGAGAGGAATTCCAAGCAAAAAAAAATGTTTAACCACAATTCATGTGTTCTCTAGTGAACGGCTAAGATGGACAAGTTACACAATGTCCTGAGCGTACACGAGGGCACCAAATCGAGACCGGAGGGGGTGGCGAGTAGTGGGCGCACTACCAGTCCGAATACAGTATTCTGTTACAGATGGTCCGTCCACATCAGTATACAATGGAGACACTCACGGCGGTGCCGCACAGTAAGGGACAGGGAGAAGGGAACTGAGAGCAACCGGCACAGCCGGGCGTCGTAGCTGCCAGCGACCACTCTTTCATGACACACAGGTGAGCACTTCGGAGGTCCTTCGTCCGCACGCCGCATCGGCTTTCCACCCCCACCCCCGCTTCTGTGCCATGGCTGTTGGGATGGGGGCTGGCAGCTTCCCTCTTCAAGGGCCTGCTCCGGTTTTGGAAGCCTGCGGATGATCCGAGGGATTCCGCACAGGATAAAAGTTTTGCCCGCGTGCAAAGAGCTGCCGTGGTCTGCCTTTTTTTCCTTTGTCTTGTTCGCTAAGCCCCTCTATCCGTCTAAGGAGAAAGCCTGCTCCACATCTGCAAGTTTGGGAGTCGATCTCCCAGAAGGCGGGAGTCGCAACGGGGTAGACCCGCCTGGCCGCGCGCCGCGCTCTGCCCTGCTGTGCGCCGCTCTCCTTCCCCTTCTCTCCCAGAAAAAGCGCCATATTGGAGCGGTTCGAACTCGGGTGCAACTTACCTTAGCAATGGCTTTCTTGTATCTCATGACGGCCTGTTGGATAAGGTTGTGTACTTTGATATTGCCGTCACCGCAGGGCACCACCACCCGGGTCCTACCGAAACACACCGTCACTTTCATACTCTTAAGCGATCGCCTCAATCCACAGGCAAAAACAAGATAATCCCGACACGACAAATAGGAAAAGAAAGAAGACAAATAAATCCCAAATGCTGTTCTTCAGGACCCAGAGAGTTTATTGAAACAATGTGAGCCGCGCGCTGGCTTCACCGCTTCTCCATGGTGGCCGTTTGCGCAGCACGGCTCGAGCGCTCCAGTCCCGACCACCTGTTTAGTGTTTCTGACTGAGTGAGCGAGTCAGTGAGCTCCGGCGGCGCCGCTGATCTGCCCGCAGAGGAAAAGAGATCGACAGAAAGGAGAAAGAGAGCGAGAGCTCCGCTAATGCGAGGCACAGACTCCCCTCCCTGGACAAGTCGAGAATTGACTAACGGAGGTGAAGTTTCAGGGCTGCGTGGAGCGCTGCCAGAAGACTAGGAGCGCAGCGTAGAACGACTTAATACAGTACAAAGGCTTAACGATGGGGAGCGTGTGGGGATCGGCTGAGAAAAAAAATGAAGTGTAAATCACAATATTAAAATATAGAGGAATGGAGAGGGCAAACGTGGACATCGAGATACAGTAAGCGAGGGGAAAGTGCCAATCAGAATGTTAAAATATACAGAAATAGAATAAAAGTGAAGATATATCTATGAGGGGAGAATGCAAATCAGAATATTAAACTATATACAAACGGAGAGAGCAAATGTGTAGATCGGTATACAGTAAGTGAGGGGAAAGTGAAAATAAACACCGGCATTGCAAACGTGGTAATCAAAAGTTGTACAGGGGGAAAATGAGAAACCGCAAAACCAGGAAGCAAAAGTGATACAAGTGGGGATCATTGGATTATTCCAGAGATGCATTAAGTTTAAAATTAAGATGTGAAGAAAGAATTTGAGGATAATAATATATCGGAATTGAATGTTTAAAACGGAGAAACATGAAATTTGGTATATAGAACTGAGCTGGAGGAAATGTAGATCAATGAAGATCGGACAAGGAGATGCACAGGATAATCATGGCACTCCATCCTTTGAGACCCGAAGAAACTGGCACAAAATTAATTCAGTAATGCATCAGTTTAATGGGTGCCGTGGAGGAGTACTGCGATTATTCAAGTTTACCATCTAAAAGACTATGCCCAATGGTGTCTTGGTGATTATGTAAGTTCCCGTTGTCACGGCGATCAAACTACACTATATTAAACGAAAGATGAATGCTTGGCAAAGAGTCTGTCGCCTACACATTAATTCATGCGTTTGCCGTATTTTGCTGAAGGGCACGACACACCTTTATCGTTCTTACTTGAAAATACGCTAAACATTTGGAGTAAGCAATGATGTGGTATTTTCTGAGCTGTCCACATTCTTAAATGAGCTCCCATGTGAATTGGAAAGTCTATGCATGCAGCCTGGTTAAAGGCATTAGCGTTTCATTAGCAAGTCAATACGCATTGTGGCAGGCTTCGGAGCGTGACGCATCGCTGAGGTCGGGATTAGAAGTTCCAATAAGACATCACTCGGGTCTTGGGGCCAGTGGGGACACTAGTGGCATTATTTATAACTTGAGATTAATATGTTCAATTATGTGGAGCCCTTCTTAACATCAACGATCTTTAAATATAAACTTGGAGCTGCTACGCTACGGTATTTCTAGTACGACTGTTTCATTAACTAACTTTTTCATTTTTATACAGATTGTTTAACACTTTTAATTATTTCGGTCAGGTCACTCGGAATCTATGTTTAACACATTCTTTTACTATTTCGAAGACGCCAGTCACCTATATATTTAATGAATAAGCTTTCATTCAAACAAAGTTATTCGACCAAAGTTAAACTTCGCAATCTAAATGTGACTTTAACGGAGGAGTGGTGGCGTCGGGATTGCGCGGGGGTCTTAAAACTCAAGTCACTTTTATTAATGACATATGGCTCTAAAATGAATAGACGTGTAAGCTAGGAGAAGGAATGCAGGCTATACCCTGGGATTTGGTTGCAAAAAGGCACACTAAACTGTGACACATATGCGATTTTGTCATGCAGCGCCGCAGACAGTGTGCTTAATTCAGGTTATGGCAGCAAATAGAGACTCTGTAGAGTTAAGCTGTTTTACATGTGCATATTGAATAATGTTGTGCACTAATATTATGCAGATTATATTAACACTACAATTTATGAAACCATGCTTTTTATTACAGCAAACAACTGCTTTAACACACTGCAAGTAATAGAAAATGAACTACTTAACTGTGCTGGTGTCTGAAAGGTTCCTCACTAAATACAGCTGATGCCCAAAAAGGAAATCATGCTGTTATGAACTCTACTGTTGAAGATCTGGAGACAAGCTTGCTTATGCAAGAGCATGGAGTCTACTTGCATCAGGAATGCTGATCTGCACTTGTATGAGAAGTCTATAGGCTTATGACATGTTGAGGAAACTGGTCACTCCACGATTTCAGGGCCATCTTACCGGCATCATAGGCCCCTGGGCAAATTAGTGCACTGGGGACCCTGTTTTGATAGCAAAACAGAAACATACATAGACATCAGAAACTTCAAGAGCCCCTATGCTCCTGGGGCCTCCAGTTACTTCCCTTTAGAACTTTTAAACAGTCTAGATGAGAACAGGCCATTAAGCCCAATTCTATCCGCTTAGTATTTCTAAAAAATCTAGTCTAGTTTTAAAAGTCCCCAAAGACGTACTGTCTACCATGCTATTTGGTAGTTAATTCCAAGTGACTATGGTTTTCTGTGTAAAGAAAAACTTCCTCATGTTTGTGCGAAATTTACCCTTGACAAGCTTCCAACTGTGTACCTGTGTTGTTTTTGAACTCATTTTAAAATATCAGTCTTAATCCACTGTAATAATTCCCTTTGTAATTTTAAACACTTCAATCATGTCACCACTTAATCTTCTTTTGCTTAAACTGAAAAAGCTCAGCTCTTTTTTTTCATCCCCTGTAGCCCTGGAATCAGCCTAGTCACTCTTCTCTGGACCCTTTTCTAGTGCTGCTATGTCCTTTTTGTAGCCTGGTGACCAAAACTGCACACAGTACTCCAGATGAGGCCTCACCAGTGCATTATAAAGAATGAGCATAACCTCCTTGGACTTGTACTCCCCACATTGTGTCTGCCTTCCTAATGGCTTCTGAACACTGTTGGGAAGTTCATAGCGTAGAGTCCAGTACGACTCCTAATTCCTTCTAATAAGGTGTAATCTCGATTTTTCAGACCTCCCATTGTGTATTCAAATCTAACATTTTTACTTCCTATGTGTAATACTTTACATTTACTGAGTTTAAATTTCATCTACCACAAATCTGCCCAAATCTGTATGCTGTCCAAATCCTTCTGTAATGATTCAACTTGTCTCATGTTTGATACTTCTAGCATTAAGGCAAGGTATTTTTAATTTGTTACTGCTTCTACATTTAAATGTTGGGTTAGACAACATTGTGCCCATACGTTAAGACGGCCCTGCGGATTTACCTTGAATGCTTCATTAGGCTCAGACCAGGGCATATTAGAGCATTAGAACAATTGTCACAAGACCAGGCAATTCAAGTCAAAAAGCTTGTCCATCAAATTCATCTAGATTGTACAAAATAACATCAAATCAACATTTGAAAGTCCCTAAAGTCCTGCTTTCCACTACACTACTTGCTAAATTATTCCATGTGTCCATGGATCTTCACAGGAAGAAAAACTTTCTAATATTTGTGCAAAGTTTCCCTTAACAAGGTTCCAACCTTGTCTCTGTGTTCTCGTTGCTGAGTTTATTTTAAAGTAACCATTGAGATTTACTGTATTAATTATTTTCATAATTTTATAAACACCAGTCATGTTTCATATTAATCTCCATTTCCTTGAACTGAAAAGGGTCAATTCTTTCAATCTATCCTCATAGCTAATGCAGCTCAGTCCAGGAATCAGCCTATTCCAGCAGTCTCCAACTTCAATCCTATAGCACACAGGTGTCAAACTCCAGACCTGGAGGGCCGCAGTGGGTGCAGGTTTTCTTTCTAACCCTTTTCCTAATCAGTGTCCAGTTTTCACTGCTTTTCCCTCTATTTTCATAGCCCTGTTTTTAAGGATTAAGTCTTCTGAATTGATTCTTTTCTTCATTAAATGACAGCCAACCAGAAATGAGACATGAAACAAGCCAACAGATGACCAGCTAAACTGGGGCTTCAAACTCCAACCAGTTCCTTAATGAGAAGCTGATTCTTGCTGTTAATTAGACCCGTTATTCAATTCCATGGCTTGTTGCTGCTCTCTTTTTGCCACAGCAGACATTTCCAAAACTGTTGATATTCTGTTTTTTTCTAAGAACTCCTAAAATGTTTTGATAACCTGAGGGATCAACCTTACTGAGACCTTCATCTTTATTTTCAGATTTTGTTTAATGGGTACAGGTGAGCTGGTCATGTCCTGCTTGTTTTATGTCTCATTACTGTCTAGCAATTAAGGAAAAAACAATTAAGGGGCCTGAGTCAAGCTAATTAAAGCTAAGGCTAAAGAAGTTAATTAGCATCAAACACTGGTCACTAATTAAGAAGATGGGTAGAATGAAAACCTGCAGCCACTGCGGCCCTCCAGGACTGGAGTTCGACACCCCTGCTATAGCACTACTGTGGTTGCAGCTTTTCATTCTAACCCTTTTCTTAATTAGTGACCAGTTTTTTGCTGATTTTAACTCTCTTGTCTTCATTTTAACCAATTTGTTGTTTAAGACCCAGACCCCTTAATTATTTCTTTTTCATTCATTTTCAGCTAAATAATAATGAGATACAAAATAAGTCAACACATGACCAGCAACCTGTGTCCATAATATAATATCTGAAAATAAAGAAAGGTGAAGGTTTCAGTAATTTTGATCTGCTCAGCTCCACAAAACATTTTGACAGTTTTCTTAGAAAAAAGAAAGTCAACAGATTCTGAAATGTCTGCTGTGGAAGAATGAGAACACTAACAAGCCACAGAATTTAATAATGGGTTTAATTTTTTCATTTTTATTACTATTTAATTTATTATTGTTTCTTTGTATCAGTATACTGCTGCTGGATTATGTGAATTTCCCCTTGGGATTGATAAAGTATCTATCTATCTATCTATCTATCTATCTATCTATCTATCTATCTATCTATCTATCTAATTAACAACAAGAATTGCCTTATAATTAAGAAACTGGTTGGAGTGAAATTGGTTAGAGTTTGAGGCCCTGGCACAACTGGCCATCTGTCAGTTCATGTCACATCTCATTTCTGTTTGGGTGCTGTTTAAGGAAAAAAATGAAGCCACTCTGTAGACTGAATCTTAAAAAACAAGTCAATTAAAATAAATAGAAAAGAAGTTTAATTAGGAGGAAAAAGTGACCGTTAAATAAGAATAGAGTTGGAATTAGAACATACAGCCATTTGGAGCCCCCTGGTTTTGTCATTCTCCTATTTAGTTTCTCTAGTGCTGCTATATCTTTTTTTGTAATTAGGAGACGAAAACTGTGCTCATTAGTCCAGGTGAGGTCTCACTAGAGCAGTACGCATCTTAATTATCATCTCCTTTGACTTGTACTCCACTTATCATGATATATAACCTAGAATCTTATTAGCGTTCTTCATCGAAAAAAAGATCACTACTACTGAACAGCACGGAGCAGCAGCAATCAAGGGAGTAGGGTTCCTGCTGGACCATTGGAGGTTGCAGGACAGGAAGCCTGACTCACTTGGTCTCAGTTTGTTACTGGCTGAAGTAACTGGGGCATGAGTCAGAAGGATGACTGCATTCGCTGGAGTTTCAGCACTGCTGAAAAGACCCAGTTGGGTGAGAAGGGCAGAGAAGAATGTGAACACTGGAGATGCATTACAGGATGTTGATGCTGACTGTGGTTTTACTCCTTGTTTTTAACTATTAACTGAACAAATTCATTGGTTTTATTTTCTACAGCTCACTATTTTATGGATTATTTACTGAAGACTTTATTGATCTGCACCACACCTTGGACACTGTTTGTTTGTAATAAAAATAATTTTGCACTTCTTATGAGATGTTCACATTAAAATTTTATTTTTCCAAGCAAGTGTGTATGTGGAAGTATTGTTTTTTCTTTATTTCTGGAACATTTCTGTGCAGTTACATTTACATTATATTTCTTGATAATAGTGATTATTTATTTTTATGGTGCAGCAACATTGTTTTGTTTAGTGATAAAGAATACCATGAGACATGATAAAGGTTTGGGGCAGCCACCCGTATAATGTATCCTGGCTGCAAAAGTTGAAATTGTTGAACAGAGATGTTCACAAGGTGAGTTCAAAACAGAACTGACTTAAGACAAGAAAGATGGCGGCCTTAAAGGCCCGTTCAGGAAGTGACATCATCTTTAGGGCTGGAACCAGAAGTGATGTCATCTCTGGGATCCAGAACCGGAAGTGGTGTCATCAAAGGTGTCGGAACCTGGCGGAATTTCCCGGGAATTGTCTGCAAGTAACTGAGAAAGACAGTCCGCACACTCCGCCACCCCCTGGCCGGAGGTGGTATTACAATTTCTCAGGCCCTTTAGCTGCCTCCTACTTACACGTGTGTGACAATGGGTACTGCCTTGTTTTGATTCCCATTACCAGCACTCTGCTCCTGGTTGCCAAGGAGCATGATTTTAGACAGTGCTTCCCCAGCCTCCTCTTATGTCATCAGTGTGACTCCTTAAATATAATGGTGCAATGATTTCTCATATCTGTGATTTGGATAAAAAAAACTCAAACAACTGTATTGCACATTTCTCTCTCGAACTTCTGACTCCTGACTCCTGAACCAGAACTGCCTTCTGATTAGTGATTAAGCTTTGCAGCAATAGGTTTTGTCTTCTCGGTTTTTGACTTGTTTCTATGCTATTTTGGTTTTGTCTACATTTCATCTCCTGGTCCTTTTCCAGCCTTTGGGCAGAATAGCACTTTGAACCGTAACTTGTTGTTGGAGTCCTCATTGTCCTAGTCCATCTCAGTTCATGACTATCAGTATCCTGGGAAGTAGAAGATAACCAGGAATCCAGGTACCTAGGTTATCACACCTTCCATCATAAACTAATGCACAAATATCCACATTTGATTTTTGCATTTTACTTGATATTTGGGCTACAACAATTACTGAGTATTTATCATGTTTTCATTTTTTTGTCTTTTGGTTTTTTCTTAATTTTTCTTTTGTTTTTACCCCAAATTGTGTTATTTATTTTGTAAATTAGTGGAATCTGAAGAGCAAGTGCCTTTCAGATGCAACCAGTGATTATAGTGCAGTCAACTTAAGGGATTGTTGGAATACAAGATTAAGCAAAGTATGAGACTGTTAATGGCTGGTGTTCAAAGTCTTGTTTTATGTCTGCATAGTAGTGAAACAGGACAGTGAGGAGGGCCCTGCCCGGCTCCCCACTCCTGACGTCACGCTTCCCCCTCCCCTCGGCCCACAGCTTCTGTCTCGGATTAGCATGAATATATTGCACCTGCAAGCAAGCTATGATTCTTAGCGTGATGAGAGAAAATCAATCAGAATGTTCATGAAATTATAGAAAAAAACCCGATCTGAATCCGTTAAGTAGTTCTCTAGTGAAAAGTGGACAGACAGATGTTGGATTTTATTTATATATATATATTTGTTCTTTGTTGTACCATTTATTTATGTTAATGTTACTTTGCTGCTGTATCTTCTTTGCCTGTGTTATATTCCATGTGCTTTGTGGGTGGTCCCTCAAGTGGTGGGGCCACTTGCCTATAATCACCAGGAAATTTTCTCCACCCTATCAATCCAGATCTCCCACAGTTCCTGGTAGTTCATTGTGA
This sequence comes from Polypterus bichir lapradei, assembly GCA_026402145.1. Lineage (NCBI taxonomy): Eukaryota > Metazoa > Chordata > Cladistia > Polypteriformes > Polypteridae > Polypterus > Polypterus bichir. The sequence goes on from JANRMT010062817.1 coordinate 46,999,527, forward strand.
ATACACTAGAGAGACGGTGGCAGTACCTTCTGTGTTTATTATTATTCTGTAATTTATTAGATTTCTGGATTTTCAACCTTCTGTTCTCTTTTTGACTTTGTATGTGGATTCTATATTAGGACTACGCCCTTTGTGCTCTTCAGAGCTTTGCAGTATTACAGAACATTTTTTTGTGAAAAATCTTTATATTTTTTTAAAGATTTGGGTTCCAAATGTTGTAGTGAACAGTAGAGATTTTTTTTAAGTTGTTTCTTTGACGAGTGGGCAAGAAAATAGTCAGACCAGGCACTGCTCATCACTTGCCTAATGCCATCCCTACAGTGAACCATGGTGGTGGCAGCATCATGTTATGTGGTACTTCTCGGAGGGAGGGATAGGGAGACACCTCAGATGAAGGAATGCAGCCAAATACAGAGAGGTTCTTTTAGAAAACCTCCTCCAGAGTTCACATGACCTCAATGGCGACAGTTTAACTTTCAGCAGGACAAAGACCCAAAGCATACAGCCAAGACAACACTAGACTGGCTTTGGAACAAGTGTTATGATTTGATTTTATTTGCTGTGATTTTGTTTTTTATTGCAAAGTCTTGGACAACATTTTGGGTCCTAGGACTCCACCATTTTGAATTCCCTTCGTTAAGTCCGCTTCACCCATTTCTAGGAACGTGGCTTCTGAGGTCTTGACCCATGATTCAGCAACACGGCGGTATAAAAGGACAGCTTTAAGTTCACTTCCTTATTCAATCTGTGGATCTTAAACCCTAGAAGAAAAAAGAAAAAACAACCTTGTTTAAACTTTTCTTGCATGTTAGTTTTGGTTTTGAACCTTTTTGTTCTTTGTTCTTCATCTCCTTGTTTTCATTTTAGGCTTCAATTTACATTTTGCTCTCAACCTTTTTATTTGTTTTTTTTTTTTTGTTCATGCAACTTCCTGTCATATCCTAAACTTTAAATGTCAGTGCCCTGACAGAACAAGCCTCTGACTGTCTTTGAGTGGTCCAGCCAAAGCCCAGACTTAAATCCGATAGAACATCTGTGCAGAGACTTGAGAAGATAGCGCTTAGATGCTTCTCATCCAATCTAATGGAACTTGAGAGGATCTGGCAGGAACAATATGATAAACTGCCCAAATCCATGTGTGCAAAGTTTGTACAGAATAACCTGTGATGACCCAAAGCTGTAATTGCTGCCAAAGGGGCTTCTACAAAGTACCCAATTAAAGGTCTGAATACTTGTATGTAATGAGAGATTTCAGTTTTTGATTTTTACTAAATGTGCAAACTTTTCAGAAAACATGTTTTCAATTTGTCATTATGGGCTATTGAATATAGATTGATGGGCAAAAAATGCTAATTTATTTGTTTAAAGTTGAATCTAAAGCACAATAGAGTGTGCAGAAAGTGAATACTTCCTGAATCCAAAAATGTAAGCAATATGAAATGACAATGGTCATGATCAAGCTTTATGATGTAGTGGGAACAATGACACCATGAACTTTTTCATTCCAATGTCAAGTAGGCAATCAATTTAATAATAAAGGCTTACAAAGCATCAACTATGGGCTCCTTAGCCCCAATACAACTCCCCCACCCGCAAAGCCTATAGTTACGACACATGTAGCTACCCCTGGCTAGAATAGATACCCTGTGTCTATTGCTAAGCACTTGGATACCAGTGAAGAAAACAGTGACTCCTAAAGCTATTCCACAGCTTCCCTGTCTCATGAATTCTAATAACATCTGACTAATTTTTTTAGCGTTTTTAGGTTCCATGTTCTTTTGCTTGGGTTTGAATTATGCCATCTAATAATTGCATTGCGTTGGTTGCTACAGACGCTTCTTGTTAACAATACACTGGTGAGTGAAAGCATCAGTCAGCAAAATAGTGCATGCTGTATCATTTCAAGGCAAAACGTTCTGGTGGCTCCTCTTGCCCAAACTTTATCTAGCAAATAAAGAAAAGACTCTTTCACTCCTTTAGATTAAGAGTAAAACATTTGCCTTTGTTAAGAAATTTAGGTTTCTAATTTAAACAGTCTTGTAACAACAGTGTTCATCTTGCCCCTTTAATGAAAAGTTTACATAAGTCTCTCTGATCCTCACCAGTCTTTTGCTTTTGGGTTGAAGTTGGCTTTTTCCAAACTCTGCCACTCCAATTGAATAAAAAAAACATATTAATTAAATTTAATTTCTTCTAAAACATTCTCGCCAATCACATTCTAAATTCCCAAAATGAACTTTTTCACTTTTGTAGTGACCACTCTTCCAATAGTCTTCTGGCAGTTGAACTACCTTAAATCCAAAATTAATGTTTTCAGCTTTTCTTACTTTCAAATATTGACTTTTTTACCCTAGTACTACCCCCTTTTCTAGTCCTACATTCTCCTTATCTGTATCTGTATCTTTCTTTATTCATTCAGCAGATTTCTTTCCACTGTGCTACCCTTGTTTAATCCTTTGTGGATTTCAATTCATATTGGATTTTTTAAAGCCCTTTTGAAACACTGCTCACTTTGAAATGCCTGTCAGCCGTTCAGTGGTTTTTGGTTTATAACCACAAAGTAAAAGCACACATTTTCCATTTTTCTTCTTTTTTCTAGGTTAATTTTATAAAATGAACATAACTTTGTCCATATGGTGACAGCCTTGTTTACTCTTTGTATTTTCTAAATCATTATATGTTATTTTTTAAGGGACTTGTGAATGATCTTGTAACTGTGATTAACTTTATCCATTCATCATCAAGCTTTCCTCTTTCAAAATAAAGGTTGAGGAATTGGCTGAAAGGCATGAACCTACCCTAGATAGGGGCATCACCAGGTACACTCACTCATACCAGGACAATTTACAGTTAACGATTGACTTAACATGAATATCAGTGGGGTCTGAGACTGATTGTTGAGAAATCCTTCCAAATGACCCACAAAAAGAGGAACAAACCTCTAGAAAATCACACAAAAGGCCAGACTAACACTAATTGGCCTCACCCCAGACAGCCTGACCCCAAACTAAATCTCAGGCTCTCTGGCCTGCATAGAACTTAAATGGGGCTAAGGCTATGAAATAATTAAAATCTTCAAATGTTCACAAAAAGAAGAGGAAAAGAATGAAGCCTCTGACTCAACACAAAGCAAGGCAAGTTCCATTATTTAATCATTGCAAAGAGAAGAGATGAGAAGAAATCAGTAAGAAAGGGATATTCCAAACCAAGAAGACAAAAAAAAACACGATCTAAACCCCATATAAACAGCAAACATACGTTGAAGAAGCAAAACACAAATCATTATGCTAAGAATTTGCACGTAAAGGATTGGTTTTTACTTTAAAGGGACATCAACATACCGTATTTACGTGTGTACCACGCGCACATTTTCTCCAGAAAATTAGCATTAGAAAATCAGGTGCACGTCATACACGAGGAAATGTAATTCTGTAATGTTTACTTCTTCTGCTTGGGTTCTCTCACTCGCGCTCTCTCTCTCTCGCTTGCTCGCGTACTCGGGCTCTCTCTCTCGTTCGCTTGCTTGCGCACTCGTGCTCTCTGTCTCACACTCTCTCTTTCTTGCTCGCTTGCTCGTGCACTTGCGCTCTCTCTCTCTCTCTCGCTTGCTCGCACACTCGCGCTCTCTCTCTCTCTCTTGCTTGCACTCTCGCGCTCTCTCTCTAAATGCTTCCTACACAATCACAACGCGCATCGTACACGGGGCAAAACGATTTTCCCGATTTTCTTTGTAAAAATTAGGGTGCGCATCTTACACGAGGGTGCATGGTACACAAGTAAATACGGTACTTGGACACTGTTCCCCAGGAGGTGCCAGTTTATAAAGCGTCATGTTAACAATGTCACAAGTGACGATTGGAGCCACTCCCATAGCAACAGCTTGTACAACACAGAAACAAAGTTCACAAAATGCTGGCTCTCTCAGGGAAAAATAACAATGAATCATTCTAACCTTTTCCCTGAAGATAAATACATTAATATAACACAAACATGACTTTAAAATTACTCAGAAATCCACAAAATACTACCAGCAACAATGTTTAATACACAAAAAAATTAATAATCTTTACACAAAAAACCCAGAGAATCCATTAATGAACACAAATAAAGCAAATCAAAACCAAATCACGATAACCTCTACCACGCTGAAGCTGTTGAAACATCCTAAACTTCCGGTTTGAGTATTGCTGGGTCTGGAACTCCAGACACATAATTTGCACTTCATCTCCTATTAGTGTTCATTCTCTGCTCAGATCAGACAGAGTAATACAGTAATACAGGTTGTCCCCAGGTTACGGACATCCGACCTACGACTTACAAAAGAGGCAGCAGCTGCAACGCATGTGCCTCAGTAAGTGCCGCTCCGTTATCTTCGGCCTGTGGACGCTGCAAGCGGTGGCTGGACGGAGGCTGGAGGGAAGCGATTTCGCTGCTCGCACAGTGTAGTGTCCCTCAGGCAGCTCCTGGCAGCAAGCGGTTTCACTGCCCGCCCACCACACACGGCTGCCCCGTTCGTTCTCGGTGGGCAGCTGGTAATGCTGCAAGCGGTGGCTGGATGGAGGCTGGAGGGGGGTGATTTCGCTGCTCACGCAGTGTAGTGTTCCTCGGGCGGCTCACAGCAGCAAGTGATTTCACTGCCCGCCCACCACACACGGCTGCCCCGTTCGTTCTCGGTGGGCGGCTGGTAATGCTGCAAGCGGTGACCCGGTTGTGGCTTAACGGAGGCCATTGAGGGTGAACAGGGCGGCTAGGGGTAGCATTGTAGTGTGCATCGGATGGCTGCCTATTGAATGGGGGCAATTCACTACCTGCCTTGGGCCGCACTGTGTTCGTTCTCGGTGGGCGGACGCTGCAGGCAGCATACTGTAGTGGAGGTGACTGTGACGTGGGTTGATGATGAACCACCCGTCGATGCCCCCATTCATTCTCAATAGTGCTTGTGTTTTTACTGTTACACACATAGCAGGAAGTTGTCTCTTGTCAGTACATCAGACGTGCTGACGACAGGTGCCTTCCTGCTGTGATAGCCTGTACAGTGCTGTGCAAAAGAGCTCATCTTAATCTTTTGTTTTCACCCTTCAACAATGTCTCTGAAACACAAATCTGATGCAAGTGCTGGTGATACAGTAAAGAAGAGAAAAAACATCACCATTGAATAAAGTAGAAATAATAAAAAGGTCAGAGAGGGGTGAAACTCCATCATTCATTGGCAGAGCACTTGTTTACAGTTGGTCAACAATAGCATTTATTAAATTTATGTACCTGTTCCGACTTACATACAAATTCAACTTAGGGACTGTAGGTTTGTACTTATCTTGTACGTAACCTGGGGACTGCCTGTATATAGTAATCACTCAAGGATACTGAGACATCAAAAATATCCACAGAGGCCCAGCTTCTTTATTTTATGACAATACTAATACATTTTTGCCAAACTCTGAAAAAGCATTGGACCATTTTCCCTGGAGGAAATTTGATTTGCATAATCTATACTAATAAAAGGCAAAGCCCTCACTCACTCACTCACTCACTCACTCACTCACTCATCACTAATTCTCCAACTTCCCGTGTAGGTAGAAGGCTGAAATTTGGCAGGCTTATTCCTTACAGCTTACTTACAAAAGTTAAGCAGGTTTCATTTCGAAATTCTACACGTAACGGTCATAACGGTCGATAACGTTCGACAACGTCTGCCATGTTGAACTTTCTTATTTATGGCCCCATCTTCACGAAATTTGGTAGGCGGCTTCCCTGCGCTAACCAAAACCGATGTACTTACTTATTTCGATGGTATGACGCCACTGTCGGCCGCCATATTGAACTTTCCAACGTCACCAATTTTCCAACTTCCCGTGTAGGTAGAAGAATGACCCCGTCTTTACGAAATTTGGTAGGTGGCTTCCCTGCGCTAACCAAAACCGATGTACGTACTTATTTCGGTGGTATGACACCACTGTCGGCCGCCATATTGAATTTTCCAAACGTCACAAATTCTCCAACTTCCCGTGTAGGTAGAAGGCTGAAATTTGGCAGGCCCATTCCTTACAGCTTACTTACAAAAGTTAAGCAGGTTTCATTTCGAAATTCTACGCGTAATGGTCATAACGGTCAACGACGTCCGCCATATTGAACTTTCTTATTCATGGCCCCATCTTCACGAAATTTGGTAGGTGGCTTCCCTGCGCTAACCAAAACCAATGTACATACTTATTTCGGTGGTATGACGCCACTGTCAGCCGCCATATTGAACTTTTCAACGTCACTAATTCTCCAACTTCCCGTGTAGGTAGAAGGCTGAAATTTGGTACTTATTTCGGTGGTATGATGCCACTGTCGGCCGCCATATTAAATTTTTAAGGGAAACCGATGTACGTACTTATTTCGTTGGCATGACACCACTGTTGGCCGCCATATTGAACTTTCCAACGTCATTAATTCTCAAACTTCCTGTGCAGGTAGAAGGCTGAAATTTGGCAGGCTCATTCCTTACAGCTTACTTACAAAAGTTAAGCAGGTTTCATTTCGAAATTCTACGCGTAACGGTCATAATGGTCAACAACGTCCGCCATGTTGAACTTTCTTATTTACGGCCCCATCTTCACTAAATTTGGTAGGTGGTTTCCCTGAGCTAACCGAAACCAATGTACGTACTTATTTCGGTGGTATGACGCCACTGTCAGCCGCCATATTGAACTTTCCAACGTCACTAATTCTCCAACTTCCCGTGTAGGTAGAAGGCTGAAATTTGGCAGGCTCATTCCTTACAGCTTACTTACAAAAGTTAAGCAGGTTTCATTTTGAAATTCTACGTGTAATGGTCATAATGGTCAACAACGTCCGCCATGTTGAACTTTCTTATTTATGGCCCGATCTTCTCGAAATTTTATAGGCGGCTTCCCTGCACTAACCGAAACCAATGTACGTACTTATTTCGGTGGTATGATGCCACTGTCGGCCACCATATTGAACTTTTCAACTGTCTTTGTTACTTATGGGTCCATCTTCAAGAAATTTGGTACATGGGTTCCCAACGCTAACTGAATCCTACTTACGCACATATATACGTCCATAGCCTGCAGCTCAGTCACTGTGTGAGGTGGCGTTGGGTCCCCCATCCCAACGCCTCCCACGTTTTTGGCTGCCTGCCTATATAAGACCGTCCGTCGCTCCGGTCTCTACATTCCCTTCCTTGCTTCGCCACGGGATTCACGTCTCCCTACTGATAACTACAGCCTTTTTGTTTAATCCACGGCTTCTCCTCTGTTTTATTGTTTGTTTATTACGATTATAGTTATTGTATAGGTATTTTAGACTTACTTTACATTGCTCAGGTACCCATTTCCTTTATCATTCCAACCCCCATTACCATGTCTATCGAGGTGATCACTATTGATCAAAGAACTGTCACTTACTGAGTGGTTTCCATGCCTGTAGATGGCACCTAACTTTTCCATTCTCTTTGTTACATATTGCACGGCCATATCAGGCTCACTCTTGATATCCGGAGGAACATTGTGTCTTATGTATTGAATGACTGGGACAGGTTCAAGGTGTGGACTGATGACGGTACAGGAGATAATTATACTACACAGGAGCACTAGAAGAGTGAAATGCTTAAGCCCTTCACCTATGGTTCTGCATGTGAGTTGATGGCTGCCGCTGAATTGTTCGGTTGTCGCTTTCAAGTGTACCGAAATGGCCAAATATTTTACACCTTTCGACAACCGCCAATGCCTCTTAAACATCTTAGATTCACAGGTGACGATTTCAGTAGTGGACACTTTGATGTTTATGAGTGTTTAAACTCTCAAAAGCTGGATGTGATTTTATTGATGAAACCGGTTGTGTGCTTACAATGCTTGACAGATGCCGAATGTCACTTCAACACAACAAATCCTGCAAATACTATCGTAATTGAAACAAACCATGAAACTCAAACCGATTATGACAGCAGCAATCCAAGCTGTGAGATTTGAGACAAGATTACTGTTCACATGGCCAACTGTAAGTTGCATGCTCAAGAGTAAGCTCAGCGCACAACTTGGTCATGTTACAACCGGAGGGCCGAACTGACAACATGGTATACAAAGAGATAACCTTAACAAATAATTATTGGCATATTTTCCCTCAGTTTAAAAAGGTTAAATTTTCTTCTTAATAAAAATTTTAAGGCAGTACTTCGCCGCTGCGAAGCGCGGGTATTTTGCTAGTTTTAAATAAAATAAGGCATCCTTTCCCGCTTGGGTGTACATAGTGTGTTTTGTATATGTTGTAGCATCACTCCTTACACCAAATTTTGCTGTTCGAAGAGTCTTATAGTGAATCCAAAAGTTGTAGTACAAGTAAGCAAAGATTTTCTCCCATTATAATCCAAGTGTAGAATAAAAACAAAACCACAATGCAAAACTCAAAAACTAAGAAACTGAGCAAAATAGATCAAAGACCAGAAGGTCCAAATGAAAAGATTACTATAGAGGAATAAATAAATAAATAAATACATACATACATACATACATACATATATTGTGAAATGTGACATAAATAAATAAACACATAATAATATGTGAGCATGAATCACTAAATGTTTCCATGAAATATATATATATATATACAGTATTTTTTTGTTGCTAATTTTTTTATGCATTTAATTATTTTTTCATGAAATTTGCCTTGAAATGAAAACTGTCAGTTTCACTTGTGAAAGTTGATAGTGTGGGCTCTAGCGAGTTCTGTTTTTTGGTTGGTGAATTGTAATAATTAAATAAATACATAAAGAAATAAGCAACAAAACACAAATATTTAAATATTTTTATTCACATATAAATGCCCTTTTTGTTTACATATTTCACAAAATATTTATTATTAATTAGCCATGTTACCTGTTAAAGACGGGTAATAGAATACATTTTGAAGTACTGTATTTGATATCTCTTGCCCTACATGAACCTTCAGCGCCTTTTCTTGTCCCTTGTATGTCTAAATCTCCCTTGACCAGAGCCCCCTCTCTTCTCAGACTCTGTCATTTTGAGGCACCTTGTTCACCTCCTGTCCACTTTTATATTTCCCATCTTTGAAGGCAACTCTTGGCCTGCCACCTACGCCTTTCCACCTCCTCATGTGTCTCACATTTGCAGATCCTCTTTCAATCGCGTCACCAAAGCCTAAATGATCCATCAGATTGCTCTGAGGGACCAGACATACACACACACACACACACACACAGACCCTATCATTTTATTATGTAGTTGATTTTATTTTATCCAAAATATTCCTCCTGTTATGATGCAGAGTTCAATACAATCTTCACATGGACCTCCACATTGGCTGGGAAACAAGCTAGAATATTGATTGGTGCACCCAGCAGAGGCACACTTGACTTGGTTAATTCCCAGGAGAGACCTGCTGGCTTCAGTGGAGAGAAGGCCCTCAAAATGGGAAACTGGCCAGAAATCTAGAATTTCCAAAATACTTTAGCAAATGCCCTGACAGGGAGAGATGGTAACTGTAAACATATGGCTGTACAATAAAGAGCAAATGAAGGATCTTTATAAAAAGAAAAGGTTTATTTTCAAAAGGCTCTGAGACTTCAAAATACTAAAATACCACAGAAGACACAACTGGATATGCGTGAAGGCAATCCGACAGCAGAAACAGTCCATATCCAGAATCCAAAGAGAGTGGTCAAAAACAAAGCAGAGGGCAGAAATCCAATAAAGCAATACTTAACAATAATAATCTGAAAAACAGAAGAGAACTCACCAACATCAAGAAGAGACAAATAAGCCACATCTGACCAGTGGGTCTCCATGTCCTTTATAGAGACAGACTGGTGGTTCAGCCTCTTGGGGGACCGAGGAGGAACCACCTACAAAACACAAGGGACAGAACAGAATATGAAGACACAAATAGAAAGGTAACTACACAATAATGAAAAACTATACATATTACATACATAAATATAATTAACATGGAGAAAATACTTCAAATTAAACAAAAAAAGATATAAAATGGAACTTAAACAGAAAATGCATAATTGTCATGTCTCAGCCAGTGTTCCTCCCCTTGCTGGGGTTGAAATTCATGTTTTATGTCTCCTTTGTTCATTTTTTATTTTATTTTTTTATGCATCACTCTTTATTTTCAGTTTTGTCTATGTATACAAGCTGACTTTGCTATGTTCCATGTGTTTTGTGGGTGGTCCCCCAAGAGGCAGGGTCACCACCAGGAACTGCCCTCCATCCTATAAATCTGGAGGGTTTTCCACAGTTCCAGACAGTTCATTGTGAATGCACTCTGAAGTGGTGAGCTCTTGTGTTTTTGTATATTCTTTATGCCTTTTGGTCTTTCTGGATTTTTTGGACCTTCTGCTTTATGTTTTGACCATGCTTTCTGATTCTGTATTGGGACTCTGTTCACCTTTAATTGCCTTCTTTTCACAGGCAATTCAATTTTGCCTTTGTGCCTTCATGGAGCTTCATTGTGATTTGAGTACTTGTTTTGTGAAGAATAAATCTTTTATTTTATTAGATTCAGTGCTAGCCCTTAATATTAGCCAGGTGTTGACTGTGATATTCCCCTCTAGTGGACATTATTGGAAGTGTTTAGGACTACATGTTTAGAACTCTTCAGTGCTTGGGACTCCTAGTCCATGACAAAAACATAAATAACTAGAACCATGACACATAGTTTACTCGTAGAAGATGAACTTCTTCTTTCAGCTGCTCCCATTAGGGGTTGCCACAGTGGATCATCTTCTTCCATATCTTTCTGTCCTCTGCATCTTGTTCTGTTACACACATCACCTGTATGTCCTCTCTCACCACATTCATAAACCTTCGCTTAGGCCATCCTCTTTTCCTCTTACCTGGCAGCTCTGTTCTTAACATCCTTCTCCCAATATACCCAGCATCTCTCCTCTGGACATGTCCAAACCAATGCAATCTCACCTCTCTGACTTTGTCTCCAAACCGTCCAACGTGAGCTGACCCTCATTTCTAATCCTATCCATCCTTGTCACACCCAATGCAAATTTTAGCATCTTTAACTCTGCTACCTCCAGCTCTGTCTCCTGCTTTCTGGTCAGTGCCACCATCTCCATCCCATATAACATAGCTGGTCTCACTACCGTCCTGTAGACCTTCCCTTTAACTCTTGCTCATACCCGTCTGTCACAAATCACTCCTGACACTCTTCTCCACCCATTCCCTGCCTGCACTCTCTTTTTCACCTCTCTTCCACACTCCCTGTTACTCTGTACTGTTCATCCCAAGCATTTCAACTCATCCACTTTCGCCAACTCTACTCCCTGCATCCTCATCATTTCACTGACCTCCCTCTCATTTACACACATGTATTCTGTCTTGTTCTTACTGACCTTCATTCCTCTCCTCTCTAGAGCATATCTCCACCTCTCCAGGGTCTCCTCAACCTGCTCCCTACTATCACTACAGATCACAATGTCATCAGCAAACATCATAGTCCACGGGGACTCCTGTATAATCTCGTCTGTCAACCTGTCCATCACCATTGCAAATAAGAAAGGGCTCAGAGCTGATCCCTGATGTAATCTGAACAAGACTCACAAAGTATCAAAAAGGCATATGAAAAGATGAGACAAATCTGGACAAAAGTTTTTAAATGCCTATCAGACAGCCTTGGTGTCACAATCACTCCTAACCCATTAACAGCTGTGTTTGGAGCAATCGCAAATGGACTTAAAGTGGAGAAGGACAAACAAACTGTAATTGCCTTTACATCACTAGTAGCACGTAGACTTAACTTGCTCAACTGGAAGAATCCTAACCTACCTCTGTTAAGTCAGTGGGTAACTAATGTTATATATTACTAGCTGTGTAAGCCTGTGCTGTAAAAAGCCCGGGGTCCTAGAAACTGTTGAAATCGTCAGAAAAAAAACTGAAATGTAGAGATGTCAGGTAATTGAAAGGAACTACTCTGGGCATCTCTCTCCTAGGAGGTTTTGTTTTGCTGACATGCTCACATCGCTTGTGTGTTAGCGGCGTGAGGAAACATAAAAGGGAAACTGTTTTGCTAATGTTAGAGGCTAAGCGATTTTGCCTTTTTTCAGAGGTTTTGTTTTGCCAACATGTTCGCCTCGCTTGTCTATTAGTGGCGGGAGGAAAAGTAAAAGGGATACCATTTTGCCGATGTTAACGGGTAAGTGACTTTTTCCTTTCTTCTGAGGTTTCATTTTGTCAACATGCTGGCCTCGCTTGAGTTATTAGCGGCTAAGTGAGTTTTCTGTTTCCTCAGAGGTGGAGCCCTTACCCCTACCCACCTCACACTTCCGGGCCGGACAGACACACACACTTCCACATGTAGACGTTTATATATAAGATTTGAAACTGGAAAAATCAAATTCTCACTTAGAGGATCTGTTCAAAACTTTTTTAAAACATGGCAGGATCTAATCAGTAATATTTTAGAATAAGCACTTATATTGGGAAGAAAGACTCCTTTCCCCCTTTACTACTCTCAGTAGTTTTGCTCTGGCTTTTGGCCTTTCTCTCTTTCTCGTGGGTGAGGATAGAATGGAATTTAGTTTTGTTAAGTTTAACTTGTTTGTTTGGAATGTTACATGCTTTAAATAAATTCAATAAAAAAAAGAAAAGATAAGACAAACAACAAATGAAAAAGCTAATGCCTCGGAATAATGCTAAGGCAAACAGAAGGAGTATGTAAAGCACATTACATAAAACCTAATATATTACAAGTCAGATAATTTTAGTAATCTTTTGTGTGCATAGTGTATTTTTTCTGTTATTTTCACCAAGGGAATATAGATATTTACTGGGAGGTTATTTTTTTATAGCATATTCTATTTTGTTAACTTTACATTTCTTGTGTAGAGCATCCTCTTTTTGTTTCCTGGACATGAACTGCCATTTCAGGATTGCGTAGATAGAACACGATGTTCAGTTGCTGGAGGCTGGTTTTAAAAGTCGGTGCCATATGTCTTACACCATATCATAGTTTGCTCTGGACAGACTGATAAAAAGTAAGTAATTTCCCTTTATCTGTATCTCACAGTTCTTTGACTTTTCAACAACAGTTTTTTGGTTAATGATCTGCTCTTGACAATTTCACCATTCACTTACCCTTTTACAAATTTCTCTGGTCATATAAGGTTATGCATTCATCTTCTCATTAGTTGGGGCTTATGGATCTTCTTCTGGATCAGTAACTTTGTAAACGTGACAGTCTGCAAAGAAAATATCGAATCATGAGAGCCCTCTGGCCTCTTCTAATACCCTCTCCTGTGGCTGGGCTTGTTTGAATAATCACACCCTTGACAACATGCAAGCGTCAATTCACCGTTCACAAACTACACGTACTGAGCCCCTTCGTGATCCCAGCCCCCTCTGTGTGTCCAACACTTTGTTGCCCATCCTCTTGTATTGACTTTTTGTCTTGAATTTCTCATTCAATTTTTTTCAGTGCCCCCTCTACCACAAATTCTTATTGGCAACAGTGGCAGAGTGCATGACTAGAAATAGTGCTGCAGTGTTTGTCTTCTTGTAAAACATTATATTTCTTAAAATCTTTTTTGTATTGTTACACATTTAACAACTTCAAGTGCTGTCCTTAATGCTTCAATAAATTCATTAATAGAAGCCAAAGCGGAATTCACTGTCTTTTTGAAGTCTCTGATGCAAGAACACATTTTGGCCCACTCTCTCTCTGGAGGCCATGTTAGCGAACAACAGATGTGGCTGTTTGTGCAAAGCATTGGAGGGGAGCCAATCTGACATCTACTCAGGATGCTGTTATTTAGCCGTTGGGGACACAGGGAGGTGCTCCAGGTTCATCCATTGTTGCCTCCTCCTTCTATTATTATTTCTGCTTTCTTTTAAATAAAATAAACTTATGCAAACATTCTTATTTTTCATAGCTCTGGAGAGCAGCAACATGCTGCATGCTTGCCGGACTTGCAAGTAAGAATTTCACTCTATCTAGTAAAAAATATGGCACATTACCTGCATGGTGAGGGGGTGTCAGTTACGGCACTAGATAGATAGATAGATAGATAGATAGATAGATAGATAGATAGATAGATAGATAGATAGATAGATAGATAGATAGATAGATAGGAAAGGCACATAATCCAGCAGCAGTACACTGATACAAAAATACTATGGCCATGTGGTGCGATTCCACAAGGGTGGTCAGGCTCACAAGATCTTCATTGCGGAGGACGCAAGCAGCTGGACCAAGCAAAAGGGATGCCCACGTAACACCTGGCTGCAGCAGACAGATGGTCATTTTGAGAGGGTGGGACTGGACCACATGTCTGCCTGGGGGGTTGCCAACAGGATTCTGAGCTGTTTCGTCATGTGGTGGGTGTGGCAACATGCTGTACCAGTGCATGCTTTCCAACCTGACCTGACCTAGTACAAATGACAATGTGAATGCTGCTACTTTTAAAATGAAAAATGAAAGAAAACTGCCCAAGTAACACTTACACACAATACCAAAGAAATGCATAGAAACTCATTATAATGCACTTTATCACTTAATAGTCAGGTGATACACACTTGAGCAGTGTTTTGGCACAACTCTAGTTCAAATTCCAGTTCAAAATCTTAATCTTTGTGGAGTTGTGATGAGAGATCCCTGTGGAGTTTACTTTGCAGTGAGCTTAGCGAAATTATGGAAATGTATTGAATTTTGCTGAAACCCACTAAATGTAATGCAAGTCAATGTGAAGGAATGAACTTTACTTGTTTTGAATGGATTATAATAGTGCAATGGTCTTTTACGTGTGACAGCTATAATGGATCAATTATTGTGGCTAAACATTTGACCTGAGCTGTGAGGCAGCAGTACTAATCACTGAACCACTGTGACTTAAACAACAAAAAATACAGAGAGAACAAATACCACAAATAAAATGCAACAATAGCCACAAACTAGCAATATTATATATATATTGCAAGACATTTTCAGACCCTCCCCAATAGGACAACACGCATAAGCTCGACCGCCACGTCTGTTGAAGGTTGCTTGTTCAGCACTGTGGCAACCACAGGTTTGCAGCACCACAGAAACAACTACAAGCTGACTGCTGCCACACACAAAGCACCGTTCGCCGGATGGGTGACTTTACCACTGACCTGGCCCCGACCCTGCTGTTCGCTGTGTCTGTGTATAGTAGAATGATAGATCCCTCTACAATAAATAACCTTGCTGTTCCTGTTTCGAGTTGAATAATGCTAGTTTTGCTAAAGTACTGAGACTCAGCCTTGTCTTTGGGGTGCAAGACACCAACTCATGTCACAATACATACATACATATATATACATATATATATATAGAGAGAGAGAGAGAGATATATATATACATGCACTGTATATACTAGCTGTGTAAGCTCTCCTAGAAACCACTGAAATCGTCAGAAAAAAATTGAAATGTAGAGATGTCAGGTAATTGAAAGGAACTACTCTGGGCATCTCCCTGAGGAGGATTCGTTTTGGCAACGTGATCTCATCACTTGTGCATTAGCGGCGGGAGGAAAAGTAAAAGGGATACCGTTTTGGCGATGTAGTAGCTAAGCAACTTTGTCTTTCTTCTGAGGTTTTGCTTTGCAGATGTGCTGGCGTCGCTTTTGTTATTAGTGGCTAAGTGAGTTTTCAGTTTCCTCGGAGGCGGAGCCTTTACCCTGACTCCACCTCTCACTTTCAGGCCGGACAGACACACACACTTCCATGCATAGACATTTTTATATATATATATATATATAAGATTGTAAAAGGATCATACCCGGCATGCTTAAAAAGGTTTGGGGCAGCCACCCGTATATTATCCCTGTCTGCAATGGGTTAGATTTTTTAGACAAGCAATTGGTTTGGAGTCCAGACATTAACTGACTAAGGTTTGGAAAGATGGTGGTTTTAAGTGATTAACCCGGAAGTGACACTGGAAAACCGGAGGTGACCTTCTTCTGACATCATCTTAGGGGCCAGAACCGGAAGTGATGTCTTTCTGGGCACCGGAAGTGATGCCTGCAATGCTGAGTCAGACAGGTTTTCCCATGGCTGGTCTGCAGAGATAAAAGGAGAAGGTTTAGTGCACCCGGCACCTCCCTTTGCCCTACAAATCCAGAGGGTCTCCCACAGTTTCAGGTAGTTTATTTTGAATTCAATAAGGAGTGGTGTTTCTTGTATTTTGCTGTACTTTAATTTTTGTGATTTCCTATATCTTTGACCTTATTGATCTTTTTTTGACTTTAGATTGTGTAATGGGTGTTGCTCGCCTGGGATTGCCCTTCCTGGCAACTCATTCTTTCTTAGTATGCTCTAAAAAGCTTCTTGTATTTGCAGAGCTTTTGAGTGAAATAACCCTTTTTAATTTATAAAGACATTCTGCTTGTCCTAATTACTAGCTGTGGATTCATATAGCCCCCTCTATTGTGAGAACTAATGTGCTTTTAGACTTCTAACTCATGACATAAGGTTTATTTTGACTTGTTTCTGTGGCACATGGCTAATTTTGCATGCAACCAGCCAGTATGTGAAATTAGCCATGTAGCACTGAATAAGTGAATGCACAGGGATCAGTGTTATATTTTTGGTGGCAGTACTCTGAATATTCTTGCTGTTTGTCCTCTGGCTGAGGTTCAAATTCTTGTTTCATGCCTTTTTTGCTCAGTGTTGAGTCTTGTGCTTGTGTTATGTGAAAAGTGTTTTGTGTGTGGTTCCCCAAGAAGTGTGGCCACCTGCCCATCACCTCAAGTGACTGCCCTCTGACACTTAAAGGCAGGGACACCCCACAGTTACAGTTACTTGGAGTTCATTTGAATGCACTTGAGAGCGGTGAGTTTCTTGGTTTGTGATTTTTCTGTGCTTACTGTGAATTAAGATTCAGTGCTTGCCCTTAATATTAGCCAGGTATACTTTTTATTTCTACTATACTTTGTATTTGTGGTTTGGACTTGTGTGCCTTAGATTGACTTTGCCCTTTCAGGGACTTCCTATTATCTTTTGTAATCCACAGAGCTTCCTTTTATTCATAGCATTTTTTGTAAGAATAAATCTTTTATTTAATAAAAATCATGTTTTTGCCCTTCTTGCTAACTGAGGTTTGATACCATATTTCCCAGGGGATTGTGAAAAATAACTTTAAATACTTTTTTAATCAAAAATCTGTTACAATATTTGGATTATACACATTTCAAAACTCAAAATGGGCATATAACATCAAAACAATGGCAAAAAACATCGAAAAAATAAAAAGAAGACTGAATCATGGCAGTTGGGCTGAATGGCCTGCTCTTACTAAAACTCTTCTAATGTTCTAATGGTTATGCTGAACTCCATGTTGAGCAATTAGTTTGATTTACTCAGCTGAAGGCTTTTATCTAAAGCAACTTATAAATCATGGCTGGCATGTGTCATGGCCTTAATAAATTTTTTCATAAACTTCTAAAGGATCCTTTTAAAGACATTGGACAAAGATTGTACAGGGAATTACAGAAGGGACAACAGACATTGCCTTGATGGAAATCTGGAAAGTTATGGTATTGTTCATCAGCTCAAAAGAAGTAAATTAATAAACATGAAACTAGAAAATTCCATACTAGAATGTTGCTCAGAGTGTCCTTGCAAGGTCTGTTCTTTATTGTTTTTACAACGTTCAAATGCTGTTTAACGTGCTATGCCATCTTTCATAATATGGCTGCCATGATATCACAGGTCACATGGCTTGTTTATCACATGACTAGTAACCACATATGTTCCCATCAAAGCACAAAATGGTGGTGCCCATGCAGACAGTCAAAATTAATGTAACCTAGAAAAAATAATCATACAAAATGGAAATGAAATGATATCACCAAAATGATTTTTTATGATATAAAATAATAAATTCCAAAACAAAAATTTAGTGAGAAGCCAAGCAAAATGACAACTTTTATTGGCTAACTAAAAAGATTACTAATAATAATAATTTGCAAGCTTTCGAGGCAACTCAGGCCCCTTCTTCAGGCAAAGTGTAAATTATTATTAAGATGTAAATTATTATTAGGATGTAATTATGAAGAAGGGGCCTGAGTTGCCTCGAAAGCTTGCATATTGTAATCTTTTTAGTTAGCCAATAAAAGGTGTCATTTTGCTTGGCTTCTCGCTACATTCATAATGGCTAACATGGTACAACAGCCTAGTACTACAAAACAAAAATCGAATGTTATTTGCACAGCCTGGCAGTGTAGTGGCACAGCATTTAAAGCTGCTATCTCACACCTCTAAGAAACAGTCCATGCTTGGTCACCATTTCTGTAGTTTGCATATTCTTCCTGTGTTTATGTGAGCTTTTTCTCCAGGCGCTGTGGTTTCATTCCACATTCCACAAGCTGTGTCTGAGGACTCTAAAATGACCATAAAACAGGCCAGGACCTTTACTGGCCAGCCCGGAAGAGGCTCACTTCAAGGCCCAAGACCCCAGAATGCTACCTATGGGCTGTAGCCTATGCAGGTCTAACAAGGAAAGCTGCTTTTAAGGTTCAAAATATAAAGACCAAACCTATTATGTAGTGGTATGTATTCATCTTGAATTTTAAGAAGTCAAGGAGTACCCTGTTATTTCTTATATGGTGAAGGGTATGGTTATATGTGGTTATCTATATTACTAAATGAAGGTTGTATATATGCACGGATGCCAGAGGCCAGAAGCAAGCCGTGCACAATACAACCGCCGTCCGAACGCGAATGCGCACACCACCGCATATACAACTTTCGTTTAGTAATGTAGATCTCCAAGCCGGGATCCGCCTGCCATGGTCACTTCAGCACACGAATCTGCCGCCATCACCATCAGGGAACTAGGTGGCACTAAAAGCACACGCGCACAGCGCCTCAGTGCCCCAGAGTCAAACCCAGCGGCTTCCCAGAGTCAGTAGGTGGCGCCCAAACAACACAACCCAACCTGTAGACATTTACCTATCTGAGCCTGTATTTGGACATAGACAACTTTATGTTGCCTTTTCAAGAATCAGGCGTTCGTGTGACGTTAAAGTGAAGGTTTTAACTACTCCATACCAGGCAGAGCTGATTCAGGGACAGGAAACCATCTTTACCAAAAATGTTGTTTATAAGGAAATTTTTGATTAACTATTTTGAATTTACCACTTTATGATTTTTTTGTTTCCAATTTACTTCATTTAAACCTTTGCACTCCAATATTTTTTTTACTTATGTGTGTAAGTAAATTATGAGTAAATAGAATTGCAGCACATTAAAGTAACAATACACAATTACTAAATCAAAGACAAACACAACAGAAATCACTGGAAAAATAATAATGAAAAAATAACAAAAACAACCAAAAGAAAAGATGATAAATGTAAGGCAGTAAAAAAAAATCCCTGACTGTAACACAACAATCTGTCTGTGTCCATGTGGCTTGTCCAGGTTTCTTCTCATAGCCCAAAAGTGGAAAATGGCACAGAGTGAGTATCTTTGTCCCGTGCCAGACTGGAACCCAGTCCAAGATTGCTCCTGTAACAGTGCAGAGGTAGACTCTAGTCCTCCTGTGATTATATAATAGAAAATGTGAGTTCATAACACAGATAGATGGACAGAAGAATTCATTTAGTAATCATAAGTAGACAAAGACAAGTACAAGGAAAATGATGTAAAATATGGAAAAAGACCACCGGTCCAGAATAAAAAGACCAAAGACACCAGGAGCCTTCTAACATATTATTTTAAACAACATGCAATGGAATCAAAAGAAATAAACAAGACAAATCTGGGAAGTTTCAATGGGCTTACCATGGAGAGGCTTTTTCCTAGCATTCTGATGGGGTGTCTTTCCCAATTTTAATAAGCACTTCCTTCCATCTCCATTCTCCTTCATCTGTGACATCACTTCCTCCCTGACCAGCGAGTCTTCCTCCAAGTTCGCAGTGATTGCAGACCAGAAGGAGTGTAATATATTTTCGTGCTATCAGACAAATGATAACTACAAGTTTATGAGACAAAAATTCCAAGTGAACGCCCTACAAACTCAGAGCTACAAGTCAAAAGATTCAGGAAAACAAAGCTAGCCAAATTTTCCAAATTTCACATAACAACGGCCTTTCACCGGAGTCCTTTGTATGAACTAAAAAGTATGTTTTGGTTAGCCAGAAATGCTATTTTTATTTATTTTTTTTATTAATTTTATTGCAATCCATACAAAGCAATCAAGTTTTTACAAAAAGAAAAATTGAGTTAAGGACAGATCGATCCCCACCCCTGAGAGAGAGAGCAAGCCAAACGGCGTGAAATGTAAGGCTTGTAAACATACCTAAATTAATAAATTCTCTGTGCTTTATGAGCTTATTTTAAAATATTACTGATTAGATCCTGCCATGTTTTGAAAAAAGTCTGTACGGATCCTCTAACTGAGTATTTGATTTTTTCCAATTTCAAATAGTATAACACATCAGTTTCCCACTGACTTAAAAGAGGAGAGTTTGGGTTCTTCCAGTTTATCAGAATAAGTCTGCGTGCCAAAAGTGTAGTGAATGCAATCACAGTTTATTTGTCTTTCTCCACCTTAAACCCATCTGGAAGAACACCAAACACAGCTGTTAATGGGTTAGGAGGGATTGTGAGTCCAAGGCTGTCTGAAAGGTAATTAAAAATTTTTGTCCAGAATGATGTTAATTTGGTGCAGGCCCAGAACATGTGACCCAGTGAGGCTGGGACTTGATTGCAGCGTTCGTAAGTTGGATCATGCCCTGGAAACATTTTGGAGAGTTTTAGGCGAGACAGATGTGCTCGATATATAATTTTGAGTTGTATAATTGTATGCTTTGCGCATATGGAGCTCGAGTGAATTCTCTGCATTGCTACCTTCCACTCCTTTTCTGATATATTAATTGAGAGATCCTTCTCCCAGTGTCCTCTTGGATCTTTGAAAGGGAGGGATTGTAAAATGATTTTATATATTGTAGAGATGGAGTCTAAATTCTTGAGATTGAGCAATATTTTTTCCAGCATGGATGAGGGTGCAAGATGAGGAAAATCTGGAAGGTTCTGTTTAACAAAGTTTCTGATTTGAAGATAGTGAAAGAAATGTGTAGCTGGAATGTTAAATTTGGAATGTAATTGTTCATAGGATGCAAAGACGTTGTCTATATAAAGATCTCTAAGCAAGTTAATCCCAAATTTTTTCCAGATATTAAAAACTGCATATGTTTGCGAAGGTTGAAAGACGTGGTTCTCTTGCAGAGGTGCCACAGATAAAAGCTTCTTCATCTTAAAATGCTTTCTACATTGGTTGGCCAGAAATGCTATTTTTGTGGTCAGATTGCATTTAGAGTGAAGTAATACACATTTAATACATTTAGTTTGCTCTTTATATCCATAAATATGTTTTTATATGGAGTATGTGAATTTCCCCTTGGGATTAATAAAGTATCTATCTATCTATCTAAATACTAAATACAATTTACCTTTAATCATTTTTTTGTGCACACTAAACAACAATTCAACAACAACTTCATTTTTCTCCAAATAATACATCCGGAAACTCATGTGAGTTCACTTGCCCTACCACAAAAATTTACTGAGTATACCAGGAGATAAGCGTAAAATGGAAACCAAACACGAGACACCAACTAAAGTCAACGACAGACAAAGAGTTCAAACCAAATGACACTTGCAAAAAGCAAACCTAATAATTATAATTTCCTTTAGACATTTATTTATTTTTTTTATCAGCAGATTGAATAAAGAAGGAAACCTCTAGCTGACCTTCTATTCCATCATGCCGATTACCCGCAGGTCACGACCTAGGAGGCCATGTCCCTTGAAACACAGAAAGCGGAGCTAATGATGGTTACACAAAATGACAGCTAAGACTGTTAGAAAAAAATGTAATTAATAAACAATCAGTCGAAACCTGATTATGACAGCACCGAAGTGGATAACTGATGACTATAAGTGTATCATATCATTAGACCCTGATGGAGAGTACTGAGAGCTCATGTGATGTCCCAGTGCCTGCAGCCATGGGCACCTACACCTGTTGGGACAACTAATATTTCAGGAATGAGATGGACCATTTGCAACTCAGGAGACCGACCACACGTTCAGAGAAAAAGACAGTGTTTATTAAAAACAACAATGCAGAATAAAGTGCCAGTGAAACCAAAAAAAAGTCATCCTATAAATACAAAATCGTGACTGTAAAATCCCCATAGGGTCCTCAGGCTCGTGTTGATAAATATTGTTTAAAACCCCAAATAAAATCAATCCGCAAGGTTTTCCTTTCCAACTGCCAGGACTCCTGAACAAATCCCTTACGTGAAGACCTCAGCAACTTCTGTGCAGTTATGGAACTGTTGTAACGTCTCCTCTCCCACAAAACCCCTAAGCAACTTCTATTCTTTTAGGTCCCACAGCACCTTTGACATAACGCCTCGGATGTGCTACTGCCTGAGTTTCTCTTTCCTGCAGTGACCCAACATTTTCCTCATTCTCTATCGAAGTTATTCAGCAGATTTGAATACAACTGCATTATTGATCTTGCCAGCAGCCATCAGTCCTGCTCCCTGATCATATTTAGCTGATACCAACCACCCTGTTCTCACTCTGGTGAGGTCCACATCCCAAAACTGATTTTGCACACCATCAACCAGCTGACTGACTGACTGATTGATTGATCTTCTTTTTCTGTCTATGTCTCCTCCCCAGCCCCTGCCCCTTCCAACATACCACTTTTCCTCAGTTGACGCCACTTCCAAAGTAATCAATTAAATCAGGAGTGTCCAACTCTGATCCTGGTTGGCTGCAGTGGCTACAGGTTTTCATTCTGACCATCTTCTTAATTAGCGAGCCATTTTTACTGCTGATTGCCTTAGTTTTAATTGACGTGACTCAGACCCCTTAGTTGTCTCTTTTTCCTTAATGAGAAGCCAAACAGTAATGAGACACAAAACAAGCCACCACATGACCAGCTAACCTGAAAATAAAGAAAGGTGAAGGTCTCGGACATGTCGGTCTGCTCAGGTCACCAAAACATCTTGACGGTGGTCTTAGAAAGAACAGGAAATCAATAGTCTACTGTGGCAAAATGAGAGCAGCCACAAGTCATGATATTCAAGAACGACTTTAATTAACAGCAAGAATTGGCTTCTCATTAAGAAACTGGCTGGAGTTTGACGTTTCAATTTAGCTGGTCATCTGTCGGCTCATTTGACATCTCATTTCTCTTTGGCTGCCATTTAATGAAGAAGCAAATCAATTCAGAGGACTGAATCCTTAAAAACAGGGCTATTAAAATGAAGGGAAAAGGAGTTTATTAGCAGTGAAAACTGCTCGCTGATTAGGAAAAGGGTGAGAATGAAATCCTGCAGCCACTGCGGCCCACCAGGACCAGAGCTGGTCACCCCTGAACTAAATTAAGCGATCTGCTATCCAGTGTGGGTTAAGCCACAAAGCAGTTAAAAACATTAAATAATTTACCTTTCAAAACACTCAATGACATGTGACTTGTCACTGACACCCAAGTCACCAGCACTTGGACCAAGAGACAGCGTTAGGTCATGGTTAGATCACTGATATGATGTCCGTTGTGTCTGAATGGCCCTACTGTGCTATAAAAGAAGCCCAGTGGAAATAAGAGCAGCTTCAACGATACTCACCATACCTAAATCAAGGAGCAGACTAGGAAAGACTTTTATTTTTGTTAAATTACAACAAAACAGCCTAAGGCTTTGACTCACTGCGTGTCGCCCGAGCGCTCCCGTTCTCTTTTTTTAAATGACGTCGCTGAGACATGAGATTGCATGCCAACCACAGGATGTGAATGCTGTAATTGGCCGACTTACTCAGCCTCCAAAGAATCTCATGAAGCTCAGAGGCCTCGCTGCAGGCTCTTAGCACCGTAATCAAGGTACCTAACTGACTTCAAGGGGTCCGCCTTTTTCTTTTGAAACCTGATACTTTTTAGATATTTGGATTTCATATACTGTAGATCTTTGAAAAAACATCATTGCCACCTGCCCCTCACTGGCATTTACCTTGCAGTTGTCGGCCAACAGGAGTTGCTAAACTATCTGTTTGCAAGAAGCATGTAAAAGGGGCACCAAAAGCCAGACATTTTCAAAATCCATGTTGATTTATAAAGAGTACTTTGAAGGGAAACGTCCAAAATAAATGTCACTGATGTGACCAGTCCAGCTGAGCACACATTGTGGCCATGCTGCTGGAGCTGTGACTCACAGAATGGCGATTAAAACGAGAGCCTCTACATCACAGGTGTCAAACTTCAGGCCTCGAGGACCGCAGTGGCTGCAGGTTTTCATTCTAACCCTTTTCCTAATCAGTGACCAATTTTCACTGCTAATTAACTCCTTTTCCCTTCATTTTAATAGCCCTGTTTTTAAGGATTCAGTCCTCTGAATTGATTTCTTTCTTTATTAAATGGCAGTCAAACAGAATCGAGATGTGAAACGAGCCAACAGACGACCGGCTAAACTGGGATTTCAAACTCCAACCAATCTCTTAATGAGAAGCTGATTCTTGCTGTTAATTAAGCCCGTTATTTAATTCCTCAGCCTGTTGCTGCTCTCATTCTGCTACAGCAGACGTTTCCAAAACTGTTGGTTTTTCTAAGACCACCATCAAAAAGTTTTGGTGACCTGAGAGATCAACCTTACTGAGACCTTCACCTTTCTTTATTTTCAGATATTGTGTGATGGGCACGGGTGAGCTGCTCATGTGTTAGCTTGTTTTGTGTCTCATTATTATTGTTTGGCAGCTAACTGAGGCGCCTGAGTCAAGTTAATTAAAACTAAAGCAAAAGAAGTTAATTAGCAGGAAAAACTGGCCACTAATGAAGAAGATGGTTAGAATTAAAACCTGCCACCACTGCGGCCCTCCAGGGCTGGAATTGGACACCCCAGCAGTACATCATACCCCTGAATAAGTTGACCAAAGTGGCAGTCCATAGTGGGCCGGTCCCTGTCCTTTTTCCTTGTCCTGGTGGCCTGCCAATTCCCTCATGTTCTGGCAGGACAGTTTTGGGGTAAGAAACCCAAGGTGACGTCAGTATTCTTTGGTTACAAACTAATTTTGGTGGACAACAAATTTGGTTTTGTGATTTTTTTTTTGGAATTGTTATGATCTGGTTTGTTTCATATTTTTTCCAGGTTTTTGTTGCTTGTTCTGGGACATTTTTTTTTGTGTTAGAGATTCCCTTTTTGTCATTCATTTAAAATTTTGTCTTTGTTTTAAAATAGTCAACACATTATTTTTTGTTTTACTGCAACGCCATCTAGGCACTGCCATTTTTATGAGTTGTTCAGTTTGAAGTTGCTAACTATGTGGTACGTCCACTTGGGTCAACAATGTCTACTTCTTGGCTCTCCATGATAATGGATGCTCGCAATCCTTCTCACATATTTTCGACTATAAATTTTCCTACATAAAAATTACTAGATGCTTCAATTTAACCGACTTCTGACTAACAGACTTTAAATCTCTTGTGGACTACATTTCATCTCTTGGTCCAGCTCCTTTAAAAATTTCCATGTCCCGTCTATTGGCAGTATGTTGATATCTCACAGTAGTCCTTTTTGGTTCACTGACTTTTTGCCGATATCTGTCTACCTCTTTTGCCATTCCTGGTCTGCTTTGACAAAAGATTAATAACCGTTACTTTGAACTGACTCTCCTGCTAGTCTCACAGAGCCTGATATATAATAAACTGTATACGCCTGGAGACAACCGTAAGTGAATTTTGCTTAAAACTGGGTGGGACCACTTAAACAGCTCACTGAGCGTCACGTTTCTAAATCAATCCAATGCCTCATGAAGGCAGCACTCAAAGTAGGGACAGTGATTTAGTTAGCAAAGGCTCTCTTGTTAAGCTGGCCTGACAGACATCAAGCTTCTGATCATGATAATCTGGCTACAGCCAAAAAAGACCCCTATTATACATTGTCACATACGCACACTAAAGGGGCATTCAAAGGGTCCAAGTGAGCATGAAATAGCAAGAGATAAGGCGTTGGAACGGAGCACTAACGCCTTTTCCCTCTTCCAACAGACCAATAGATTAACCCATTTTTCTTACCTCAGTCCCACACAACAACATCAATTCCTGCTCCCCACGATGACATCACTTCTGAGCCCTTTCACGATGACGTTACTTCCAGTCCCTTATTGATGACATCACTACTGGTCCCCGTGGATGACTTCACTTTCAACTCCTCATGATGACGTCAGTCCCTACAAGACCACTTCTGTTTCCTCTCTGATACTCACTTCCTTCCTGCCACCATTCCATAGAAGACCAGCGAAAGAACTGTTTTTTGGTCAAATGTATTTTTCAATTTTGACCATTTGAATCAGTCTTTTTTGATTTCTTGGACCGCCAACATTAAATGGGGAATTCCCCCAACTCTTCTTTTGTTGTTTGTCTGTGCTTATTTTTCCACAACATATTCATGTGTGTCGCTTGTGCAGAGAGCATATTGCATGTTTTAAAAATAAACATAACCTGTTAGAATGAAGAATCTATACTAAAAAATCAGATTATCTATTTGCATTTGAAAATGTCAGCAGACTAGTGGTAAACATGAACGATACTTTGTCGCAGGTTCTGTGTGTGCTTTCTGTAGTTCAGTTACGATGAGAGGTTGAAACAACTGGCAGCTATGTTTGTGAAAATATCGATTTCAAAATATGCATCTGAAGCAAATGGTTCGTCACACCCTGTCAAAAGGAGGTGGAAAGGACTGCAGTTAAGAGAGTTGGTAATGGAGAGAGTTGGAAATTTCGGCGCTCAAAAATGCCTGAATGAACATACTTGCCTAATGACGTCAGGAGAACAACAGATGAGGCCGCACATCATCCACCTTCTGACCGCACATCTAAATGAATAACTAAAGTAAGTTAACATTACTGTCTATTTGGAAATGCAAATCTGCCATTCCAGTATATAGCTGCAGATGTTTAACACGTACAGTAGCATATCGATAGACCACAATGTTCATCTACACTCTGCTTGCTCTTGTTATGACAGAACATGGCAGAACAACATGGTAGCTGACAGAAGCCCATCTCAAATATACGGGGCCAAGCAGCTGCATCGGTCTACGTGTGTGTGTGCCTTCCCTCGTCTGTCACTGTGCTCATTACGACATACACACTAATCATTGAACTACAGGGCCCCTCAATTCATAACAGCAATTTTAGCTTTTTATTTTGTCTCAGTGCCAAGTCTTTCAGTTAAGTTTCTTTTGCAGGCTCCCTGAAACCCCAGCCATTTAAAGTGCACGGACCAGAGGATATGAGGGCAGGTGTTTTAGAAAGTAGCCTATGCAGTGGCGGATTTTCATCTCCATTCACTACACACTTTTTAACGAGTTGTCCTCAGAGGAGTATTCTCAATCGAAAGTCACGTCTAGTTTACTCACATGCTGACTCTTAAAAGAAAGCCCTCAAAATATCTTTGCCACTCTCTAGCACATTTGTTACCTGGGATCTCTCGTTTGTTATACCAAACACGTTAATGCTAAGCATTGTCCATGTTGAAGTTGAATCTTCTGACAGGTCTCAGATTTGTAGCCAACAGAAGAAGATTTTTCTCCTGAAATTCTCTGCATTTTGTCAAATCTATTTTGCCTAACAACGTGTTCCAGGGCCTGCCATAGCTCGATGTTGTCTCTCCCATGATGGTGTGGGGTGGTATGATAATACTGGAGAAACATTTCACAAAGAAGCCGTAAAGGTCCGTTGTGGTCTCATCAGATGAGAGAATCATCTCAGGCCTCACTTGGCTGTTTACTACCAAACAGTTTTTGGCATAAAGTCAATCAGGACAATCAAGTAGAAGTCCTAGGGGAACACTTCACTTCTGCTCATATTCAGAGGCACTAGCACTGGGAGGAAATAACTGAAAACTAAGAAGAAGCTGAACTACTTAAACTACCTGCTGTAAGTCCCACGTAATTTGCCATATTTTATTCAAAATGAAATTTATTATTATTTTATGTAATTTGCATACACCAGTGTGTCCCAGTAACAATCCTGGCATTCATTTTATATGCTTTAAACAAAGAATTGTTCAGGCTTAATTATTTAAGAAGTAGGCCCACCCATGCATTCAGAGAGAGATGAAGTCATATTTTTATTTGTTTTTTGTCAAAATGTAACACAGTTGGAGGATGAAAATAAAGCCTGAGTAGTCTTATTAAGTTTTCATGTGATAACCTTCCTGTTTTTGTTCAGCTACCTTCTTCTTAACCTCTGCAGTTATATTTGGCTTAGTTCATCAGTTAACGAATGACAGGTGTGATGGAACCCAGGGGTGTCAGCGAGCCCCAAACCCCTAAACACAATCACACCAAGTCCCGGGTTCAAATAATGGAAGGTTTAGTATACAATTCCTCCACAAAGTCGCACAAGCACAAATAAACAAGATTTCTCTCTCCACTATACCTCTCCTTTCACCACC
This sequence comes from Polypterus bichir lapradei, assembly GCA_026402145.1. Lineage (NCBI taxonomy): Eukaryota > Metazoa > Chordata > Cladistia > Polypteriformes > Polypteridae > Polypterus > Polypterus bichir. The sequence goes on from JANRMT010062817.1 coordinate 47,027,994, forward strand.
ACACTGCCCTCCTCCAGTTGAGTGTTGCTCTACATCCTCCCAGCTCTGACTCGCCTGGATGAGGGAGTGTGGTCCCTTTTATTATGGACTCAGGAGTACTTCCGGTGGTAGGGCGATTGCCCGATGGAAGTACTTCTGGGTCACATGGAAATCCCATAAATTGGGGAGTGCAGCACCCCTTTTCGGCACCCATGGTCCCCAACAGGGCTATATTGCCGGACTACATCTCCCAGCATTCCCTGCTGGTTCCCAAATGGGTGCCTTAATGGAGGGCTGCTGCCATCTAGCATCTGGGGGGAATAGAAAGCCCCCAGCGACCTCTTCCACTTCTGGTGGACTGTCCATCCCTCTGTTCTGGTTTCTGTTCTCTTCCCTTGTTGGGATGCCTGTTTGCCTTCTAGGTGCCTCCGTCTTCTGGCTGCAATGTTGGTCCAGCCCATGTAGCATCTGCACTGGATAATTAATAAAAGATGAGTAGCAACCTCAAAGTCTTAGGGTTCTCTCCTGCTTCTTTCATTTTATTACATAAATTATTTCATTTTATAACATCTGCCCCATGGTGCCACAGAGTAGAGTGGGTGCACACAGATTGCTGTAAGGACTCCTTACTACTGGAGACTGCACCGGAAGCTTGTGATCAGTATTTGGTAACGTTATACAGATCATTCGAAGTTGATTTAAAATCATGATAAATCACAACTCCATGCTGGCATAAAGATCTAAAAGCAGAATTGCTTTATCATATCATGGTCTTGAAGAAATGCCTCCTGGTCGGAAATGTTAAAAGTTCCTAATTACTTTTACTCAGGCGAGCCAACCATCTTCAACTATTCGCTTTCATATTCTCAACAAGAGCAACTCAGCATACTCTACTAAAAATCGGTAAACTGCTTGTGGAACTTCATTACGTTTGCTTGCAACTTAATTATATCATATTTTATATCAGTTTCCTTACTATAATTCCTGCTATATACCGTATATACTCGCGGATAAGTCTGGACTTGATTTTACCGTATAATTTCTGGTATTTTATAATGTCAGTCGAATAAATCAAATGCGGAAGACTCACGTTATTGGTCCAAGAGATTATGATATGCTAACGTCCACCTGAGAGAGTAAACACGGAGCACACTGCCTTTTTTTTCCAAGGTGGGTGCGGCAATGCGTTGTATCAGTGTGTGCTCCTAACCTCTCTTTCTCTCTCTCTATTGTGCGTACGTGACCAACCACATGGTAATACCTGAACTATTCCAAAGCAACGTTTGCACTGCTTTGTGTTTTTTGTATCTCACACCCTCATACACCTTTATTGTAACAGCATCCCTTATCTACGCTTGAGCGTTCGATCAGAAGAAAATTTAAAGCTGATTTTAAATTAAATGTCATTGAAGTAGCAAAGGTAATTGGTAACTGCACTGCAGCAAAAAAATTCGATGAGTTTGAGAAACTGGTGCGAGATTGGAGGAGGCAAGAAGATGTAAAAAAAAAACATAAGTGTTGCATTTTTGAACAGGCGTATAAGTTGGGGTCTGATTTTACGATTGATTTTTTGGGTTTCAAGACCCGACTTATACGTGAGTATATACGGTATGCACCCAACTCTGTGTGGTGGCTGGTATTGTGAACTTAGTGTCTACATGCAGGGGGGCCAAACATATGGACACTTTCAAAATCTAAGGTTTTGATTTGACAAAATGTAATGCAGTATGTTCAGTACACAGATCACATTTACTGTTACTCATGCAGAGTACAATTACGTTTTTATTTACACATTTAAAGGAATAAATGATATTTTTAATATGTTACTTACCCCATGTGTCTTCTTGTAATGACCAAAAAAAATGTTTAATCTTATGTCTTTATGGAGAACAATGATAAAAAAGTTTATAATAAAATACAAGCCAATGGTGACCAATGGTGTTTAACGGTAAATGAAATGAAATCTCATGTTAATCACATTGCATAATCTACATGCCAGTTATTATAGTAATAATAATTCTTTACATTTATATAGCACTTTTTGCACTACTCAAAGTGCTTTACATAGAGAGTGGGAAGCCACTTCAGCCAAAACCATCCTCCTGGATGATGCAATGGCAGCCATTCTTATGCCAGTACACTCAACACATATTAGCTGTTAGGTAGTGAACAGCAAGAGACAGTTAGCCAATTAGAGACAGAGGAGGATTAGATGGTGCTGGGCAATTAAGCCAGGGCATTGGGATAAACTCTTTACGAAGGATGCCCAGGGTTCTTTTATGACCACAGAGAGTCAGGACGTCGTTTGTATGTCTCATCTGAAGGATGGCATCATTTTTACAGCACAGTGTCCCCATCACTGCACTGGGGCATTGGGATCCACATTCAGACCCCACTGTAAGCGCCCCCTGCTGCCCATATCAACCCCTCTTCCAGCAGCAACCCAAGCCTTTCCTGGTTACGGGATGGTTTTTCCCATTCAAGGACTGGCCAAGCCTCAACATGCTTAGTTTCAAGTGGATGACCTCTTCTGAAGTGCATGTGGTGTGGCTGATGGCCATACTGTAGTTGTTTCCTCAGGACGTGTAAAACAAATGCATTTTTAAAGAAATGCTTCCAGAAAAATCAGTGCACATCATAAACAGATCTCGTATAATAGAGAATAATATTTAATATTTTGATAATTGTGTTAATTTAGGCGGAGTGGTGGCTCTGAGGCTAGGGATCTGTACTGGCAATTGGAAGGCTGCCAGTTTGTATCCCGTAAATACCAAAAGGGACTCGGCTCTGTTGGGCCTTGGGCCCTTGAGCAAGGCCCTTAACCTGCAATTGCTCAGCACTTTGAGTAGCAAGAAAAGTGCTATATAAATGCAAAGAATTATTATTATTATAATCTCCATTTAAGAGTGAACTGGGTTTTTAAAAGAAACTGCTTTCTGACAAATAACCATAGATTGTAAATGAATAGTGTGCGAAATTTCTGAAATCTCTTAAGACCCTCCTCAATGGGATGACACACAGAAGTGCGATTGCCTGTTTTGAATCGCTCCTCAATGGGATGACATGCAGTGTCAGTTGAGGGTTGCTTGTCCATTGCTGAGTCAACTGCAGATTTGCAGCACCACAGAAACAACTACATGCTGACCGCTGCCACACACAACGCAGTGGTCGCCTGATGGGTGACTTGGCCACAGACCTGGCCCTGACCCTGCCTGTTTGTTGTGTCTGTGTATAGTAGAATGGTAGATCCCACTGCAATAAATAATGTTGCTGTTCCTGTTTCGAGTTGATTAAAGCTGGTTTTGCTAAAGTACTGGAGGTCATCAGTGGGGCCGGAACTGGATGTGAGGTCATCAGGGCCAGGTGTAATTTCCTGTAACTGGTCGGCAGAGAAGTGAGAGAAAGGGTCAATGCACATCACCTCCCCCTGGCCTGGCATGGTATTACTTTCATTCAAGCCCTTTAGCTCCATGCACACGTGTGTGACGCTATGTGTAGTAGAATGGCAAATCCCGCTACAATAACTAACCTTGCTGTTCCTGTTTTCGAGTTGAATTTCCTAAATAGTACTGAGACTCAGTCTCGTCTTTAGGGTGCAAGACAGCAACTCACACGTCACAAGTACAATAAAGTATAAAAAGAGGCCCTGTTTTCAGGAAGACATGTATTACTGATAAGAACAGCTGTGTTTAATGATGTTAACAATTTACTTAACCTTCCTCAAGTCTTTTGGAAAGTCTGTTAAGTGCTGATTGTGCCAGAATGGTTTGTTATAACAGGCACTATTTCTAACGTAGTTTACAAGTGACTTGCTAAATGTAAAGATGGAGCTTCAATATTCTATCTGTGAGTTCAGAAGTGTGGATTTAGTCTGTATGAGCTCCAACAAACAAATACAAGGATGCTTTACATTCTGTGAGCCATCCCCTCAGGAAGAATGCCTGGACTGGGAGGCAGTTTATGACTTACTTTCCAGTGTGTACTTTATTTCTTGTTTGGAGTCGATGCTTACACACAGAAACAAAGCATGCGCTGGACAGCAGGAGTGAGTTATGGCTAAATAGGATTGGTCACTGAATCAGAAGAGTCACCCTGAACCACCACATCCCATTGGTCCATGAGATGTCACAGGAAGCCACAGTAAATAAAAAGGTAAAAGCACTGAACACCCCTTGCTTCATGTGGTGTCCTCATTTGTATAGCTCATCCCGGTCATGACTATCGACAGAGTCGGGTTTAAGAGGCTCCCAAATGAGAAGGCAGAGCATGGAGCTGGACCCACACCGTCACACAAAGGCCACTCAACATACTAAGACAGAAAGCCACCACGTGGTAAGCATATGGATGCAAGATGAACTGCTACTTAGGTTGAACTGGATTATTTTACTAACATTCAATCTATTATATCCTGCCTATTACATTTGGGTCATAATTAGAAATGTTAATTTATATATGACTATAAAGATAACTCTTTCTCCTGCCTCTTTTAGTGATCTATTATGCAGCCTAAAGTCAGGTATAAAATGTAATATGTGAGGTACCTCTTTCGCACTTTGGTCTGCATAATAAAGACTAGGAAGGGGAAAATAAGCTTACCTGAGGACCCAACTAGGGCAAAAGAACGTGGGATTGAATTTTTGAATTGAAAATCCACCTTTGCGCCACATTCATTGGTTAAGAGTCCTGTCTTCAACATGCACCTCTCTCTTGCATTGCAAATCTCACTTCATAGGTTACGTAAAATATAACAATACACACATTAAAAACAGGCCAAAATTTCCTCTGCCCCCCAAGTTCCACAGTCCATGCTCTACTGCCCACCTAATGGCCTGTTCTGTAGGCCTCACATCACCTTCTGTTTGTTCTCCTTGAGCCCAGGTTATCATCTACAAAACTTTCACCACCATTTATAAAGCCTACAAATGTAAAAGCTAAACAATAGCATACTTGGTGCGCCACAATGGGTAGCCGTCTTTTGTTAGGACTGGTGGAAGTCAGGACACGCCGAGTGTGACTGAACACCGACTCACATGCACATCTGAGGATCACCCTCACGACTCATCCTTGATAAGCAATACTACCCCAAGAAGAGAGGGAGCGCTGGCACTAACATCTCTTTCTGTTCCCACAGCACTGAGAAGATGCCTAATGAAGGCAACCGACTCCACTCCTTACATTCAGAGAACCTTAGATTTGAGGCACTCACAGAAGGTGGTGTCTCATTGTGGACTAATCCTCAACAGAGACCCAAAAGTCTTTATGAGATTGATAACACTCCTTTTCTTCTGCTTATATGTGGCATTGTGCGCTGTTTTTGTTTAAATCAGTACTGTTGGTTACATGGGGCAATCTGCTTGGTGCCCTAGCATTTATCCAGATCTGGTGTCATATCTCGCATGACCACAACACTCAATGTTGCTGTGCCACTGCTAACTGAAATTATCATCCGATACAAGACCTTCAGCTTTTGGGATAGAACGCCCATTAGCCTTTGGAGGTAGTCGAGCATGGAGGACTTGAGGCAGTGAGGTTGGATGAGATGCTGTTATTTAACAGTTGAACAAAAATATCCACAAATGAAGGAAAACTATGAACAGAGGGGTCAAGCAAAACCTATTAAGATCTGAGTGAGCAACAATTAACAATTACAACAACGTACCAAAAATCAATTTGCTTTTGTTTTCTCTTTTTTTTTTCTTCAACTCATTTCTTGTTACCATATAGCACCACTGGTATCACACACACACATTCACTAATCCCAGTAAAGAAGTCGCTACCACACAGCCATATGGTGGGACCATGATGACCATGTAAATGCACTGTTTAGAAACAACTGTGCTAGAAGTTTGCTGGCCCTGCTATCAAAAGCAAATGTCATGAATCAGTAGGACTGTGACTGCAAAGTGTAAGTTTACCTGAAGGACTGCAAGAGGAACATCTAGTTGTTATGGTCAAGCCAGGGTTTATCTCTAGTGCATGCTTAAAGCGCTTTGTTTTGTCTTCATTGATCATTGTTTTCTATTTTTTTTAATAATATTGCTTTGTATAGTTATGTATTTTATACAAATTTTATTTTTTTGTTTATTTACTTTCTTTGTCTGAGAATGTGTTCAATCTTGTTGCTTATATTTTGTGGGAGGATCCCCAAGTAATGCGATACCTGTCCATCACAGTTAAGGGACCACCCCCAGCCCTATAAAGGCTGCTGGAACTTGAAGCCCAGGGCAGTTCATATCAAATGCACACTGGTGTTTGGTGGAATTATAAGTATTGCACTCTTTGCAATTTGTGATTTTTTGTTGGATTTTCAAATCTTTGTAGCTCTGGATTAAGGATACTCTTAAAGGTTGCATTTTTTAGGCTTTTGTTTACTTTGATTGTCTTTGTTACCTTCAATGGAATTTTAGTCATGTCACACACATGCAAATAGGAGGGAGCTGTATGGACCAAGTGAAGGTAATTCCATGCCAGGCTAGGGGGTGGCAGGGTGTGCTAAACCTTCTGTTGTCACTGCAGACCAAAAATGGGAAAATCTGTTTAATTAAACCCTGAATACCTCATGTCCGGTTCTGACACCGAGAAACTCTGCACTTTCGGTCCCAGCACCCAGAAACTCATTACTTCCAGTTCCGGAGCCCAGAAAAGCGTCATTTCCTGTTCCAGCACCCAGAAGAGTGTCACTTCCGGTTCTGGTGCCCAGAAGAGCATCACTTTTGGCCACTCACTTTTTTGTCTTGTTTTGGACTCCATCAAGGAGTCATCTGTCTTGATTTTCAGAACCCATTGCAGCCAGGGAAATTATACAGGTGGCTGCCCTAAACCTTATTAAGTGTGTCGAGTCTGATCTTTTTACAGTATAATCAATTACAAATTATTATTGTACATACTTTAATGAAGTTGTAAAAATGAATTTTTAAAATGTAAGGAAAAGGACTGAAAGTAACTAAAGGGTTAACTTAACTTGGCTTAAAGCTTGAGTACGTGAGATCTTCCTCATCTCAAAGGAACCAATAGCTTGATTTTCCAAGGTTGGAATGAGGTAAATGAGTAACAAACACCCCTCTAGAAAGGAAGGATAAACTAATGGGAAAGCCCAAACACCCCTCTTATAAAGTGGCACTAAGGTTAATAGGAGACTCCACAAAATGCACCTATTAATAAGGCAGCATTCAAATAAATTGGAGAGTCGACAGGAGTCCGAAAATACTGGTGGCACTAGTTGATTGGATGAAATTATAAAGCTACGCATATTAAGAGTCAGATGACGTGATGTATTAGACGAGGTAATGGTAGTAGTAAAGTATAAAAGCAAATGAACTGTCGGATTAATTGCTCACTTCATGGATCTATGTGCTAATAAAGATGGTTCTGCATTCTCAGCTGGTCTCAGTAAATGACTTCTTTGAAAATAAAGGAAAGTTTTTTCCACAACACTTTTTGTGTATTTGTTTTCTTAATAAACATCCTTTTTTATTAGATTTTGTGGACTTGTCTTTGCTGCAGCCATGGTTTACATGGTTCTCCATCTAGAGAGACGTAGCAAGAAAGTTGCAAAAGCCTTGAACTTTTTTTTTTTTTATTTAAACACCTGACCTCCTATTTTCCTGGTGTAAGGTGTGCCTTGGGGTGAGATTTGTTATTTTGGGCTATTTGGGAGTCTCGGTGCCCCTTTAAAATTTTGACTCATCTTTGGTTAAGATGAAGATAAAGACTATGAGAAAAATTGCATTAAAAGTCATGTAGTGTGTTACCAGTGTAATTACTATGAAAACTGCATTTTTTTCTATAAATATAATGCACAGACAATGCTCTAAGAATAATCATTTATCTGTCTCAGCTTTAAGCACATTAGATCACAGAATGACAATGTGAAAGGTTGTCTGCATTATACAGCTTAAGAGAACTTCCATAGCTACATGGGTAGGGACTTCAGCAGAAATCCTCGCCAGTTGTCTGCGTTAACAAAAACTGGGCCAAGGTATGATGAGGCTTGTTGGCTTTTTCAAGCCCAGTTAAGTCAAGTGGCTTTACTGTAATGCCATCCATGCACATTACTGCAGCATACAGTGGACTGCAGCGAAAAAATAAATATAAAAACAGGACAACTGCAAGACAGGTAAAGAACTACACTAGACTAACCTATCCTATCGTTAAGAAGGCTCACGTTCTGGTTCGATAAAACCAACCTCTCTTGAACTTCCGGAAGTTGTTTCTTTTTTTCTCCCGCTTAACGAGGCAACAAGCCAGGATGCCCTTTTGCAATACAGTGAGCTGGACACTAATGTGTTTAAGGTTTATATTCTTTGCCGTGTGTGTAAATACAAGGTAAGTGGAGATGCCATGTTATGGGATGGTATCAGTGTTGCATTGTATATTTATGGTCAATTTTGTTGCATAAATACGTGTTATGTGTGAAAGCTGCATGTGCTGATGTTAAGACAGGGTTGTCCGATTTCCAAAGTCAGAGACAGGGACAGGGACAGTCACCATTTCGAGCGACCGATAAAAAAAGATGTTAAGGAAGTTTTTATTTTTTTTGGTGGAGTATTACTCATCTACAAGGATGAAAAGTTTTTACGTGTTTTTACATTTTATTGTTTAAAATCAAATTTTAGGTAAAAACTTTTCTATGGAATGAAATAATGCTTATTATCCTAAAAACGTTAAAAAAAAAATCTTGATTTTTACATATTTTACTTACACAAGCACTAGTACGATTATTAATGCAATATTTCAATGCTTACTAAACTAACATAAATATGAATATATGGTAAACATTTTCCATGGTTTTGTATATAACCTCACTTGTTTCTATTTCATTCAAAATTTAGGTGTGGGTATGTTTGATATAACTTGAAACATGTTTTATGTTTCTTATAATATGACACGATATACAGTATGTAAATAGAATGCAGATATGCAGATACGCCCCACCTTGTTAGTTGAAAAGTGTTTATCAGTATCAACTCACAGAGAAAACCACACATATACTTATGGTAACATGCATGTAAAGGTGAAAAAGATTCCTTTGCCAGTTTCATATGGTGTGGACAAGGTGGAAAACAAATACTTTGGTTATCCTTGAAGACTTCTTGGGTCTCTCTTGGACCAGACACCTGATTCAGCAGTCTACGATTGTGAAGGCTGCCACTGAACAATACCTACTCTATAACTATAAACAGATTAAATAATACATAAGAGTAGGTAAGTAAATAGATAGTAATAATTTGAAATAGCAATAAATAAGAATGGTAAAACTAATAATAAACACCAACAGTAGTGACATGTGTAACTTGTGTACTGCATAGAAATTTGCTATTAGGCGTGGATCTGAGGGCAGCACAGAGTTCAGAGTCTGGACAGCCAAGGGGTAGAAGCTGTTGAAGAAGCTGGCAGAACGGGTTTAGATGCTGCTGTAGCTTCTGCCAGATTGAAGTGGGACAAAGAAACCGTAGGAGGCTGGGGAGCAGTCTTTAACAGTCCTGTAAGGCTTTGCGGATACAACGCCTTTCAAAGGTGTCTTCAAGGACCCAACAATCGGTTCTGCAGTTTGCATATCTTTACGTTCAAAGACACTGCTGTTCCCATATCAGGCAGTGATGCAGCTGGTCAGAACGCTCACTCCAGCGAGTCATATTATGAATGGCAGATGTCAACAGCATTGGGCTTGGCTTGTCTCAAATGGCCTCCAGGCAGATTTACCTGGCCAGTGTTTTAGTGCGAAGATTGTGCCATCAATTTATTAACGCATAACCATCAAAAAATAAATAAAAGCAGAGAACCTAAGACAAAAGATAAAGACTTTTTTTTTGTGATATTGCTGTAGTTTACAGCTTTAATTCCAGGATAATCTCATTGAATCTCATCAGAATGGATGAATAGTAACTTTCTCAAGTTAAATAAAGAGAAAACTGAAATCTTAGTGATTAGCAATAATGGATACAATGAGGCTATTAGAAATAAACTGGATACATTAGGATTAAAAGTCAAGACGGAGGTAAAAAGCTTAGGGGTAATTGTTGACTGTTATCTGAACTTTAAATCGCATATTAATCAGATCACTAGGACAGCATTTTTTCACTTAAGAAACATAAGTAAAGTTAGACCTCTTATATCACTGAAAGATGCTGAGAAATTAGTTCACACGTTTGTTTTCAGTCGACTAGATTACTGTAATGCACTCCTATCAGGACTACCCAAAAAAGACATAAATCGTTTGCAACTAGTGCAGAATGCAGCTGCTAGAATCCTAACTAGGAAAAGAAAATCCGAGCACATCTCTCCACTTTTAATGTCACTACACTGGTTACCTGTGTCATTCAGGATTGACTTTAAAATTCTGCTTATGGTTTATAAAGCCTTAAATAATCTCGCCCCATCTTATATATCAGAATGTCTGACACCCTATATTCCAAATCGTAACCTCAGATCCTCAAATGAGTGTCTCCTTAGAATTCCAAGAACAAAACTTAAAAGAAGTGGTGAGGCGGCCTTCTGCTGCTATGCACCTAAAATCTGGAATAGCCTGCCGATAGGAATTCGCCGGGCTGATACAGTGGAGCACTTTAAAACACTGTTGAAAACATATTACTTTAACATGGCCTTTGTATAACTTCAATTTAACTTAATTTAACTTAATCCTGATACTCTATATGTTCAATTTCCTCATAATAACTATTCATGGTGGCTCTAAAATCCGTACTGACCCCTACTCTCTTTTCTGTTTCTTTTTCCGGTTTCTTTGTGGTGGTGGCCTGCGCCACCTCCACCTACTCAAAGCTTCATGATGCTCCAACAATGATGGATGGACTAAAAGGCAGAATTCTACGTGACCATCATCATCAAGCCCTTCCGTGAAAACCCTAAATCCAAAGAGGACTGTTTCATTTATGTTAGGTAAAATGCCCAGAGGGGACTGGACGGTCTCATGGTCTGGAATCCCTACAGATTTTATTTTTTCTCCAGCCGTCTGGAGTTTTTTTTGTTTTTTCTGTCCCCCCTGGCCATTGGACCTTACTCTTATTCGATGTTAATTAATGTTGATTTATTTTGTTTTCTTATTGTGTCTTTTATTTTTCTATTCCTTATTATGTAAAGCACTTTGAGCTACTGTTTGTATGAAAATGTGCTATATAAATAAATGTTGTTGTTGTTGTTATTGTTATCTTAAGCACAGTGGTGATTTGTAAAGCCGGAATTGTGAAAAAGCAGAAAAAGCATTGGTACGTAATAAACAATCATTTAGTCCTTACCAAGTCTGGAAATTAGACACAATATTCAGTACAATCTCAGCTGACAAACAGCACAGATTTTACTCTTATTTATTTCACGAAAAATAAGCTAATGTGCAGAATATGTGAAAAAAGTAAGTCTAAGTTAATTCAAGCCTGGTTCTGCTAACAAAGTGCATTTCATAAATCACTGATCAGACCATTGCTAGCACTTCCACATAAAAGACGAGGCTTTGTGAGGTCAGTAAGAGTAGTGAGGTTTGGGGTAACCCCATACTAAGGACACAATAGCAGCTGTAAGAGCCAATCTTAGAAAGTTAAAGCTTTGAGTTCAACCCATATTAGTGTTTATGATCACAGTCATAGACGATGGTATAGTCTTTTCCCCCTGTAAGTTGTATTAAATAGAACTTTCTTCCTATAACTAAGATACAGTGTGATAATTGAGTCAGTTGATCTTTAAAACAGGTCCCAGTGCACAGGGGCTTATAAGGCCCATTTTCAGCTTAGAAATGGGACAGACATACAGTTTATTGACCGTTTTGAAATGGTGTAGAAACGTTTAGAAGTGATTTGTAATGATTAGAAATGAAACAACAATTTTAACCTTTAAACAGAATTTTTCTTACAAGAACTTTTTTGCTTTATCAATTTTTTTACTTTGAATTTTAACTAAAACTTTTAAAAACAAAGATGTTTTGTCTGTGGAATCATTTTGACCCATCAGGCTTTTGCTGAATCCCATTTAAAAGCTGGATGTGCAGACTTTTGGGTAAACGCAGCTACAGCAGCAATTGTCACTACTCATCAGGCTAAGTAGGCTTGGACAATATGAAGCCCATCACTCATAAAGAACACCAAAGACAACTGCCAGCATCCCCACGAGTGGCCGTCTCTGCCAATTCACTGAAAGAACAGAGCATGTGATACCTGCGAATAACTGTACTGCTACATCCAGGGTCCTGTAGCTGTAGTCACCTTGGTAAGTATTAGCCACTCATGATTCTGCTATCAAAAAAGATTGGAAAGATGGCTATCATGGAGTGGTGGATAGAAGGCAGGCAGGACAAATGATAAGATCTTTGAAACAAAGTCCAAGTGGAGACGCACGACCACACTGTATTTACTTGTTTAAACAAAATGCCATTTTACAAGGGATTATCAGTTATATCAAGTGTGGTGCTGGAGGGGTGATGGCATGGAGTTCTTTTGTAGGCACAATAACCGAACTCAACATGAACTACTTACTCTTCACATTGGCATTCTATGGAAAAATGTACAGTCATCTCATATGGCAGATATGGGACCTTTCAATAGGACAAGGAGTCTAAGCACACCAATCAATCTGCAGGTGAACTGCTGAAAGAGCAACGAATCAAAGATTTGGAATTGCAGATTCGAAAGTTCACACTTTAACCATCTGAGATTCTATGGTGAGACCCTGGGAGAGCTCTGCATAAATGGATGCCCTTAAACATCAATGGGCTCCAGCGGCACTGTGTGGAGGAATGGGCGAGAATTTCTCATGATGCAACAGATGGATAAACTTGCATACAAAACAGACTTGCAGAACTGGTTCTTACCCACAATGCCTTCTCTTTTGATGAGCAACTTTTTTCACCAGGTCAGCGGAGTTGCAGTGAGTACTAGAACAGGAGCTGAGTGTAGCTATACCAACATCTTTGTCAGCTGGGTCTTTTCTTCCTGCCTAGGCTTTGTTCCAGTCCTGTACAAAAAATATTTTTACACTCGTGTCAGTGCCACCTCTTGCTTCAGAAACCAGCTACAGGAATTCATTATTTTACTAGTTTTCATCCACCTCCCAGGTTTACAGTTGATGTTTCTACCACAATTCAACATTTTTAGATCTTAAAATCTCTTGTCAATTACAAGCCACAGTGTTACTTTCTCCAGAGCTCCTTCCATCCCCGGCATACTAAACACTCAGCCTCTTTCACAGTTCATTAGACTCCGCCACCTCTGCAGTGATGAGGGTGACTTCGGTAATAAAGCACTCAGAATGAGGAGTTTCTTCATTGACAGAGGAGACCATTCTCATTTTGTGGTCAGGCCCCTGAATCAAGCCAGGAGTTGACCTCATAATATCCACTCTAAGAGGAATCCTAACAATGAAACCTGCACCCAGCTGATCCCCCACAGCTCATTAAATAACATGTCTCCGTTTTGAAAACAGATCCTGTTCTCATAACCCTGCCTTCATCTCCTTCCGTCGACCACCTAACCTCGGCAAATCTTGTCTGCAAACTCACTTCACTAAGCATAGCCACATTCGTCTTGTATCGGATCCCTCTTGTTTAATTCAATATTAAACAACGTACCTCTTGCCAATCATAATCTTATTTATTGCATTTCATGTAGGAAGTGTCCAGTAATGTACATAAGTTAAAACAAATAAAGACAATTCAAGGAGCATGTCTGAGCTGTTAAGTCCTTGCAAAGCTTACTGTACTGTAGTCTACTTCACATCCCTTGATTACAGCCACACCGCTCTTTCTTTGTGTTCTTTCACAGGGCTTCAAAGACACTTTTCAAAGAAAATCAGAAGAAGCTAAGCTCATTCTCAGCCTGGGATCACCTGGACCCACTGCAGTTTGCCTTTTGGAAAAAGATTGGAGCCAAGGATGCAATTATTCATCTGCTTCACAAGGCTTATTCTGACTTGGACAAAGCTGGCAGCACTGTGAGAATAGTGTTTTTTGGTTTCACCAGTGCCTTCAGTACCATCCAGCCATCCCTGTTAAGTAGCAAACATAGAGATATGGAGATGGACGAGCCTGTGGTGTCCTGGATAACGGGCTGTCTGTCAGGCAGACCACAGTTGGAGAGGCTCAAGGACTGTGTCTATGGTACAAATGTGAGCAACACTGGAGCACCACAGGGAACAGTCCTGCCACCTTTACTCTTCACTCTGTACATCTCTGACTACAAATATAACACTAGGTAATGTCACTTGCACAAATTCTCAGAGGATTCTGCACTTATGTGGTGTATTGATAAGGGGGATGAGACAAAGAAAAGGAGTCTGGAGGAAAACTTTGCTTTTTGGTACAAAAAAAACTAACAAACTGCTTATTGACTTTTACTGCACCAAAAAGCCTCTATGTTTGATCAATACTCAAGGACTGGATGAAGAGGTGGTCCACTCCTACAAGTACTTGGGTCCATTAATGACAGGTTGGACGGGTCTTGGGACACAGAGGAACTATTTAAGACAGGACAGAACGGGCTCTTTTTTCTTAACGCAAGTAACAACATCCTTCACATCTCTCTATTACAAAAAAAAATCTTGGAAGCCTTGGAAGGAGACGTGATCTTCTCAGAAGACAATTTGACATCCCGCGATAGACACTTTAACATCACGTGAGACAAAAGGACAGCTGCTGTACAGGCTTTTAAATGATCAACATGCAGCACGACAAGGAGAACACGCAGCTTGGCAACAGCATGAGAAAGACAGCAGCTGATCAGACCGCATCTCCTCAGCGTGTGTTCACTCGTTCTCCCCCCCCACGACAACGCGAGTGGCAGAGAGCGGTAGTTGGAGCGTAGTGCGCCCAGGGGGGGAGATGGGAGGGTGTGGGTGAGCGAAGTGAGCAGGGGGCACAGCCCCCTAGTCTTCTAAAACTCTGTGATGGCCAGTGTGATTTTCTACTCTGGACTGGTAACATCACTTCAAGAGAGGCCCACTGAATCAACAAGCTAATTAAAAGAGCAGGCTGAGTTATGGGGCGCATGCTGGCCCCCTAGGGGGCGTAGTGAAGGAGAGAATTAAAACAAAACTGAGTGCCATTTTGACCAAAGCTGCACATCAGGACTTTTGAACCAAGGAATCATTCAGTAAAAGTGTGTCAAGAAACGCGACAGGGGGTCCTTTATGCTAACAGCAATACACCTGCATAATGCCTCACTGTGACTGTCAAGTCAGAACTTTTCTTTCTTTTGAATTTTCTTGCTTTATAGTCATTCTGGTGTGTGTTCAGACCAAAGTGTGTGTGTACTGTGTATTTATTTATTTACTGATGTATCTATTCATGCATTTATTTATTAAAACGGCTTCTGTAAAAAAAAAAAAAAAAAATTCCCCGAAAGGACAAATAAAGCTCTGTCTGTCTATCCATCATATCTACTGTATCTGTAGGTCTTAATGACAGACTAACCTTTTAATCTCTCCTTTAATCTTCTCTAATGGCAGTTTTCACGCCTACTTGTACCTTTTCTCCTTCCTCCCCCTCCTCTATATGTTCCCTTTTTCTTTTTCACACCTGATGAGGGTTATACAGGTAAAACACTGTGTCTTTAACCTTGTTACCTTTTCACTGTGGAATGTAACCTTTAACCCTTTTTTCCTTTATAAAACAATTATCTCAAGTTATTTCTGTCTAAGGTCATTCGACAAGATACTTATTGGATGCACACATTTTACAACTTGTAGAGGACTAGATGAGAGTTAGTTGTGTCCCATCATGTAAAACTATGTAAAGAAAAGCAGATGTACTTTCATATATGGCTACTCAATCATATGGTGATTCAGTAATTAAAACTGCTGTTTCTGTGTCCTAAAATCTTCCCACATCTGCATGCAGATGTGCACAGTATGGGACTGGCGACGCTTCTCAGGTTGTTTCCTACCGTGCACCTAGTGCTGCTGGGATAAGCTCCAGCTGTCCATGACCCTGAACTAGATTAAACAGGTTGGAGAATTTATCAATGTACATTTTTAATATATGTTAATTAAGGCATAATCTAGCAATTTACTTATCAATACTAATAAAAGGCAAAGCCCTCACTGACTCACTCACTCACTCACTCACTGACTGACTCATCACTAATTCTCCAACTTCCCGTGTAGGTGGAAGGCTGAAATTTGGCAGGCTTATTCCTTACAGCTTACTTACAAAAGTTAGGCAGGTTTAATTTCGAAATTCTATGCGTAACGGTCATAACTGGAACTTACTTTCGTCCATATATACGGCCACAGCCTGCAGCTCGGTCGCTGTGTGAGGAGGAGTTGCGTCCTGCATCATCACGCCTCCCACGTAATTGAGTGCCTGCCCATATAAGGTAAATATTTGCGGGTGAAGGACTGTGCTTATGCAAATGAAGATGAGACGGGAATGCCTGTTAAACATCTTAGATTCACGAGTACCGATTTGGGTAGCGAACACTTCGATGAATGAAACCTGTTATCTTTACAACGGTTGACAAACACGGAATATAACTTAAACACAACACATCCTCCAAATACGAACCTGATTGAAAGAAATAATGATAATCAAATCCTTGATGACAGCAACACTCATAACAGTGACAAAACAATTACATTGACAATCATGTTACGTTATTTTTAAAATTTTTCCTTTTCTTTTTCATAACTTCTTTAACACACTACTTCTCCGCTGCGAAGTGACAGTGGGATTTGTATATTTTAATATTTTAATAGTGCCTCAGAGTGCTTGGAATTGGGTTCAATTCCCAGCTATTTTGAGTTTTCAGCGAGTCTCCTCCATTATTTGTAGTTTGCTTCCAAATGTTCAAAAATGTGCAATAAAATCAACTGACGAATAAATATGCCCTGTAACAGACTGGCATCCTGCCTAAAGTTGGCCTCTGCCTGGTGCCAACTGCTGCCATAATAAGCTCCAGCTTCCTGTGACCCTGTAATTGAAAAAAGATTAAGAAAATGAATAAAGGGATGCACGATATACAGTAAAAACATGGCTAGAAGGAAAATCACCTGACTCAACAGAACTGTGCCTGCACATTTTCAGTAAAGTTATCTGAACGCTGAAAGGGACCCAATGACCCCATTTGTTGATTTACAGGGGCTGCTTTAGCGTTAGGTTCTACATTAACAATTAGAATAATCTAGATGAGAACAGGACATTCAGCCCAACAAAGTTCACTGCTCCTATCCATTTAATTCTTCTAAAATAACATTGAGTCGAGTTTTGAAGGTCTCTAAAGACCTACTGTCTACTGCAGTACTAACTACTTGCTATTTGGTAACGTACTCCAGGTGTCTATGGTTCTCTGCAGAAAGAAAAACTTCCTAATGTTTGTGCAGAATTCACCCTAACACGTTTCCAACTGTGTCCCTGTGTACTTGATGAACTCATTATAAATAAACGTCTTGATCCACCAATTTCCTTCATAATTTTAAACATTTCAATCATGTCTCTTCTTAATCTTCTCTTGCTTAAACTAAAATGGCTCAGCTCTTTTCATTCCTCCTTAAAATTAATTCCCTGTAGCCCTAGAATCAGCCTAGTCACTCTTCTCTGGACTTCTTCTAGTGCTTCGATATCGCTGCACACAGTACTCCAGATGAGGCCTTACCAGTGGATTATGAAGCTTGAGCATAACCTCCTTGGACTTGTACTCCACACATCCTGTTAGCCTTCTTAATGGCTTCTGAATACGGTCTGGCACTTGATAGTGTTGAGTCCACTAGGATTCCTAAATTCTTCTCATAAGGTGCACTTTCAATTTTCAGACCTCCCATTGTTTATTCAGACCTAACATTTGTATGTCCTATGTGTAATATTTTACATTTACTGACATTAAATTTCATCTGCCCAAGCCTGTATGCTGTCCAAGTCCTTCTGTAATGATTCAATGAATTCTAGATTATCTGCCAATCCACCTAGCTTGATATCATTTGCAAACTTAACTAGGTTATTTACATTCCTGTCAAATTAATTTTTATATATTAAAATAGCAGCGGCCCTAACACTTAACAAGCCAGTTCTGATGAGGTTCCTCGCATCACCCCGTTTCCTGTGTCTGAGCCAATTCTGCACCCATCTACAAACGGCACCCTGAACTCTCACTTCTTTTAGTTTTAAGTCCAGCCTCTCATGTAGCACCTTATGAAATGCTCTGTGAAAAATCAAGATAAATAATCTCACATGCTCCACTTTAGTCATATCATTTTGCTTCTTCATAGAATTAAAACATAACCTCTTCTTCTGAACCCATGCTGACTGTTCAGCAAATCTTGCAAATCTCCTGTTCTTTTCATGTGTTGCTCAATTTTATCCTTAATTCCTTCCATTAATTTACCTGTGATGCAAGCTAAGCTTACTGACCTATAGTTGCTTGGATGTGTTTCATCACCTTAATATAACAGGATAATATTTGCCATTTTCTAGGTTTTCTGAATTTTCCTAGTGTGCAGTGACTTCCTAGAAATATGCATCAAGGGTTTATATACTGTATGTACTTGTTATCCTCCTTAAGAACTTGATGGTAAATATACTCTGGTCCTGGTGATTTGTTTGATTTCAACTTATTTAATCTGAGCAGCACTCCTCCTTCCACAATTTCCAAATCACACAGTACCTCCTTAGTGTCATTTTAACCATTGGGAAGTTGTCCACTTCCTCACTTGTGAACACCTCAGAAAAATGCAAGTTCAGTGCATCTTCTATTTCACTGTCTGCATCTTTTAATTCCCCTTTACTATTCTGGATAATGGATGGATGGATGGATATTCCTGATGCACTTCACCTCATCCATGACAATTCTTTAACTACTAAAAAATGAAAGAATCTCTTTGGGTCGTCTTTCACCTTCTCTGCTGTATTCCTGCCTTTTAGCCTCCCTAATATCCTTCTCAATGGTTTCCCTCATGTTGTCATACACCCTATGATTCACCTTGGGGTTATTGGTCTTATACACCTTGTCTGTTTTTTCCTTTGCACCTTCTTTTTCAACTTTTTATTAACCCAATGCACAGCGTTTTTTAAATTTCCTACTAATTCCAAATTTACGTATGTACCTGTCCTGCATTATATATATGAAACGTTTCGACTGTCTCCAAACTTAAAAGCTTCTCTCAGTGTATCCACCTTAAACTTTGCCGCATCTGCTCAAAATCTGCCCTAATAAAGTTAGACTTAACAGCTTTAGTCTTAACATCCACACTCTTCCAAAACAAAACTGAGAACTGTATAATATTATGGTCACTTGACCCTAGTTGGTTCAATCACCTCTGCACCTTCAATTCTATCCTGATTATTACAAAATACTAAATCTAGACAAGCTTCACCCTGTGTTGGTGCTTTAACATACTGTGTTAAAAACAGATACTGATTACTTCTAAAAACTCTTGTGCTCCTCTGTCTCCAGTTAATATTCAGGTAGTTAAAGTCCCCATGACTATAATATTCCCCTGTAAACTTATCTTTTTACTACAACCAAAAAGATGTGCATTGAAATTATTGTCTGCATCGGGTAGCCTATAACACACTCCTAAAATAAGGCCTCTTTCCCTAATGCTTTCCAGATGAAGTCACATGTCCTCACTATGATAGGGGTCATTGTCCAACTGAAAAGGTCTTGCGTTAAAGTAAATAAACTAGGAATTGCATAAGAAAGAGCTTCCAAAAAAATATTCATGTTTCTTATAAAGTCAGTGTACAATCTGTAATGCCATAAGACAATTATGTTTTTTTTTAAATACATAATAGGAGATGACACAAGCCAGAAAACGAGCAAGGGTCACCATCGGGAATCTTTATCTGTCATCGCAGCCAAATCACTAAACAAAGACGTAGTCAAAATACTGCTGAACAAGTTCTGAAACCAAGAAGACTACATCTAATACAGGCTTTCTCAAAGTGTTTAGGTTTCTAAAAACTCAGATAATCAGGAAGTGCATGACCCTTGCCCTTTAAACCCTCTATGCAGTGACATTGTCCTGCATAGCATTATGGCTAGCAGAATGGTGTCACAGAGAGACTTTAAATATTTTAACAATTTTAATGATTGCCTTTAGGAAAAAACAAACTTTAAATATGAATTCTACAAACTCCCAAAAAGACACAGATTTATAGATGCTAAAATAATCCATAAAATATTAAACACAGAACCATAACACATTATAGACTCTGTTGACAACTTAGAATAGAAACGAATAACCAATAAAAAAAAAAAATAAATAATACCTACCATAAATTGAATCAAAGATATCTTCATGATTAGATAGGCTAGGTAAGGTCAGGTTGGGGAGCATACACAGGTACAGGACGTTGATGCACCTATCACACGATGAAACAGCTCAGGATCCCAGTTGGCAACCCCCCAGGCAGACACTTGGTCCAGTCCCACCCTCCAGAAATGACCCTCTATCTACCACAGCCAGGTGTTACGTGGGTGACCCCTTGGCCTGGTCCAGCCACTCGGGTCCTCAACAATGAGGATTCTACGAGCTGGATCACCCTCGGGGAATTGCACCACATGGCCGTAGTGCCATAACTCTCCGAAGAGACACAGTACCGAAGGAGTCAAGTCTTCGTCTCAGGTCACTGTATAGTGTCCATGTATCACAACCATATAGCAAGACAGGAAGCACCAGGGCTCTAAAGACTTGGACCTTCATCCTTTTGCATAGATATTGGGAGTGCCACACACCCTTTTCCAGTGACCTCATGACCATCCATCTACTGACTTCACAGGAAAAGTCACCAGAGACATGAATGCCACTGCCAAGGTAAGTAAACCTCTCAATGAGGTCAACGCTCTCTCCGCAGACATTTATCTTTTATGGTAAGATAAATTAGACTTATTTCCACTGTAGAACACATCTCTCATAATTTTGAAAGGCAGTGCACATTTTTTGCAGAACATTTTACTAAAAGTTCACAATTTGGGTAAATTATATTAATTGATTACTGAAAATACTGTATTTCCATTTTAATTTAATCATAGTCAAAGTGGAATTAACAGTTCTTATTTGACATTACATTATTTTTATCCAATTTTTTTTTTTAAATGTGATTTTGCTTTTATAGTGGTATGAAGTGCCAGATCCTGTCCTGGTCGCATGTGTACAAGGCAAGAACCAACCCTGAATAAAATGTCAGACCATCAGAGCAAGCCAAAGCAAAGCTGAGAGATAATCTGCCTAATACACCGAGCCAATTTAAAGTTGACCGTTACCCAGACCAATACATTTTAGGAATGTCTGAAGAAACTGAACCAACTAGAAAACAAATCAATGACCAGACTGGGTTAGAAACAAAGACCTCTGTAGCCCAGAGGTGAAAATTCAACCACTATTCTGATATGCTGCTCTCAACAGCTGCTTGTCTGTGTTCAGTTGTAAGGTGTACTGAGCCTGTCACACAGACATGCACTGTATTAGAAAACAAAAAAGTCCCAATTACTGTTTTTTTTTTTTTGTGTAATTACTTTCAATCACTTTGCAGGTATCTGTTTTCACTATGAGATCAAAGAGACCTTTTCTGTTGATTATTGTCAAAAACCAAATTAAATCCACTGTGATTCGTTGCATATCAATAAAATGATAACTTCCAAGAGGTGAATATTTTCTATAGGCACTATAAAAGAAGTATCTATTTTTCACTTTTCTTTTTTAAAATAAAGACAGCATATCCTATTGCAAAAGGTAATGGCACAGGCCAAACTGGAATAGGATATGCCTACTGGAATCACCACTTCAGACAGAAGGTACCCCAAGCCAGGAATGGAGGCTACTGACTGCAACACTCTAAAGCTGGCATACACGAGAGCTAGGCAAGACCAGTTAAATAAAGCTCAGGCAGACCAATAATACAATATAATCACATTTAAATTCAAATGTATTGTGACATGTATAGAGTACAGTGACATTCTTACTTGCCTCTCCTACATGCTAACGCTTCCCTGATTTCACGGTTTGTACTAGTCAAATATGGAACTTACCTTAAAATCTCTGGATTCTTCCTTTCCAAAATATGTGAAGGTTAAATTGTATTCCTCTGCTTTACAAAGATGTTTTGAGTGATGCTAGGAGCTGGTAAGAAATGATCCACAGCAGTAATTCTCATGACCTCAGATATTAACCTACAAGTTTAAATCTTTCTTATTTGCTCAAAACTAGTAAAAGTCCTAAAATAGGGAATATCATAATTATAAAAACATATAAATGATTATATAACAATTAGTTGCTTCACCACTTGTTTCATTTCACACCACATAGGTAAATATATGTTATGAGAACTCAAAAATTGCATTATGTCCAATATTCCATTTGGAGTAATCTAATGCAGAGATTATTATTAAAAATGCCATATTTATCTTCATAAAAAGGTTTCTCAATTTAAGTTCTGTGTCTCACAAAAATCATATGTGGCCAACACAAAGTTCATCTCATTCATCAAGCTGTGTTTTAGCAGTAACATTCTGCAGGGCAATACAGGCAAAAATCCCAAAAGCATTAACATCTGTACAGAATACCATTTGTGACAAATGAAACCAATATAAAGTCAATTAGGAAACTGTCACATACAAATATGCAGTGATATTCAGAAATGAGTTATTAACAGTTATCTAAATATGACAAGATACAATATCATCATTTAGTTTGTTCCAGTAATATTGGGTAAACCTGCAGATTTCATCTTGGTCTTATTTTTATTTAACAATAAGACTTTCTCGAGGGGTGCGTTTCTTTTAATGCCAGTACTTTCTTTTCATGACGGTGCTGTCATCTGTCAATCAATACTAACATCCTGAAAATATTCCTATTGGTTGTTCATTTTCTGTTGATTACTTTTGCCTGAGGTGGTAGGTAGGCTGCTACAGCTTGCTAGTGCTACTTTTCTTGCATTCAAGTTGCAAAACCATAGCTGAGGTAACAGTTGCCATTGTTAGTTTGAGATCATTTAATACAGGCTGCTATACTGAGGCAAAGTAATGATATGTTGGAAATGGTATGGATAAACATTGATGTTGCTGACAAGATTGTCTAATTTCAGGCAGACTGAGCACCATCACTGCACAGATGTTTCCAGTGAAGAAAGTCACAGAGGTATGCATTATTTCTGAATGCCACCAGTTAGAAATTCCAGTCCTTACTTGGGCCAGAACAGGCAATCAATCATTGGCCTTGACTGAGAAATGGACAGGAGAGTGCTGGCATTAAAAAAGCATTTGGAAAAGTTCCATTGTTAAATTAAAACTTTTTAAAAATAAGATCATTCTGCAATTAAAAAAACCTGCAGTAATTAAATGTAATTACATTACTGAAACAAAATAAAATGATGACATTGTATTTTATAATAATTACTTTTATTCATGTTTTTTCACAATCCAATGGCTCACTATATTTTACTTTTCTATGTGATTATTACATAACTGGCTTTTTATTTATGTAATTTGGCACAAATGATATTTGTCTTTATAAATCACAATCATCTTTCAAATATTCGCATGGGAACATGTCTCATGGGAACCCGTTACACTCGCCTGGTGGCCACACTGAAACACCCATATATGTTAATCAACACATTTCACATATTCAATTACAATGCTTCAGACCTTCACTGGCAGCCTCCCTACTGATGCATTGAGCTGCACTCTGCAACTGAGTGGCCAAGAGCATGGGCAGCACTGTAGCACCTCTCTTCTGCACTCTGAGGGTGAGAAAGGCGTAAGGCGCCAACATCTGAGCAAGTATCCACTACCACCTGGCACACGTAATGACATGATTGCTGTTACAATTAATATAGGCCATACGATAATTGGAGAGTTCAGCCAGTTACTTTACCAACAAGCCAGCATCCATGTACAGTACCAGTACTTTGCCTCAAAATAAATGAAATCACGGGTTAACCCAAGCCACCAAGACACAATGACTGTCAGTCTAATTGTGGCATTACAAATGTCCTGTGGGTTGATTAAATGTAACAGCTTGTGATTAACAAAAGCAACTTTATTCTCACAAGGTGCTCTTAAAGCAATATGAGTGCTGAAAGCTGCTCCAGTTACATTGAGAAAACTTCACACTGCAGCAAATTGCCTTTTTATGTTGGTAAAAACTTATGTTTTCTGCATGTGCACCCACACCATATGAAAACTGAATGTAGTGCCCTGTTGGTCAGTAATGGCTTCCAGCAAAGTGAGCATGATGGAGTGATGCATGTCATGTATGCAGGCAGTTCCCTGACAAGTGACAACAGGAAAGCTATATAAAACGGACAGAAAATGAAAAAAGGTCTTCAGTACAAATACGCAGCATTGGCCCTCCTAAAAGGGAACTAAAATAGAGTCTATAAATTATGTTCATTTTTAAGGTTTAATATATTTGTCATGTAAACACATTATTATAATAACGGCTCTGTGATGTGAACTATTTTATGTGTGAATTGTCACTTAGCTGCTTTGTCTGCATTTCCCTACTTGACTGAAGGTGTCATCATTTCCCAGTTTCTCTGAAATGTCACGGGTTGCCGTAAATATATGTACATCACCCCATCAAGTCTTCTTTTAACAATCCTGATGTTTGCATAGAAAACTGCATACATATATTTCAAGTCTCTTTTTATGCAGAAGAAAGTTTTATAAATCTTACCCCAGGACTGTAGAGGGAAGTGCATTTGAGGATGCGCCTCTTGAAATTATACTGTGTCTTTCATTAGATGGACAGATACACACAAGACACATGATTGATTAATATAAGAAAAGACCAACATGACATAGTTCTCATTTTCATAAAAGACTGCATCGTATCCAGAGATCCTGCTCTACAAAAAAAAAGGTTAATGTATATTGCTAATATTCAAATGCCAGGAGATTGATGAACGGTCCCGTTACATTACCATGTTAAAAGCAATTCATTCTCCACTGTGCTGTAACTTCCCAGCACAGCGTCACACAAACCAGTAGCATACTGCCATAATATCTTTGCAACTGAAAAGTGCAGCCAAGCTGAAATGATTACCACAGTCATTTTCCAAGATGACAGGGCCATTCAACCTTTTCATTAAATAGGTACAAATACCTGTTTTTTATTTGACAAGCAGCAGGGTCATGTCTGTGACTTCAAATTTTGTTCTCCTTTTTACAGTTGTAAATACATTTATCAGTATGAGTTTTATTACAATATTAATGTTTTCCTTATACCTCAAGATACATTAAAAAAACACAACAACTGCAAACGCGAGAAAAAAAAAAAAAAAAAGCATGATTTCCATCTAAATCTTCCACATTTCCATAATGCTGGAGCTTACTTGCTTTCTGTTTTGTTTAGTAGACTAAAAATGTTATATCAGCTTGCTGTCAAACAACTATAGGCATATCCATAGACGCCTGAGGCGTGGCACTGGTGATCTTGTAAACAGCAGAAAACTTGGGGAGGGATGGGGCTGCCAGACGGCTCAGTGAAGATCCCTTGATGGGGGCACAGTTCTGCTTCATCCCACAGGAACACACGAGACAGTGACAGCGAAGAAAAGAACAATCTCCATCATAGTGTGACGCATCAAGCTACATAGCTGTACTCGTCTGCTGAATTTTGGCTTCTTTCAATATATTGTTTGTCAATCAGCACTTCAATGCACTTTTTAATCATGCTGATACTAGGGTTAAATCTGGCTTTTGACTGGTTAATCACCTGTGAAGAGGACATAAAAGAAATTAATCTGACCGCATATATTCTAATGTGTCAAAACAAATCATATTAATTGATCTTGGCAGAAATACTGCTAACATTCACACCTTTCAGAATGCTGACTGCTACATAATAACTGGCAATTTTAAAAGCATTCCTGTTTATAAGTGAACAAAAATGGTGTCACAATTACAGTAGCACAAAACAAAACTCATATTATTAAGAAACAACAAATTGAAATTAGAAGAATAACCATCATAATGTGTTAACTTCCTTCATTCTCTCAGTGATCCTCTACAATACGCGAGGTGAGATGCAAAAGCTCCCCATAAGCAGATTTCAGCTGCATAAATTGGCAATGTCTTCTCTGAAATAAATAACGTCTCACTGAGCCTGCCTTCAAAGTGCCTCCAGTGTGAGGGGCTGAACTTTGCTTAAAATATTTTAAAGTAAAACATTCAGTCAAGGGCAGCATGTTGGTGCAGTTAGTGCTTATACCTCAAGGATCAAGCACTGCGAGTTTGAATCTTGTGCCCATTTGTTTACTGTGTAGCGTCTGCACAGAATATCCTCCTGCTACTCTCGTTTTACCCTCACATTACAAAGCTGACCCTGTATGAGTGTGTGTGTGTGTGGACCCCATAATGATTCCTGTGCTGCACCCAGTACTTCTAAGACAGGCTCTGGTGCTCTGTGAATTGAAAATGGGCTAAGAGCCTTTGGGAATGTTGTTTTATAATTAAATGAAGAGAAAAGACATAAAGGCAAAAAAAAAGGCCTGAATGTGCACTGGAGTTAAAAGTAAGAGTGGATGACAGGCAGTTAACATCAGTATAATGGGTATGGAAGATTAAAAAAAGAAGTGTATGGACAATTTAAAAAGAATCTAATTTAATAATCTTGGGAATAGCTGCTTTTACTACATTTAAAAAGGACAGTGTGAACAAATATCTATGATATCTAATATCAATACTTTTTGCATTAATATTTTGAAACTTATTAGGTAACTAAAAATAATTCAAAAGTTGTACAAATAAATGTACAAAAAAAGCAAGGTACAACATTTATTTCCTATTTTAACCCCGGTAAGCTACATCAAGCATGCTGTTTTTATAAAAATGAATTACAGGACATATCAGGTCTCTAAATGCCACATGCAGGGAGTCTGATGCTGATAACAAGGACAGACTCCACAAATGCACTTCAACATCAAATTTAGCAAAACCAACTCAAAAATAAACCAAAATAATATGAAATGTTGGCATTGGATAAATAAGTTGGATGTTAAAAAAAAAAAAAATCTCCATTGATTATGTCAGAGGTCCTCAAATTCAAACATAATGAGGATCCCTTGTTGTCCCAGTCTGGTTCAAAATCACTGTGTCATCTTACCTCTAAATAATCCCATTTAACTAGCTGACTAACTTGTCTCTTATTCTATGTTCAGAGAAGCTTAACAGTGTGACTTTTCCATTTTAGGACATTTAGAAATATTAGCAATTTTGCTAAAGCTTTAGATACTTAACATTCTTTGTTGTTTATCTATTTCTGTTTTCTATTTCGGCATGGTTTGCTCCCCTAGTTGTAGCTTAATAATGTCACTTAAGCATAAGCGAAGGGAGCTCCAGGCAAACAACACTGAATGTTGAAAGGCTACAACTATTTCAGAGTCATACCCACCACAAGCTCTAACATCTTCAGTAGTAAATAATGGAGTACGTAACCAGAATAAAGCAGAATTGAAAATCACATGGATGATGAGGATGATGAAAATCAAGTTAAAAAAAAGACTAAAATATCCCTAAATTATGTAACTTACATAAATGCTTAGTACATTCTAGTACAAATTCACCAAACATCATTTTATAATTTTTATATTAACCCAAAAGCACAGAATCTGGTAAATTACAGCTTGTTAAATTAGGCCAAGACTCTAATTAAAAATAGAAAACCAGCAGCCATATGGGGTCGATAGAGCTGAGTTTCAGAACCACAAATTAAGTACTTAGTCAACATCAGGATT
Organism: Polypterus bichir lapradei; assembly: GCA_026402145.1. Lineage (NCBI taxonomy): Eukaryota > Metazoa > Chordata > Cladistia > Polypteriformes > Polypteridae > Polypterus > Polypterus bichir. The sequence continues at coordinate 47,055,643 of JANRMT010062817.1, forward strand.
CCTTTACAAATGCATTTTCAGTCTTCGTTTGCCTTAAATTATAATTCTTTACAATTTAATGTAATGAGCTCAGAATCTCTCAGTTAAATACTAAATTTCTGGTCACAACTGATGTAATGATATGTCAAATCAATAAAAATCAAAAAATGTTTCAAAGTCCTTAAAAACCTAGGAGTTCATCATAAATAAGTTAGAACTATACACTGCAGATCAGTCCATTCTGTCAGACTTGGGTGAGCAAGCAGGTAGCACTCTTGGTAAAGCTGCTTCAGAGTCTGACACTGGAGTCAGTGTTCAGATAATAAAGAGAGTCTGCGTCAGGTCAGGTCAGGTAGGGGAGCATGCACTGGTACAGCGTGTTGCTGCACCCACCACATGATGAAACAGCTCGGGACCCTGGTAGCAACCCCCTAGGCAAACATACCATTCAGTCCCACTCTCCAGAAATGACCCTCTATCTGCCACAGCCAGATGTTACAAGGGTGTGCCCTTGGCCTGGTCCAGCCACTCAAGTCATGAACAATGAGGATCACGTGCGCCAGATCAACCTCTGGGAATCGCGCCACATGGCCATTGTACCGTAACTGATGCACCCTCACAATGCAGATAATGTGCCTCATTCAGGACTCTGTAAGCAACTGCTCATTTGAAACAAAGCCAATCCAGCAGTACGCAAGGATTCTCTGAAGAGACACAGTACCAAAGGAGTCCAGTCTTTGTCTCAGGTCACTGGATAGCGTCCATGTCTCACAACCACATAGCAAGACAGGAAGCACAGAGCTCTAAAGACTTGCACCTTTGTCCTTTAGTACAGATATCGGGAGCGCCACACACACCCCTTTCCAGTGACCCCATGACCCCTCATGCTCTCACAATCCGTCTACTGACTTCATAGGAAGAGAGTCACCAGAGACGTGTCAGTGCCGACTGAGTGAGTGACTAAAAAGTATAAACCTCATGGGAAGTCTGCAAACGAGGAGCAAACATGGGGCAGGTTTAATGGTCAGTTCAGATAAATATTGATTATAATAATAACAAAAAAAAACTAAACTTTCCAGTAAGTGCAGTGAATAGTAAATATATCAACATATAGTGCCACTCTCTGTCTACAGTATCCTTGGCTACTGCAAAATGTGATGAGAGAATCATAGTTATTAATATGCTTTACTATAGGACTAGACTTGCTAAGAGGGCTAACTGGGAGGAGATTATTGTAGGATAGAAGAAAATCTTAGAGGAATTTCTGGTTATTCATTATAAGGAAACAACTGAAATTAAAATAAACAACAACCTCTTTGTTAGGTATTACTACAATTAAAAGGAATAGTAAAAAAAAAAAAAAAGTAACCATGAATGGTTACATTTATCATTATTTCATTCTAACAGCTGTTGACAGCTTCCTATAGTGAGTGGGTGTGAAATGGGGGAAAAAGTTGAAACTATTTTGAGAAAATTATCCACAGGACTAACTCAGAATACAGGGTTGACTATGGGCAGTGGTCTCTTTGGCCTGGAAAAAAAAGAGGGAATTCTACTGCTACACAGTATTCTTCCTAGTGAATGAGAAGGCCACCTCAATGAAACTTTGCATCGTATACAGGAAAAGAGAGATATGTACTCAAGTTGCAGTTCAGACTGTCTGACATTCTTGACAACACTGGTTCTAGAACTTGATGGGGCACGTCCTTATAATTCCTTAGTCCCGCCAAGGGAATGTAAACACATTCCAAAATATGGAAGAGAATCAGACGTCTAATTCTACTGAGAAAAGGTTGGTCAATCATTCACGCAAGAAAAACCTCAAGTAAGTTAGTAGTTTGGGATAAAAACACAGGGTGTCATGGAGAATATCAAAAACAGTGATCTCTACTAGAAAGGTCTGTCTAACTAAAAATGTAAACTATAACAGAAACAATGAGTTCAGATATACAAGGGCATTAAACAAAATTTCTTTGCTGGGTTGGTGAGCTTACACTAAACGCTAGCTAGCTAGCTAGATAGCTAGCTAGATAGCTAGATAGATAGATAGATAGATAGATAGATAGATAGATAGATAGATACTTTATTAATCCCAAGGGGAAATTCACATAATCCAGCAGCAGCATACTGATGATAAAAAAAATATTAAATTAAAGAGTGATAAAAATGCCAGTATAACAGAGAATAACTTTATTAATGTTAACGTATACCCCTCCCCCCTCCACCCACAGGTGAAATTGAAGAGTCGCATAGTGTGGGGGAGGAACGATCTCCTCCGTCTGTCAGTGGAGCAGGACGATGACAGCAGTCTGTCGCTGAAGCTGCTCCTCTGTCTGGAGATGATACTGTTCAGTGGATTCTCATTGACTGACAGGAGCCTGCTCAGCGCCCGTCGCTCTGCCACTGATGTCAAACTGTCCAGCTCCATGCCTACAATAGAGCCTGCTTTCCTCACCAGTATGTCCAGGCGTGAGGCGTCCCTCTTCTTTATGCTGCATCCCCAGCACACCACCGCGTAGAGGAGGGTGCTCGCCACAACCGTCTGTTAGAACATCTGCAGCATCTTATTGCAGATGTTGAAGGACGCCAGCCTTCTAAGGAAGTATAGTCGGCTCTGTCCTTTCTTACACAGAGCATCAGTATTGGCAGTCCAGTCTAATTTATCATCCAGCTGCACTCAAAGGTATTTATAGGTCACATAGTCACCTCTGATGATCACAGGGTTTGTGAAGGGCCAGGGCCTCCTAAAATCCACCACCAGCAAATTTGGTTTTGCGGGTGTTCAGTTGTAAGTGGTTTGAGTTGCACCATTTAACAAAGTCCTTGATTAGCTTCCTATACTCCTCTTCCTGCCCACTACTGATGTAGCCCACAATAGCAGTGTCGTCAGTGAACGTTTGCACGTGGCAGGACTCCGAGTTGTATTGGAAGTCTGATGTATATAGGCTGAACAGGACCAGAGAAAGTACAGTCCTCTGCGGCGCTCCTGTGTTGCTGACCACAATGTCAGACCTGCAGTTCCCGAGATGCACATACTGATGTCTGTCTGTAAGATAGTTCACGATCCATGCCACCAGGTATGAATCTACTCCCATCTCTGTCAGCTTGTCCCTAAGGAGCAGAGGTTGGATGGTGCTGAAGGCGCTAGAGAAGTCCAGAAACATAATTCTTACAGCACCACTGCCTCTGTCCAAGTGGTGACTATATGGTGAGTCAAAAACAGATAAATGCTTCAGACTACAGGCAAAACTTATTAAGATCAAGGAAAACCAGTTGAGACTGTTACTCCTGAGATGAGGTGGGGACCTAAGGGTTGAGCGAGAATTATTCTCTAGGAATATCTGGAATATGTTAACGATAGCTAGCTATTTCTGACATGCTGCCAAACAGAATTCTATCCAGAAATTGCAGTCAAATGAAAACAGATGGATGTATATAAAAGTATATTTAAGAAGTACAAAATGTATTAGTGTCCCAATAAACAGCTGTCACAAATGAACTTAGAAATTAATTTACTTAGTAAATTAACTATATCATCACTGTGCTTAGCAGTGATTCTACACGCTTTCTGAACATCATATTAAATACCAAGCCTAAAACCTGTCTCCCCATGTGTGTTTATCCTATGCCCAAAGACAAGTGTACTTGATTATCTGGTGACTCAGCATTGGCCCAGTTGTAAATGGGTGTTGCATGTTTATGAGCATGAACTGACCTAAGAAGAGTCCAGCATATTCCCCCAGGATTGGTTCATGCCTTGCAACAAATGCAGTTAGGATAGGCTCCTGCCCAACACAACTCTGTAATTTGATTAAGCACATTTGGAAAATTAATGAATGGCTCATCTACAGTACATTAATTAATGTTTAAGGCTTCATTTTTTTTCGAATATATAACACAGTAGTAGTAAAATGCAAACACAATAGAATCACTGGTGATTCAATAAAAGTTCTATTTGACTGCTGTCTGGAAATTACACAGCACTGGGCACAAAGCAGAAACCAACTCTGAATGGTTGTTGTAAAGCATGCAAAAGTAGACAGTCACTCATACTGGGAAGTGTGGACTTTCCAGTTAGCCTAACCTGCATAACTTTAGCAAGTGGGAAGAATCTGGAGTACACAGAGAAGCTCCACATGGACAGTGACCCACCAGGGATTTAAATCGAGGAAACGTGAGCCGCAATGCCTATTCGAATCAATTCCTGAATACTGAAGGCATTTCTCTATAAAACTGTTACTTTTGTTATTTATGTAATATCCAGTCACATCATTTTTCAAGGCTGTGTAGGTAATCCTGCGGGAGTGCCAAAGAGAATAAAGGTTTTTATTCAGAAACATTTTTTTTCTCTATGTATGCTACAGAGTTTGTTTTTCTATAAAACCAGCAAATGTAAATTCCTTTTAATAATGCCTCATGGACCCTGTGATCATCAGAGGTGACTGTGTGCAGAGGGTGCAGACCTATAAATATCTGGGAGTGCAGCTGGATGACAAATTGGACTGGGCTGCCAATACTGATGCTCTATGTAAGAAAGGTCAGAGCCGACTATACTTTCTGAGAAGGTTGGCATCCTTCAACATCTGCAATAAGATGCTGCAGATGTTCTATCAGACGGTTGTGGCGAGTGCCCTCTTCTACGCGGTGGTGTGCTGGGGAGGCAATCCCAGCCAACACAGGGCACAAGGCAGGAACCAATCCTGGGCAGGGTGCCAACCCACCGCAGGACACACACAAACACACCCACACACCAAGCACACACTAGGGCCAATTTAGAATCGCCAATCCACCTAACCTGCATGTCTTTGGACTGTGGGAGGAAACCGGAGTACCCGGAGGAAACCCACGCAGACACAGGGAGAACATGCAAACTCCACACAGGGAGGACCCGGGAAGCGAACCCAGGTCTCCTAACTGCGAGGCAGCAGCGGTACCACTGCGCCACCGTGCCGCCCCCTCCCATTCATGTCATTTCATTCACTTCATTTCACTCCGAGCTGAGCTCCGCAGCTGACGCGGTCTTGCCGTTCTTTTTCCTTAGTGTTTAGTCCTCTCTCCTTTACTGATTTACTGTTTACTAGACGCAGTACTTACTGAATAGTATTTTTTCCTTTAGTGTTTCTACTTAGTGTTTCTTAGTGTTTAGTAGACGTGGTGTGCCGGTGTTCCGGTTTACTGTTACTTTCTACTTCGTTCTTCTACTTTAGTGTTTAGTAGACTTTTACTTTATCTCACTTACTGTTGTTTTTTACTGTTGTTCCTGGCGCTGTTGCCCTTTTTTTACTTTATCTCATTTACTGTTGTTCCCAGCAGTGTTGCCATTTTTCCCGTTTCTATTGTTTATATAGCATGTTCACGAATTAGTCACAGAGAAAATTTATATATTTTGGCTCCAGGAAGACAAACCAAAAATGTTGTATATAAAGAAGCTCTATAAGTCGCATGTAGATACATAATTATTCCAACTACAGTGACTGCAGCGAAGCGCATGTGGTCTGCTAGTACTGTATATAATGTCAAAATAGGTCTTTTGTGAGGTATATCTTTGAATGGGAAAACTGCTTAGCCGACACTGTTTAGCATTAACAACTCAGATCAACAAAAATTCTTTCAATAACGTCATCATCAAGAAATAACTTCAGGTAAATAAGTGGATCTTGGCAGTCAACATTCACTTTTATTCCTGACTGCCCCACAAAATCAAAATGAGGTGGTGCTGGTTTATTTGAAGCATGGTCAAAAGAAACCCCAACACAAGCATCACTTTGATTCATCAGAATCTCTTTTGGTTTTTACTGTCCATTTCAATTTCACTGCCTGAAGACAGATTCACTTTGCCATAACTGCTGATAAGAAGCACCTCAACATCACTGCTTGTAGCCATTATGAGGCTAAGAGAAGATGTGTCCACACCATTGCCCAGGTAAAGCTTGGGCCTGACACTTAGGTAAGGCACGCTTGTACCATTACACAAATAACACTTGGCACTAACACTTTTAACACTGTTTTCACAGTCTTAAGTAATGCTCGGGTACAATGCTAAGGAGGTTAAACTGCTGCAAGTTAGAAGATGCACACATTAACCACTTCAATAAGAAGTGTAATTAGTCCACTAAAATGAAAAGTTCTCAGTGATTTTAAAAAGCTGCTTCCCATTTTTTTAAAGAAAGACATTCTTATACATATCAGAGACGAGTATAAAAATACAGGAGTTGCAATACTAAGAGTATAAAATGACTGACAACTACAAAATCAGCAAAGCAAGAAGACAGCAGAGTCCTCAATCACAATAAATTTTAACCAAGAATTATTTTATCTAGCTTTTCTCTGCAATTTTCTGGCTACATCAAGAGCAATCAGGGAAGAAATTGCTGGTAAAAGATCAAACAACTAATCACTCTGAGATAACTTAAATAAAACAGTTTATAAAGTGTTCTTAAATGTGTTAATCAGACACACAAAAAATATATTAAAGTAAGTGAGTGTGATACAAATGCAAAAAATGAGCATCATTACAGGTATGAAGTGTGCCATTACAAACAAGGATAATTGTTAGTTGCTAGTTGTAAATTAAGCTATGAGATACTATATATTATTGGAATTATAATTGGAATCATGTGTCTCCTGCTCTTCAAGGCATTTTCTCCTTGGTAAAGTTTTTCCAATTAATTCCCACCATCTGAACAGCAGTGAAGTTTGGCGTGACTTACAAATTTCTAAAATGGATAATTAATAAAAAAAGTCTGAAGAACAGAATACGCTCTAACTACAATTTCCATTTCTTGATGTCAATACCTGATGGTTAGGGACAGATCACATATGCAAGTGGATCTAATTTTTGTTCCTCTTTGGGTCAGACTTACTAATCTTGATGGCCACTTCTTTATAAGAAAACATGCTTTTCAATGGCATAAAAAGACAAACACAAAACAGCAGTGAAGTATGCATAAACTCAGAGCATTAACAATCAGGTCAATCATTACAGATGGATTATAAAAGTATTTAAAGCATTTAAAAAATATACTCAGGGTCACACTGTGAGCTAATTGCATTGACCGAACCTGAATCCTAATGTATCTAAAATCAGTTCCAACTTAACCCAAGCCACATTTGACTGAGACAATATTTCATTTCAAATGTGATGTCCAACTATTATTATTAGAGTGGGACCATACTTCAGAGCTTCCAGTAAAGACTGTCACAACAAACATAAGTAAATGTTAATCTTACAGAATTTAACAAGGGGTTCCTTCACTATAAAAAAGTGGAAAAAAATGTTAATTTCAGAAACAGAATTATCTACAACTAAAACAAGATATTTTCAGCTTTGGCTGCCATGAAACTTTCTTTTAAAAATATTCTTAATGCTATGTATGAGGTTAATCCATGTTTGGTGTCTTTGCCTGATACAGTATGTAATTCCGGATATATTAGTTGCCTGCTGTAATGTTAAAAGCTTAGAGCCTCTTGATATTTTTTAATTTCTCTATTTCTGTTTTTTTATTTCTACAAGGTACTGAAATGCCGCCTTTTATTTGAAAGTTAAGGTTTTAACCTTCATCCAAAACAAGACAATAAAACAAATGGATTTTAATGGGAATAAAGGTGTCTTTCAATTTTTGTTTTTAGAATTAACTGTGACTCCTCTCACCCACTGCCTTAATGCTATGCATTGTGATACAGTTACTACCGACTAAAAAATAAGAAGATTGCAGCTGTCAACAGAAGAAATCCATTGTAAAGAGCACTGTGAATACTGAAACACGGCTACATGTGTAAACAGCTGTGCTTTACCAACTAGTTACAAACAAAAACATTTGAGTTCACCATATACTAAATGTTAAGTTATTTTAATATTATTATACTTGGATTCCTGTATCCAAGGTGGTTTATACCATTATCAACATTGTAATTATCTGTATATTATATTTCACTTTGGACCACAGACAGCATAAGTAACTTGCTCATTTGAGATCTGCATTGACTCCTGTGATTTACCACTGCACCACACTATAGATACTGTACATAAAATAAGGTTCAGACTAAACAGTCACACCTTTGGTATGTTTTGGAGTGATAATGATGAAATGATGAGTGGTAAAAGCAGACTTGTTATAATGATTTGTTGTCATTAAAATAAAAGCATAAAGTATAAAAGAACAGTGCAAATATGTTTTTAAATGAAAAATAAATGGAAGTCTAGGATATTTTTCATTCTTCTTGAGCTTAAAATGCCCGAATAAATAACAAAGAGCAAAATTTTTAGCTTCAGTTTTGGCTTAGAATTAAATTATAAACTATGCATGTTTGACTTCATACTGTATAGTATACACTTAAAAGTAGATTTTCATTTTAAAGTAAAATTAGAAATATGTTTCTGAAGCTCATGAAACAAAAAGTAAACATAAATTAAAATGCAATGCAAGCTCATGGTGTAAACTGAATGGACCATTGCCACCAAGCACATAACCAGGGTTTGCCTTGTCAGAGGTGGCATGGGGATGAACACAGCAATGAATGAAACTGACGTGTGCAACTGCCATGAGTCATGGAGTATGCATTAATGTGGGAAACCTGTGAACTAAGACGTGTCCTGTGATGTTCTCAGTGCCCTGCTTAGCCTAGACCCATCCACATTATAAGATGCTTTGAAGAAAGTACACATTAAAATAGGAAATAGAAAATAAAAGAAGATGGAAAATAATAAAATATGAAATCTAAGAAAGAAATCAGTTCATTACTTTAACATTTAAAATAAAACACTTTTTAACAGTTCCTAAAACATGCATTATTCTGAAATGTATAGTCATATGAAAAAGTTTGGGAACCCCCCTTAATTTTTTGGATTTTTGTTTATCACTGGCTGAGCTTTCAAAGTAGCAACTTCCTTTTAATATATGACATGCCTTATGGAAACAGTAGTATTTCAGCAGTGACATTAAATTAATTTGATTAACAGAAAATATGCAATATGCATCATAACAAAATTAGACAGGTGCATAAATTTGGGCACCCCAACAGAGATATGACATCAATACTTAGTTGAGCCTCCTTTTGCAAATATAATAGTCTCTAGACGCCTCCTGTAGCCTTTGAGGAGTGTCTGGATTCTGGGTGGAGGTATTTTTGACAATTCAAATCAGCAAAATTACAAGGGTACTTAAATTTTTGCACAGCCAGTTTTTCACATTTGATTTAATTTCATACAACTAAATACTGCTTCACTAAAAATCTTTGTTTGGAAAACATTCCAGTACTCAGATGTTCCTAGGAAATGAAAGACATAGTACTGTTAACTTTTTTGTTGAAAGTAAATTATTATTATGCTGGCCGAGAGGGGTTCCCAAACTTTTTCATATGACTGTACTACTCACTAGGACAGTTACTAGTAAAAATCCCTGCTTAATGTCTAATGAGCTATGATAACACCATATATAATTCACTAAGGGCACGCAAGACAGTGAGCGCAAGCAAGACCGAGAGCCACGCCCGCCAACTCTAAGACCATGAGATACGCTTGACAGAGCCCCGTCCGCCAACTCTAACTAACAGCAAGCAAGACACAGAGCGCACGCAAGACAGAGAGCCATGCCCACCAACTCACAGAGCCCCGCCCACCAACTCTAAGACCATGGGATACGCACGACAGAGCCCCGCCCGCCAACTCTAACCCTCCTCCCGCATCATGGGGAACGCACGACAGAGCCCCGCCCACCATCTCTAATCCTACTTCTGCGTCCACCGTCGCTCTGTATAAATGGATATAAATAATTGCATGTAAACGATTCGGCAAAATCTGTTGTATGTAAACGATACGGTTTAAAACGCTATTGTTTTTTCATCAGAAAACCCGGTTTCCACGTTTACCTGTATTAGTTTAAATGGCACTTTTACCACTTGCAATAGGGCTAACGTGCTGTCTTATCGTGTCGACTGGGCAACACAGTAAATGCGGTGTCTATCTATATATGTCTATGTTTTCCGTAGCCTGCTACAGGAAGGTACTCTCTCGACCATTGGCATTGGTTTCGCTCCTTGCTATTTTCATTATACTGCGACGGTGGTTTTCTAAGCCTTTGTTATACTGAATTCCTTTCTCACCGTTTTCCGTTCCTATTCTTACACTGCCGTATGCTACGGTGGGCTTTAGCTAGTTTCTTTTATCCTAATATAAACATAAATCATGTTTCTGTGAAAAGATTGCTGATTTAAAGACATTATGCTACTTAAATATACGCAGTGCTTCCCAAGACCATCACTGGTACCCTAAAATATAATTTTATATAACTTACTTTAGGAATAAGTACATACGATACAAGATTCTAGCAGCCTAATTATTTGAGCTTATCAAAAAGAAGGTGTGATGTTAACAGAGGCAGGGATTTTCCACTTATAACTCTAAGCTGCATTTCAAGAGTTGGATAGCCTCTTGTGTTTAATTGTGTTTTCACTTGAATGATAAGCTTTTGGGGGAAGAAATTTCAAGTGTGAATAGCATGGCTCAAAAGGTCTTGATGTGCAGTAGTTAAACAATATCCACTGCAGAAGAAAAAAATGACAAGGGGATTTTTTTTGCATCAAAGACGAGGAAAGATTCAGTGGTTTCAAACTGAAAATATTTAGTTCACTCAATAAAGAAGTTTGACGGTTTTTGATCTAAAAAAAGCAAACAGTGAAAACATTACTATTATTATCTAAATTATCTGCTTAGTCTATAGTCATCCACGTTATAAGATGCCTTGTAGAAAGTATACATTAAAATAAAAAGTAAATAAATAAAAGATGGTGGCAAATAAGAAATGATCCAACAAGATGGTGGCAAAACTGAATGTCATTATGAAAAATATCCTGCATCCCTTCCAGGAAGAGCTCTCTTGGAGAACTTTTAGCCAGGGGCTCATTCCACCACAGTGCTCTAAAATGAGCCTCTAGGGGCCTTTTCTGCCCAAAGCTATCAAGCAATTCAATGATTCGTCATGGCGCACTCGTTAAGTTTACTTTGAAATACCATTTTGTAATACTTTTGGTATTGTCTTATCTGAACAATATAAATTTATTTATATTATTTTTATTTACACATCAATTGATTGATTGGCTATATTATTTGTCTTGTGAGTCTGTATCCTTGTTTTTATGTTTCTGCATCTGTATGCACATGAATAATAAAGTTTATCTAATCTAATCTAAATGCAAAATCCTACAATTAAGTTTATGGTACTAATAGAAAGGTACAAAGTAAAGAAGACCACCACAAAATTTGCTCTGTACTTAAAATAGCTAATAGCTGTAGCCAGTATTTTAGATAAATAAAGTCAACTAAGCCCGCATCATTTTTGCATTAAGAAAACAAATTTCCACACATATGTAGGTCTGTAAAACCTTTCAATATTTACTGAATTCTTTTCAGACCTGTTAAAGAATCCTGCCCTGTAAGTTATATTTAGTCTCATCAATGTGGTTTGTCCTGAGAGTACTAAATACATGTTATGATAAAGCACACTTCTATATAATATTCAGTTCAGTGTAACTCACAATAAAGGTATTTAGATAATCTTTTTTAAGTCCAATCTTACCTCCTGAATTAGAGCATTATGCCTCAGCACTTTGCGAGCTTTCATGATACGCACTATAGCAGCTTGTAAATACATTTTCCTGTCTTCATCTACTGCACTCCTTGTTTGTTCCATTTCCTTAAAAATATGTAACAATGGTAAAAAGTAAGTATTCTTAATGAGTTTACAATTTAACATGATATAAAAGTAATTTCAGTGTCTTCCACAGGGAGTGTCGTGAACTATTAGCTTAGCCAAGGTGCAAGAGACCTGAAAATCATGAGGTGTTATTCTAGCATTTATAATGATTTCACGGACAGTGGTGGGGTTTGCATTTTGAGGGTACCCTGAAACACTGATTACTGTCTGCATTTGGATAAAATAATCCTGTAAATCTTTCCATTCTGGTATATATATATTTTTTAAATGGAGGGTTTCAGGAACTTGTTCTTCTTATTTAAAATTTATTAAGCATAAAATCACACCACCATGATCAAAATACATTTCAACAAAAGTTTTAAGTAAAACATTCCAGAATATTAATAAATTTAATAACATAATTAACACTTAACATCTTATGGCATGATGTGCTACAAGAACTTAGGTGCTAACAACTAGTTGAGATGGTAAGGGGCCAAATTAGCTGGAAATATATTAAACAGAGCTGGACGAAATCAAGTCAGACTGTTTGCTCAGACAGATGATTAGGCTATACCTGCATATGTGTTAAATTTACTGAGGGGCAACAACTTTTCCACGCCTGATGATTCCTTGTTTAATTCCTTTTTATATCTGCAAATCAAATGTGCATGTCTTCTTCTGCATGCTTCTTCCTCTTATACTCTTAATGCTGCTGTAAAGTTTATTTAATTTCTCCTTTGTATCTTTTCTTACCTTCTTTTAAAACACTTTAAGCTATGTATCTTGCATGAAAACATGTTACAAAAATGAATGTTGTTGTTGCTATAATAAAAAATTCACTATATTTACAAAAATTATTTATTAATTATTATTAAATAAATAATTACTAATTCATGAAAAGATGTGGCTAAATGCAATTAGAAAGAAAAATGCAATAATTCAGACATTAACCTGGAGGAAAATATATTTGCATACAGTTGTAAGTATATATAATACATCTATTAAATTTTCAGTCATGCACAGAAGAAAATGTAATAAAAAAACACAACCTGTGGTGTATCCTTTTGCATTGAAGTTGTAATTTTAAATTTTGTTCTTTTACTTGTGAAAGTCATATTAAGAGAAAATGTGGAGTCTGCTTCAACTTCTTCCTGCATAACAATAAAGCAAAAATATAAGAAAGCATTTCTTGATTCACCATAGCAGCTGTTGTTCTCTTTTTATGAAGATAACTTAAATAATTATTGCTTTATTTTCCATTAAATTATGTGTGTAAATATTGGACAAGCAGATCAGAAGAAAATGCAAATTTAAATTTTTATCTAAAACAAACATCCAATCAGTTTCTGATTTTTTTATAAAGCACACATGAATATGGATCAGTAAAAAGATGTGAAGAGCTGTGTAACAAGTCAGAATTCAGGAAAAGCGAAAAGCCCAGAGTCAGAGCCCAGTCTTAGGATCTGATATTTTTAATTAAGGTATGCACATAAAGTACAGGCTTTTTGGACTTTTGAGGATCATTCGATATTACATGCAAATGTTTTAAACACTCAGTAAATTCATTAATAAAGAAATTTTAAAAAGACAAAATAGGGATGGTCAACAACTCTCCTTCTTTCTTCACTTCATCATTGTAAAGGAAGGGACACGGAGAATGAGGAAAACCTTTTAACATTTTGTGTAAGAAATTGTCTTCATCAAATGTTGGTATTTTATTTTACTTTAAACAAACACACCTTGGTGATTCATAGTGGCTTAACTTATAGTACTATATCAGCATTTATTTATTTGTCCGTCACCCAAACTCTAGAAACAAGTTCTGTAAAACATATGGAGCAGTGATACTACCAAGTACTACTCAAAACAAAAAATGTAAACATTATGGCTGTCAGTTCAGTTACTACAGTATTTAATAACTATTGTAAGACTTGTTCCGTTTTTTCAGTTATCTTGTTAAGTGTAACTGCTTAAGTGTTTTTAGAACAATTTTTCTTATTTTATTTTAAGGGAAAAGTTACCTAAATAGTTCCAATATATTAAATTTGCCTCTGTTAATACTGAGCGAAAATTGTATACTGACAAGGAGTATGTGATATGTATTGTTTACGATAATATCTTAATTGTTGTTTTAATAATGTGCAAGCTGAAATTATCGAGAATGTCAATGTCAATTTATTTATATAGCACATTTAAAACAACATAGGAATGCTGTGGCCAAAGTGCTTTACAATAATAGAATAAAAGAAAACAAACAAATAACATAAATAGAAATAAAATATATGAACAAAAATAAAATAAATAATAAACAGAAGTAATTTTATATAATCACAATGAGGAAACCAACAGTATTACTGAAGGTCACAGAATGCAAGTGAATAGAAATGAGTCTTTAATCTTGTTTTGAATAGTTCAATTGTAGATGATTCCTTTATATGTTGAGGTAGAGAGTTCCACAGGCGAGGTGCAGGACCTGCAAAAGCCCTGTCCCCCTTGGTTTTACACTTGATATAAGGGACAACAAGAGACAACCGACCAGAAGATCTAAGCACTCTGGATGGCTGGTGTAAAACACACAATTCGGATAAATAGGCAGGAGCAAGCCCATGTAAAGATTTAAAAACTAGCAACAAGATTTTAAAATCAATTCGAAAACTGACAGGCAGCCAGTGTAAAGAAGCTAATAATGGAGAAACAGAGTCAGACTTTCTTGCCTAAACCAGAAAGCGAGTGTCAGCATTCTGGATCAACTGTAACCTGTGTATCAGGGATTTGCTAATCCCAGAATACAGCAAGTTGCAGTAATCAAGGTGAGAAAAAATAAAAGCATGAGTAGCTTTCTCAAGATCCCTAGAAGATAAAAAAGGCTTAATCTCACCTAATAGACGAAGCTGGAAAAGGCAACTCTTGACTACAGAATTTACTTGTTTCTCAAAAGAGAGGTTACTGTCAAAGATATGTCCCTTACTTTGCAAAAAAAAAACAATCAAAAACACACCTTGAGAATCCACACATCCACGGTCTCATGTAACCTAACATGATAAACTACTGCGCATGCGCAAAGCGAGCACTTAGGTGTGCCAGGGAAGCGCACTGCAAGTTAAGCCTAAATATGAAAGAGCAGGCAGTGTCAGGGGATAAAATAGCCTCACAATCTACATTTTTTAATTTAATTGCAAGACATGAATCATCCTCACTTGCGTGGAGGTGGTTTGGCTTTGAATAGACTGATGTTGCTTAAAAGATCTCAATCAGCAAACTACTTTGGAAATTTGTTCAAAGTAGGTTTTTTTTTATTTCTGTAAGAAGCATGCGCCTACTGGACACGTTTTACTTCGCAAGCCATCTTGATTGGGGGTCCTTGAGTTCAAAGGACATTTTGTTCTGTCATTATTTAAAACACTTGCACAGATCCTCACATCCTCACCTCGCTCCATCCAACCACTATGACTGCAGAAGTTGGAACAGGTGATGAAACAAGAAATGGGGGAAAAAAAAAACAAAGAAAAGTCTTTTAGCAGATATTTAAAAAAAAAAATTAAGGGAAGGCGAGTCTCCGCACACTGCCACTGAAAAAGAGATCAAGAGCTACTTGATGATTCTTGAGATGGACAGTGATGTAAATCCACTTGAGTGATGGAAAACACAAACTGGGGAAATTTGCAAAAAAGTACTTGTGCACCCCGGCCTCAAGCTGCCCTTCTGAGAGGGTTTTCAGCACCACAGAAAGTGTTGTAACACGTAACTGTGCTGCTCTGAAGCCAGATGCTCTGGTTGGACTGGTGATTCTATCACACAACTTTAACTTTCCTCAGTAGAATTTTACAATTGTTTTATTTTTTCTAATATCTTTGTGCAATGTTGGACAGAACCTGAAGTTAGAAATTTGTTTAAAATGTTATAGGTTTGGGTGTTTTTGTATACTTGTGGAATAAATGACAGAACTTGATTACAAATCCAAACATTTTTTATGTGCTGTATGTCACAGAACTTGTACACTACAGTAAAGTATGTTACAATTTTGTTCTTGCTTCTAAGCTGCATAATTCACCTTACAGCAGAGTAGTTTATGTTTATCCGGTCTGTATGTTCATGCCCTGTAGTTCAATTATGATTAGTATTTTATTCCCTTTGGAATTCCCTTGCCATTATCACTGGAATGTATAGTTTTCTAAGGTGCAGAGGGTGTAGTAACACAGTCTGTTCCAACTCTGCTTTAAGACAGAGAGAGGGTTTTTAAGTAATCAACAGAAGCGGGGACACCTGTGCAAATTGTTTGCTTCAACTAATAAGGCTTAATTTACTTTACTTGCTGCAGAACATCTGTAGGTTGTGACCTATTAGTTGTTCCCTGAAGAAGGCCCATTTGTAATATTCTGAAACATTTTTTTTTCAGTTTTTGCTAACCTAAACTTTAAATGTAAACCTCTGGCAGTTTACTGCTTACCGTTTCACCATTTTAGGTCATTCACTGCATTTCAACTGAATAAATCTGTAGAAAAACTGAAGAAACTGAGATATTCTATAACTTTTGACCCATAATGTACATATAGATACCCAAACTCATATGAGACCAATTAGCCTAACCTGAACATCTCTGGTCATGTAACATGTAGAACACCTGGTGAAAAACCAAACACACACACACACACACACACACACACAAAGAACAGCAAGCAGCACATTGACGACCACAAATTCAAACCCAACACAATGAATCTGTGGGGTGACATTGCCAAGATTTGCATCTCTGTGCCAACCCAAATCACAGAAAAAAATGGTTCTTGCTTATTGTGCTTTTCCATCTCCTTCTTGTGTCTTTAAAAAAAAAAAATCCGTAAGAATATTTATGTATTTCCACTAAGGTTTAGACAGGACTGTGTCTACAGTTGCTTGGTGCTCATATTTTTTCCTAAAATTCAGTGCTTATACTACATTCCTCTAAAAACATATTATTATAAAACTATACAGCTTCATCTCACTATTTTCTTCCTTGAAGCAAAAGGACTACAGTTTTCATGCACTAATTTCTTGTATCCACCTTTTTTCAAATACTGTCACTGTGTTGTGATATTTGGTTAGGGAAGAGATATTCATTTGTTTATTTTAATTTAGTTGGGGAAGTGGGTGATAATGGAAAAGCAGAACTTAAATAAAGGTCATTTAACTTCATAATTTATTGTAGTGAACACTGTAAAAGAGTTAGGTTTGCCTCATCGTGCCTGCCACGGCTTAAATCCCACTTTGGAAAGAACACTTGCCCTCACACAGTGTTTTCTGCCATGTTTCAGCTGTCAGACAAGTCTTTCAGTCACCATAAAACATGATGAACACTTGTGGTCCCATGGTTATTATCCATCCATCATCCAACCCGCTGAATCCGAACACAGGGTCACGGGGGTCTGCTGGAGCCAATCCCAGCCAACACAGGGCACAAGGCAGGAACTAATCCCGGGCAGGGTGCCAACCCACCGCAGGACACACACAAACACACCCACACACACTAGGGCCAATTTAGAATCACCAATCCACCTAACCTGCATGTCTTTGGACTGTGGGAGGAAACCGGAGCGCCCAGAGGAAACCAACGCAGACACGGGGAGAACATGCAAACTCCATGCAGGGCGGACCCAGGAAGCGAACTCGGGTCTCCTAACTGCGAGGCAGCAGCGCTACCATTGCACCACCGTACCGCCCCATGGTTATTATGTTCCACCAAAACTATGACCACTACCTTTTTCCATCCATCCATTATCCAACCCGCTATATCCTAACTACAGGGTCAGGACCTTGTCTGATGAAGGGGCCTTAGCTGCCTCGAAAGCTTGCATTTATAATCTATTTAGTTAGCCAATAAAAGGTGTCATTTCACCCTACTTTCTCCTGTATCAATCTATGGCTAACACGGTACAACACCCTACTGCTAAGGGTTTAAATATGTTATTCTAAAATGCCATGTTATAATTTATTATTTATGTCAAAAAATTTGAACTGGTCTTAGATTAACCTGAACAAATCAGCCTAAAGTTTTGAAAGTCTCTGTAAAGTATTACTTTGTGAGTGTAAGCTTTTTGTCTTTTTTAAATAAAATACTATTGTATAATCCCCAATAAATAATCCAAGAGCTAATCAAGCATAATTCTGATGTAGTGTTTCTGGATATTAACACAATGAGTTCTGTTATGATTAAATTCTTCAATAAACACCAGTTAGCTTTCTTATTGAAAAGAAAGTCCTTTTGAGTCAGTGCCCTACTTAGCTAGCACTATACGTTTTTTCATGCACCTTTTCCACTTTTTACTTTAACATGGCCTTTTTATAACTTCACTTTAACTTAATACTGATACTCTGTATGTTCAATTCATCATAACAACTATTCATAGTGGCTCCAAAAACCGTACTGACCCCTACTCTCTCTTCTGTTTCTTTTTCCGGTTTCTTTGTGGTGGCGGCCTGCGCCACCACCACCTACTCGAAGCTTCATGAAGCTCCAACATTGATGGACTGAAAGCCAGAAGTCTATGTGACCATCATCATCAAGTCCTTCCATGAAAACCCTAAATACAAAGAGGACTTTTTGATTTATGTTAGGTGGATTGCCCAGAGGGGACTGGGCGGTCTCTTGGTCTGGAATCCCTACAGATTTTTTTTTTTTTCTCCAGCCTCTGGAGTTTTTTTTTTTTTTTTTTTCTGTCCACCCTGGCCATCGGACCTTACTTATTCTATGTTAATTAATGTTGACTTATGTTTATTTTTTATTGTGTCTTCTATTTTTCTATTCTTCATTTTGTAAAGCACTTTGAGCTACATTTTTTGTATGAAAATGTGCTATATAAATAAATGTTGTTGTTGTTTTGAAATTAGCCTTAGTGACATGTATAAAGTAGTATGTGGTTTACTGCTGCTGCATCAAAGCTCCAGTAGCCTGAGTTCAGTTTACAGCTTACGGTTTGACTAGGATGTGGATGCTGTGATGGTCTTTGTTTCAGTATTTTCTAAGTATAGTTTTCCCCCTGAATCCAAAGGTTAAGTACATGATGTGAATGCACTTGACTGTGATTGTGTGCATGAATGTTCCCTGTGTCAGAATGGCAAAACATCCAGGACTGATTCCTGGACAGGTTTTGGTTCAACATAACCTTATAAAGAAAAAAATGAAGTTAATAAAATGAACATATGAGCACTGATGCTGTTCTATTAAAAGGCATTATTTGTTGTTAATACAAAAAGTCAGAATTTCACTGTTAAGTAAGAATAAACAGCAACATCTCAATATAACTGAATTTTACGTGTAGATTTAATTTTTTTTCACAGCCAATAAAAACACATAAAATCATTTTTTTCAGCAGCTTTACTATAAATCTTATGTGTGGTGAAGTGGCAGTGAACAAATAGAAGATATTGTATTCACAAACTATCTTCATTTCTTGTATCTGGGAGTATGAAGTCTTCTTAAAGAATTAGTAATGGGAATCACACAACAAAAGTTGCTATTGACAACTTCATTAACTTGATTAGAAAATTAACTAGTTAAAAACTTTGTTTGGGTAAAGCCATTACAAACCAGAAAAGAAATTCTGGCTCACAATATATTTCTGCAACTGCCAAGAAAGTGCACACTACTATTCCAATATCCATCCCACCACACATACTAATGATCACTATAGCAACAAGGCAGATACATTTAACTAAGTCTACATTCATCAATAAAAGCAATTCACTGATGCTGTGTAACAGATTTGCCTTAACCTGCTTTTAACTAAAATTACCCTTAACATATTTTTTTAATAAAAAGTTGGGCTAGCAAAACTAGCACCTTTGTTCTGCTAAGCATAAAAATAAATATCCATTTCTAACTACTGTATTTCTGTGCACAGAGGGATAGACAGGGTGACAATGAAATTACACCTTGACTTTAAAGCAAACAAACGGCTACCTGTGACAGAATACTTACCTTAACAGAGTCATGGTTAATCATTTTAACATCCATCAGGGATTTAATTGTTTTTGTCAATTCTCTTTCATTCATCTGTGTGCTGTCCTGGAGTTCTTTATAAGAAACGATCTCACTGTTGTTGAAGGCCAGAAGTACTGCCATTTGGTAGGTGGTAACCATCGCCACATAGGTTTTGGAGAGATAGTTCATTTTTACCTCCCCTAAAAAATACCATAACATAATGACATTTTCTTTGGTTTCTTTTTTCTTTAAAAAGCAATGTGTCCAATTCTTTAATAATGGTTATCTTTACAATGTGCTGAATTTGATCCTGTACCACTAATATTAACTTTTGGCTTTCCTTCATGTTGGCTTTATACATTATGTGATGTACATAATAATAAGTACATGGTTTTTCATGCAACTCTTCAATGTAAATTATTTATAATGGGGATTAAACAAATGTACTTATCATACAAATTACTACAATGAATCTCTCTAGTATTTCCATACGAACATCACCTTGGTTACTTGTTAACACCGTCAGCAAGTTGAACAGGTTTTCTCAAGAAAGCTCCTGCCAAACGTGTCTCAACAATCATCCTTTTCTCAAATACACAAAAATTTGTTCATCAAGTCATGGTAGCTAGCATAATGACAAACTTGGCCTAACCAGAAACCATTTTTATATATAACCTTAATCACGATGGGACTTTAATTGCTTAATTTTTTCACTAATAACATCTGTGTGCAAGCACTTACTTTCAAATACAATTTGTATCTTTTGTTCATTCTGTCAGCTACTGCATATGTGTTTTGTTTTCAATGTTAAACCACACAATGATCTATCAGGAAAGACACTTTCTTCACCATGAGCTTATACAATGGAAACCTTCCTACCTGTGCAAAGATAGTGAAGCCACGTTATCTTCCTCCCACTGAAGTGCTGGTTATAAAACAATTCAAACTGCAATGCAAATATTTTTTATTAGATGACAACCAAGGTAAGTTAGTCAGTGTTGATAAACAGACCTTCAGAAATGAGACGGAGCTTTTAAAAAAGATTTCTATTTTGTTTTATATTCAACATCACTTTGTAAGATATAGCACATGGTCAAGACACTGAAGAGAACTTTGGAGTGCAAACTTGTGTTGTGGGTAAGGCCTTGGTAAGGAGTCTTAATTTTTGCCATTAAATGATGAGGTTTTTCCCCCAAGACATGACACTATTCATTATATTACTGGATTAAATATACATTTGAACCATATTTTGTGCTCTAACAGCAAAAGAGAAAATGTTAAGGCAATGTATTACGGTTAAGAAAAATAAATGTCATGATATGCATAAAAACTGGAAAACTTTCAGTCTGTAAAACATGTTGGATTTCTAACAGATAAGTGATTGAACTATCTAATTCAATCAGTCTAACTAACTGATTTAACATCATGACAGGAATTAAAGAAAATCCTACAATTGACTGCTTTCCTTAAACTTAAAACGTCCTATTTCATTATAGGCTTTACTCCAAATCAGTTTATTAGTAGTCAGTACTTTACCATCTGCACACTCTTTTCCAATTCTTGTGGGATAGCAAATGTTGAAGAAGGAACATGAGTCAATGGCCATGCACCAGCCTGAAAAAGTGTACAATTTACTAAGATTAAAATGTACACAATTATTGAAACACTTGTAAAACATTTCCTGGTGAAATCAAAAATGTTTCTGAGTCTTTAATTGTAGGGAATAATTAAGACCACTGATTTTCTTAAATTATACATTTACTTTACAATGTAGAAGTTAAGCAGTTTATGTTCAATGGCTACTTCCTAACTGAAATAAATTATTCAGAAAATGTAAAATATTTTGGCTCACTTAGAGTCATTTTTTTGACTTGGATCAAACACATGTAACACAATCTTACCTGTAATACGTAGATCTGAAAACTTATACCCAGATCTATAGTGGTTTCCCTTGTTTTAATAAAATTGTTAAATTTATTGTTCAAATCAGCACTGACACTCATATCTGTGTACATACGATGGAGCTTGCTGGTAAACTCATAGCCACATGCTTGCTGTATACAAAAAAGACAAAATAGGGATTTGTAAGAGATTTTAGAATATTTAACACACACTTCCTACCCTGAAGTATAAAAAAAAATTCTTAACAAGGCGATTCTCGATTTCTGCTGATGTTGCCAACATAGTAGGTTGGTGCAGAATGAACTAATAAGTCATGCTTGTCTGTAGGTGGCATCTTTCATATTATCTTCAGGTAACAGATTCATCTTTAGTTTATGTAACATTTTTACAGAACATTGCATCACAAAGTGGTTTTCAAAATGAACATCTACAATTCAATGTAATAGTTTCTCTTTAAACTTTATGATTTATACTTTTAACCCATAAAACTGTTTGGTGTCATAAGCATTTGAATGAACTTAACATGTCTCCAAATCATATAGACAGTGATGTAAACTGTACTCATGTGCCATTAATGACCATTAAACCTACAGTATAAAACATTACTTTAATGAAAGAAGTCTGACATACTGACCTTGTTCTAAGCTTTAATTTGGGCTGTATGTACATAAATCATTTCCATTAAGAAAAAAAAATCCCTCATACTGAAATCACATCTTTGAAAGTGTTCTCAAAGGGTGTAAATATTGAAGTGGCATGGGAGAATTATATTGCAAAATTGTACTGTACTGTTTTACAACAGTTTTTGTATGTTTCTTTTATTATGGTAACATATGCACAAATAAGAAAACCTTACAAGTAAGGAATTACTCTCGGTAGACCTATTACTCTTAAAGATTTTTAAGTTTAATGTCATGTGTACACTATATGATGAATGTCTTGCCTACATATTTCCCACAGACTAGTGAAATTAGTATAATAAAAACAAAATACAAAGTAAAACTAGACAATATACAGTATGTAATACACGTAAAATATTAAAATCTATATGCTAACCTAGTATGACAAATAACTTTAAATATTCTTTATTAGCTTATCTTATTACAAAGTCTTTATAACATTCATATTTTAGAGTTTCTGCTTAATTAATATGCACTGGTACAAATGCTCAAAGTCTACTTTTTTTTTTTTTTTAAGTTAAACCTGCCTACCTACCTTTAATTTGTTGATCATTGCTTCTTCAGAATCCATCGACAAAGACAAGCCATGTATTAACCTTTTCGCAAGCATCCTTGCATAAAACTGAAAGGAAACACATTATCAACTAACTCATTTATAAAAGTGACAAAACAAATTCAATTCCTGAGATTCGCAATTAACTCAAATTGTCCAGTTTTCTCAACAGGAGAAACAAAATGCAGCAACTGTGGCAAAACAGCAATGTAAAATATATTTATATATATTTTTGATTTAGTACAGTAAAGAAACCAACTGTTAGAATATTACAGAGAAAATGTGAACATTTGGAAAGGAGATGAAGTCTAGGCCAATAAATATTCGTTAGAATAGAATGTATACAACAAAAAGCATTTGCCAACAGCAGTTAAATCACGTCATTTTCTAACCTGGAAAATGGGTATTGAAGTCTATCCTAGTTGGCACAGGGTACAAGGCAGGAACAAACCCTGGACAGGCCAAACACACCCTAGGGCTAATTCAGCATTGTCAATTCACCTAACGTGCATATTTTTGGATAGCAGGCAAAAACTGGAGTATCTGGAGGAAACTGACACAGACACAAGGAGAACATGGAAACTACATGCAGCAAGGACTAAGGTTTCCTTACTGCAAGGCAGCAGCGCTACCACTGCACTGACATGCTGTCACCTTGTAGTTAAGTGAGATTTTGAAAGAGAGAAAGAAGCCCAGCTTATTAAGATTTTACTTGATCAAAATAAAAAAGAAAATAAAATTTGAATTCTGCACCACTGTTTATCTTCAACAAACAATGTTCAATAGCTGTCATAAGGCAGAAAAATCAGCAATCATAATTATATGTGAGATATTTCACTAAAACATGACTTGGTTGCACTCAATTTTTAGGAACCAAATTTTACAAATTATGGCTTAAGTTGCTCTTCATTGATGTAAAAGTTTCCATCTTTTAAGGTAAATGGATAAATACAATGTTTATTGTAACTAACCAAGTATTACACCACATCCTTTTCTTTTCATCTTATATGTAGAGAGAGAGAGAGAGAGAGAGAGAGAGCGATAGATGTATGTATATTCTAGTCAAGGTGTGTAGTAAGTGCTGGGATAGTGTTGTTCAATTAAGTTCTTGCTTTTCCTTGGCTGTAAAGCAGAATCCACATCTTTAAATAAACTCAATGCACCCTAGTCATGCAGAATTCTGGTAATGTCACCACATTACATGAGCTGTAGTTTACTTTTATATTTTAAAAATACTGACTCTATAGGATTTTTATGTTTTTTGTGTAAATGGTTAAAACATCACATCCATTACCTTCATATGTTAAACTGTGAAAAAAGATGCACAGGATTTATATTTATAAATAAAATGGATATTTTTATATGCTATTTACACTGTTGTACCATTTGCAAAATAGTCAGTTCTGTCAGAATTATATTCAGCGTTAGTACTTGCGGGGTTGACAATAAACCATAGGAAAGCAAATAACACCAGATGTTTATGTTAACTGGAGATTAAGTAATGCACCAGAATAAGATGCATAAAAAATCATAAATAAAAAAGAATGTTTCAAAATGGATGGATAAATGAAACATTTACACCTATGAAAGCGATCACTGCACAGCTGCTGTTCTTTCTTGAGCTTATAAAGTTTTCACACAACTGTCAGTTTTAAATGATTTGCTGCACTCAGTACTGATTTTTGTTTTTATAGGGAAATCAAGGATACATTAATTTTCACTGCTATTGCTTTCTGTTTCACAGTAATGTTAGCGTTTCTCATTAAAGTTAAATATATACTGTATATAACAGCATTTTCAAAAACCTGTTCAAAGTTACAGTTAACTCTACAGCAAACTACTTCACAAGACTGCTCTGGATATTTTTTTTTACCTGCATACTGAAAAGCTGTGGCACAAACTGCTTTAAAGTAAGAGTACAGAAAACAAAAACCTATTTTATGAGATACGATAATGTAATTTTTTACTTTTTTTTAACGTAGAATGTATATGTTTTAATCCGAATCGCCAATGTATCAAACGAGAAATTCTTTTTTTGCCATTTCACTTGATGCATTTATTGATTTTGTGCAA
The DNA here is from genome assembly GCA_026402145.1 of Polypterus bichir lapradei. Taxonomy (NCBI): domain Eukaryota; kingdom Metazoa; phylum Chordata; class Cladistia; order Polypteriformes; family Polypteridae; genus Polypterus; species Polypterus bichir. Next base: position 47,080,480 of record JANRMT010062817.1, read on the forward strand.
CTATGCCAACAAGTCCTGCCTATAAAATAGTTAAATGTGATTATTGAGAATTTCCCATCTATACATTTTGTTTCTGACTTAGTTGAAAAGGATAAAAAGTACCAGTTTGGTTGTGGATTATTAGGTTAAGAAATACATGTAAATATTATTGCATCACAAGGTTCATCCTTATTGGTATGTATTGTATAATAATTGTCTCTTTGAGAGACTCAGGAATGAAGATGTCTGAATGTCTTATTCAAATGCTTAAATTATTTATTTCAGAATGTTTTTGAGAGTGTAGAAGGAGACAGATTGAAAAAATTATGTTTAATGTTATATGGAGAGAATAAAGTTTAAAATAACATACACACATATTAATCTGCCTTATAGACTATTTGATTCATCTGCAAACCTTTGTGAGAGAACAAATGCTAAAGGAACAATGTCATTTTAATAACATTTAGAAAGCTGATAGATTAATCCCTTTTGTTTCAGAAAATGGCATGCTGTGTTAAGAATCTCATTCTACGTGTGAAAATGTACATTTAAGTGCTGTGTTTGCCTTGGGCAAAAGGCACTATTCAGAAGTAAATTCTATTTTATTTATAAAAATCAATAAAGCAATGCCAGCATAAACTTAGATACCCAAGTAATAAATACTTAATAGCTTCACAATAAGAGCTAACTATTAGGATTAGATTATTTACAGTTGCGTTTACTTCCTCTTTATGCTGCATACTTTAAAATGGCAAAAAGCTGTTAGTACTGCCCATGTGGGGAGTTCAGTGGACACATATAATTTTCATGGACAGTCTCTAATAAAACATTCTTTTACACATATGTAGTACTATGCAAAAGATTACACAAGAAAATTAATTTAGCCTTCATGTACATATAGGTACAACATCTTGAATCAAAATGTCTGCAATGGTTGGGATGCCAAAAGCACACCGACAAATGTGCAGAGGAAAAATGCAAACAACATTAAATGCATGTAGCCAGATACTCCCCCTAGGGTTAGTTTAATTTACTGCAAAGGTATTAGTTTTAAACAATATAAATTATAGAAAAATGTGCAAAAACACAATATATAACATTATGAGGAGTAACCACAAAACCATTGAAGTAATAGAGTAACTGTACTGTACTTTTTACTGCACAACATTAAGTACAATCTCTAGCAATAAGTTTAAAATGTCATCTGTCCGTATAATGGTATTTATCATTGAAGATGGTGATTAAGCTGCACATATCTTGATTTGGACATAGAAGTTGGCAGTATGGCCAAAATCCTTATCATGCTATAATCAAATATTTGGACAGTATCTGTGTATACTTTTCAGTCTAAATCATATTTTTTTTTAAATATTAAAATTTAAAGTTCAAACATCATTGAAATTAAGTTAACAAGTCCCATGTAGGAAAAACAAAACCTGTACATTCATTGAAAAAGATCATTCAAGGTTTATTTTCCTAAAACAATTAAAAGCCTGTCTGCAGCAGTAGTAGGCAGTGACAGACAAAGAACTAAACCAAACATTCCATTTTTAATACACTGAACTGCCTGCCTTTATGAGCAGTAGGGCAGTTAAGTCCAAATTGTTACTTATACTCTTTATACAAGGAAACTGAAATTTAGAATAAATTATGAATAGGCTGCAAAAACAGAACCCCATCTTTGCCTTCTTCCTATTTATGTACACATACGCTTTAACTTTTTAGAATAATACTACCTCTTGTTTTTCTTTCTCACATTTTTGGTAGGCATTAGTATTACGAAAATTAGTTACAAAATGTTTATTGCAATGGTGTTTCATTTAATGTTTATTGTGCTCACTACGAAGCTGTAAATATATATTGCTGCCAATAATATCATGACAATCAAACTGACAAAAACATGTTTTATGAAGTGTGTAAAAAAATTACAGAACAGAGTTAAAACCCACACAAACATTGGATGAACATGCAAACTTTACTAAGGCTTTGTCATTGTGCATCAAATCAAAGTTCTCAAAGATGTGAGGTAACAGCGCTAAGCAGCTCTGACTGCAACATCATGTCACTACATCTAAAAACAATGACCAGAAACATAATTATAAACAACACAATTTAAGGCCCTTACCTTCTGAAATACGTCCTTATCATCAATATATTTAAAGACAGTTATAAAGCTTGTTAGTTTATCTTCAACCTCATTTTCTGTCATCCCTTTTGCAGACTTCTTTAACAGATTGTCACAGTACTTGGCAAGCTGTAATTAAAATATATTTAGGACAGAAACAATCTGAATCTAAAAACTGATATAATTGCAGATAGCACTGAAGACTGAATGAATAATTGTGAACACAGAGTTGTCTTTTTCTAGTTAATCTAGGTGAGGCTGAATCTTGGTGCAATGAAGTAGCTTCAGCATTTGCATATAGATGTACAGTATCCAGTTTACACATACCAAGCATGAACATTAAAGTGTGTACACATTAGCATCAACTTAAAATTTATTTCTCCTTTCAACATTTTTTAAAGATTAATGTTTTTGAAACATTCTTAAAATGTCAAAGTTGAAGCGTAACTGAATGATCTACATGAAACTATAAATTACATACACACTGCACATACTGTACTATACAAGTCACATCTTCAGCAAATGTATATATTTGTATATTGGTCTTTCACACAAGCAACACATTCGGACAATGCACAATATTGTGACTCTTGTTTGAATGAGTGGTGTAGCTAAATAATCACAGACCTGGTGGTATGGCCACGTCTTCTTATACGTGGACTGAACCTTGCTCATGTTCCATTTAACTACCACTAAGTACAGGGTACTTTTCACAATTATATTTTTATCTAATGGAAAGAAAACTGCACAACAATTTCAGGCTGGCAATAAATTACAATAAGTAAGTATATTTAGTCTTTCAGTGATAAAAAACAGTACTTAATTTCTCATCAACTGTTTGCAAAGGGTCAATAGAAACATACTAAAATATAACAAAAATGTGACTTCAACATTTTTCACAAAGATCTGCACCAGTACAAAGTCCTGAAAGTAAAAGGAGGGGTTTCTAACTTAGGATATCTTTGCCACTATGATGAATGAGTTGATGTAGGCAATCCAAAGAGTTACTATGGTGTGGAAAACACTTGAATGGTTCCAGAGAGTAATGTACTGTGATACTCAAATCACAGGGTATCTGCATACCGGCCAGCATGTTTGTGCTGGAACACTGCTCATTATAGTGATGAGCAGTTGGTTCAGAAAGTTACAAATGTAGTGCATGGAGAAGAGCACACAGCAGCCACTACATCATGGTAGCCCTAATTATTATTCCTATTCTTAGAATCAACTCTTAAACCAAGTCGTAATTAAAACCCTGAAGATATCAAAATGCTATTTTAAAAGACAGTTCACCCTTTCTGATTTTTACGTCAGTTGTGAATACTCAAAGCAGCTTGGTTGGACCACAGCACAGACTCACTCTGACTACAATTTATTTATTTATTTTTTTACTTTAACCAACCTCTTCATTATTTACTGGCACCATGGATTGTGAGAAACTGCAAATATGGTGTTAAAAACAGACCTGGAGATATGCATGCTTCCAACAAACTGAAACAAGTACAGTTTTCTCGAATACTGTAGTATTGGTAACAAAAATAAAACCCAGAGAGCTAAATTATAAGCAAATTATAAACTAAACTCCAAACAAGAACTGCCAGGAGTCATTACCAAAATGATGACAGCATTATCAGAACCAAAGTGCTATGAACTGAATTGAGAAGTGGAAAGCTAGTTGTCAATTAGAATACCAAACACTCTGAGTTCAAGACACTAAATCTGTACTTTCGTACAGAGAGCTGAAGCATTGCACAGAGTTTTACAGTGAAGCCTCTGTGATGTGAAGTGCAGTGCCTCTTGGGAGACATTTCTCAGCAGTGTACAGTGAATGGGCAAAAATCTAAGAATGAAAAAAGCTAAATACTAAAAATATGTTGATGAGTTCTGGAGGAAGAAAACTAAGCTTTATGAACAAGTGCTACAAACACAGAGACGCTGGTCCTATTGCTCGATAATAATCTTAAGTAACCTAATGAAATCTAGAGACTAAAAAACAAAAGCAACAACAGATGTGACAACTGAAAAAAAAAAACAAGTAAATGGCACAGAGGTGGTGGGAACAGAAAATGCCAAAAAAAAAAAAGAAAAAAGCAATTAGTAAATTGCAACTATTTAATATTTCGCCTTGAATGATTAAAATAAGTGTTTATAAAATGCTATTTTGTTTTGTTTGAATTATTTAAAATAGCCTGGTATTAAAGAATAACTTAACTTTTCAATGTACTTACCAGCTCTGGGGCTTTGCAAATGGATCTTGGCTCTTTGTAGTTTACCACTGAAGTCAAAGCCTAAAAAGAAATTGAGAAAAAATGTATTTTCATGGACAAGGTTGTACATAAATATTTAGCTCCTTTACTGAGATTTGTACAGTTTTGACATTACAAGAACAGATAGAATACTACTTTGCCACATGCTGCAGAAAACAGTTTATATGGAAATCTCTTGCAAAAAACAAAGTAATTATAAGGGTTTACAAACTAATTATAATCAAGCATGCAACCTACCTATATGATCATTTTCATGTGTGTGTGGTCCTTTTTGGCAAGAGTAAAAATTTTCAGGATTTAAAGAGTTAGCATTTTACTTCAGGTTCATTGTTAAAACATAATATACACAGTAGCCTTATTACCATAAAGTTCTGAGCTGTGACGAAATGTGCTTTTGTAGGGTTTCCAAATAAGCAGCTTGCATTAACTCTCTTGTATACTATACATGAATAACTCGCACTACAATGGTTTTTCTCAGCATATGACATCTTCATGGAAGAACACAGACATCTGCTTTTTGTATTACATTCAATACCCAAAACATTGAAAGGGCATTAAGCTTCCAATCTGTTTATGGTTTATATTTTGAGATTTTTCCATGATTTATCATAAGGTGATTGCTGTTTACATCTTCCAACAGGCAAACCTTGTTCAGGTCCCCTATTTCAGATCCATACACTAACAAGCAAAGGTGTCTCAAATTTCTAGCACTGAGGCAAACATATTGATTAACACGATGAGGAACCAAAAAGGTTATTATAACATTCTTGTGCATAAGAAGTATAACCAGTAATAAATACAGCTTGCATAAGGAAAATAAAACTCAGATAAATTATTCCCCATTTTAACATTTTTGCACTGTAAATTTCTGCTTTTCAAAATTAGCCAAAGAAAGAGAAAGAGAGAGAGAGAGCTGCTGACAAGAATAATACCTTCCCTCTTAACAGAAACTGAAATATGTGTGCTAAAGATGGAAACTGAAAAATGTAAGATTTTTGGTATGAGATTTTAGTGTTTGCTTCTGCACCATGAATCCATTTACAATGAACATAATATCGGAAGAGACAGACAGTTACTCTTAATTCAAAAACCACTAGTGCAAACTATAATAACAGCATCATGATTGTTGCATGTTGTCTGCCTTTTAAAATTAAATCATGGTAATCTGTAAAATGCAGCATAATGTTAATTACTATTGTTTATACCTTAATATGGGTAAGAATATCAAAAGTTCAACAGAAGAGGAATGGTGTAGATAGGAAATGGGCATTGCTGGATGCTAAAGTTAAAATCAAATGTTGCTAACTTTTGGTCAGTTTGTGGTTTAGCTGCAACATCACAGCTCGGTTACTTGTTTTTATTCTTTAAAATAGCTAGACAAGACTGTATTTAGGCAGTAAGATGGTGTGTGCGAGGGTTTCTCTCTCTCTCTCTCTCTAAGAAGCAGAGGTAAGGTTACTTGGTAAACTCCCAACTCCTTTTACTGTGAGTGTATGTCTAATGCTGCTCTGATTAGGGCTGGTTCTATCTTTATGCTCTATGGTGCTAAAAGTATGCTCCTGCTCTCAGCAACCCTATAATGGATCAATCAGGTTTGAGAATGCTATGTTACAATCTAAATAAACTCCTCTTTAAATTTTATTGGAAAAATAAGATAATAGAATAGGCTGATGAGAAGAGCAAGCAAACAAAGTACTGTAAAATAAATTATATGTGTGAACTAGAATGTAAAAGTGCAACTGCAGAAAAGTACATCCAGTATTCATTGACCCATTTCTATAAACAGAAAACTACAGCCACCAAACACAATGATAAATAAAATATATAAATGTAATGCACTTATAATGTAAAAGTGTGACTATGGAGAGGCCTCAGAAGTATTCATCGATCTATTTGTATACACATTTAAATTCTCGATGGGGATCCTTGAAAAAAAACACAGATAATATACACTTATGTTATGTTTTTTTTTTCTCCTGTTGGAGGTATATAATCAATAAAATGTCTACCAATAAGATGCTCTGGATTGTTCCACGATGTACTGGGTTGACCACGTCTCTTTAACAGTAGTGTGGACAAGTGGATGTGTAGCAATGATTTGTTGATAAGCTGGCATGTAAAGTTTGCATCAGATTCAGTTTTGCCAGCTTTTTGTTTGTATAACACAAATGCATTCCAAATGCCTGTTCCACCAAATGATGAAATACCTTTTTGTAGTACAGTGGTACCTCGGTATACGTCTGCTTTGGAGTAAGTCCAACTTGGTATGCGTCCTGTTTGGACATGAAAAATTTTGCTTGGTATACGATCTTTGTTTGGAATACGACTCGTGTGCTACCCTTGTTTACCTCTCTCGAGATGAAGCCATGAGTGCCCACGAGCGTCAGTACGTCAGTTGCTAGCATTCAGTGAACAACCCGCGTGCTACCTGTTCTATATGATTATTCAATGATGCTTTTCTCCATTGTTTTATGTTCGGGTGTTGACTGCTATGGTCTGCGTCTTTTGAGACGTATGACTGCTGGAGGGAGGGGTGTGGTTTAGAAGGCACGCTGTATGGAGAGTTGGTTAAACATGGTTCAAAATAAACAGCATTCGAAACATTATTCTGAGTGTGTCGCTACTTCAATCTACAGAACACTACACTACCCTTGTTTACCTCTCTCTTGAGACAAAGCCACGACTGCTCACGAGCGTCAGTACACCAGTTGCTAGCATTTAGTGAACAACCCGCGCTATAACTCTCTGTGAATTTTCACGTGATTATGTGTTTTTTCGTGTAAATTTGAATTGATTGTTGAAAAGTATGAAGGTGGCATGCATATCCGGGACTTGGCTGCTGCATACTGTATGCCGAGAACAACGGTACCTATGATTGTGAAAAACAAAGACGTTATTAAAAAGTACATTGAGGTTAAATTTTCATTTATTTCATCTAATTGCTTTTGTATTTATGTATTTTAATATTAAGCAGTGTTTAAATTATTTTATACAGCCCCATCAATGTATAATATGCCAATAACAATAGGATTTTTTTTCCTGGGAACGGATGAATAATTTTCCCTTTATTTCTTATGGAAAAAATTCTTTTGGTATACATCCTGTTTGATATACAGTACAGGCCAAACGTTTGGACACACCTCCTCATTCAATGTGTTTTCTTTATTTTCATGACCATTTACAGCACTCCATCACTCTCCTTCTTGGTCAAATAGCCCTTACACAGCCTGGAGGTGTGTTTGGGGTCATTGTCCTGTTGAAAAATAAATGATCGTCCAACTAACCTGACTTCTGCACAACACAACTGCTGGTCCCAACCCCATTGATAAAGCAAAAAATTCCACTAAATAACCCTGATAAGGCACACCTGTGAAGTGAAAACCATTTCAGGTGACTACCTGTTGAAGCTCATCGAGAGAATGCCAAGAGTGTGCAAAGCAGTAATCAGAGCAAAGGGTGGCTATTTTGAAGAAACTAGAATATAAAACATGTTTTCAGTTATTTCACCTTTTTTTGTTAAGTACATAACTCCACATGTGTTCATTCATAGTTTTGATGCCTTGAGTCATGAAAATAAAGAAAACACATTGAATGAGGAGGTGTGTCCAAACTTTTGGCCTGTACTGTAAGTCAAAGGATCTGGAACGGATTAAGGACGTATACCGAGGTACCACTGTATTTATATTGTTGCCTCTGCATAACGCAATAAAAAAAGTCCATTCTTGATCCACATGATCTATACCGACCTTCTATTGTGCTATTGTAATCTAAGCTTTATAACCAGCTTGTTGAATTTTGCCTGTACAGTGACTGTAGCTGTATTATGTATAGTGCTAAGAAGACAAACATCTTTCTTGTCCTTCCATTTCAGCGCAAGCACTTTACCCTTTTTCCAAGCCATCTGCACACTTCTCTGTAATTTATCTCTGCCAAAGTCTTTAGGCATGTCCCAAAAGTTAGGACATACTGTTCCATATGTATCAATCTTTCTTTACAAAAAGATGTCAAATAGCTCTGGCAAAGTATAAAAATTGTCCATTTTTACACAGTAACCTTGATCCAGCAGAGCATCTATCAAAGTTGGCACCAATGATGTAGCTGTGCCATACTGATTGTATTTTGGATCAAACATTGTCCCTTTCCCTGTGTACTGAACCAAATTCCAAATGTATCCTGTTAAAGATTCACAAAGCTCATAAAGCTTTATGCCAAATATTGCTCTTTTTGACTTGATGTACTGTATCCATGACAGTCTGCCCTAATAAGCCGTGTGACTTTCATTGATGCTGACATTGAGGTCCGGAATGCAAACGCTCCGAAATTTTACTACAAGGGTATATCTCCCAGATTTTTTTACTTTTGGGTGCAGGATAGGTATTCTTATCAAAATCTTCATTGTTTGCAAAATGCAGATATTTCATAATAAGTGAAAACCTACACTTAGACATAATTTCTCCAAAGAATGGCAGCACTGACAGCACTTTTACAGACCAAATGATTCTTGGTTCTAACGCTTACACAAGACACATCTGTACAGTTGCCTGAGTGACAGCTGGGACTAACGCTTTCAGGATGGTTTTCACAGCCCGAGTAACGCTAAGGAGGCTACAGCATAGGTTAGTTGGGTGAAAAAGGTAAGACAAGGAGAGCACACTATAAAATAAACCATAAGTTAATTAGTCATTTTAATGAGTTATTAGGCTAATTGAAAGCATTCTTTAACAAACAAAGACAATAAGGAAGCATTAATGGATCCGCTACAAATAAACAAAATCAATTTGTAAACAATATTTGTTCATGTGTCAATAATACAATGTGATACAATACCAACACAGTACAGCCAGAATTATTCCCTTACTACTACGATAGGATAATTAATTAGAATCTGTAGTATTATGGTAAAAATTGTAGACTGACCTTGTCAAGTGCGCTCATAAAGTGCTGATCTCCATTTAGGACAGTGTTGATGAGTTGAATGAATTTACTATGAACCTCTAACACAGACTCTACAAACTGAGTTGGCGTCTAGAATAGGAGAAATAAAAAAAAAAATATTAATAAAGAGGAGCTTATTGTAGCAAACAGTACTGTTAAGTAAAACAAGAACACAGCTGGAACTTAGCACATAAAGCAAAGAAAAAATATTTCTCACTAATCACTACCACTTGAGGAACCACTGGCATAGGTTTATAACCTATATCAATTAACAATGTAATATTTCAGGTATTACTGAAATTCATTGTGTTTTCTGTTGCTGTTATGAGTCTATTATATCATAAGCGGGTTAAACAGCTTTGTAGTGATCAGCTTATCATACTGCTCCTCATTTATAATTCATCTACAAAGCAATGCTTATCAATAAACACTTTCAAACACAGAGATATATACAGTATTTGCATGCCATAAATGTTCTAAAAGGTTACAACCGGTACAGAAGTTGGGCCTAGATAGAACCTGCACACCAATATCCATTATACAATACAGGTTTGATCACAGAAGCTGTACAAAGCTTGGCATTGTCCTGCTACATGGTCAGGTTGTGTAAGAGGTATAAGCTAAGGTCTTCTGACAGGGTCTGTTGATCTAAGACCAGGAACATGCATCCCGTCCTTCACTATCCTGTTATGGATGTCGACGCTGTGTTTTCTGCCTGTACAGGTGAAGCATCTATAACAATCTTTTGGACGAATCAACCAAATGTGTTGATCCTACTTCTTCTTGCTTCAGGTGATATTTGAGGCATAATGTAATGCATAGAAAATGGATGAATTGTGGCTTTTGTTTTACTGTGAACTAATCTTTAAATTATGGCCTTTTAAAGGTGACATGATAAAGCTTTGCTCCACTTATACCTTGCTCGGTAAAAGTATAACTAAAACATTTTTCTGTGTTTGGAAAGTTGTAATCTCACTGCATAAGCTGTGTTTTTGGGAAGATTAAAACAAATGAACAATATTTTGTTAAAGTACATGCTTTACGTATATTTTTCTCATTACAGGAAATGTGTTTATTTTTTAAGTGTTATGGCTATAGGTTTATAGTGTCTTTGCTTTCAAATCATTTTAACATTCACCATCTCATTCTAGTTTCCTCTTATAAGGTTAATAATGCTTAAATGTTTGTAACAGCATTTAAAGGGAATGTCATCCCATTTTTAGCAAGTAATCATGAATTCTTGTGCCTGCTGGGACAGGCACAAGTATGTAAAAAAAACTAAGTGGGCTGAAAATGTAAATAGAATTCCTTATAAAATTAAACTGAACTGAATGAATTTTTAAGCACAGAAATCATCTAAAAATATTCAATACCTGATAATATAGTACTGTTACGTTATAGTAAACAAATATGGGTTGTCTAGTTTTACATTTATGTGAATTGGCAAGAGGTTTCGTAATAATAATTAATTTGCAAAAACACTTTTAAATTAATAAAAACATTTTTTTTTTGTTCTTACAGATTTTTTTTCCCAGGACACACAAACAAAGGAACATGTTTTTACCATGTTACTACAAAGTTTTATTGGAATACATATTAATCTCTAGATAATGATGCTCCTCAGGATATATTTATTTAATGTTTGCATCATTTTCTCATGGGTACAGACAGGATCAGAAATACTAAAAACACATTGCTTTGTGTTTAATTTTGTCTTTGCATGGAGCACACTGACATGTGCTGACACAAGCTAGGACACCCCACACATTCACAAATCAAAAGATGCAAAAACTGGAAATGTTTGAATAGCTAATACAGAATAGATTTCTATAGATCATGACACCATAAAGTAGCTTTCCACGTATCAGTTTTCTCTTGCTGCCTATCCTATTTAGGGTTACGAAAAAACATGATTAATGTATTATCAGCTCCAAGGCATTAACCATTTACAATGCTCAAGACTAGTAGATTATCAGTACATAAGACTCCTAAAAATACTGTGCATTGTTTCAAGTTAGATAAGCAGTTAACATACATAACCATTATCAGGCATACAAGTAAATATCAAGTAAAAAAATTAATAAATAACTTTAGCCCCGCTAAGGGTGTACAAAGATATAAAAAAAAAAGTCTTTTTAAACAGTCTTTTTAAATATAATAAACAAAGATAAACTGTTGGTTTCTGGAGAAAGAGGTATAAATTCTCTATTCTAAAATTATTCTATTCTGCAGAATATTATATAGTATTATATAATTATTAAATCTGTGATTCTACATACTACAATTACAGAATTCTACATATTTTTCAATATAGAGATAACAGCAGAATCTTTTGAACTAGGAACACTGTGCTGAACACTAGTTAGGACAGTATTTAAAAGCATGAAGGAAATTGCTCAGCTAGAAAAGCCATTTATTCCATCATTTTGATAATTTTTTTACATGCAAGTGCTTCATCTATGTAAAAAAGAATATACACAACTTTTCCACAATTCACTTAAATTAAGGTTTACATATTTCATTCCTGAAAAGCCTTAAGGGCTGCTGTATTTCATTATAGCCAGTTTCCGAATGTGGATATTTACTGTCTAATAAGAACATCTTGTTAGTTTGACTTTTTCTTCTCTTTGTATTGAGAAGCACCTGGCAATTTTAGAAGTCCTACATAGAAAATATACCGATACAAATTGATTTGTTTGTGGGTTATGTTCTGCATCTTCCTTCCTTTTAGCTAGACTTAAACTCCTGAAAAGGAATTCCAGGTAAATGAAGCCATTATGTTCATTGCTCTGAAGAAGAGTGCATGTCCAGTGATAACTATATCCTTTGACCTCATAATTTACTTCTTCTTCTTTCGGCTACTCCCGTTAGGGGTTGCCACAGCAGATCATCTTCATCCATATCTTTCTGTCCTCTGCATCTTGCTCTGTTACACCCCTCACCAGCATGTCCTCTCTCACCAAATCCATACACCTCCTCTTAGGCCTTCAACTTTTCCTCTTACCTGGCAGCTCTATACTTATCATCCTTTACCCAATATACTCAGCATCTCTCCTCTGCACATGTCCAAACCAACACAATCTCGCCTCTCTGACATTGTCTCCCATCCATCCAACTTGAGCTGACCCTCTAATGTACTCATTTCTAATCCTATCCATCCTCGTTGCACCCAGTGCACATCTTAGCATCTTTAACTCTGCTACCTCCAGCTCTGTCTCCTGCTTTCTGGTCAGTGCCACAGTCTCCAACCAATATAACATAGCTGGTCTCATTCCCGTCATGTAGACCTTCCCTTTCACTCTTGCTGATACCCGTCTGTTACAAAGTACTCCTGACACTCTTCTCCACACATTCCACCCTGCCTGCACTCTCTTTTTCACCTCTTTTCCAAAATCCCCATTACTCTGTACTGTTGATCCCAAGTATTACAACTCATCCACCTTCACCAACTCTAATCCCTGCATCCTCACCATTCCACTGACCTTGCACTCATTTACACACATGTATTCTGTCTTGTTCCTACTGACCTTCATTCCTCTCCTCTCCAGAGCATATCTCCACCTCTCAAGGGTCTCCTCAACCTGCTTCCTACTATCGCTACAGATCACAATGTTATCAGCAAACATCATAGTCTACGGGGACTCCTGTCTAATCTTGTCTGTCAACCTGTCCATCACAATTGCAAATACAGTGCATCCGGAAAGTATTCACAGCACATCACTTTTTCCACATTTTGTTATGTTACAGCCTTATTCCAAAATGGATTATATTCATTTTTTCCCCTCGGAATTCTACACACAACACCCCATAATGACAACGTGAAAAAAGTTTACTTGAGGTTTTTGCAAATTTATTCAAAATAAAAAAACTGAGAAATCACATGTACATAAGTATCCACAGCCTTTGCCATGAAGCTCAAAATTGAGCTCAGGTGCATCCTGTTTCCCCTGATCATCCTTGAGATGTTTCTGCAGCTTAATTGGAGTCCACCTGTGGTAAATTCAGTTGATTGGACATGATTTGGAAAGGCACCTCTCTATATAAGTTCCCACAGCTGACAGCTCATGTCAGAGCACAAACCAAGCATGAAGTCAAAGGAATTGTCTGTAGACCTCCGAGACAGGATTGTCTCAAGGCACAAAGCTGGGGAAGGTTACAGAAAAACTTCTGCTGCTTTGAAGGTCCAAATGAGCACAGTGGCCTCCATCATCTGTAAGTCGAAGAAGTTTGAAACCACCAGGACTCTTCCTAGAGCTGGCTGGCCATCTAAACTGAGCAATCGGGGGAGAAGGGCCTTAGTCAGGGAGGTGACCAAGAACCCGATGGTCACTCTGTCAGAGCTCCAGAGGTCCTCTGTGGAGAGAGGAGAACCTTCCAGAAGGACAACCATCTCTGCAGCAATCCACCAATCAGGCCTGTATGGTAGAGTGGCCAGACGGAAGCCACTCCTTAGTAAAAGGCACATGGCAGCCTGCCTGGAGTTTGCCAAAAGGCACTTGAAGGACTCTCAGACCATGAGAAACAAAATTCTCTGGTCTGATGAGACAAAGATTGAACTCTTTGGTGTGAATGTCAGGCGTCACGTTTGGAGGAAACCAGGCACCGCTCATCACCAGGCCAATAACATCCCTACAGTGAAGCATGGTGGTGGCAGCATCATGCTGTGGGGATGTTTTTCAGTGGCAGGAACTGGGAGACCAGTCAGGATAAAGGGAAAGATGACTGCAGCAATGTACAGAGACATCCTGGAAGAAAACCTGCTCCAGAGCACTCTTGACTGGGGCGACGGTTCATCTTTCAGCAGGACAATGACCCTAAGCACACAGCCAAGATATCAAAGGAGGGGCTTCAGGACAACAGGACAATTTGAGTTGCCCAGACTTGAATCCGATTGAACATCTCTGGAGAGATCTTAAAACGGCTGTGCACCGACGCTTCACATCCAACCTGATAGAGCTTGAGAGGTGCTGCAAAGAGGAATGGGCGAAACTGGCCAAGGATAGGTGTGCCAAGCTTGTGGCATCGTATTCAAAAAGACTTGAGGCTGTAATTGATGCCAAAGGTGCATCGACAAAGTATTGAGCAAAGGCTGTGAATACTTATGTACATGTGATTTCTCAGTTTTTTTATTTTTAATAAATTTGCAAAAACCTTAAGTAAACTTTTTTTATGTTGTCATTATGGGGTGTTGTGTGTAGAATTCTGAGGAAAAAAATGAATTTAATCCATTTTGGAATAAGGCTGTAACATAACAAAATGTGGAAAAAGTGATGTGCTGTGAATACTTTCCGGATGCACTGTATAAGCAATGTCCTTTAAGATCATGAAACTAGATTTTGCATTCTGTTCTTATTTTCATAATTCTACAGTTAATTGCTAATAACCACTCAGGAAGTTTTGCCAAAGTATTTGTATGCAAAATAACTATATTACTGATAATGTCTAACATTTCTGATACTGTGTGAATTGATCCTCATAAGAGATAACACAGACATTAACTACAGCCCATTCTGTGGTACTTACATTTTCCTGAGAGAGGTTGCTTGTTGCTCTAAGGCCCTCATCATGGATATGATTCTGCAGTTCCTGAATCATATGAGGTAAACCACTAGTGACGGCTCGTAGCAGTGTGTACATATTTGCCATGTCTGCAAATAACATAAAACAGAAAAATGTAAAATCAAAACTGTTTTCTTATGTGGTCAGATCAAAGAAGATACTGTTATTAGGAACTGACATAATTTTTTTTCTTCAAACTATACAATATTACCTGAAGTTTAGACTATGATTAATTTAAGATTAAACACTATTGCCAAAAAAGTTAACAACAAAACCTCATCAGAGACCACATTTACAATGACTATGGATTATCATATACACAAATATTATAATATCCATGCACAAAGTTCAGCATGAAATTGTTCAGGTTCTGTGATTCATACTGAAGTGAGGCAAGTTTATTTCTGAACTTTTCTGGAGACATAATGTACATGACATTTTGTACTTTATTTCTTTATGTTTTGTCTTAAGTTAAATCCAATTATTTTGGTATTACACTGGTGTTTATTTTTATCTAGGATTAATACATAAAATAACATGGCCCCAACCATATTGTCGCAACATGTATTATGAAAGTTTAATTAATTACCTTATTAAGAAATCAAAGCCTTACTGCTCTGACATTTACTTAAGAAAAAAAAGATTAAAAAGCATTCTATTGAGACTACTAACAGCACTTCTTTTTCTTCTTCTTTGTCTTCTTTCGGCTGCTTCCTTTTAGGGGTTGCCACAGAGGATCATCTTTTTCCATACCTTCCTGTCCTCTGCATCTTGCTCTGTTACACCCATCACCTGCATGTCCTCTCTCATCACAACCATAAACCTTCTCTTAAGCCTTCCTCTTTTCCTTTTGCCTGGCAGATCTATTCTTAGCATCCTTTTCCCAATATACCCAGCATCTCTCCTCTACACATGTCCAAACCAACACAATCTCGCCTCTCTGACTTTGTCTCCACACAGTCCAACCTGAGCTGACCATCTAATGTACTCGTTCCTAATCCTATCCATTCTTGTCATATCCAATGCAAATCTTAGCATCTTTAACTCTGTCTCCTGTTTTTTGGTCTGTGCCCCCGTCTCCAACCCATATAACATAGCCGGTCCCACTACCATTCTGTAGACCTTTCCTTTCAGTCTTGTTGATACCCAACTATCACAAATTAATTCTGACACTCTTCTCCACCCTGCTCATCAATTTTATCCCCCTGTAGTTAATACAGATCTGCACGTCCCCCTTATTCTTAAAAATCGGTACCAGTACACTTCTTCTCCACTCCTCAGGCATCCTCTCACTTTCTAAGTTTCCATTAAACAATCTGGTTAAAAAACTCAGCTGTCATCTATCTCTCCTAAACACCTCCATGCATCCACAGGTATGTCATCTGGACCAACTGCCTTTCCATTCTTCATCCTCTTCATAGCTGTCTTTACTTCCTCCTTGCTAATCTGTTGCACTTCCTGATTCACTATTGCCACATCATCCAACCTTCTCTCTCTCGCTCTCAATTCTCTTTATTCATCAGTCTCTCAAAGTACTCTTTCCATCTGCTCAACACACCCTCCTCACTTGTGAGATGCTGCATATCTTTCTCAGCTTGGTCCCTTTGTCTAGCCAATCGATACAGGTCCTTTTCTCCCTCCTTAGTGTCGAACCTCTCTCTCTTCACTTTACGCCTTGTCTCCTTGTACTCTTGTCTACTTTCTGCAGCTCTCCAACTATCCAATTCTTCTTCGCCAAATTCTTCCTCTGTATACTCTCCTGCATTTCCCCATTCCAGCACCACGTTTCCTTTTCTTCCTTCCTCTGTCCAGATATCATTACTGTCACCCTTACTACTTCTGCTGTAGTTGCCCAGCTGTCTGGTAACTCTTCACTGCCACCCAGTGCCTGTCACACCTCCTCCCTGAACTCAACCTTGCAGACTTCCTTTTTCAACTTTCCACAATTTGATCCTTGTCTTTGCCCTCACTCTCCTCCTCTTCTTGATCTCCAGTGTCATCCTACAGACTATCATTCTATGCTGCCAAACTACACTTTCCCCTGCCACCACTTTGCAGTCTTCAGTCTCCTACAGCTTGACCCTCCTGTATAGGATACAATCTTCGTATGTGCATCTTCCTCCACTCTTGTTCGTCATCCTGTGTTCCTCCCTCTTCTTAAAATACGTATTCATCACAACCATGTCCATCTTTTTCACAAAATCCACTATCATTTGACCTTCTTCATTCCTCTCCTTGACACCATACTTACCCACCACCTCCTCATCTCCTCTGTTCCCTTCACCAATATGTCTATAGAAACCCGCTTCAATCACTACTCTCTGTCCCTTGGGTACACTGTCCATCACTTCATCCAACTCACTCCATCGCACACCCAACTTGCGGGGCATATGCACTAACAACATTTATGATCGCACTTTCAATTTCCAGCTTTACAGTTAACACTCTGTCTGACACTCTTTTCACCTCCAAAACACTCTTGACATACTGTTTCTTCAAAATAACCCCTACCCGATTTCTCCTCCCATCTACACCATGACAGAACAATCTAAATCCACCTCCCTTACTCCCCTTCCATTTAGCCTCTTGAACGCACAATATATCAACCCAGCCACAGGGGATACATAAGCCAGTGTGTTTCTTGGCGCCAGTCCCAAGCCCGGATAAAGGAGAGGGTTACGTCAGGAAGGGCATCCGGTGTAAAATTTTGCCAGATCAATATGCGGACAACAATACAGACTACAAAATGCACTAAGCATCAAAAATAAAGGTGTCAGAAACCAAGACTTAATTTTATCTACAAAGATACAAAAATACTGCAAAAATGATATTAAATTACAGTGATAATCAGTATTAAGCTATCTAAGAATTATTCTGATCAGTTTTACACTACATTGGAAAATTTGAAAGTTATTCTATATGTAGGTAAAAATGCGCTTTGAAGCCAAGATCTTGGAGCTAGGCTTAGGGTGGAGATTTTTAGTGCTTGGACTGCTTGTAGTCTGATTCAAGGTATGACTTATTACAAACATTCTCAAATGTGTTTAATTCAATTCAGAGTTTCAGGTAGCCAATGTCTAACCTAGCAGCACTGAGTGCATATCAGGAAAAAGCCATGGACAGAGCAGTCTATCGTAGTACCCACAAGTTACACAATTAAACTAACCAGCTTGTTTCTGGAGACATGGGTGTAAAATCAGAACAATGGAGAAAATGCACGTACACACGAGCTAAGAATGTGCAAACTCAACATGACAAACACTACGCATGAGAGGTGGCGGTGCTACCTGTGGCCAATATGCAACTCTAAAACTAATAATATGATTATATTAAAAGGTTACATCAATAGCTACTTATTTGCTGATTTTTAATTATTTACAATGAATACTGAAAAATAATCAAATTAATTTTTACCATATCTGTAAATAAAAATGACAGAACTCTGTCATTAATAATATGAAACAAAATACTGTACTTTGCTTATATTTTTTAAGTGATCATTCCTTAAATTATCAAAAATTGCACAAAAAATGCAATGGTCATCATATATACTGTAAGTAAGAAGTGGATAGCAAAGGCTGTCATCAGAATCAAACTACTGCAATGTTTCTATTACTGATATATAGAAACTAAGTGTTGTGTTTCAGTGGAGCAAAATTCATTTTTGTTTCAAACTGAATTAATTTAAAAAATTTAAATACAAACAAACTAGAACAACTTTAGCTGCAGTGGAAATAGCACATACAAAAAATACATTTCCATCAATTTAGCATAAAAAAGAATCATTTTATTTGCCTTATAAGTACACAATATTCATACCATCTCGCTTTTCTTGTCGGACAATATTTTGACATTCCCCATGTAAGAAATGCAAGTGGTCTGCCACCATTCTCTGCTGGCACTCGTGAATCACTTTGGCATATGAACTAGGATGTAAGTACTTCCGACATCGCACCTCTTCATCTTTTAACCTTGCTAAAACCTGTAAAAATCAGACAAAATGAAAAAATGTTTATTGTTAAACATCTGAAACTATTGTGAGAAAACATCAAAGGCTTGAAAACTATAATGAGTCTGAATAAACATAATGCTAAAAATTATAAATCAAGATGGCCTAGTTCATACTGCTTCAATATTTACAGTCATATTAATCTCCAAAAAAAAAATCTTGGCATGAACAATATTGGTTAGAAAATGACAACTATAATCTTTACCATAGTTACTAGATGGTTTATCTTTAAGATAAGAACTTCTCTCATAGTGCTTACCATAAAATTATTGTAGCCATTAAATGATCAAATAAATATGTTATGTCCCCCAAACCACTCCTCCAATTTACTTTAAAATGCAGGCTTCATATTCAACACAGTCAAATTGTTAATGCTTGCTAATATACAAAAAGCAGGACATTAGAGTACACAATTTAACCTCAATATAGCATATTGTTTAAAAGTCAGTAAAAGTGGATAGCTAAAAACTAAAACATGCTAGGATTTTGCTACATTCTGTAGTACTAGGGTGTTGTACCGTGTTAGCCATTATGATTTTAGAGAAAAGCCAAGCAAAATGAGACCTTTTATTGGCTAACTAAAAAGATTACAATATGCAAGCTTTCGAGGCAACTCAGGCCCCTTCTTCAGGCAAGATGTAATCTACATTCTGTAGAAATACCTCCTCAAACCCCGATTTTGTAAATAAGACTTCTATGATAGACTTTGTTAATCATATTGGCAGTAGCAGTTTTGTTATGTGTCCACAAAACATTCCATTAATTGAACTGATATTCACATCTTACACTTAAGGTGAATGATAACACCATCTTTTTAAATATCATCTATACAACATGGTGAAGAGTTTTGTTTAATATTTTTCTGCAGATATTTCCCTTAAAGTGGGAGCCTACAGGTTTAACTTTACAAACAAGGGTGTTCACGCTGACTCATATATTTAACCTTACATATATGGAAAATTAGGTTTGATCCATAAGCCAGCACACTATCATTATTCTTCTAAAGTATCTTTATCTTTGCAATAAACATGC
This sequence comes from Polypterus bichir lapradei, assembly GCA_026402145.1. NCBI lineage: Eukaryota > Metazoa > Chordata > Cladistia > Polypteriformes > Polypteridae > Polypterus > Polypterus bichir. Next base: position 47,100,386 of record JANRMT010062817.1, read on the forward strand.
CTAGTATTTAAAGGATATTTATGAAAATATTTGAAATCAATACCTTTTCCATATATTGTGAACAATTGGACTCCTGTAGTAAATTTGATGCTTCTTGCTTGTAATACTCCCCTGTTTCTGTCAAAAAGGGGCCTTCAAAGATTTCTTGATAAAACTACAAAAGCAGTAAATATACATTTCTTACTTTACAAAAAGATTTAAGTGAATCTTGATGACATCTTTGAGTGTTCAGAATAAACTTTAACATCTTATTCCTTCCTATTATTAATACCATATTTACAATTAACCAGGTCGCACTTATGACTGTTGCATGTTCAAAATTTCCAGCATTAACAACAGATAAACAATTATTTAATTTTTTAACTCTCCTATTAACAACATAACTTTAACAGCCACCAACAGTGGAAAATGCAAAGAATTACACAATAAAATAAAAAATTATTATAGGTGCTTTTAGTGGCAATCATAGTTATAATTAATTACAATTTACCTTAAGAGGGAACTTTTTCTTGTACTGTTCAACGTGAACAAAGGAGTTAATAACCCCATGGATTACTTTTTGATTTGGGTCCTCCCCACACCGATCACTGGAAAAAGAATAATTTACTTAAAATGTTAAACTTTCTACATGTAAAAACGTATTACTTATCTGATTTAAACTGTGAGTAACTATTCATTACAATTATTGGGTCTATTCAGATATTCAAGCATAAGAGAATAGTATAAATATTAAATAAATATTAAACAAGCAAAAACAAATACCAACATTATCAGTTTTACCACAAATATTCTTTTTAATCCACTCTATTCTAAAGTGACTGAATTAGGGTCAATCTATAAAAGCATAATGATTCATCACATACATCACTTTAAGTGCAATATTAAAAATTTGGTGAAATAAGGTAAGTAAGGTGGAAATTTTTAATACTAAAGTGAGAGTTGCTGCTGATATAGTTGCACCTGAAAAGACAGTTAAAAAATCTTCTAGCACTATTATACCATGGAAGACCCAAAGAGTGTCTGATCTAAAGAGAACATGCCGGAGAGCTGAGTGTAAATGGAGAAAAACTAAACTGATTATCCACTATGAGATACTGAAGATTAAAATAACAGCATACAACAACATAGTCCATCTTGAGAGGACTATGGTTATTTCTCTAGAATTATAAGTAACAATGCTAGTAATCGCCCTTATTCTCTACAATTGATCGTCCGCTAAACCCAGGTCACTCAATGGAATGCCCCCAAAAAACTTCCAGTGAAACTTGTGAGGCTTTTGCTGTATTTTTTTAATCAAAAAATTAATGATATTAGAAATAATATACTACTCTCCCAATCTCCCCAATACTGATCCTCTTAAACCCTGGTACTCCATTATAAACAAATTAAATTGTTTCACCAGGATAGACTTACCTGATTTATATAAAATAAATTCTCAGCTGAGACCATCCACCTGTGTCCTTGGCCCAATACCAAAGTTTTTTCAAAGAAGTATCTGGCGTGCTAATTGATAGTATTCTTGACATAGTTCCCAGACTGTCTTAAGACTGCTGTAGTTAAACCCCTGCTCAAGAAAAATAATCTTGACTCCTCTGCTTTTGAAAATTTCAGACCTATTTCTAACCTGTCTTTCTTAAGTAAAATCCTAGAGAAGGCAGTCATGCAGTTAAATTATCACTTGAATAAACCTGTTATTCTTGATAAGTTTTAGTCGGGTTTCAGAACATATCACAGTACAGAAACTGCACTCGTTAAAGTAGTAAATGACTTGTGGGCAAATGTAGACAGAGGCCGTTTATCTGTTCTCATCCTCTTAGATCTGAGTGCTGCACTTGATACCATTGATCACAGTATTCTTAGAAATTACCTTAGTCAATGGGTGGGCCTCTCTGGTAGTGTCTTAAATTCCTACCTGGCAGGTAGAAAATTCTTTGATTGTTGTGGTAATTATACTTCAAAGACACATGACATTCTATATGGTGTTCTACAAGGCTTTATTCTGGGTTTTCTGCTCTTTTCGATTTACATGCATCCATTAGGCCAGATTATCTCGGGACATAACGTGAGCTACCACAGCTATGCTGATGACACACAACTGTATTTTATCAATAGCGCCTGATGACCCAAACTCTTTTGATTCACTGACACAATGTCTTATTTGTAGTTTATGAATGGATGAGTAGTAATTTTCTAAAACTTAATAAGGAGAAAACAGAAATTTTAGTGATTGGCAAAAATGGATATAATGAGGTTATTAGAAATAAACTTGTTGCATTAGAATTAAAAGTCAAGACGGAGGTAAAGAACTTAGGGGTAACTTTTGACTCTGACCTGAAATTTTAAATCACATATTAATCAAATTACTAGGACAGCATTTTTTCACTTAAGAAATATAACAAAAGTTAGACCTCTTATAACATTGCAAGATGATGAGAAATTAGGTTAGGCTTTTGTTTTCAGTCGGCTAGATTACTGTAACGCACTCCTCTCTGGACTACCCAAAAAAGACATCAGACGATTGCAGCTGCTAGAATCTTAACTAGAAAAAAGAAAATCCGAGCACATCTTTCCAGTTCGGATGTCACTACATTGGTTACCTGTGTCATTTAGAATTGACTTTAAAATACTGCTTATGGTTTACAAATCATTAAATAAGCTCCATCCTCTATTTCAGAATGTCTTTCACCTTACACTCCACATCGTAACCTTAGATCTTCAAATGAGTGTCTTATTATTCCAAAAGCCTTCTGTTGTTATGCACCTAAAATCTGGAATAGCTTGCCAATAGGAATTAGTCAGGCTAATACAGTGGAACACTTCAAAAAACTGCTAAAAACACATTACTTTAACATGGATTTCTCATAGCTTCATTTTAGTTTAATCCTGATACTCTGTATATGCATTTAATTATTATTCTTGGTGGCTCCGTAATCCGTACTAACCCTTACTTTCTCTTCTGTTCTTTTTCCGGTTGATTTCCGGATAATTTTTCCAGTTTTCTACCTGATCAAAGCACTATGATGTCCCTACATTGATGGATTAAAGGCCATAAGTCCACATGGCCATCATCATCAATTTCTTCCATGTGAACCCTGGAAACCATGAGGACTGATTGAGAATCATTTATGTTAGGGTTAGGTAAAATGCCTAGAGGGGGCTGGGCGGTCTCGTGGCCTCGGAACCCCTGTAGATTTTATTTTTTTTTCTCTAGCTATCTAGAGTTTTTTTTGTTTTTTCTGTCCTCCCTGGCCATCGGACCTTAATTTTATTAATGTTAATTAGTGTTCCCTAACTCTATGTTCTTATTTATTTTGTTTTTTCTCTTTTTTCATCAAACACTTTGAGCTACATCATTTGTATGAAAATGTGCTATATAAATAAATGTTATTGTGGTTGTTGTTGAAATGTAATTTATACCTTTATGGAAACAAGCATAATTTTTACATAGTGACATTCATAATAACATTTTACAACTGTTAGTAGTGGCAGACAAAGTGACTCACTCAGGTTAACACAGAGAGTCACCTGCATCTACACTGATGACAGCACACTTCAGGCTTAAACATAAACATACAACATTACAGAACATTGTCTATGCAACATATTCTCTTAATAATACGCCGCAGATGGCTTCTTCTATTGGCGCTTATTATCAGTAAAAATGTATAAGCGTACAAAACTCTAGAGCACCTAACATATTGAACCACAAAACAGAAGAAAATGTCACACTGATAATTTGCATTTTACAAAGGAAAATGTAATTAGAATTATATTTGTCTGCTAAAGACACATTTGATGTTTTTCATGCAAAAAAAATCTTGTATAGTGCACTTAAAGCCTATCCACATCAAATACGCATGTATACAAGTGCCATTTGTAAATTCATCACTTGGTCAAACACTTGGCTCAAATTATTGGCCAAGTAATGTGCATTGGTGATGAAAGTAATTACAAAAGACACAGTTTAAAACTGAAATTAACACTCTGTTTGCCAGTTCAACGCACTGTCTCCATCTTCCATAGGATGTTAAGAGTGGAATTAGCTAAAACACTCCAAAAATATAAATTGCTTTCAGCATTTACAGTAGATCCAATCCACCTCTATGGTCTTACCGCTATAAATTTTTTTAATTTACACAGCATTACCAATTAATGCTTTCTGCATTGCATCCTCTAAGAAGGGCATATCAATCAGGTATAGGAGTTCCTCAAAGTGCTATTTTCACCTCGCAATAATATTCCCAGCTGAGGTGCTACCAACCTTGCCAAGAACAGCCAGGGTTACTTCACATCTAATCTTTTTGTGGCTCTTACAGAAATGGGAACTGAATGCATTCTGAACAGAAACATTTATGGGTTATTTCCAATACACCCTTAGTACTCACTTGAGCCTTACAAGTCTGTCCAGTGGATGCTCCATTCATCTGACCCAATTCATTACCTCTGATGGGGTTGCAAAGTCAAACACTGACCTACGGCAACAAGGTACTCTGGTACCTGATAAACGTATAGTATGAGCAACCTTGTGTTTAAAAATTCATTACATATAATTCATGACTAGCACAGAAATCAATTAACAATTCCCCACTTAGATTCAGATTAGATATGGCATTCCACCTAATCATGCCTATTCAAATATCTCCACCTTCACCCATAAGAATGGATGCAGAGCTTGAATTTTGAAATTTCCTAGCAGGACTATACAGTCAGTAGATGGTGCCCTATTGAGCAAAGTATCCAATCTGACTAAAAAAAACTGAATATTCAGAATAGCTGTTTGATACACACATGCAAACAACAGTCAAAATTTCCTTGTCTTCACTGAAGCAACCCTTTCTTCTGTCAAAAACATATGGCACTTGTGCTGAGCAACTCCAAAGCAGGACAGGATCCACCTTAATTTTGGTTAAAGAACCAGTATTATGCGTTAAGTCCTATGTTATCTAGCTGTTACTTTACAGCCTCTCAGGTGACTACTAGCTCCCTCAGCACCAGACAACTTATATTTCAATTCTAAACAGCCTGCTTCTATTGCCAAGATCTAGCATGCTTGGTCTTACTCTTCCATGACACCTAACTGGCAATGCAGATGGAGTCTCATCATCTGACTTGTTGAGCGTCACCTATTTTAGGGCTGAGCTGAACCAGGCTACATAGGTTACACTCCCACGAGGTACTTGTCTGCAAATATCATGTTTTTAGGAATTGACACCAGTATCCCTGTTTAATGGAAGTTCTTTTTAATTGAATTAGCAATCAAATATCTTCTTATATAATATACTACCATGGCTGTCTGTTTGTCTGTCCAGTATTTTAAATCACCTGTAGCTCACAAACCGATAACCTATTGACCTCAAATTTGGTACACATACAACGTGACCTCTACTGTCTGCTTTCAGAGTGATGATTTTTATTACAACTCTCGGCAGCAAGGCTCAAAACTAAAACAGAAAGTGCTTAAAAAATGTTGACACTTATATTAACACATTTTAAGCACTTTAACATTCTAACAATAACAAAATAAAAAATATTAAAGTGCAACTGTAAGTAAAATAATTTTAGTACAGTTTTAATAGAGCCTACTCACTTTTTTATTTCTTTAAGTAGCATTTGGATAAGAAGAGCTTGCAAAGGTTCAATCATCAGCTTCCTCCACATGTCAAGTGCCAACTGAAATATAAGATAATATAATATAATTTGTCACATGAAGTCTCCCATTCCCAAAAACAAATATGAAATATAAATAAAAATAATGAGTGCAAAATGATTTTTTTCATTTCAGTAAAGACATTCATATTCACAGAATACTACTTATTATAAAAAACATTAAACTTAATCCGAGTTTGATAAGAACCTGAAAAAGATATGACTGCAAAGCACATGATAATATTGCAGCCAGTACAGCATCAAACAAATATTTAATAAAAAAGCAAAGCACAGAGAAACTTTAAGAAACTGCACAGCATTACACCGTACACCTCAAATATACAAGGTTTTGTGATGTATTTCATCCTTCTAAATGCCTGGAATCTTTTAAATTATATGTTAAATATTAGGTAAAATATATTCAAGCTGAAGGAACTTGGTGAGACAGTAGTTGGTATTTATGCCTGACTGGTCCAAAGCTATGAATGTGAAGTTTTCAAGCTCATTTCTAGTCTGCATGACTTTTCTTCAGATGCTCCATTATCTTCCTTTATTCTAAAATGTGCATGTTAGGTAAGTGACTTTAAATCTCAGTGAGGCATCCTTTCCAAGTTTGGTTCCAACTTAATACCATATGCTACTAGGATAGCCTTCTGATACTTGATAAATTAAAGCAAGGAAAGGGGAGGATTGACAGCCTATTTTAAACAAGCACATTCAATTCCCAATTTTTAATTTTATTGATTTTATTTGAAGAAAACAACATTCCATACAATTATGCCAAACTTAACAAACCATAATTCAAACCCTTCTTGAAAGCACATTTAATTACACAAATTAAATATAAACTAGCCAAAAGCAGTGTAAGAATAGGAACGGAAAACAATGAGAAAGGAATTCAGTATAACAAAGGCTTAGGAAACCACCATCGCAGTATAACGAAAATAGCAAGGAGCGAAACCAATGCCAATGGTCGAGAGAGTACCTTCCTGTAGCAGGCAATGGAAAACACAGACATATATAGATAGACGCCGCATTCACTGTGTTGCCCAGTCGATACGATAAGTCAGCGCGTCTGCCCTATTGAGAGTGGTAAAAGTGCCATTTAAACTAATACAGGTAAACGTGGAAACCGGGTTTTCTGATGAAAAAACAATAACGTTTTAAGCAGTATCATTTACATACAACAGATTTTGGCAAATCGTTTACATGCAATTATTTATATCCATTTATACACTAAATGTGTGCGTATCCCATGGTCTTAAGAGTTGGTGGGCGGGGCTCTGTAAGTTGGTGGGTGTGGCTCTCTGTCTTGCGTGCGCTCTCTGTCTTGCTTGCCCTTAGTTAGAGTTGGCGGGCGGGGCTCTGTGAGTTGGCGATCGTGGCTCTCTGTCTTGCGTGCGGTGTAAAGTCAACATGGCTCAGAGGTGCATGTGGACTTTTGCACAGATGAAAGCGACTGAGGCTGTGTTTGGTGAGTTGTTGCATGCCTCGAGAGCGACACTGGACTCGGGAGGACGGTTACAGTTGGTGTGCGTGGCTCTGTTGTGCATATCCCAAGACGTAGTAGGAGGGTTAGGGTTGGCGGGCAGGGCTCTGCCGAGCGTATCCCATTGTCTTAGAGTTGGTGGGCGGGGTTCTGTCTTGCTTGCGCTCACTGTCTTGCATGCCCTCAGTGTCTTGCATGTCCTTAGTGAATTATATATATAGATGAAACATCAAACAGAAGCACATTCAATTCTGTTTGATATTTCAATATTATGTAAAATCAAAGACAGGCTGAAATGTAAGTAACCAACCTAGACTTCGGCATTAACGTATGCAGTGCACCATGTAATGTACATCCTTCTGTTATATGCCATGTAGTGTGCATTTCGTAAAAGTAGCAATAATGTTTATGATGCAGCATCTGTTGTAATGACAAATGCAATGCATTTTACTACTAAAAATGTGATGCACAATCTTATGATAATGACAGAGACACAGCAACCAGACAGACACACAGACACCTACTCTTTTATTAAGGTCAATAATACTCAATACTGGGTGAGGTTACCTTTTCCAGCAAATCTTTATTGACAACCTCTACAAACTAGTTAGAATAGAAGGGCAGATTTCACCCATTCTTCACTGAAAATTTAAACCTAGTGAAGTTGGGAATTTTCTAATGGACTTATTTTCATAGCTCTTATTGATTTAATTTAGGACAGAATTCCTCAAAAAAAATCTTTAAGGCAGTTCTTTGCAACTTTAGCACTAGGCTGTTACTTTCCATGCTGAAATAGAAAATATTATTTTAGACATATACCTTTAACAGAGTGAAGAAAATTTCCCTTAACTTTACATGTACTTTTGTGTGTCTGTTTTAACGGACAATATTTAAATTTTAGAACTTGCTTCCAAAGTAATTGTTCCCACCATCCTAAATGAGTGTAGAAACCGCATTGACTAAATGAAAAAGATGTAAACTTTAGCATTTAGATCAAGAAATTCCAATTTTGCATAGTTTAACAAGTAAACATATTTATAATAAAGTATGTAATTTAAATAAGTTGTTAATGAAAAATTTGATTTTTCCTGAAATTCTGCCAAATACGCTGGCTTTCCATTATAACAAGGGCAATATTAACTCTTGAACAGTTCCTCAAATGATAGTCATTTGACTTTTATCAACAGTCTCATGGTAGCACGGTATGACTTAGAAAAAAAAGTTCAACGACTTTTAGATTTGTAGATTTTGTTTTTTTCCCCCAAATGATCTCTTATTGCTCCAATGAGAGGGATCTGTGAAAATATTTTTTTTTAAACATGCATATATCAATTAGGTATGCTGACAGTTATTAGTTAGTGTAATTAATAATGTAAAGCAATGTATGCAAATTAGGCAGGGTGGATGAAGAAGTATTTACATAATAGACGGCTGCATAACTATGTATTAATAAGAATCTTATATTTTTACCTCGCCTATTTCCATGAGGGGTTCATTCATGTCTACCCCACCATAGCCATACTGCAAGTCAGCTTCTGTCAGTTTGTTCTTTTTGATGAACTGGGTGTTAAGATACCTGCACAAAAGAAAAATAATTACCACATGATAATCTTAATTAAGTTGAACAAAAGTTTGAAAATGTTAAATACAAATACAGAAAAATATTTAAAGTCAAAGAACACATAATGAGATGGAACAAAGCAATAGTGAAATTCCTAATATGTACATACGAAAAACTGAAAAATTAGTTGTTCTTTTTTTTAAATAGATGAAAAGAAGACATATTGAAATGAAAGAAAAGAAGACATAAATGCCATGTGGTCAGCTACAAAAATGGAGACAATTTTCATGGAAGTATTTATTTAAAGGCCCCCACATTATGAAATAAGAGGCACAGAAAATATATTTAAAACACACTAAAAATAACATCTGTCATTTTTACATATCACATTCACATGCTTCAGCAATTAGGCTATTTATTTGAGTTTACATGACAAAAGATGTCACAATTGCATAAAACAAATAGTGAACCATGGAACTAATTAATTCTCTCTTGAAACTGGGTTGACCCCATATGAGAACATATTTCCATCTTTGTAATTGCATCTATTATTACAAATATTTTAAACTGTACATTTTCAGACTTACAACCAAATCTAGTAAAGTAAATAGTAAATCACTGACCAAGTAACACATTTTTTAAACTTATTTCACTTATCTAATAAACACAGTTATCCAACAGTAACTGGCATTATGTGAAACAGCACCCATTACTTAAAATCACAACAATCAAAAGGAAATTTAGAGTCAGTTAACCCTCATCCATGAATGGGGGGTCTCCAAAACCCCCAGCCGCAGATTTTTTAAATTCTTTCCCTTTCAAGGTAATACAACGGCAATTAAATTTTGTGACTTTTCATTTTGTGTTGTCTTGAAAAATGTGCCGAAATCCACATCTCAATAGCTTAGTGCAAATAAGTGTTACAGTAGCACAAAGTAGTTGGGGAGTCTCTGAGAACACCACCCCATTCATGGAAACGTTACCATTTTTGTACGAGCGTTTTTGCTTTATTTTATATTTGAATTTTCTATTTAAATTTGTATTATCTTTAGATTTTCTTAATCCTGCCTGAGAGATTGGTGTGTATAGTTTGTTGAGGAGCAAGTCGAGTTGATGTGTTTATGAACAATGAGTCAACGACCAACAAAGAAATTCAATGCAAGTGAAGCCCTGGCTGAAATATTGAAGGAGTTGTGGGATTTCGATACATCAGACAACTCAAATGAAGAGGACAATGATGATGGAAGTGACACTGTGTCAAGTGATGAGGCAACAAAAATGGATGATGAAACAGCCCAGTGGAGATGCAGCACATGTAGCTAAGAAGCGACGCTGTCACATGTGCCCAAGGGCAAAAGAGGGAAAGGTAAAGGCCGCTTGCTCCCAGTGCAAACTTCCAGTTTGCCAGAAACATTCAGAGCGTTCCCTTGTGTGTCTGGCCCAAGGTTATTATAGTTTTGCCTTTTTATATTAGTTTTTATTTCTATATTTTTTCTGACCTTACTTGGAAATTCAGTTTAGTTTTAGTTTTCCTTCATTGTGTATTTTTAGTTTTAGTTTAGTTTTTATTTCACAAAGGTATTTCTATTTTATTTTTATATATATTAGTTTCAGTTTTAGTTTTAGTAATTATGGCATGGAGCTCTTACGGAGTTACTTTTGTGTCACAATCAGATAGAACTGCACACTTAACAGATTTGGATATGAGTTTAATGTTAGTGGAAGCTTACTACACTGCCTAGTTTACTATCTGGTTTTGATTTTGTCTAATAAAAACAAACATAATCAAAACTAGACACTGAATATGAACAATTTTACACAATTTTATAATTTTTAAAATATTTTCTCATGAAAATCACAAGGGCTTAGGAAGAACAGGACTCTTAGGCTTGAGTCAGTGTGCACAACCCACCTAGCTGTATTGAGGGAAACAAAGAACAACAAGCATATAGTGTCAAGGTTAGGGGTGGTGAGTCTTGAATAGCCCACTATAAGAACAGTAAACCCATAATGAGCAGAGCAGGAGCAGGTAATAAGAGTATGGACAGGCACAAAACAACAGAGACAGCGTCTGAGATTAAGAAAACATATACATTATCTAAACCTGTTTATCCAGAGTAGGATTGCAAAACTTACAAGGGTTAAAGACTAACGGCAAGAATATTCATTCAAAAACTAAAACTAAAAATATTTTAGTAAATTGTTATTTTATTTCAGTTAGTCTTTCCAGCTACTTTAATAGTTTTGTTTAGTTTTAGTTTTTAATTTTGGCTTTGTTAATTATTTTATTTCAGTTTACGAAAATGTTTTTTTAATAATAGTTTCAGTTTTGATTTTAGTTTTAGTTAACTATAATAACCTTGGTCTGGCCTGCAAACAAGTTGAAGTTAAGGCAGATTCTGAGTGACTGTTCTGTATGTGAATCAGATGTGTAACTGACGTCTTGTTTTAGTACTACTATGACTGTATTTTATATGATTTGGTGAACACTGAACACGCATTACTATTAACAAAGGTAACATGTAAACCATTGAAAATTTACATCACATTTCAGAGGTAATAAAAATTTCTGAAGTTATTGTATTGCTTTCTAGGCTGATTTAATCAGTTTAAAATGGTCTGCAAGATGGGGGTCCACAAGACCCTCCCATTCATGGAAACGTTATAAAAATGGCATTCATGGATGAGAGTGTAACACGAATGTAAGTTTAATGTCACTGTGCTCTTTACAAGAAATTATTTTATAAATTCATTCACATGTGCAGGCCAAAGTTAGCACACAGGGGCTAGTCAGCATTTAGAAACTGCTAGTCAGCATTTAGAAACTGCTAGCATTTGGAGAATGATGGGGACAACTGCGAGGATGATATCATCATCCATCTGGAAAATCCTTTCAGCGCAGTGACAAAAGATGGCAGACTGTATTTATAAAGATCCCACCTTGATAAAGTTTGTCATGGCTTGCCGTCTGTAATGCCGCATAAATCTTCATTAAAGAAACCTAAGGTATTTTTCTCTTATGTGATTTTTACCGCCGTATCACTATGGGAGGGATATTATCTTTTACATTATATCTATATAGTTTCTGGTTAATTAAAACGCCTCAGTTTCAAAGAACTTATTCCAGTTTGGGAGCTACTGCCCTTAAAGGAAACAGAGGGTTAAATGAAAAAAGTGGGGAATGATTACAACTAGCCTTGCTCAATACAGAGTAAACTTCACTCATTATGACTATCAGAGTGAAAGTACTTGCACAAAGATTCAAAAAGCATGTCATTCCACAACAAAAGATATTTCTTTGGACATCACAAAAAATGGTGTTGATATGTATCAGTCTACAAAGAGCTAAAATGCCACGTCTAAATCTCCGGGACTCCATTAATCACAAAGACAGCCATAGTCTTCAAATGGAAACAACAGGATAAGTAATGAATTGTAAAGGAAGTGGTCAAACTTGCTTCAAGAGTGCAGTATAAAACCACCACCTACAAATAATCCTAAAAGAATATTCAACAAGCTGTAGACTTTTCTTGAATATGCAAAGGTCAGTATTCATTACCATATTTACAAACACACAGGGGAAAAAAAAAGACACCTTTAATTGGGCGTAGCAAGGCAGAAACCAATGCTAACCAAGAAGAACATTAATACTCCTTTTCAATTTACTAGGAAGGACCTTGACGATCCCCAAGTCTTCTGAGAGAATGTTCTATGCTGTGATGACACAAAAGTGGAACTTTGGGATGATACGGGTCCCTTTTGTCTAGCGAAAAACAATCACAGCATTTAACAATAAGAACAAACCAACAGTCACATATTTTGATGGTAATGTAATGGCATGGGGTTCCCAGAACCTGGAATATTTGTCTTAATTGAAAGAACCATTTATAGCAGGAAGTTCTTAAGGAGGATGTCTGGTCAACCACTCATGTGCTGAAGATGACAAGTAAATTAATTAGGCACAAAGACATTTTTTGGACAGAAACTGAACCCAATAGTAATGTGGGGACAGGACCTAAAATGAACACATTTTATAAGTGGTCAGAAACTTGTAAATAACTCATGAAAGAATAAAGTTACGTTAAAACCAAGCACACCATTGTTTTTCTTGTGAAATTCCTAATAAGTTTGATGTGTCACATGACCCTCTTCCTATTGAAAAAACAAAAGTTGGATCCAAAATGGCCGACTTCAAAATGGCCACCATGGTCACCACCCATCTTGAAAAGTTTTCTCCCTCACATATACTAATGTGCCACAAACAAGAAGTTAATATCACCAACCATTCCCATTTTCTTAAGGTGTATCCATATAAATGGCCCACCCTGTAGATACATAAATATAGGCAATATGTAATATAATAAATAGATATAGATAATACAGAAATTATCAGTGTATGATAATAGTTGTTTAAGACATGTAAACAATGACAGGACAGAATGTTTCACAGCAGAAGGATATCAAGAGTGTCAAAATACTTAATGGTCAGTATGAGATTTTCAGTTCTTTTTCTACATTCACACTAGTCTTTGGAGGAAAGTGGCTTGCATGTATAAAAGTTCTGTTTTTAGAGGTGGTTGAAGAAGTGTGGAAGATCCCAGGGGCAGCATGGTGTTAAGGAGTCTGGCAGCTTGGGGGTAAAAACTCTCCTGGAGCCTGGCCGATCTGGCTTTGATGCTGCAATGTCTTCTCTTGGATGGCAGAAGTGTGAAAAGTCCATGTGAGGGTGTAAGGGGTCCTGCACAATGCTGCAGGCCTTGCGGACACTGCGTTTGTGTATATGTATGTATGTATATATATATATATATATTATATATATATATATATATATATATATATATATACACAAACACACACACACACACACACCAGTGACGGCAAACTGCATGATAACGTGTACTGAATATACTTTCATACTCTTTCTCTGTATGTTTAGCATTCGACTGCTCAGAGTTTGATGCGCTTGCTGCTTCCTGAGCAGCTCTACTTTTCCCCACCCTAGCGGCCCGCTTCTTCTCTTCTTTTGTTGGTATCTTTTTGCGTTTAAACTGATTAAGTCAGTGCTTGTATTGCAATTACTTTTCCTTAATTTTTCACTTAAGCTGGCACTTAAACTTAAGTGTTCAATCTGCCTCAAGAATGATTTAAGATATGAAGAGGTAGGGGAAGCCCTGCTGGCTGCTGCCAAAAGTTTGTTCTACAATAAAATAAAAATAAAAAGAGAAATAACCTTGGAGGTCAATCATCACCCCAAAAGCAGATAGTAGACATCACATGGTATACGTGTACCAAATTTCAGATCAATAGGTCAAACAGTTTGCAAGCTTGCGTATGTGGATTTCACTTTCACTAAACAACAAAATCTTTGAAATCTCATGGATAAGCCTCTTCGTTGGGAAGAAACACTGCTTTTCCCTAATTGCAACACAAATTTGACGATCTACAAGTCTCTAACTTAAAGTTTAAAGTAAAAAATACTTACATACTTCAGTCATATCACATATGTCCATATATTCAATCTCTTTTCGCTGTTCTGTTATTTCGCTGAGTAATAATTTTCGTTTGTTAGCGATAATGCGATCTTTACTATCAAGTTTTTTGAGACTTTCAAATTTTAGTATTTTTATAATCTCTAATCTGCTCTGCATGTGTATCGCGCCAAAGTTTTTGAACCTCTTTACAACGTTCTACTTTGTCTTCTACTCTGTCTTTTATTTCCAACCCCACTTGGAGCTGAGAGCAGCAGGAACTGTGTCTGACAATAACATTCACATGAATGAGAAGTGATTGAACCATGGGCATGGTTATAAATGTTTGAGAGGAGGGTGGGACTTGTCAAAATCTGTTGGCAAAAAGTCTTGTCTCGCGGGACCTGAAATTATGTCGCAGAATTGAAATTATCTCTGAGAAAGTCTCGTCCCAGGATTTCCTTTTATAATAGATAAATATATACAAACATAGATACATACATATACATACACACACACACACATATATACACTGTCTGTTGCTATATTTAATTTGTGGTGTTGAATCTGTTGTTGGTCTGTGAAAGAAATGCAAGAATGAATCTCATACAGTGAAAATAAGACAAGCTTCAATTTAAAAATACAAATGAATACAAGCTCTACGAAATTAATCTTTTTCTGTATCATGTGCCTTAATGCAAATAATTACTTATTATAATAATTTCTGGCATTTCACATGAATGCTGCACCAAATGACTTTCACTTAATATTTTATGTTACTTTAAGAAACATGGCATAGTTAAAAATTCATCCAACCATCTTCTGCCTCTCTTATTCTGTTCAAAGTCGTAGGAAGGCATTATTTATTCCAATTGCACTCTGTACACAGTGAAAAATCAAAATGAAGGGGGCATTAGTATATCAAAGGACTCACTCACTCACACACACACACATGAATGCCCATACTCACAAATAAATATAGCAATTTAGAGTCAACAATCAACCTAGTACACAAGTCTTGGGAAAGAGAGACAAAACGTGGAGTACCTATATAAATATTAATATTTTAAATGGTTTACTTATTTATGTAATTCATAAGCACAACATTCTACAAACAATGTGTATACTGGTGCATTTTTGTTTTAAAATTACCTGTATAAACAGTCCATGTAATCAGCCCCTTTGCTGTATTCTTCCCAATATCTGTAATACATTACTAAAACTTTTTCTTCTGATTCAAGGACTTTCTGTAAAGATGTAAATCACAAGTTACTTTTAACAACAAACAGGAATTATTAATATTATTAAAAGCAATATAAATTAAATGAAAAAAAAACTGTATTATTCAAAATTTAGGTAGAGTTTACCCTTATTCTACACTAAATCTTACTAATTCGGTGTACACCTATTTTGATTTTTCTACCTAAAAGCATAAACAAAGTTATATTTCTTTTTGATGACAGTAGACAGCAGAATGTTTAATAATGTCCTATAGTGACATATACGACTTGCGATACCTAAACCAAAAAAGTAACTTGATATAATTAGAGATGGCTTGCCTACGGAAAGAAGTGAAGCAAACAACTTAAATGCAATTTTTTAGTTTTTAGGATAATTAATCACAGCCAAATTTTGATATATATTTTTTCTATTTGCTGGTTTAATAGAAAAATTAATTTAACTATTTCAAGAATTCCCTTAACATATTTCCACACACATTACGTTCTATTTAACACATATAATTCTTATCACAACAAACATTTAACGTAATTTTCTATGGGGCAATAACTA
>JANRMT010062817.1:47116740-47146875 GCA_026402145.1 Polypterus bichir lapradei
ATATATATATATATATATATATATATATATATATATATATATTCCCATTTTTTGCTTTACAGCCTTAAATGAAAATATACACAAAAATGCAATGCAACCTATAACATCCAAGTGAAAGATACGTATTACAGCTACAGTTCAGAAAAATTATAAAAAATCAAAAACAAGACATACTGAGATTAATAAAGGATCACCCCCCAATGTCAATATTTTGTTGAACCACCTTTTGCTTTAATGACAGCCTTCAGTCTTTTGGGATACCTCTCCATCAGCTTTATACATCTAGATTGAGCAATATTTGTCCGCTCTTCTTTACAGAACTGTTCAAGTTCGGTCAAATTGGATGGTGAACGTTGGTGGACTGCTATCTTCAAATCTTTCCACAGATTTTCAATGGGATTTAGGTCTGGGCTCTGACTGGGCCACACAAGGACATTCACTTTTTTCTCCTTCAGCCACCATGTGGTCAATTTTGCTGCATGCTTCGTGTTGTCATTGTCGTGTTGAAAGGTGAACATTCTGCCCATCTTCAACTTTCTGGCAGAGGGTAGAATGTTTTCCTCAAGAATTTGACGATATTTTGCCCCATCCATTTTTCATTCTACCCAAACAAGAGCCCCAGGCCCTGCGGCAGAGAAACACCCCCACAACAGGATGCTGCCACCTCCATGTTTTACTGTAGGTATGGTGTGTTGTGGATGGTGAGCTGCATTAGATTTCCACCAGATGTCCTGTTTGGTATTGAGGCCAAATAGAGAAGTGGGTTTTTCCTTGCGACCCTCCCAAACAAGCCACAATTACCTCCTACCTAAAATTAACTCCTTCAAAGTGGCCATTGGCCTCTTGGTAGCCTCTCTTGCCAGTTTCCTCCTTGCTCTTCCATCCAGTTTGGAGCGACAGCCGAATCCAGGGAGGGCCCTAGTAGTACCAAACACTTGCCCCTTCTTTATTATGGACTTTACTATGCTCCTTCGGATTGATAAAGCTTTTGAGATTTTTTTGTGTCCATCTCCTGCCTTATGTCTGTCCACAACTCTATCCCTGAGATCTTTTGAAAGTGGCTTGCCACCCATAGCCAGTTGTTTGCTGTCAGTTGCACTACCAAGCAAGGGAATACGTCAGGAACAGCTTGTTTTTATGCTTCACTAATCACAATGATTACAATTGATCACAGGTGGAAGCCAGTAACCATGGTCTGCAATGGAAATGGTGGTTACTTACACCTGATTGAGTTTACACACTGTATATATTTTTCCACAAGTGAGAAACATTTAAAAAACGAAACACATTTTATTACTAATATATGATGTTTTATGTGATAATTGCCCACACTCAAGGTGACTACAAAATGAATTTCTATTAATACAGCCACTATCACAAATTACAATAGTGAAGTGCTTTTTGTTAAATCAGTACTTCTTTGTGGTAAATCAAGATTAGGGTATTGGTACAACTGATGGGAAGATAGTTCAGCAAAACTCACTAAAATAAATCTGATATTTGCTGCCATCTGGAGTTGCTTTACTGAATTGGTTTTAAAACAAGGATAACAAACTCGAGCAATATTCAAACTGACATAAAAAAAAACCAAAATTAACTTGCTACCTTAAACAACAGGATTTATTCAAATGACTGCATTATAACATATAATAGTTTAAGTGTAAAACATGTCTGTGAATGCTTAGACTCTATGTATCCATAATCCATTAGGTCATTTAACCAACACAGGTTGTCAGAAAGCAGGAAACTATTGAGGCATCACTTGGTATATGAAATGAATTAAGCCTGGACAGAGCCTCAGTTCACCATAAGGTATACACAAACATATTTTAATATGCACTTCTCTGGGATGAGGGAGGAAACAGCATCATGTAAAAACTTTGCAAATACAGTGACAATGTTTAAAGTCCATACAGATCAGGACCAAGCAGGTAATCAAAAACTGGTCCTTAGAGCAATAAGGAAGCAATGACCACTGTTCCTTCTAGCTTAAGTAACATATTGTTCAACAATATACAGCTTGAATTGCCTAAATTATGTTACATAACAATTTATTATACAATAGCAAGTAAGAAAGCTATTACAGAGATATGAATTACTTATTTATAATAAAACAGCATTATATTTTATTAAATGTTTGGGAATTATATCCCGTTAATAATCTGTCAACATTTTTTTAATCACGCTCTTCTATACCTGCCTTTTCATAGTTCCAAACATTGGCTGGTGAGCATATTGCTTAGTTTCTTCTGTAAAGTACTTAACTGAAACAAAGCTTCATTAAAAAAAAAAAAAAAGGTTTTCACTATTTGTCTATGTTTTCACACATTGATTCAATTGATTGAGATTGGCAGTTAAACACTACAAATGTTAAATGTGCATTTATAGTTTTTAATAATGTTTAATTAATAATTGCACTATAGTTTTGGGGTTTTTTTTTTTGCATAATTTACTACTGTGGTGGACGGCTGGGGATCCTGCCCAGCTGGGACGCCTGGAAGGACCAGAAGAGGGACAGTTCCTCCCCTGGGCCACGAGAGTAGCCACCCTGGTCTGCATTGGGTCAACGGGATCAGAGCTTAGAAGCTCAACCCTGTTGGGGCCTGTGGCCACCACCAGAGGGTGCCCGGAGGATGATGGAGCACTGGACTGCAGCACTTCCGCCACAACCAGAAGTGCTGCCAGAAGATCATCATGGCGAACATCTAGGGCATTATAAAAGGGGCTGCCTCACTCCATGCGGGGAGCCAGAGTCGGGAGGCAGAGGACGGAGCTTGCAAGTGGACGAGTGAGGGCAGCAGTAAAGAGAAGAGTAACGGAAGGAGTAAGAAAAGGACTGAGCTATCGTTATGGTGATTAGTGTACTGTGTGTGCTGTGTTTAAGAAAAGAACTGTAAATAAACGTGTGTTTGTGGACATCTAGTGTCGTGTTTGTCTGTGTCTGGGCATCTTTCACACTATATTTATAGTTTTTTTGTTTGTTTTTCCAGTGTACCAGCTGGACATTCCTAATTCTTGATGTGTAATTCTAAATATAGATTACCATTTTACTGTGCAGTACTTGTCTTTTACTAAAACGTATACTGTATGACAAACACACAAATAATAAACATAGTACAAATCTTTTAAAAAAAGGTGCACATTTATCAAAAGTCTGTGAGAGGTTTATCAAGAAAATACAAAGCTAACATGCTTAACAAGTTTAGAAGTAAAATAGACAAATTTTGTTTTTAAGCTAACAAAACTATTGATTACTAGGCAGCAATTTCAAATTCTGCTTTTTCTAATTGAAAATTTAAACTGTACTTAACACAATCTCACTCCTCATCCAAACCCAGAGAAGCAGTGCACATTTTAATGAAAGGGCAAAATAAAAAAGCCTGAATTCATTAAAGTAGCTTTTCTTGTTACTTGTCAAACTGCACAGGACAACTTCACTGAATCCTTTTTCTCAGTTTATTACTCCACTTTCTTTAATGTTAAGGCTAATATAATCTCACTCTGGTAAAGCTAGCCTTACTGCTCTCTGTTTACAGGATGATCTCAGTTAAAAAAAATGTGCCTAGCTGAATTAATGTAATATCTAATGCTAAGCAGCACCACAACTAGGTTACTGTAAGGTTTTGAAAATCAGATGCTGAACAAATTGTTTGTGATCAGCCATTTCACACATCATCCGATTTAGTTTGGCAGCCAAACAATCAGAGTGTCTACAACTCGACAGTGGACTTGTGAATGACTACACCACCAAATGCCACAAATGTAGGCAACAAAACCTTGTTCTTGAAACTGCTGCCTGAGCAACTGACTATATTCAGACCTTCTTAGTGATTTATTCCAAATGCCATGGTAATGCTGTGACTAAAGGAATCAAACTGTCATGAGCATAAACTGCTCACTTTTTCATTCACTTGCAGACAGGAGTGCAAAATCAAAGCTAAAGATTTCCAGGTTCAGAACGTTTTTAGTCTTCAGCATTAGGTTCTTGAACTGTTAAAAACACCTAGCTTTCCTGGCTGCTGTCAGCTATGACCAAGAACAATAGATGCTAAACATTGCATTTAAAACTTCAAAACTGCATATTATTATTCTATACTGCATGTCACAAAATATGCACAAGTGAAATTTCTCTTTTTATTATTATGATACTGAGAAAAAAAGTACAAAAAGGAATTCCAAGGAGACTCTTAATAAAAAACAAAAACAAAAAAAAAAACAAGTAAAGCTTGTCTCTTACATTATTGCCTTTCTCAGGTTGAAGTGGCCATTTCCAGATTTGCAAAACTATGCTATATAGATAAAAGCAACAGTGCACAACGAAAGAAAACACTGAAAAGCCCATATCCACAATAAACTTTTCAAACTTAACAATAAGCACAAGTGTATTTTTTTTTTCTAAAAACATTACTTGTGAATACTAGATGAGTGCTTTTATTGTAAGGCATAAGGAAGAGCCTCCAAAGTCAAACTTATTTGTCACATACAAATTACACATATAATAAAATATGTAGATGCAATATTCATTTATGTACTGTATATCTGAGAGTGTTTACTGTATGTGAACTTGTATTCCATTTTTCATTATGTTTTAGTTAATTTTAATAACATATAAATATTTCCTAAAGAATGTATATAGGTAATAAAGAATAATTTTATTTAATACCTCTCTGTGGCAGCATTTACTGAATCATTTAAATCTGCCTCTAGTAATTGCCTAATATAGCCAATTATGTACAGATTCAAACTAATGCAATGGAATTCTTATTCTTGTTTGTTTTTTAAGTAACGCATGACAAAAAATGCAAACAAAAAAAATAAAAAGGGATTTGCTGTAACTTTACATAAACAATAATAAGCAGTATTATCATACTGTATATTGAAGAAAACATTATGAGGTTATTTTTGCCTTCAACAACAGACACTGAATTTAAATTGTAGCTAAACAATCTTAAATCAGCAGTGAACTGAGCTTTCAGCATAAGATCAGATCTTTTCTTTTAGTTGTGACAGTGTCATGGGAGGTGCTGATTACAGGTAAGGCATGCACACTAGGCACTTTGGATTCACCAATTAAATAAATAAACAAGCTTACCTTATGTAACAATCGTACATGATTTTCCAAAAATGTTTTTGTTTCTGTGTACAATTTTTCACCCAAAGGCTCTGGATATGCCACACACAAAGCGTAAATGTCACTATCACTTTAATTAAGGAATATTCAAGAGTAAGACAAAAGAGCACAAAAAAACACTATGGTGAAATACTGAACAGTACTCCTTAGAATAAACTAGAACTAAAATTATTTTTAAATAATTTTAAAATAATTATTAGCAAAAATCAGATGCATAAAAAAAAAGAGTGTTCAAGTATTTTATAAAGCTAATTTTCTCAAATGGACACATACTGTACTATATTATTTCTATTTAACTGAACCATATACTTGACTAATTTTTCAGGAGACAAGCTCATAAAGTATACAGTAGGACAGATCTACCAAGCTTAGCATCAAACCACATAAACACACCTTAAATCAATAATTGATTTAATCAATGCTGTATACATTCATTTAAACTGTTCTTAAAATAAAATCCAACATACACCCATACAAATATATATATATAATAATGTAATATATATAGATTAAACCAGTATATACTTAATTAAATCTGAAAATATTTTAAATATACATATAATACATAATACATAAAGTGAAACTTGGCATTTACTTGGATAACAATTAATAAAGAGAAAAATACTCAAGCAAGTAGCTATAGCAGGGTCCTGAGGTTTTTTCCTGCTAAAAATACAAGCATTAATTAGCATGCCACATGCATTGTTACCACATATGGCAATGGGTGCTACTCCAAGCAAGTCAGGTATGCATCTTCACGGACCTACATTCCATGCCTAAACAGTATTGTTCAGTGAATAAAAGATCACCACAGCACAATTCAGCAATGTGGTGGACTGGCATCCTGTCCTGGGTTTGTTCCTGCCTTGTACCCTATGCTAGCTGGGACAGTCTCGAGGTCCCCCACGAACCTGGTATGGATTAAGTGAGTTAGAAAATGACATGACAGCACAATTCACTGTGCTATTACTCCCACAACTCAAACTATACTTGCATTTGTGTTACTGCTCAAAGTGAGGGTGCACCTTCAAAATTCATCTTAACTATGTGTGAGGTTATAGTCTCTACTTATATGCACTGATCTGTTTTATGAGCCTGATGTTGTTTTTATCTCAGAGAATTGCATACCATTAAAGGATCATTGTGCTCCTGTTCTGCCTCTGTTGGCTAAGGATTTTGTTTTTTTTGTGGACAGGTGGGCTGGATTTGTGCTGGACAAACTGCATTTGTGGCGTTATATTCTTAGTTAATTTGCAGAATCTAAGGAAAAAGCATCATTTTATTTGACAAGAGTTAATAGGTCTAGATTAGCTACTGTGTAAGATTTGAATTTAACGTCGACAAACGCGAAGATAAGAAATGTACATGCCACTGCAGCTGTCTGCTCTCTCTATAACCTTGAGTACACCACTTGACCTCCAGTAAAAATAACACACTATAATACGAGTGACAATTGCATCAGAAAGCAGCAAGTCATTTACAGTTCCAGACACTGTCTAGGAATGGCATGTAAGAGATAAATACATTTTAACTGCTAGGAAACAAACTATGCATAGTAACTGCATTTCTTCAGCATAAGAAAGGAAAAAGCAGCAATTTTATTATTTTTAACACCACCATGCACATGGCCAAGTATGCTCATTGGGTGGTATGTGGTACAATGATTAGCACTGCTGCTTCTCAACTCACTGAGTTTAAATCCCAGACGAGTAACTGTGGTGCATTTGTACATTCCTATAATAACCCAGATCACATCCAATATACCAAAGATTTGCATGTTAGAAAAACTGGTGTCTCTAAATCAACTCAGTATGACTGACTGAGGGTGGGTTAATGTGCTGTAATGTAATATAACTGTTTGGTTTTTGACTTTCAAGATACTGTTGGAGTTGGCATGAGATCCCCAACCCCAAATCTGGATTAAGCAGTACATAAAATAGGACAGATGCAGGCATCTTAACAGAAATCCAAAAATGCATAAATTAAGCATGTCTCTTTCGCTCTACAACTACAACTACAGAAATTCTCAGTTTCTTTAGTTAAACATATTAATTAGTCCTAGTTGGTCTCACAGTTTTAACAGGCACTTTACTAACGATTACATAGATAGACCTTTATTTGAATCCAGGGGAAATTAGGCTTTTTACTGAAACTCTTTAAATAAATAAATCAATAAATAAAAATATAGACAGACAGATAGATAGACACCATGAAGACTAAAGAGTAAGAGAATTAAAAGGAAAGAAAACTTGTGACTAGGCAGTTAAGAGTCACAGTGATGCATTATGCTGGCATATTGCCGTTTTTATAAAGAAGCCCCAGTGGTGTTTCCTGACACATTTCTACTGAATGATTCGTTGGCTGAAAGTCCTCAGTGTTACTGTGTCAGAGAGAAGATGTGCAGCATTCTTCATAATTACACTCAGTATAAGTGTGAAAAATAAAAATTTGATTGTACCACATGCATAACATGTTGTCATTGACTGCCTCTTTGAAAGGACATCCTTCAGTTCCAGAAAATAGTGAAATGATTTCCACATGATACAATACAGTTACCAGACTGTAAAGAGAACACTGAAAAATAATGACTTTGCATTAATGTGTTCAATTTAATGCAAATTTTTTTGTAAACAAATTTATCAATATCCATTGTATTACATATTAAATGTTTACAGGATTCTAACGTTGGTTTTAAAAATACATGAAGGATAACAAAGAGATTTATATGTCTGTAGTACTAGGGTGTTGTGCCATGTTAGCCATTATGAATGTAGTGAGAAGTCAAGCAAAATGGCACCTTTTATTGGCTAACTAAAAAGATTACAATTGAAGAGAAGAGAATTAACAAATGAAATGAGAGAGAGCATTATTACTGTTAGAAGTGCAAGCCTTTCACTTAGAGAAATTAAAAATAATAATAATAATAATCTAAAACTTTTGACCGGTAGTGTATTTATAGTTCTTTTTTCCCCCTAGTATAAAAGCTTGATAATCCTAATTCTTGAGGTGAAATTATAAATATGGATTAATTTTAATTATGAAGCATTTGCTTCTTATCAAAACTTATAATATACGACACACAAATAATAAAAATACAAACCTTTAAAAAAGCAGCAAATCTATCAAATGTTTGCAAGATGTTTATCAAGGAGACATAAGACTAACATACTTAACAAGTTTACAAGTAAAACAGACAAATATTGCTGATAAGCTAGCAACCCTATTGTTTACTAAGCAGCAATGTCAAATTCTTCTTCGTCTCTTTTTTTTCTAATTGAAAATGTAGGTTGCTGTACTTAAAACAAGCTCACTCATCACCTAAACTTAGACAAGCAGTGTTCATTTAAATTAAAGATCAAAACAAAAGTTCTGAATTCATTAAAATCACATTTCCTGCTTTTTGTCTAAATGCACAGGATAATTAATCCGATCCCTTTTTCTCAGTTTATTACTCCACTTTCTTTAATGTAAAGGCTAATGTTCTAACCTTCTGTTTCTCTGGTAAGGTTGGCCTTCCTACTATCTGTTTTCAGAACGTCTGCAGCAAAAAAAATGTGTCAACTACTGAAGTCAACTACTGTACTGTTTACTTGCATGAAGCAGCACAGCAAGTAAACTACCATAAGGCTTACAAAAGAAGATAAAGAAAAAAAAGTTTTCTTGTGATCGACCAATTTACCATTGACTGACTGAGTCTTTTGTCGTGGAAATCAGTCTGTTTAGAACTGCAGCTGACTGATCTGAGCATTACAAGCATAAGCTATTGGCTAAGGCTTCATGCTCATTCAGATTAAGTTTATGTTTTTATTTCAATACATATCAACAGAATTAATCTGAAGCTGAATACACCTGCTAGATTATTATTAGTAGCATCAGGTAACCTCAACACCTTAGGTGCTGTAACTTTTAATTTATTACAGATACATTTTGAAAACTAAATTCTCATAAAAAAGTTAAACTTAACCTTTAGAAATAAGTGTGATAGCCAACCATTCTCTTTCAAAGTCTTTTAGCACTCTACTCTACAAAAATTCTTTCAGATTGTATCTGAATTTTTTGTCCAGTTTTTTGTTTTGGAGAAATTAATGAATTGTGAAACAAATCCTACAACACTGAATTTATGGCTTGGTTCTTCCAAAGCATTTGTATTCCGCAAAGAATAAACACACTTGTTTTTTTGATGTAACATATTTAGACATATCTGTTACTACCACATACTTCACAAAGTTCTATTAAAAAAATGTAATTATCGACAAAGAATTTTTTTTTTTTAAATGTATCTTTGATATATTATCTCAATTATACAACGTTTGCAATAGGTTATACCAAAATCTCTCTATTATAAAAAAAAAAAAATCCTGGAGAGAAACAGTAGGGCGACGAGGCGTGATCTTCAAGTTAAGATCACGGAAGACACTTAAAAGACCCGCAAGACTAAAGAGATTGGCCACGGAGCGTTTCGCGGGGACCTTAAAGATGAGACTTTGTGCCAAGAGATTGACCCAGGACCATCTCCCAATGACGAAGAACATGAGATTCTTGCAAGACACGCCCTACTTACAACCAAATAAGAGCACGGACAGCAACACACTCAGTGGTATTTTGGCTTTGTGCACACACAGATCCAGGGCTCTCAGCGCATATAAAGCGTATAAGGACACTACGTTATAAATGAATTGTAGACGACTAAGCGAAGAAGAAAGCAGCGCAGAGAAAAAAAACTCAAAAGTGTTGGTGAGACAAAAAAGAAAAAGAATAATCTAGGTGCAAATTCAGAAAATAAGCAAAGTAATTATCAGCCCAGAACAAGTGGAATTGAAAATAAAGCACGTCCAATCCGGACGTTGGCACTATACACATGCAGAGCAGGTTAGAGATTATTAAAGTAATGATAAGTAATTATCAGCCCGGAACAAGTGGGATTGAAAAAAAGCATGTCCAATCTGGACGTTGGCGCTATACACATGCAGAGCAGGTTAGAGATTATGAAAGCAGTGGAATTCGAAAGGCTCCAAAAAAAAAAAAAAAAAAAAAAAAAAGTTGCCGCAATACACACGTGGAGAACGTTAAAAAATATGAAAAGTAGGAAAATTACAAAGTATATAAAAAGAAAGTAAAGATCGCAGTAGCGCAAAACAACGGAAATTATTACTCGAAAAAGAGAAAATAATCACCACGGACCAGGTGTCATTGAAAAAAAGCAGGATAAAGTGAGGTCAGAAATAAAAGACAGAGTAGAAAACAAAGTAAAACGTCATAAAGAGGTTAAAAAACAAGGGGGCCAAACACATGCACAGCAGGTTAGAGATAATGAAAACTGGAATTCAAAAGACTCAAAAAAAAAAAAGTAGGCGCGAAACACATGCAGAGCAAAATACAGAATATGAAAGCAGAAAAAAAATGACAGTGTCAAAACAAAGAAAGTAAATATTGCTTTAGCACAAAGAAAGAGAAATTATTACACGGAGAAATAAAGAAAAGGGCGAATAGAGATCGAATATATGGATACAGGTGATATGTCAGAAGTATGTAAATATTGTAAGCTTTGAAGTTCAAGTCAAGAGAATTTCAAAAACGGAGTTTACCTCACATGCATTTATTGGTTACTTTGCAAAAAAAATTATTAACTGCTGATAATGTAGATCATTTTGTCTGTGCTGAAACTCCAAACAGAGAAACCTATCCTGAATTATGGTACAAAGTCATTAAACACGTCTCACTGACCTCATTAAAGAGATTCAGCACGTTGGGACTCGGAAGATTCCAAATATTGTTTTTACAGAAGTGATGAAATAAAAGTGAAACTAATGAAATAGCAACAATTCAAAGAAAAAAAAAATCTTAAAGGTGTGTATCCGGAAAAACCAAAATGGGGGTTAGCAAGCGAAGCCCCCTAGTATGACAAAAAAATACACTGATCATAGGAAGTGACTTCAAATACAAATAAAATACATGAGCACACTCATCACAGCAGAGGTTTAGAGTGATCTTCAGTGCGATTTGTTTTTTTTGGTACCCCTCGGCAATTCAAATGCAAGCGTCATGCTTTTAGCATTGAAAAGGCAAGTCCATAAGGTGTTTGCAGTTTTAGGGTGTAACAAAACAATTAAGGCTGAAATACTGAAAATATGAATTTAATCAAGGTAGAAACATTTTCTCAAAATTAAAATAGAGTAGTACATAACGTCCTCAAAAATCTATTACCAATTTTAAAGTCTACAACCATGAAAAATTACAGATAGATAGATAGATAGATACTTTATTCATCCCAAGGGGAAATTCACATCTTAAAACAATGTTGTAGATAATAGACCACAAACGTAAGCATTGCCACTCTGTAAAACAGAAAATAACGAGCAATCCAAACCTTTTTACTGTTTTCTGAAACTCTGTACCATTAATCTGGACACAAAAATAGATGAAATGGTCCAGCATTTCCATATCAATAAGATCTACTGTAAGTCAGAAATAACAGGAAAAGTGTGTAGGAAAAAAATAATAAAGTTTGCCATTTAAATGCTTAAGTACATTAACAATAATTATATAAAAAGTATGGATAGGAATGAGGATTATTTCAAAACATGAGATGACACATGCCACAAGACCTTTTTCCTTGCAACGTAAATGATGCATTTTCTGAATTAAACAAAAGCTATTCTACAGCGAAAGGCTACCCCACCTCTAGAACACTAAAATTAGTGATTACATACAGCTCCTGCCTGTACACCTTAATTATATCTTTCTGACTTGAGAAAAATACACTTCTGATGGACTCCAAATTGGGAACAGTATCGATTTAGTACACAGCTTGTTATTTTTAAACTTAATCAAAAAGAAATTGTCACCAGTAATTGCCAAAGTGTTCTTTGCTTAAACTATTCTCCTTAAGAAAAAAGAACAACAGCTTAGGTGAGGATTAAAAAAACTGGTCCCCAATATATTCCAGAAAGTATACCAAAATAAAAAAAAATTCAAATTTCACACATAACTTCAGAATTTACCTCAACACTCCTTATACAACACCACTACCACACAGCAGTAACAAGGGATGGTCTTAACAAATATCAAGGATACGAGAAGCGGTCATTCCACGTTGCTCTTTCCACATAATCCAGCATCACCACAGCTTTGATTGTTGTCAGGAGTTTGTTCCATGTTTCTTCAAAGTCCACTACTCTTGGTTTCAGAGACATTTTACGGCTTGGGTGTCAAACCTGCAGGAAAACAGAGAAATACTGTGTGCCTCTTTTACGGGTACCATGCAGTTATTCCTTTCTTTCAAAGATAATCACTGAACTGTAATTTAGAAACCAACTCACTGAACTTTAAAATAGAAATTAGTTTATAATAATACACTTTTGAAATGTTGCCTGTTTTTTTAAAATTGTTTCAAACACTATACAAGAGCATTACATAATAATACTGATTTCCTTTTATATCATAGTAGTTTCTTTTTCTTAACTGTAACCCTTTCCCAAAATAATCTGAGCTATTGGACAGCTGTAAAGAGAGACTATTTATGTATCGTGTTGGTTGGCAGGCGCTGTGTCTGGGGAAACAGGTCAAATGTTATAAGAACACAACTGACTGTACCTCGTGCCAACTTATAAGCTTGGTACTACCACCTTAAAAGTGAAGGCGCACGATATCTTTGAAGATTAAAAACCCAATGTTTAGTCTTTGTTACTGTTACAGTACATTTATTGTGAATATATGCAAAACCACACATTTCCAGAAGTCCAACTTTACTTCTTTAATTTTCCCTATTCTATAATAAACCACCCATGTGTACTTATTAATATATTTATAAGATAACTTTACAAATAAGGATTTTGGAATCTGAGTAGTACAAAGCATAAACCAACCCAAGGATGGCTAGCCAGGTACTGACTGGGCCAATTTAGAAACTCCAATTTAACAAACACTTGACTCTGGAATGTGGGAGGTAAACTGGAGTACCCAAAGGGGGGAAAAAAATAAACCACACACAAACAGAGATGTGGAAAGAAAAGCAAACACCATCAAACAAACCAAGTGGGTATAAGATTCAAACCTATGACGATGGATCCTTGATACAACAGCACTAACCAATGCATTATAATGCTGCTCTAATACATCTGCTAATATGTAAGACAGGATACCTGAGCACCACCTTGAACCTCTATGGCAGGGGACCTTATCCTGAGGTTTGTGGACCGCTAGAGGGTCCATGGATGGGTTTCAGAGGGTCCGAAAGGGTCAGATAAAAATGAACATTTATATTCACTATACAGCCCGATATTGTTGATTTAGAGTAAATGTAGTGGTACTAGTAGTAATGGTAGTAGAAAACATAGTACTAGTAGATCTGTTTTAATTTGCACAAGAGGATTGTATTTCATAATTATAACGAGTGGCCATTACTTTTTTCATAAAAAAGTAGTATTTTATTAGATTGTTTATTTTAAAGTTTAATAATACTTTTTGTATGTCATATATGTAAGAGGCAATCAAATTTTGATAAATAAAGTACATTATATTCATTGCATGTAACGTGTTTATGTGAATATTTCTGGGGAAAGGGGTCCATAGCTTTCATCAGATTCTTAAAAGGGTCCGTGACTCAAAAAAGGTTAAGAATCAGTGAAAGCGTCTTTTTCTTGAATTACGGGCGTAGTGTTTTTCCAGCTGTCAGGTGAATGTGGAAGCTAGTTACTACACATTTTTTCAAGTGGCTTCTCTGATTTCCCTTACATTATCAGTTAAACTCCAATATGTCTCAGTAAAATGTTATTAAATTATTTTAACATATATATATAACCAAATCTATAATTTAAATGTATATGAGAGCCTTTTCTAGTTTAGGTAGTACTTCAGAACATACATTTTATTTTTGATTAAAATTGTGTTTTTTGTAAAGGCTGTTAATGCAAATAGTTATAATTACCTACAATTAAAGCATTCTGGGTAATAGTTATCACAAAGAAATTGTTGGTACAAAAGAAAATGATAATTTAGTGTGGCACTGAAACATAGTAACCTTCCTACAGTTTCTCTTTTTGGGTATGTAAGAATGCACTGTAGATTGTGGAAAACTCGAAATAACCACAGACCATCTGAAAAAGATAAATATTTTGCAGTAACTACAAAGAACTTAAAAACAAGCTGAAATTTGTAATCAGACTATTTGTTGATTTGAAGGAAATGTTCCATGTGTTAACACCGTAATTTAAATAAGCTAATAGTAAACTTAGTGGTAGGTCATGATCAAGATTGATATGATTGTGTGTTTTATAAAACACTGTTTATAACTAAATTTGGTCTAGCATTTACTGAGCATTTTACACAGGAAAAATTGATCTTCCACTTCACACTGATTTTTAATGCTAAATGAGACTAGATTTATTTCCACTTCTCACTACTGACTAGTTTCTTACTTTTGTTTGCTTCCACATATTGGAAATATATCACAGGAATGAAACTAATGCACAACAAATATAAAGAAAATTCTTGCAACTTAAACGAGTGCTACTCAAAGAAAGATTAAGAGTTGTATTACTGCTCCCCTAGGTTAAAAGATTTGAAATTAAAATACATCTCCTTTGTGTTGTTTCGTAATGGAATGGAGGTCCATGCCACACCTCTCAAACTTTACATTTACAGCAATGCTCATAACTCTTAATTTCTTTGGAACTCTAAAGCTGGGTAACAAACAAACATCTGACCAACTCAGATGATGACGATCTCGAGTCTGAAAACACTAGTGGCAGATACAAGTGCCTTTACTAAAGTTTGACCTCCATACATCTCCTGACAGTCATGGAGTAATGGATAAAGTTTTGAACGAAAAGGTACTACTTCTACAAGAAGAAGTACGAGCAAGTACTTGTAATACCTTGGCGGTATTTAGTACGTGCCAGGAAATCTCTGCCAACTCAGGATATACACCGCTTTCACAGAAAATGTCTGTCTACCCTTTACAAACCCGGTGACCCCCATCACGTCTTCTAGCAGTAACCAATTACTAATGTGATCTGGAATCTTTTCCAGCAGGTGCATTCTGGATCATCTGGATAAACTTAACACAGTTTGGCTCAGAAGATGCTCAGCACGGACGAGGGATCTCTAATAAACAGCAACCTCCTGCTCACATCTTGGGAGCAACAACCTCTGACGATGTCATAGTGCACATCTTCATTCGGCAACTGATGCGTATTTTGACATCCAGCAAAAGAGTTGATACAGCCGGCACGGTCAATAAGGCCTAGTATATAAAGGAGAGTTGAGACTTCCAAGAGAACAACATCACATATAAAGAAGGAACACACGCCCTAGGACTCAACTTTTTGTTAATGTAGCCATGTTTGGGAAATCCTCTAACTAACTTCAGAACGAACATCTCTCATAGTGAGAAATAATAACGAAAGCAGAGCATGTAGGTCTGGATCTGTCTGAGTCGAAATCCCTAAACCCCCTCTGCAGAAAAATAATCCACGTACGACCTCTCCTTCCAACAAAACAAGAACACCAGAAACAAACCACGCGAGTGAGAGAAGCGATAGTTACCTCTAGCCAATGACACGAGGTGCAATTTAAAAAGTAAAGTTCATCTGCTGTCACTGACTTGATCCCTTTCACTTACACCTCTTCCATTACCCTGCTTGGAAGGCGAAACCATGGTGACAACTGTAAGGGGAAGTGCAGGAAGAGTGGCACGGAGTTGTCTATTTAGTTATCGGCTATTTTCACAATTTGACAGGGAATTGACTACTCTACAAAAAATCATCAGTATTTTGTAAAATAATATCGAACACAATCGTGATCAATCAAAACGTTTTTCATAATAACCCCTATTTCCGGACATCTAATGGAATGGGCAAAACTACGGATGCTGGTAAGATTCAAAATACCCGAGTACGTACTTGTTTTTTTCTGTCGCTTATAGATGAGTATCATTTAGCGGCGAGTTAGGCAGCACGGGATGTGCTATAATCACAATTATCTTGAAGTTTAAGTCAAACGACTTAATTATTTTAGACATTTACAGTCGTTCCCAGAACACATAAACTTATGTATGCATTAAACAATAGTTGTGCTATACCTTGGTAGCACTTCTCTTCACACTGTCCACGTACTGTATCTGGAGGTGAACTGTGTCACCCGGTAAATGAATTGGTTTTCTCCGATCCCTTCCCACAAGTCAAAAACGTGCATCTGGTCTATTCAAAGAGAGTGTGCTTCTCTGTGTTTTTTGGCCGAGGGGAACTGAGGTCGCATCTCATGAAGGACTGATTCCAGCTTACCACCTGATGCTCTAAGAATAAGAGATAACAGAATAACAGAAGTCAGCTTCCTTGACACCACCGTTCAACCGAAAGACAAAACCTTGTAACTTCTGTTTTTCACAAACCATCAGACAGACGGACCTACCTGAGAAGTGATAGCTTCCACCCCAAGCATATAAGGCGCTTCATTATTTTAAGCCAAGCAATACGATACAATCGTATTTGCACAGACCCGACAGACCAGGATAAACAACTGCAGGAGCTAATGTGGTCTACCTACTTCTCTGCATGAAATGTCCCGACACTGCACTCTGTGTGGGAGAAACTGGACAAACACTCTGCCAGAGAATGGATTTACACAGGTTCCACATTAAACGTGGCAACACAGATGTTCCTGTAGTGGCCCACTTCAACAGCCATGGACACTGTGAGAGGGACTTTAAAGTCACAGTGCTTATGGGCAACTTCAGAACACAGCAAGAGAGAAAAGAATGGGAAGTCAAACACATGCTAAAATGTAATACATTACAACATGGTTTGAATAAAGACAAGAGTTTTATGGCCAGGTATGAGGATTGTTTGCATCACTGACCCAGACATCTTGTCCATAGACCCACATTGTATGGAAAAACTCATCAGAAACTTCAATAGACTTTGTTGGACAGTTATCTTATCCAAAGATCTTGACCATACATTGCTCTTCTCTCTTGTTAAATGAATCTTAGCTTGAAGAGTTCTATTAATTTTTTACATTTAAGATGTCTCACTTAAAGATTTACTAATGTTATTACTTGTCCTAGTGTGTATATAAACACAGGGAACTCCAGTTTCTGTATTACATCTTGCCTGAAGAAGGGGCCTGAGTTGCCTCAAAAGCTTGCATATTGTAATCTTTTTAGTTAGCCAATAAAAGGTGTCATTTTGCTATAATTCTCTCTAAGAATAAGATGAATTTGCAGCATAAATCAATAATCAAATTACTTAAAATCATTAATTTAACCAATCAATGAATGTACTGATTCAAAAAAATATGTATGCATCAATAAACAAAATAAAGCTATGATAAAATAATTGAGACACTGACGCAACACAAGAAACAGTCCAGTTTCCTCTACTCTGCATATCTCAAAACTATAAATATAACAGCAGGTCATGTCACTTGCAGAAATTCTCAAATTCTCTGCACTTTTGAGATGTATTGATAAAGGGGATGAGAAAGAGTATAGGAGTCAGGTGAAGAACTTTGTGCAGAAAGACTTGTCTGCAACTTAAAATTGCCAAAAAAAAGGAATGGTAATTGACTTCACATGCAATAAAGAGTCTCTACGCCCGGTCACTATTTAGAGAGTGGGTGTAGAGGTGATGCACTGCAACATGTACTTGGGGGTCCATATCAATGCCAGACTGGACTAGTCTCATAACACATAAACTTTATAAGAAATGGCAGAGCAGACTCTTTTTTCTTCTTTTTAATCCTTTATTTTGGGTAATTATATTTTTTAAATGTTTTACAACTCTGTGATGGCCAGTGCGATTTTCCATACTGTGGTGGGTTTGTCAGTTAACCTCACTTCAAGAGAAACCCACTGAATCACATCGATAATTAAAAAGGCAAGCTCAGTTATAGGACACACTCTCAACCTGCTGGTGGTAAAAGCAGAGTTAAAAATGAAGACAACGCTGAGTGCCATTATGAATAATAACACTGCACACCATCTCTCTAACGAACTAATATTGAGGACTTTCAGCCTATGAATTATTCAGCAGAAGTGTGTCCATCCATCCATCCATTATCCAACCCGCTATATCCTAACTACAGGGTCACGGGGGTCTGCTGGAGCCAATCCCAGCCAACACAGGGTGCAAGACTGGAAATAAACCTCGGGTAGGGTACCAGCCCACTGCAGGGCACACACACACACACACACACACCCCCACACACCAAGCACACACTAGAGACAATTTAGAATCGCCAATGCACCTAACCTGCATGTCTTTGGACTGTGGGAGGAAACCAGATTACCCGGAGGAAATCCACACAGACATGGGGAGAACATGCAAACTACACACAGGGAGGAGCCGGGAAGAGAACCCAAGTTTCCTAACTGCGAGGCAGCAGGGCTACCCACTGCACCACCGTGCCGCCCCAGAAATGTGTCAATAAATGCTATTGGGGCTCCTTTATACCAATGGCAATACTGTACACCTATTGTCTTAGTGTGAAAGTAACTGAAAAATCTGATGTTTTCTTTACTTTCTTTTAAGTTTCCATCATTTTAGTCATTCTTGTGTATATTTGTTTGTTGTTTGTTATAGTATAATATAATTTATTTATTGAATTATTGAACTTATGAAAAAAGACCAATTTTTTTCCCCAGTGGACAAATAAAAAGTTAAATCTAATAAAAATCTATCTATCTATCTATCTATCTATCTATCTATCTATCTATCTATCTATCTATCTATCTATCAGTTAATTTACACATGAAGACAAACTAATGAAGACAATATAAAATAAGATATATATTTATACTGAATAATGTAAAGAGTTATTTACAAGTAAGTTTAAATATAGTGGCAACAAAAAGAATGTGAACCCTTTGGAAATAACCACATTTATGTATACATTTGCCTTAAAATATGGTCCAATAATGAACAAACACAATTGGTTTTAACCACAAATTATTACATTGTTCTTGTACATAATGAATATTTCATTCAAACATTCACAGTGTAGGTTGAATTAAGTATGCAAACCCCTAAGCAGATAACTGTGACAAAAGCTACCTGGAGACTTACATTTCCAAAACTGGAGTCCAATCAATGAAATGACCTTGGTGGTGTGGTTTAGAGTTACTTTAACCTATAAAAAAGACTCAAACATTATCAGTTTTCTATTCACAAGAAGATTCTGCTGATGTGAAGCAGGTCTTGCAAAAACGAGATCTCAAAAGATCTATGATCAAGAATAGCTGATATGCATAACACATTATCACAACTGCATGACTGTGTAACAATTGATTGCATATTCTAGATTATCGCATAAATCTGATATACAATGTAAACTTTTTGTTACATGTACTGTCACCACTTTTTAAACTGCATTAGTAATCTATCACAACCATTATTGTGAATATGTCCAGTAAATTTAAAAAGCTGTTCTGTTTTCTGTAAAAACTGACAGTGTCCCTGCATGACTTTTTGTTATTAATTTGTTTAGCCAGTGTAATGTCACTGAAAATAAAAATGTTTTGTTTAGTATGTGAAAGAATTTGACAAGCACAGGAAAAGTTTTGGGGACAGCTGCCCATATACTTGAAGAAGGCTGCCAATGATGAAGGTATGGTTCAGGTTAAACAGGTCTTTACAGACTTCAGTCCAACAAACAAATAAACTAGACAGGCAAACATGGTGGCTTTAAAATCAGGCAGGGGAATTGACGTCATCGGGGCAGACAACCGGAAGTGAATTTCTCAGGGCTGGAACTGGAAGTGACATCCTCGGGCACGGAACCGGAAGTGACATTGTCGAATTCAGGCAAAATTTCCCATGGTTGGTTTGGAATTACCTTCAACTGAGCCCTTTAGCTGCCTCCAATGCACACGTGTGTGACAAGTATTATTTATTTATCTGTCTTCTACACCTCCTTCTTTCAAATGATTGTCACTGGAAGCTAGAAACTTCCACAACAGCAAAGGGCACATACATGAAACCAGCCCTGGGTGAAATAACAGTTAAACACACCCACAATTTTAACTGCACACCTTTGGACTGGGGAGGAAACAGGAAAAACTGGAGTGTTCAGAATAAATCAACATGAATGTAGGGAGATCATGCAAACTTCACACACAATGTACCTTTGGAGGGAGTCAGACCAAGATTTAAGCACTTTGAGACAAATGTTCTTGCTGAGCTACCCTGCCTGTCCTTTAAATAATTGAAGTACAATATTTTTGTTTTATTCCATCTCAGGAACCTTTTTGTGTCCTTGGAATTAGACTAGACCTGTAATATATGACCAGCAAGATGGTCATTCCATTGAAAAAGTACAAATAGCTAATTAAATGTATCATAGCTGATTGAGGTTGAAAACATTAAACAGAAAGCTCAGCTTGAGACAAGCTATGATTGGGTCAGATGCTTGGGTGAAATTTATTTTCATTCTGATGCTCAGCCCAGGAATTGTTCTTCCAAAAAATTTAATGAGAAAAGGGTAGCACTATGGAGCAGTGGTTAGCCCACTTGCCTCACAGCTTCAGAAATTTGTGTTCAAATCTTAGCCTGGACACTGTATGTATGACGTTTGTTCTTTCTTAATGTATTCTATACTCCAATTTGTCTCCTACTTCCCAAATACACACCTGACAGGTTGAATAGCAACTACAATTTGTCCACTATAAATGTGAATTTCCGTGTAACGAGTTAGTCTTATGAAAAACTCTCTCTCTTGTCAATGGTTGGTTTTGGTCCTTCACAATTCCTCATGTAAGGCTACTCTTCTTTACAATTCACCATCATTTGAAGACAAGATGATGTAAAGAGTACCCAATTTTTGTCCCTGTGTGTGCAATCATAGAAAAATACCAGTTTTCAATTTGAAAGATTGACTCAATGCAGGATACTCTACACAGGTCAACACGAATAACTCTCCAATACCTAAATAACCCAATGTGTTGCTTGCTGTATAAGTCGCAAAACTACGTGAAGGCTACCAATGTACAATGATGATATTTCAGTTAAATTCAACTCTTTTTCAGAGGTCACACATTTGTTTAGCCAAGGTCCTAATAAAAAATAAATCATAGCAACAAAATATCTTTCAAAGCCATTATGGGATATTGGTAATGAAAAGCACCAATCAGAGGTGAGAATGTAAAAGTATTATTAAATTATTAAATTTAATTAAATTAAATTAGTAATTATTAAAAGTATTTAATAATTATTGAAGCACAGTAAAGTCCATTATAAGCAGACAATCAAAATAAAGATTAGAATGAGGTTAACCAGTTATGAAAATTCAATAGGAATTAATTAGATTAGTTTAGATTAGATTAGATGTACCTAATTTGTACTCAAGGGAATATTAAAACTTTAAAGAATCTCAAGAGAAGAAAAATGTACACACATCATACAGTCATGGCCGAAATTATCGGCACCCCTGGAATTTTCCCAGAAAATGCACCATTTCTCCCAGAAAATTGTTGCAATTACAAATGTTTTGGTATAAACATGTTTATTTCCTTAATGTGCATTGGAACAACACAAAAAAACAAAGAAAAAAAGCCAAATTTGACATAATTTCACACAAAACTAAAAAAATGGGCCGGACAAAATTATTGGCACCTTTTCAAAATTGTGGGTAAATCGTTTTATTTCAAGCATATGATGCTCGTTTGATCTCACCTGTGGCAAGAAACAGGTGCTGGCAATATAGCAATCACACCTGAAGCCAGTTAAAATGGAGAAAAGTTGACTCAACCTTTTTGTTGTGTGTCTGAGTGTGCCACACTAAGCATGGAGAAATGAAAGAAGAGCAGAGAATTGTCTGAGGACTTGAGAACAAAAATTGTGGAAAAATATCAACAATCTCAAGGCTACAAGTCCATCTCCAGAGATCTTCATGTTCCTTTGTCCACTGTGCGCAACATAATCACGAAGTTCACAACACATGGCACTGTAGCTAATCTTCCTGGACATGGACGGAAGAGAAAAATTGATAAAAGACTGCAACGAAGGATAGTCTGAATGGCGGATAAACAACCCCAATCAACTTCAAAACATATTCAAGCTGTTCTTCAGACTCAGGGTGCAACGGCATCAGCTCGAACTATCCGTTGACATCTGAACAAAATGAAATGCTATGGCAGGAGAGCCAGAAGGACCCAACTGCTTACACAGAAACATAAGAAAGCCAGACTGGAGTTTGCCAAAATGTACTTGAGGAAGCCAAAATCCTTCTGGGCGAACGTCTTGTGGACAGATGAGACCAAGGTAGAGCTTTAAGGTAAAGCTCATCATTCTACTGTTTACAGAAAACTGAATAAGGCCTACGAAGAAAGGAACACAGTACCTACAGTCAAACATGGTGGCGGTTCTAATATGTTTTTGGGATGCTTTGCTGCCTCTGGCACTGGATGCCTTGACTGTGTGCAAGGCATCATGAAATCTGAAGACTGCCAAAAGATATTGGGGCGCAATGTAGGGCCCAGTGTCAGAAAGCTGGGTCTGCGTCAGAGGTCATGGGTGTTCCAGCAGGACAATGACCCCAAACATGCCCCTAAAATCACCCAGGAATGGTTGAAGACAAAGCGCTGGAGAGTTCTGAAGTGGCCAGCAATGAGTCCGGATCTAAATCCAATTGAACACTTATGGAGAGATCTCAAAATTGCTGTTGGGAGAAGGCGCCCTTCAAATCTGAGAGACCTTGAGCAGTTTGCAAAAGAAGAGTGGTTGGAAATTCTAGTTGAGAGGTCTAACAAGCTTGTTGATAGTTATAGGAAGCGCTTGATTTTAGTTATTTTTTCCAAAGGGTGTGCAACCAAATATTAAGTTGAGGGTGCCAATAATTTTGTCTAGCCCAGTTTTTGAGTTTTGTGTGAAATGATGTCAGATTTGGCTTTTTTTCTCTGTTTTTTTGTGTTGTTCCAATGCACATAAAGGAAATAAACATGTGTATACCAAAACATTTGTAATTGCAACAATTTTCTTGGAGAAATGGTGCATTTTCTGGGAAAATTCCAGGGGTGGCGATAATTTCGGCCATGACTGTGTTTATATATATCTATACTAATAAACGGCAAAGCCCTCACTGACTCACTCACTCACTCACTCACTCACTCACTCACTGACTGACTGACTGACTGACTCATCACTAATTCTCCAACTTCCCGTGTAGGTAGAAGGCTGAAATTTGGCAGGCTTATTCATTACAGCTTCCTTACAAAAGTTGGGCAGGTTTCATTTCGAAATTCTACGCGTAATGGTCATAACTGGAAGCTGTTTTTCTCCATTTACTGTAATGGAGATGAGCTTGAAACCCGTGGGGGCGGAGTTTCGTGTGACATCATCACGCCTCCCACGTAATCACGCAGTACGTAGAAAACCAGGAAGAGGCCCAAAAAGCGCTGAAGAAAACATGCATTATATAATTGAGAAGGCAGCGAAACAATAAGAAGCGAGCAAGTGACATATACAACCATATTCATGAGTTCTGCTACTTCGGAAACAAAGCACAATGTAAACCTAAACTTTAAATTAAGTTCATAGACAGGCTGCCGCTGGCGTTTGTAATTTAGTGCCTGCCCATATAAGGCCGTCCGTCAGCGGCAATCCAATAGCAAACTGCCACGGGTAAATATTCACGGGTGAAGGACTGTGCTTATGCAGAGGAAGATGAGATGGTCAGGGTGGTGTTTGGCACAAACTCAGCGAAACTGCGAGAGAAAGTTTTAAGTGCCGGGACTTCGGTAACATTAGATACAGCCATGGACATAGCACGACATGGCACCAGCACAGCTGGGAAACTTCGATGCATGTACACCGAGCGGCTCACGTGAACTGACACAGTGCACAGACAAAAAGCAACAGTTCCAAAAAGCGCTGAACAAAAAGCGAATTACACAATTGAAAAGGCAGCAAAAAAATATGAAGCGTCTGATACATACAAGCATATTCATAAATGCAGCTACTGCAGAAACAAAGCAGACGGTGGAAAAAGTGAATGTCCCGCTAAAGGAAGACAGTGTTAAAAAAAAAAACCCGTGCATGCAGTGTGTCAGGTCTCAGATAAAGAAGAAGACGAGCTGTTTATTGATGCAGTAAGAAACGAATCGATGAATGAAACCTGTCATCTTTACAACGATTGACAAACACGGAATGTAACTTGAACACAACACATCCTACAAATACGAACCTGATTGAAAGAAATAATGATAATCAAATCCTTGATGACAGCAACACTCAGTAAAACTCACAAAACAATTACTGTATATTGACAGTCATGTTACGTTATTTTTAAAATGTTCCCTTTTCTTTTTCATAGCTTCTTTAACACACTACGTCTCCGCTGCGATACGCGGGTATATATATATGTATATATATACCCCGATCTACATACTCGAATAATTAATACTTTATTCGCCATCAATGATTGTTTTGGTAAAGCCATACTCAGTGTATTCATTAGATGAACGGTAAAAAAGTAAGAGCGAGGGGAGGATGACTTATTGAGGCACGCAGGCAAAACCACAATGGCACGCGGGATCGATGTACGAAAAAATATATCTTTTCAAGTTCTATTTAGTCCATATGTGTCAAACTCAAGGCCCGCAGGCCACATCCGGCCCGGTGTGTAATTATATCCGGCCCGCGAGATCATTTTATATACTGTATTATTGTTATTAATGGCCCGGGGATATGAAGCGCTGGTAACACAATAAACTACAGATCCCATAATGCAGCGCTTCAGCTGCCTTGCCGAACACTTACCGGGTTAATCAAGTCTAGCTTATGATGCTGCAAGTTATTGTGAAGCTAGCCCACACGATGCCGAAGAGAAAAGGTGATTCTGAACATAGAGCCTTTAAAAACCGATGGGAGGCTTTGTATATGTTTACTGACATTGCCGGTAAACCCGTGTGTCTCATTTCTGGAGCAAATGTGGGTGTAATTACAGAATTTAATCTAAAACGGCACTATGAGACAAAACATCAGGATAACCTGAAAGACCTGAATGCAATGCAGAAGATACAGAAAGCAGAAGAGTTAAAGAAGAATCTGACACTTCAGCAGACGTTTTTACCCGTGCAAAATCACAAAGTGATTTCAAGTGAAGCTACTTTTATGGGAGACACAAATGCACCAGTGCAACTTGCCCCACTTTCCCTGTTGCCAAGTAATGTTGAACCAAGTCGACACTACGGTGTTCCCAAATACGCACTTTGTTCATAAACTGAGCGCACTGAGTTCGCACGGCGCTTTGGTGACTTTGAAGAACAAAAAAAGAATTTTGTGTTGTTTCGCAACCCATTTGCTGTCGATGTGGAAACTGCTCCTGTGCAGATTCAGATGGAGGTGATTGAGCTGCAGTGTAATGGCACACTGAAGGCAAAGTACGATACTGCACGGCCCGCACAGTTTATTCACTCCATTCCCGCACAAATGCTCCAGCTCAGTCTACATGCGGCTCGAACCTTGTGCATGTTTGGTAGCACATATCTGTGTGAGAAGCTCTTCTCAGTCATGAAGACTAACAAAACAGCAAACAGGAGTCGCCTCACTGATGAGCACCTGCAGTCCATCCTAAGAATCTCCACAACACAGAACCTCACACCAAACATAAACGAACTTGTTGCCAAAAAAAGATGCCAGGCTTCCAAATCTGATAAAATGACATAAGAGCAAAGACAACTGAATGATTTGATTTGTTATTGCTGAAAAGAACAAATTTTATTTATGTTTCCAGGTTTTGTTATGCACCATGTTCATATTTGAATTTGTATAATTTTGACAGGATATATTTTTATGGAGAGCAAAATCTTTTGGGATATTTAAAATTTAAGTTTATTTTTTATATAAAATTACATAAGAGTAAAGAAATTTGAATGTTTGTTCTTTTAACATTTACTTTATTTCTAACTTGTATAATTTAGACAGGATATATTTTTATGGAGAGCAAAATATTATGTTATTTAAGGCTTGAGTTGATTTATTCCAGAATAATATTCTGTCGACTAAATAAAAATTCCTTCTATTTAAAATTTAAATAGAACTTCAACATATACGATAGTTGTGTGTGTGTGTGTGTGTATGTATATGTATGTGTGTATATGTAGATATATATATATGTATATATATGTGGATGTATGTGTATATATGTATGTATATATGTGTGTGTGTATATATATATGTGTATATGTGTATATGTATATATGTATTGATATATAGATATATATATGTATATATATATATAACTGTGTATATATATGTGTATATATGTATATACTGTATATATATGTCTATATTTGTATATGTGTATATGTATATATGTATACATATGTATATATATATATGATGTGTATATATATGTTTATATATGTGTTTGTCTGTGTGTATATATATATATATTTATATATATATATATATATGCCAGCAACACTCATGACAATGACAAAACAATTACATTGTCAATCATGTTACAGTATGTTATTATTAAAATGTTTCCTTTTCTTTTTACTTCTCCGCTGCCAGCAACACTCATGACAATGACAAAACAATTACATTGTCAATCATGTTACAGTACGTTATTATTAAAATGTTTCCTTTTCTTTTTACTTCTCTGCTGCCAAGCGCGGGTATTTTGCTATATATATATATACTAGCAAAATACCCGCGCTTCGCAGCGGAGAAGTAGTGTGTTAAAGAAGCAATGAAAAAGAAAAGGAAACATTTTGAAAATAACGTAACATGATTGTCAATGTAATTGTTTTGTCACTGTTGTGAGTGATGAGTGTTGCTGTCATATATATATATATATCTATACTAATAAACGGCAAAGCCCTCACTCACTCACTCACTCACTCACTGACTGACTGACTGACTCATCACTAATTCTCCAACTTCCCGTGTAGGTAGAAGGCTGAAATTTGGCAGGCTCATTCCTTACAGCTTCCTTACAAAAGTTGGGCAGGTTTCATTTCGAAATTCTACGCGTAATGGTCATAACTGGAAGTTGTTTTTCTCCATTTACTGTAATGGAGTTCAGCTGGAGGGGCGGAGTTCCGTATGACATCATCACGCCTCTCACGTAATCACGCATTACGTAGAAAGCCAGGAAGAGCTACAAAACGTGCTTTAGAAAACATGCATTATATAATTAAGAAGGCAGCGAAACAATTAGAAGCGAGCGAGTGACATATAAAACCATATTCAGCGGCTCACGTGAACTGACGCAGTGCGCAGACAAAAAGTAACAGTTCCAAAGAGTGCTGAACAAAAACCGAATTACACTGCTACGCTGAAATAGATAAACCACACGCAGTGGCGTGATAGTAAAGCATTCGCCTGTAGCGCCCACGTCCGAGGTTCGATTACCGAGAGGGGATGCACTAAGTATGTACGCGCGCTTCTCGATTTATTTTAACCTCGCATCACATTAGTTTGAGACGTATGAAAACGCATGCGGTTAACTCAGAAAGACAGATCACCTATTCACCTATTGAAGCTTCATGAATAATGGATACTTTATTCGCGATCAATGATTGTTTTGGTAAAGCCATACTCTGTGTATTCATTAGATGAACGGTAAAAAAGTAAGAGCGAGGGGACGGTAACTTACTGAAGCACACAAGCAAAACCACAATAGCACGCGGGTTCGATGTACTGACTTGCGTGATCACATTCCAAAAAATATTTCTTTTCAAGTTCAATTTAGTCCATATGAGTCAAACTCAAAGCCCACGGGCCACATCCGGCCCGGCGTGTAATTATATCCGGCCCGCGAGATCATTTTATATACTGTATTATTGTTATTAATGGCCCGGGTATATGAAGCGCTGGTAACACAATAAACTACAGATCCCATAATGCAGCGCTTCAGCTGCCTTGCCGAACACTTACCGCGTTGCTGCAAGTTATTGCGAAGCTAGCCCACACGATGCCGAAGAGAAAAGTTGATTCTGAAAATAGAGCCTTTAAAAACCGATGGGAGGCTGAGTATATGTTTACTGACATTGCCGGTAAACCCGTGTGTCTCATTTGTGGAGCTAATGTGGCTGTAATTACAGAATTTAATCTTTACAACGACTGAAAAACACAGAATGTAACTTGAACACAACACATCGTACAAATACGACCCTGATTGAAACAAATAATGATAATCGAATCCTTGATCACAGCAACACTCACAAAGCAATTACTGTATATTGACAATCATGTTACGTTATTTTTAAAATGTTCCCTTTTCTTTTTCATAGCTTCTTTAAC
Organism: Polypterus bichir lapradei; assembly: GCA_026402145.1. Classification (NCBI taxonomy): domain Eukaryota; kingdom Metazoa; phylum Chordata; class Cladistia; order Polypteriformes; family Polypteridae; genus Polypterus; species Polypterus bichir. Next base: position 47,145,118 of record JANRMT010062817.1, read on the forward strand.
ACACTACGTCTCCGCTGCGAATATATATATATATATCCCGATCTACATACTTTCAAATAAATAAGCCACACACCGTGGCGTAATTGTAGAGGCTTCGCCTCTATCGCCTACATCTGATGTTCGATTCCCGAGAGGGGATGTACTGAGTATGTACGCGTGCTTCTCGGTTCATTTTAACCTCGCATTTCCTTGGTTTGAGACGTATGAAAAAATATGCGGTTAACGCAGAATCATGTTACGTTATTTTTAAAATCTTTCCTATTCTTAGCACAAGCACAGCTGAGAAGCTTCGATGCATGTACTCCATAACAAAAAATAACGCATTTAATCACATTTTCAATTCCAAGCAAAGGGGAACTTTTGTCAATGCATGATTTCCTGGTACATCGATTACACTGGTGCACACATCACAGCTACAAAAATGTTACACTTGGAATGAAGCGCGTTCCTGATCGGAGGAAAATTTAATTTCAAAAAACTACCCGAGCGAAGCCTTGATAAAAGCATGGTTTTGTGCACAGTGAAAACCAAGCAAAATTAGATGCATTACAGAAAGCGGACTTTGTGGCTCTTACTGGGGATCATTGGAGTTCCGTGACCGTTAGTAATTCTAATTACATCTAATTACAAAATGTTCAATGATCACACTGTTTTAGCCTAATGTACAAAATAATTTTGGCTAAGGTTACTCAGAGTTTAAAGATTAAGTTGGTCAAATTACCTTTTATGTTTCTGACTTATTTTTTTAAGAAGAAAAACTGCACTTTCTGTTGAAATTTTGGTTATTATTTAAAGACAATACCATTCTGAAAATGTACTTAAAGTACTTAAACTACCACTTTATTTTTAAGTCTGCCCAATTTTAACCAGGGATTATATTTTTGTTTCTGTTTTGAATTCAAATGCAGTTTAAAACCATTTTTTTTTTCAGAAATTAAAAGAGCTTGAGTTTAAAATACTCATGTCCATGTCTATTATTTGATTCTGTCGCCCACTAAAACCCTTTTAAATAAAAAAAACACATTTGCGATTTGGGGCAAATTTACATGTGCGATTACATACGATTAATCAAGATTAATTATTACACAGCCTCTAATTAATTGGATTAATTTTTTTAATCGAGTCCCACCCCTAATATATATATGTAGATTTGTATATATATATATATATATATATGTGTATATACAGTATATATGTAGATATGTATATGTGTATATATGTATATATGTGTTTGTGTGTATATATATGTGTATATATGTATATATATGTGTGTGTGTGTATATATATGTGTATATATGTATATATATGTGTGTGTGTGTATATATATGTGTATATATGTATATATATGTGTGTGTGTGTATATATATATGTGTATATATGTATATATATTTATATGTATATATATATATATATATGATGTGTATATATATGTTTATATATGTGTGTGTGTGTGAGTGTATATATATATATGCCAGCAACACTCATGACAATGACAAAACAATTATATTGTCAATCATGTTACGTTATTTTTAAAATGTTTCCTTTTCTTTTTAGTTCTCTGCTGCCAAACGCGGGTATTTTGCTATGTGTATATATATATATATATATATATATATATATATATATATAGAGATAGAGAGAGAGAGAAAGAGAGAGAGATGACAACAACACTCATATCAATGACAAAACAATTACATTAACTATCATGTTACGTTATTTTTAAAATATTTCCTTTTCTTTTTCATAACTTCTTTAACA
>JANRMT010062817.1:47162354-47184907 GCA_026402145.1 Polypterus bichir lapradei
TATATATATATATATATATATATATATATATATATATATATATATATATACGTGAACTACTGCCATATTGGTAAAATACAAGAGTACAATTGTTTCATCACTTGACTGTTCCTACAATAATGACTACTGCCCAAACAAAAAAAAATATGTTTGCTTTTACAACTAATCATGCAATATAGCTGGATTAATCTACTCCACAATCTGGTGAAAAGCAGGAATCAATCCTTAACACAAATAATATTAGCATATTAGCTATTAAAAAGAAACAAAAATAACACAGAAATTGATAACTTCAGCACCACCAATCGTAAGTTCTTAGCCACATTCACAGTAGATAGTGACAGAGTTTTCAGAGCATGGAATTTAGAAAAACGGCAGAATGCTAGCACATCTGTGGGTATTATAACCACTGCCAGATTAAAGAAGCCCCTTCAAATTAAGACATCAATTTTGTTTAATTTTTTGCTGCAGTGCTGAATAGTTTTGCATGCTAGTGATTTTGGTTGTGCACCGCTTTTGCATACATAATTTTTAAGAACTGTTCTTAATTTGTAATGTTGCTAACAGATGTATACTACAATTTCATCTATAAGGCAGCTATTACAGTATATGTTTGTTCAGTAGATGACCTGTTGGGAATAGATAGTGGACTATTGGAAAAAAAATCTGAAAGATTTTTTACATGATTTTTTAGATTGGGTATTCCTCTTTATGAGATCCTGTAGTAGACTTGCATTTTTTAACTTAGAGTGGCATTTGATTTATTATACAGAGGAGATGATACCTTAGTATACACGCACTGAATAAATTATTTGAAACACTCACAAAACAGCCTCAATTCTTCCTGGCATTGATTCCACAAGACGTTGTTTGTTCACTTAGGTTCTTTTTATCTAATATGAGATTCTGGTTGAAGAATTAGCAATAATAGAAGGAATCAATAAGGGAGCAAATAGTTTTTCACAGCACTGAATATGTGCTGGCAGCAAATACCAAATGACATTTCAATTCATTAACTGCATCACATTTAACATTTTGACTTGCCTGTATTATCTTCATGCAGATATACGCACATCTGGTTCATTAGTTTGTCTATGTGAGAATATTAAAACAATAAGTCTTAATAAAATTATTTTATATATCAAAATTATTTAGCAATAACTATTTTTAAAAGATCTGTGGGATGTATGTTAAAGGATTTAGATATTAGATCTATAAGCTAAAAGCCTTTCACAAATGCAACACGTTGTCATAATAACCACTAGGTAGCAGCATTTCATAAAGGCTACCAAGACAGTGCTTCACAAGAACATTACTCCGACAAACAAGAGGTGACCATTCAGTCCAACAGTCACTTTTGGACCACAACCTGCTAAATCAGACTGTAATAACTCCTTCTGAGAAAATTGCTAAATTTTAACCTATCGTCTATTTTCAGATCTAACCAACTATCATCTGTATGCTACACCGATCCCTCTCCCTCTTGGACAGAGGCAGTGGTGCAGTAAGAATTATATTTTTGGACTTCTCTAGCGCCTTCATCACCATCCAACCTCTGCTCCTTAGGGACAAGCTGACAGAGGTGGGAGTAGATTCACACCTGGTGGCATGGATCGTGGACTATCTTACAGACAGACCTCAGTATGTGCGTCTCGGGAACTGCAGGTCTGACATTGTGGTCAGCAACACAAGAGCGCCGCAGGGGACTGTACTTTCTCCGGTCCTGTTCAGCCTATATACATCAGACTTCCAATACAACTCGGAGTCCTACCACGTGCAAAAGTTCTCTGACGACAATGCTATCGTGTCCTGCATCAGGAGTGGGCAGGAGGAGAAGGAGTATAGGAAGCTAATCAAGGACTTTGTTAAATGGTGCGACTCAAACCACTTACACCTGAACACCAGCAAGACCAAGGAACTGGTGGTGGATTTTAGGAGGCCAAGGCCCCTCATGGACACCGTGATCATCAGAGGAGACTGTGTGCAGAGGGTACAGACCTATACTGTAAATACCTGGGAGTGCAGCTGGATGATAAATTGGACTGGACTGCCAATACTGATGCTCTGTATAAGAAAGGTCAGAGCCAACTATACTTCCTTAGAAGGCTGGTGTCCTTCAACATCTGCAATAAGATGCTGCAGATGTTCTACCAGACGGTTGTGGCCAGTGCCCTCTTCTACGCGGTGGTGTGCTGGGGAAGCAGCATAAAGAAGAAGGATGCCTCACACCTGGACAAACTTGTGAGAAAGGCAGGCTCTATTGTAGGAATGAAGCTGGACAGTTCAACATCTGTGGCAGAGCAACAAGTGCTGAACAGGCTCCTGTCAATCATGGAGAATCCACTGCATCCACTGAACAGTGTCATCTCCAGGCAGAGGAGCAGCTTCAGCAACAGACTGCTATCACTGTTCTGCTCCAATGACAGACCGAGGAGATTATTCCTCCCCCACACTATGCGACTCTTCAATTCCACCCGGGGGGTAAACGTTAACATTATAAAAAGTTAGTATACTGTTTTTACCTGCATTTTTATTACTATTTAATTTAATATTGTTTTTTGTATCAGTAAGCTGCTGCTGGATTATGTGAATTTCCCCTTGGGGATTAATAAAGTATCTATCTATCTATCTATCTATCTATCTATCTATCTATCTATCTATCTATCTATCTATCTATCTATCTATCTATCTAACTCAATTCAACGTTATAGGCCCCAAATGATGAAAGAATGAACCGACATCTGTAAAATGCCACAAAGCAGGTCTGTCTCATAAATATATAGAACAATCAGAAATCAGCTCTAGGTAGAATAATGACCTTTTCAAATAAATTTGTAACCAACCTAATTTGACATAATAAATAACTTACAAACAGCTGGTTGTTATCCTGGCAGCAACTGGACTTATGTTTAGCTAAGGGCACACCTGTGCATACCACTCTCACCTTTTAAATCCAATTCAGGGTTACAATGAGTTGAAGTCTGAACCATTGAACCATTGAACACTTATGCGAACATCCAAACACTCTGACCAATTTGGAATCATTACTTAGCCTACAGCCTATGGCAAGGTTATGCAAACGTCACCCACATTCACACACATTCATTTCCCATTTAAGTTTTTGAAATAAGGGACAAAATTTGCATAATGCATAAAAAATCATCAGCACACAGTGAACAGTGAATGGAAGGGAAATTGAATGTAGGGCTTCTGAAGCTATATTTCCTTTATCCTTCTATCTATTTTCTGAAACCACAGTTTTTCATTGTAGGATATTAAGGAGCAGAAACCTATACTACAGGCACTGAATGTGAGGCTGGCACTGGAACAAACTGTAGATGGGGTGGTAACCCACTGCAGGGTCCATGCTCATTGACCTCTATACTTAAGCACAGCAGGCCAATTAAGTGTCACTAATTAGCTTAATTTTCACATCTCTTTGATATAGTAATAAATCAGAATACATTTTAAAAATTGAAGGTGCATACCAGGATACTTGGCAGACTCCATATAAAGTTAATACAACCCAAGTATCATTAATTATGGGACAGCTGCACTGATCTCTAAAACACCATCCTGCTGTATTTTCAAAAAAATGCAGAATGAAATAACACAATTCAATGAGATTAGCTTCAGCTAATGTTACTGCCTTTATGCAAACAAATCAGGGAGCTATTATAATAATAGTAATTGTCTAAGGTTTATCATCTACTGTAGAGTCAACACAGACATAACCTGAAACTTAGTTGCTGTCTAGTTATGGGTGAAAATACATTTTTAAAGCAAAACAACAATGCTGAAAATACACATACTTGTGGAAAGCACCTCAGTGGGTATCAAAAATTATTATTATTAAAGGACGAATCATACCTGTTTGCCTGATGAGACCCATTAAACACAACTTGTACATTTCTGTTTATAAATATTGGTTTGAGAAGCTCAGTCATCTGGGAGGAGCTCAGAGTAGAGCCACTGCTCCTCCGCATTGAGAGGAGTCAGATGAGGTGGCTCAGGCATCTGATCAGGATGCCTCTTGGACACCTCCCTGGTGAGGTGTTCTGGGCACATCTAACTGGGAGGAGGCCCCGGGGAAGACCCAGGACACGCTGGAGGGACTATGTTTCTCGGCTGGCCTGGGAACGCCTCGGGATTCCTCCAGAAGAGCTAGTAAAATTGGCTCATTTCACAGTTCTTTCTTTCCTTATTATAACTATAACTATTTTACTTCAAATTATCTGAAATGAACATAGAAAAAAGTTCTTCTAACCTTCCTGGTCAATATTAAATACAGGAAAGTGTGTCAGTTTCAATATATTAAAAAATTACATTTTCAAATTTAAACTCTGAATAATCCAATTCAGAGTTACAGAGTTAAGGCTGTGGTATGGTGCTCATCCAACCAGTACTGAATGTGAAGCATTAAACAGCCCTGAATAGGGTGCTAGTCTATTACTGGGCACTCTTTCATAAACACTCACACTAACACAAGGCCAATTTGGAACTGACAGTTCCACTAACCTGAACATCTTTGGGAACGTGGGAGTAAAACTAAAGTATGTGGTGGAAATCCCACATAGACAACAGAAGAATGGAGGAAACCCTTAGAAACAGTGATAGTTGCAGAATTTGTAACCAGGAGGCTGGATCCATGAGGTGACAGTGACACCACCCTTTTGAAAATATTAAAAGCCAAAACCTTATACATGGACATATGTTTGGCATCACAGACATTATTATTCATACTCTTTTAGATGTAAATGGTTATATTTTTGTTTTTTAAAGTTATATTAAGAAATGTGATTTCTTGAGTTGATGCATTTTGTAGAGCTGGTGCATGGTTTAAAATACAACAGCAATGCACATTTTTTAATATTATGCAATCCTTATAATGCACTTTGTGAGAGAAAGAAAAATGTGGTGCTATTGTCTGTTTTTATAATGAATATGACTTTTATTACTTACTACAGTATTTTTTTTTTCTTTAGAGTAAAACATGTTGGCTTATATGTAGAAATATACAGAAATAACCTGGAAAATACACATTTGTATAGATAGAAAAATATATATATATTTTGCATTGTATGCTTTTATATATAACATATTGAAATATCTAACACTGCAAGAAAATTAAATCAATTTATTTTTACTTTCATGTTAGGTCTATCTATATATGTAAAAGCAAATGGCAACTATTTTCATGTCAGGATAGGCACTGTCTTCTCATGACGCGAACTGGAAAAGCAGATTAGAAAATGCAGAAATGCTGGATGAATGAGTTTATACTGTACAGGTATAAAAAAGGTATCTTTTAATCACTACATAAACTTATTAAACATATGTTTGTGTATCTTTTAATGGTAAGGTATTGTATTTTCTTTATTTATAATTGGAACTGGAAGACAAATAAAGGTAAAATATTAAAATTATGTATCAAAATTATAAAGTTATAATTATAAAATTATGTATGTTTTCTAGATATTTACTTAAGAGGATTACCTTTAAGCTTTTCTATTAAGAGAAACAAGTATTTTTAGTTTGTTATAATTTAGCTTATGAGGTATCCCAAAAGGTATCCTTAGTACAGGGAAACATTTATTTCTGTTAACAAGCAGCTAAAACTCAATAAATAGCATAGTTTTTCTCCATGTTCTTTGGGTTTCCATCTGTATCCTGCACAGATGTGTACATTTGTGTAACTAGAGATTTTAAATTTGGTCCTATGTGCATGCAAATGTGGGTGTGTGTGTAAACAGGCTTTACGGTTGACCATCAAAGGCTGGATCATACCTTGCCCTTGACTCTGCTGGTACAGCTTGTGACCATATGATATTGTATTGGATGAAGTGGGGTAGAGAATATTGTAGCTACCTTTCTTTGAGGTTTCGAAAATTCTGCAGCTACTGGAAAGGTTCAAGCATGTATTATGAAACAGACACAAAAAATCCATAGTCAAGGTATCTTCACTTTAAAATTTTCAGTGAAAATTAAAACAAAAACAGTTCACACAATAATTAAGAAAAAATTGAAAATACATACAAAAAACTACCTCATATATGTAATATTTCTGGTTAAACCTTACATATCATCGTTAGGTTTCTTTGCATTTCTTTACATTACTGTATGTGATGCAAACTACTTTGGTATAACCGATACGACATAAAATCAGAAAACTATATGCTTCTATAACTTTCCATTCGCAGGCAAACAATCTCATCTTCCTATCATTCCATCTTTCTATCTGAGATCATTCTGTTGTTATGTTAGAAATACATCGGAATATTAAGAATGTTCCATTAATATGTTATCTTATAAGGGATAAACAGAATCTTTCATTAGCTATGTGAAACTAACATTCACTTCTAATTATAACATTAACTTTTTATTAGTGGCTCTTACAGAAATTATAGTACAAAACTCAAATTAACAGTCAAACTATGAAACATCTAAAACAAAACTGGTATTTTATCATTTTTATTTTAACATATAAGAACAAATTTAGGATAGTGTCACATTGCGTAGTGCTTCTGAAACAAACAGCTGTAGAGTTCTGAGATAACATCGGTCCAGGCAGTTGCAGTGTCAAATTACTATGCTTCCTCACAAAGTCCATAGCTGTTCATATTTAGTTAACAGGAAACTCTAACCTGATACAATGTCAGTGAGTATGAGAGCCTTGACTATAACCTGCAAGGAATTAGCACCCTGTTCAGCTTTTTTTCTGTAATACACCCAGTGTTACCTTTCTATAGTCCTAAATTAGACTGAGTGTGGCTGAAAATCTGTTTACCAATAAAGCTAACATGAAATAAACAACTCTTAAAATAAGCCTGCAAATGATGTAGATCTTTGTAGTTTTCAAAAATACCACAGATATGATATGCATGTCTTTACAACAAACTTTTGCTTTTAGTTGTATTGTAATAAACATATGGTCTCATATAAAACTTTGTTCTGACATTTTTTTTCAGTATATTTAGAATGAGCAATACAAAATCGACAGCACCTTGCTCCATCCCAAAAATAATGAATACTGTAACGCAGTATGGATTAACGGACACAGAGCTTAATCCATTGTAATGTTTTAAGGGGATGACACACGTGGAACCTTAGGGGCATTGAAATTGTGATGTGGTACAAGTTTTAATTTTAATTTACTTTTTTTTATTTACGTTTCTAATGTAGCTTAATTTATTTTCAGTGGCTTGCCTGAATATAACCATTTTTTGGTTTTGGCTTGGTTTAAACATGTATGCCTGTTATACCACCACACTGACAACAGCAGTATTGGCTGCCCAAGTTTCAGAATATATTCCATATATCTTAAACTTGACTTTTACATAAGGTAAAAGGTTTCCACTCTGAAAAGGAAAGAAGGTAAAAGACAATGTTTCGGCTGTATAGCCTTAATTTAGCAAATAACATACAGTATATATGAATGGGAGGAAGGAAAAAAGCCATTGTAGATTAAAGGAGATGATGAAGGAAGAGATTAAAAAGTAAAAGTGGAGAAATATAGACATAAAGATCAGTGTGGCTACGTACATGAAATGTTCTACAATAGGCTTTATAAGATCTTTAATTTCAATGGATCGAATGTGCTCACTGAAACAGCCTGCTCATATGTACAAGCTCAACACTTTCTACAGGAAATGCAGTAATTAGGATTTTTAGACTGGCAAGAGGTCTGCTGTTTAATACTGAATTTACTAGAGGAACTAGATACATGGGTATTTTTGGTGATACATTTGCAAATGACCCAGCAGTTTCTGTTACGACGCAAAGTGCCTGGTGATTAATTGTGGGTCTCCTATGTGAAGTGAGCTGCAGTCAGTATCTTTGCATAGTATAAGGGAGATCAAGAAATGGTTATGAAAAAGGGCTACCATGGAAGGACTGGGCAATTTTGTTTAATGACTTGTGGGAAAAATAGAGCATTAAGATGGAACAGGAGGAAAAGCAGAATGTGGGTTTCAGGACAAAGGTTCATCTTATAGTGGATTCTACTAAGTCTACAGTAGTTGAGACTTGAATAAGGGCCAGGAGGATCAGGACCACAATATGAGAAGGGTATCCTCTACCAATGAAGAAACTCCTTATTCTGAGTGCTTTATTACAGAAGTCAACCCCCTTACAGCAGTGACGATGGAGTCTTAAGAAACTGTGGAAGAGGTAGTTCTTAGCGTGCCATTAGTGGAAGGAGGTATTGAGAAGGTAACTGTATGAGTCAATTTGTTTGTAAATGATAGAGATTGTAAGCCCAGGAAAGCTGATAGAAAGAATGGTATCTGAAAATGAAAACGTCCTGGTGGAAACGTCGACCGTAAATCTCAGGGATGGATGTAAATTATTAAAATAATTAATTGATTTCTGTAAGATGGCTTCTGGAGTAAGAGGCAGCACCAACACAATCATCGGTATATCCTTTGTATAGGTCCGGTACAAAGACTAGATATGAATAAAAAAACCGCTCTTCCACCAAGCCGAAGATGTTGCCCCCCCATTCTAGTACTAATTGCAACTCTATTTAGACGCGTGAAAGTGAGCTTTAAATATAATTATTTTAAAAATAATGTCTGGAATGCCGGAAGTAAAAAAACACGAGAATAGTTTATAGATCATTTGATTGCCCTCTCTCGGCTATTCTAAAGAAATCTCACCTCCTTTTGTTTTTACAGCCTGCATTCAACTATTTATTTACAGCTTCACGGGTAGCTATCGCCAGTCCCTGCTAAAAAAAACAAGAGGTGGCACGGGCGATTGACAGAATGCGCTCTCGTACGACCAATCATCTGTCTCGAGAGGCGGAGCGATTGTCGATATTGCCACGCCTCCTCTTTACGTTCTATTTTTTTCACACGAGAAAATCTATTCCGATTCGCTCCTCCTTTGGGTTTCGTAAGCGTCTTACTTTCATTCGCTCCGCCTCCGTTTTTGGTCGCTCTTTGTTTTTGTCAGTGAATCTTAGAATCTCGCCGACATTTTACCCAGTTAAACAGCATCAGAGCTGACGTGGTGGCTACGTGAGCAGCTCTTCAGGTCCTCCACTCCTACCGTAATCAGTGACGAGGCCTACTACGTAAAAAACATCGGTAAGTTATTGCAGTCGTGACAAACAAGGGGGGAAAGAAAAGAAAGAGAAAAGACTGGGAAAGTTCAGTGCTGCTGACCTGGGGATGGACATTTTACGCGTGTCGTTGAATGCATCATCAGTCACGAGTAGTCACGGTGCTTGCGTGCATTTGATAGTGTTTAGAGACAAGCAAAAAGGCGGTATTTACTTCTGCTCCCAGGAACCGTTTGCTTTTTATGTTTGGTTGTGCGTAAATATAAAAGGCATATTATTAGACTAGTACGTGTTTATTTTGCCTTTTTAAATGTTAATACGTTTTAGTGTACTGGCAAGAATTTGTTGAGAAATGAAAATGTATTTTCGTGCTGTGATAAGTGTTAGGTTTTTATTTATTAATTTGTTAAATGTACGCTTTCTGCTGCGTTTCATTTTTATTGCCAGGCATCATGCGCCTTGATCGTTTTTAAAATGGTTAATGCTATTTTTGTAACTGGTAGATTGATCGCTTTTGGCATATTCGCTTAGAAACGATCTATACCATGGCTTCATGACTCTGTTAAAAAAGAAAAAAAATATTCAACATCATGTTTGACGTTCACGAAAACTTCGCCGTCGGCGTATTTTTATTGCTGTCTTTTTGGATGGGCGGTGGTTCGGGGAAACTAGTACAAGGCGATTTGTACAGACAAGTTCATTTGCCGCGGTTTTTAGTATGTGTACTAACTCGGTAGCGGATCATAATTTCACACTCTTCAGAGTTAAAAACAATACTTGTTGATCGTGCATAATTCGTTGACAGCTCTAGCATTAGTCACTAGACTTCAGCAGCTCTCCTAAAATGGCGATCGCGTGTCTTGTCAGGCCGTCACCTCGATTAGGAAGAAGGTTGTTTTCAGAAATGGCGCTGCTGTGGTGAGATTTTCTTATCGCTTCATCGCCCATAGTTTTCGAAGCACAGACAGTTTCCATTACTGGAGCTCGGACGTGAGCGGGTGCCCCGGCTTGTCGTGGATTTGTTGAGAGTAGCAACTTTCAAGACGGCAGACATGTTCTTGTAATGGGCTAGGGATCTTTCTAGCTACTGGCATGTTGATGTATTGTGATCTTTTACCGTGGCATTAAGTATGGGACTGGAGCAGGTGTGAGTTTTTGCCTATGTTTACAAACAGTGGAGGAGGCTGTACACAACCAAACGGCCCTTGCTATCAGTTGCTGAATCACCCGTCTTTTTTTCTGCCAGTTTAAGCCATAGTCATAAGTTAATTTGCAATGTCTGAAACAGTCTGGTGCTAAAGTGACCTCTAATTCTTCAAATTTATAATTAATCCCTTAACATACCCTATCACATACTGTACATTTCAGAAAATCTGCGAATATCGCCCATCTGTTATTGTTCAGTAGTATAACTTATCTTTTAATATGTAAGTGCTCTGCCGTCCTCTTCAAACCAATTCATGAAATTCCAAACTGACCCAGTCCCACAGTGTGTATGCGAATGCATTGTGATAAATCGATCTTCCATACTGTCTTCAGTCCTGTCTTTATGCTAATTGCTGCCACTATAGTTCACATAGAAATCCATATGGGAAGAAAATAATGTGATAGCTGAATAAAACCCAAAGTAGTGTTTACTGTGTGTATTATTTTATTGTTCCCTCTCTTTGTAACACTGATAATGTAATAGGAAAGGGTTTAACTCAACACTGCAAAATGTTATATTGTCAGTTTTGGATGTCCATCCATACATTTGTAGAAGCTATTTTTCCCATTTGAGGTTAACAGAAAATAAGATTTTGTCATTCATGCCTAGTGAAACTTGTCAATCTGATGTGCATGTCTTTGGAATATGTAAAGAAGCATGATTTCCACCTACATCAACACAAGTACACAATGCAAATTCTACTATGATAAAGATTAACCCTATATCTGTGGGCCTGTGATATGGTATTAAAATCATTTTTCTTCCAAACTAACTGGCTTTAAAATTCATACCTCACAAGTACTGGTAATATAGTGTCCTTTGTAATGTTTGGGACAAAGACACATTTTTCCTTAAGTTACACCTCTGTTCCACAATTTAAATTTACATATCAAACAATTCAGATGTGATAAAAGTGCACATTGCAGACTTTAATTTATGAGTATTTGCATACATTTCGGTCACATCATATAGTAATTACAACACTTTTTCTCATTTCCCGCCCCCCCATTTCTGGGTGCCATAATGTTTGGGGCATAGCAGTGGATGGCATATTGAAGCAGTCATGTTTGTTACTTTGTTGAATATCCTTTGCACGCAGTGACTTTGCACAGGCTTTTAGTCTGTGATTCATACATATCACCAGGTGATGAGTATCTTCTTTGGTGGTGCTCTTGGTTAAAACAAGGAATAATGTGTCTTTGTCCCAAATATTATGGAGGGCTCTGTATTTCTTACTGCTCCTACTTGGAGTTTAATATATTTGAAAAACTTCTGCAAACATTTTTACTATCTTAAGAATGTTTTATATATAGTGTCCAAGAAAAGAAACTTGTGACCTCATGCATAACGCCGTGCGTAGAATTCGCACTATAACATGATGCAAGTACAAAAGCCAAAATGTGCTTACGCACAGAAAAATCCAGATGCAGGAATCTGTGCGTACTCCAACTTCCACATTGTTCCGCTACATAAATCCCGGTCAGCGTGAAAAGTAACGCACGTGCACACGCCTGCTGTCCCGTCCCAGTTCCTCCCAGAATTACGCCTCTTTGAATATGCAAATTAATATAAATAGCCCTTAAGCTCAGCCTTCTGTGAAAAGACAATGGGAAAAGCACGGGGGAAAATATAAGAATTTCAGCGAGTACCAAGTGGAGGCAAAGGAAAACATACTATTTGTTGATTTAAACCGTGGTATAATCAACAAAAGGAAATTGATCGAGTGACATAGCGTGTTAGAGAAACTTGAAAGCTCAAATTCACAAAATCGCACAGTGCCCGAAATAAAAAAGAAGTCAGATATCAAAATAGCCGTGAAAAGGCGAGACGTAGCCCACCATCTGAGTGTCATATGAAAGCTTATTAGGGTACAGAGAAAAAAAAAGGCACACAGTGGGGAAAAAGCACAAAATGTCAACTTCAATCTCGAAATTTCCACTTTAATCACGTAGTTTATTTTGTCATTAAAGTAGAACATCATAAACCTCATCTTAAAATCGTTTAATTAACCAGTTTCTCAAATCACATCGTAATTAAAGTAGCATGTTAAATGCTTTGTTTTGTATTTGATCTTCTATGTGCTCTATGTGTGTGAATCACTACGTGCTTCTTAAACCGGCTCTCTTCCTCCGACAGGACACAGAATCCATTACATTCGTGATATTACAGCTCTCTGAATAACTAAAATACTGAGATGTATATGTGGTATAATTTTCATGATGATAGGAGTTAAAGCACGTTATTAAACATGGGTTTCACGGTGGCATAGTGATTGTGCATGACCTTCGATGAAATAATTTATTGGAGCAGTACTCGGGGGCGGCTCTAGGCTCGTAGCGGCCCCGGGTAGAGAGAGAATCGGAGGCCCCTTCGCCCGCCAATGTCAATATGGTACCTTATGTATGGTGGATGGCCACGTCCGTTGCGGACACTGCATAGCCTCCTCGTGCTCATGACACAAGCGTTTATCTTTTGCCGAAATTTACTGCTGCGTTTTTAGCTGTGTCGTTATTTTCTCTTTCTGTTTTATATTCAGTATATATTGGCTTGGCGGCCCTGTGCAAGTGCACAGTTTGCACATGCCTAAGGCTGCCCCTGCAGTACTGTCTCTTTCAAACGTACTAACCTCCAATTCCTGTCCTTCCTTTTCTTTCTCCAAGTAACCGATCACCACACAATCAGCTGTGTAATAGATGTTAATCCATCTGTAAGCATATAACGTCAATTCTTCAAAACTTTTAAGGAACATTGAAATATCTTCGTAGTACATGTTTAATTATTCTATCCTTCACGCCAGTCCAAGTGAAGCATACAGTGCGAGGCAGGAACAATCGTGAGCGGAGCGCCAGATCCTTGCTAGCATAGCAACACCATGTCCTTTAATTATTAACAATATAGATTATTTAAATGAAGTTAAAGTTTTATCTGTATAATATAATAAACATATTTTGCTGCATTTAAAAATGATATTGTCATCATATGTAAATACGCGCTTTATAAAGTGGCTCAGGTTGTGCAATATTATAACTGTAGTGCAAGTTTACAGTGAGGTGATTGTACTTATAAGTACAAACAGTTCTACAAGGAGCAATTGATGCTGATTGAGTGCGTTTAGAGCTCTTGGGATGAAACTCTTTCTGAACCACGAGGTCTGTACAGGAAAGGTTTGAAGCGTTTGCCATGTGAGAAGCAGTTCAAATAGGAAGCCTGGCTGAGGCAGCGTGTGCTTGATGCTGTATACCGATTATTCTCTTTCTGATCAGCTGCTGTGAGTGGTGCAGTGAGAGTAATATGGAAAAAGATGATCTGGTGTTGCAACCCCTAACGGGAGCAGCTGAAAGAAGAAGAAGGTGCAGTGAGAGTAACAATGTTAAATGAATTATGGTATTTGGAATAGTTTGACCGTTCTGTGGACCATTATATTGTTACAGGTTAATTACAATCAGATGCATTAAACTAATAAACAATATGCGGTTAATTTCAGTGTATTTATAAAGCCGCGTCAGGGATGTGGACCTGAAAAAGAAAGATAAACCACACAGGAACAGTAGCACTGCTTTGACGCTGGGTGCCGCCAGTCTGCAAAACCGAGCGGAGAACTTGCGTACGACAGGGTATGAGGTACCATGGAAATGTGCGTGGCTTTACGCCAAGTTTAGGTTTTATTCATCGCGATTTGAACATGGAAACGTTCTTATGCAACATTTCTGTGCGTACGCACCGTTTATACTGTAAATGAGGCCCCTGGTGTCTCTAGGGCTGTGTTGTGCCCCTTATCATATTGCCAGACAGATGTATAATTTAGTTTTCCACTTCTCAAACTTCATCCCCCAAATGTCATTTTACTTCTTTTCATTCATTTAGTGCAATTTTCCAGCATCTTTTGTACTTTAATCTTTAGAAACTATGTGGTAACTTATCGTTACGGTGGTAATGATTGGCTTTTGGTATTCCATCTGTAAGATTTTTCTTAAAATCATTTTTGATTTCAAGGTGACTTTTCAGCCAGTTTCTTAAAGGACAAGTTCAGTATTTTTCAAGTCAGTTATGTTTCCACAATCATGGTTTACATTCTTTTGCCGTTGGAAATTATATTGTAAAGTGAAGCAGTTCTTACAGATTTAAAAAATACAATAGCTGTATTTACAGTTTAAAATAGAGTTGTACCAGCCCTCCAAGTTCAAATGCAAAACCAAAATCTTAACATTTAGCGCATCAGTTTTCAGGACAAGAATGCTTTAGATTATTGGTGAACATCCTGAATTGCACAAATGCTGTAAAACAGCATATTCTTCTTGTTTTGAGTATGTAAAATGTACAATATGTAAGGCGAATGTGGATGTATGCCCTGTGAAGGGTTGATGCAAAGCCTTGTGCCTGTTTTGTTCCAGTATAGGTACTATCTTCTGTCAAGTCTAAAACTGGATTTGGTAAGTTGATAACTGGAAGGATACAAATTAAAAAAAATAATTACATATTAATTACAAGACTTTTCAGATAAACCAATAAGGAGTGTATTTTGCTAAAAAAAACCCCACAAGGCTCTTGTTTTTTGTTTTTTTTTTAAAGAATGACTCACATTGTACTGCTGGCTATCATAGATGTAACACACAAGTAGATAATGTGCAATTCTAAATCCACTGGAATAATTTTCTAGTATGGTGTTTTTGTTAAGTAATTAAGGGGCAGCTATCTATGATGTTAGGGTTTCAGAGAGAATGGTGTATTTCATGTGACATACATTTTTTTTATTCAAGCTGCTGTTTTAATGAATTTCTCTGGAAAGTTCCATTGAATAGATTATGTATTTAAAATGCTTTGTAGGAAAAAGCCTGTCTAGTTTATGGTCTAAGTTTATATATTATAATATTAAGGAGTTTTTACTTCTCCTGATTTTGCTAAGTACCAACTGTGCTGTGTGTGTATTTTGGGTCAACCATAATTGGAAATCGTCTTCAACAGTGTTGTACTCCAAAGAGTAACTGTCAAAACAATCTATATATATAAGATCCATCAAGCAGACATCCCCAAGAGTGAGTTCATTGTTCCCTAATGTAGAAGAAAGTTTTGAAACAATTTTGATGGAAATAGGTGGGTTTCCTCCCATAGTCCAAAGACATGCAGGTTAGGTGCATTGGCGATTCTAAATTGTCCCTAGTGTGTGCTTAGTGTGTGGGTGTGTGTGTATGCACCCTGCGGTGGGCTGGCGCCCTGCCCGGGGTTTGTTTCTTGCCTTGCGTCCTGTGTTCGCTGGGATTGGCTCCAGCAGACCCCCGCGACCCTGCAGTTAGGATATAGCGGGCTGGATGATGGATGGATGGGCCTTTTAGCACAACAAAACTAGTAATCCCTATTTACCTAATTTAAACAAAATACAATCAGATCACACAACTTACATGTGTGTCACTGTGTTTTAGTAGAGGATTTCAATTTTAACAGCAAACATCCACAGTAATGATTCTCATTATAATTTTTCAGTCATATTAATTCTGTGTTTGCTTAAGCCAAAAAAAATCTCTTTTGGTCTTTCATAATACCTGATACTCCATACCTCATTCCATAGTCCTTGAATATTTTGTAATTTTATATTTAGTACAGAAGCAAATTTTTTGGCTAACTGGATTCTGCTTACAGTCTGTGATATTTGAAGGTTAACCAAATCCTTTAACAAATCAAAAACATGATATTTTTAGTGGCTGTTTAAAATGAAAAAAAAAGACACTGGAAGCTTTTTTCCTTACTAGTGGAAAGAGACTGATACTGTACTTTTCAAAATGAGGTTCTCCAGCAGAGTTCTGTGCGGCATTGATTTTTGTCTCACATCTTGGTTAATTACACTGAAGTTTGAGATTTGTTGAGAGGGGGACCTATTTGTGTTTCCTAGGCTGCAAGCTTTGTTAGGGGAAACATACCAGACTGCTTATATGGAGGTCAGCTAGCACTCTCGCCCCTTTGATAGCAGTAAATGTAAAGGGGTGTTTTGCGAAAGGGCTTAACTGGAATGTAGAGCATATTTGACAGAAACAACATGCTTCTGGTTTTTTTTTTTTTTTTATTAACAATTTTGCATTTGAAACTAGACTGTTGAGTAGGCTTTATACAGAGACTCTGGAATGTTTTTATTTTTATGCCAAGGTTAAAAAAAAAAAAAAAACACACCTCAAAACATTCCAGTAGAGCTTTAGCTAAAGGGCCAATCACTTAAAAATGCTGTATGTCTCTTGAGCAGGGAGATAATTGTAAATTTTGGTTCTGATTTGAAAATCCTTGACCACCAGTAAACAGTCAGTCTTGGGTCCTTATATACAGTGCATCCGGAAAGTATTCACAGCACATCACTTTTTCCACATTTTGTTATGTTACAGCCTTATTCCAAAATGGATTAAATTCATTTTTTTCCTCAGAATTCTACATACAACACCCCATAATGACAACGTGAAAAAAATTTACTTGACATTTTTGCAAATTTATTAAAAATAAAAAAACTGAGAAAGCACATGTACATAAGTATTCACAGCCTTTGCTCAATACTTTGTCGATGCACCTTTGGCAGCAATTACAGCCTCAAGTCTTTTTGAATATGATGCCACAAGCTTGGCACACCTATCCTTGGCCAGTTTTTTTGCCCATTCCTCTTTGCAGTACCTCTCAAGCTCCATCAGGTTGGATGGGAAGTGTCGGTGCACAGCCATTTTAAGACCTCTCCAGAGATGTTCAATTGGATTCAAGTCTGGGCTTTGGCAGGGCCACTCAAGGACATTCACAGAGTTGTCCTGAAGCCACTCCTTTGATATCTTGGCTGTGTGCTTAGGGTTGTTGTCCTGCTGAAAGATGAACCGTCGCCCCAGTCTGAGGTCAAGAGCTCTGGAGCAGGTTTTCATCCAGGATGTCTTTGTACATTGCTGCAGTCATCTTTCCCTTTATCCTGACTAGTCTCCAAGTTCCTGCCGCTGAAAAACATCGCCACAGCATGATGCTGCCACCACCATGCTTCACTGTAGGGATGGTATTGGCCTGGTGATGAGCGGTGTCTGGTTTCCTCCAAACGTGACGCCTGGCATTCACACCAAAGAGTTCAAGCTTTGTCTTATCAGACCAAAGAATTATGTTTCTCATGGTCTGAGAGTCCTTCAGGTGCCTTTTGGCAAACTCCAGGCGGGCTGCCATGTGCCTTTTACTAAGGAGTGGCTTCCGTCTGGCCACTCTACCATACAGGCCTGATTGGTGGATTGCTGCAGAGATGGTTGTCTTTCTGGAAGGTTATCCTCTCTCCACAGAGGACCTCTGGAGCTCTGACAGAGTGACCATCGGGTTCTTGCTTACCTCCCTGCCTAAGGCCCTTCTTCCGCGATCGCTCAGTTTAGATAGCCGGCCAGCTCTAGGAAGAGTCCTGGTGGTTTCGAACTGCTTCCACTTAGGGATGATGGAGGCCACCGTGCTCATTGGGACCTTCAAAGCAGCAGAAGTTTTTCTGTAACCTTCCCCAGATTTGTGCCTCAAGACAATCCTGTCTCGGAGGTCTATAGACAATTCCTTTGACTTCATGCTTGGTTTGTGCTCTGACATGAACTGTCAACTGTGAGACCTTATATAGACAGGTGTGTGCCTTTCCAAATCGTGTCCAATCAACTGAATTTACCACAGGTGGACTCCAATTAAGCTGCAGAAACATCTCAAGGATGATCAGGGGAAACAGGATGCACCTGAGCTCAATTTTGAGCTTCATGACAAAGGCTGTGAATACTTATGTACATGTGCTTTCTCAATTTTTTTATTTTTAATAGATTTGCAAAAATCTCAAACTTTTTTCACGTTGTCATTATGCGGTGTTGTGTGTAGAATTCTGAGGAAAAAAATGAATTTAATCCATTTTGGAATAAGGCTGTAACATAACAAAATGTGGAAAAAGTGATGCGCTGTGAATACTTTCCGGATGCACTGTAGCAATGCTATTTATTATGTTTATTTATCACTATGGGAAAATTAATCTTTAGGCTACTCTGTGTGTTAAACATGTATTTTTTAAAGTTCAATTATCACAGTATGTTTTATTATTTAATTCTCTGTCCATCATACCTAGGGTACATCTTAACCATTCTGTCAAATGGGATGAGCTGCAGGAATCTTTGCTTTTTGTCTTTGTTAGGTTTTCAGACAGTAAGGCATTACAATTGTACATTGTATTATTATTGTTTTACCTTTCTGATATATTAATTAATTGAATCAATGACAAAAACTTAAAATAAATAACCAAAAAGCAACAAACATAATGAGAAATTATGAAATCAGATAGCTCTGCAGGTTGGAAAGTAAGAGCAGTATCCAAGAAAGACTACTTTATCTCATATACTGTACTAGTTGGTCATATTTTTTCCTTTTTAAGAAAATTAAACACATCTTTCCCATATTGAAAAGTTAATGCCCAAGCCACTTAACCTAACTTGAGCACGTTTGAGAATATGGGAAGTAAATTTGAATATCCATAGAAAAATCCATGTAGTTAATTTCAGTGTAATTTAGTGTCATTTTTAAGTGGTTTTATTGTCATACTATTCATATATACTAATGCATCATACAGTGGCACAAAATAACATTCCCTAGGACTGTTGGACAACACAGACATAAACATAGGACAAGTGCAAGACAGGTGAATGCTGTTCTATTTTATAAATAGATTGTCAAATTTGGTATGTGCCAACAGTACAAGTAATGATTTAAAAATATAAGTAGCTTGTTTGCAGCATGGCCAATAAGACTAATGTAATGTAGTGCTATAAAGACAAGATATGAAAGAGGAGTAGGTAGTATGTTCAGCTTGGCAATCTAAGTGCTTTTTAAGATATTTTTCTTTGTCAAAGTAAGGTATAGGAGAGGAGTGTAAACAAATTTTCTCATTAAAGTTTAGTGGATAAATCAATTTGCAAGTGATGGTATTTGAATACAGTTAAGGGTAAAAAGACAATGAGTAAATGTACACCAGAATGATTAAAATAAAATGACTCTTATTACTGTCCCTCTAATGGCCTGGGGATAAATCTGTTTTGTAAGTGATGGTATTTGAATAAAACTAAGGCCAAACACACAATGGGGAAATGTACACCAGAGTGACTAAAATAAAATGACTCTTATGTAGTAAAATATGGCAGAGCATGCATATATTTCAGAAATTCTTAGAAAGAATATTTTGTGCTGCAGGTCTTGTTGACTAAAAATTAGAGCAGAAAACGGCCAGCTGCTTTAAACAAGGAGTTTGGCGCTTCTTTATTCTGTGTTGTTTATTCAAAAATTACAAAAAGGCAAAGGATACATTTCCTTTGACATGTGAAACAGCTGAATTACGGACATCAGTCTTTTGGAAATTTTAGAGTAACAGAACTAAAATTCGGCACAGAGTTTGAACAAATGTGATTGCATATAGTTTTTTAAACTTGCCTAGGGTGTATGTGTTTACATTATAGCATCTTTTAAGAAGATACTGATCTGTAATCCTTAGTGTTTATTGAATGCTTGCTTTTCTATTTCCTGAACTCAGCCATCCATGTAATCATTGTTTAACTCCCTTAACCATTTTGGATATGGGAGCTAGTGTCCACCTGAGCAGTGTTGCACAGCAAGGTAACATCAGTCATCAGAGTCATGATTAAGGTATTCTTTTAGTATTTGTTTGATTTTTTTTTTTTCCCTTTGGCACTTTTCAGTGGCATGAATGTATTCTTTACCTGTATTGCTTATTATTTTACCCATTTCAAACTGAAATTAAATTTGCACAGGGGTGCAATAATTAAAAACTGTGGTTTTCTGTGCATTTTAATTTCACTTGTGTCACAAAAGCTTTGTGCTATTGCTTCTCTGCTGTACAACTGTAGTTTTATATGTTTTTTAACACTAGCACAAGTAAAATCACTTGCTAAGAGTATGATAGTAAGTGTGGTTTTAAGTGTCCATTTTCTCAGTGATTAGACCAGTCTGCCTTCATGTATAACAAACTATTAATTTATTTAAGGGGTTGTTGGAAGAAGGAACCCAGCTCTGCAGAAATGTTCACAAGACATTTTTAATGGTGGTAAATTTAGCGGTGCAGAAACAACTTGAAGCGTTTTTTAAATAAATATTACTGGAGACTTTATACTCAGTAAAAGTGTATAAATGAGGCTATATTTACACTTTTTTGTACACTTACATACTCAAGTAGAAAAATGTAAAGAGCAAGATGAGTTGCATCAGTAGATATCTTAAAGTCAAAAACTAAAACTTGCTATATTCAGACCGCTGCACTTTGGTACCTCTACATATTTCCATGTTAGAGATATTGCCTTCATAATGATATGATTGCAGCCAAATAGTCATAATGGGATGTGAGGATCATACACTTTGCATTAGAATTCAGTCGTTATCACTGAAATATATGTACAGATTGAGCCAAAAAGAAGTACCACATTTCAAATGTTTATTCTACAAAAATGCTACAAGATAAAATAAATGTCATTACGACAAACGAAAGGTATACAAAATAGGGTTTTTTTCACTGTTTTAAAAATATCTTCAAGGTGGTGGCCATCATTAGCGATACACTCTTCGAGATGATTTCTTAATGCTCGCATGACTCGTTCGGCCATTTCAAGGGGAATAGCGGTGATTTTGTGGCGAGTAGCGTCCTTGAGGGTTTCAAGGTTTGAGGTCGGTGTGGGTATACCTTCAACTGGAGATAGCCCCACATGAAGAAGACACATGGAGTGAACAGGCGAACATGACGGCCATCTGACATCACTGCGCACGGAGATCAGCTTCTCCAGAAACATCTCCCGCAAAACTTGCATTGATCTCTGTGCCTTATGAGCTGTTGCTCCATCCTATTGAAACCAGGCATCTACCACATCCATTTCTTCCAGTTGGGGCAGTAAACAGTTCTCTAGCATTTCAATGTAACGTTCTGAAGTGACGGTGAACATTGCGTCCCCCTTTTCAAAAAGAAAGGGCCTACAAATTCTGCAGCGGTGCACCAAACTGCAACACATTCACCGTGCAGGGATCTCTGATGAAGTTCATGAGTGTTGGGTTTAGCCCAGTAGTGAAAGTTTTGCTTATTTACGCAACCATTCAAATGGAAATGTGCCTTGTCACTGCTCATGATGATGTCATCTCATTGAATGGTTTGCAGAATGTTCACGCAAAACTCTACGGCTTTCCCAGTCTCTCTCAGTGAGTTCCTGCACTACCATCATTTTGTATGGATGGAAATTAAGGTCCTCGTGCAAAGTCCTCCTCAAACACGTGTTGGAAATGCCTAAGGCAGAAGTATGTTTGTGCGCTGAACATGTAGGAAACTGCAGAATTGATGCCTTTACAGCTTGGATGTTTTCATGCATTTGTACAGTCCAAGGACGGCCTGGAGATTTTCTGCCAGTGGGTGGCTAAGTCTGTCAAAACTTAGCCACCCACTGAAAAATTGTTTTCCGATTTTTGGGACATCACCATTCGGAGGAATGCTGTAGTGCTTTCGGAATGCACATTACATAGTGATGATGGATTCGTTGTTTTTGAGGAACTCTTCGACAACGAAAGCAAGGTGCGCACTGGACCAAGGCATGTTGCCAGCTGAAAACTACAAGGGATCACCTATCAAAGGAACCCCAACCCACCTGGCTGCCTCTGCCTCACGCAATAATCTTGAGTAATGTGGTACTTCATTTTGGCTCACCCTGTATATATTATATTTATTATCTATTAGGGCTTTCATGATACCAAAATTTAAAACCTCGACATGATACTAAGAAAAATAATGAAGTTCGATACCATTTTTGATACCCAATACAATTATATTATGCAACTCAATAAAAAATTATATAAAAGTTCAGTTCTGTATGTGTTAAAAATTTTTCTTTGATGAAAACAAATAATAGATATTTTAGTCATTAAATACAGATACTTAAGTAGTGCAGACATTTGAAAAAGGTAAGATCTGTAAATAAGTAAAGAAATTTAAATCCTGTCAACAGTTTTTATTTCACATTCATGAAATGAAGTACAAGTACTAGTACTGTTACTGAGTTAGTACAGTGAAATGTTACTACTGTCTTTAAATATTAATTGAATGAGTATTGCAATCCATAAACATTTTAAAATAAATATTCAAGTAAAAAGAACATTAATCTAGACCAGGGGTGCCCACACTTTTTTGGCTTGTGAGCTACTTTTAAAATGACCAGGTCAAAATGATCTACCTACATTAAAAATGCTATATATATATATATATATATATATATATATATATATATATATATA
>JANRMT010062817.1:47208876-47237076 GCA_026402145.1 Polypterus bichir lapradei
ACATTGAATGAGGAGGTGTGTCCAGACTTTTGGCCTGTACTGTACATATTTCTATCCCTAGACATTATTATTCATTATCACCACCCCCTCTATGTCCACACTATTATGGTTGTGCCTTGCCATATGTGCTTACTTTGACATTGGTGTTCACATTGAGCTGATGTTAATGATGTTGATGCTCAAAAAGGACTAAAAATATTCTGAACTTTGCAAATTGTAATCAAAATGTAACAAACTACATACAAACAATATGACAAAGCTATCCAGTACATTTTACATAAAGCAATTCTGTATACAGACTTCTATATTTATTAGTTTACAATATTTATCAAATAAGTAATTTTTGAATTATTCCTTTGCAGAAAAATCTTTAATGAACTGTCTTCTGACACACCTGCAGTTCCAAAGATTGAAGAGGAGAAGTCTGAAGAAGATGTTCAAACTCCAAATGTAGCAACCACAATGGCTATGCCAACATCCATTTATCAGACGAGCACTGGGCAGTACAGTATGTGAAATTTTGTATTTACTTGAAAAATATAAAACATGAATTTTCAGTGTGGCCTAATCTTGTACTCATTCAATTTAAAGAAAATTTAAATTCACCAAAGTTACACCAAGAGAAGTATCAATTTCAATATTTAGAATTTCCTCAAAGATAAAATTAAAAGATTCTAGACACTTATTATGAGCCACATGTGTGGTATTGTTTGTGTTTCGGTATGCAGCAGGTGAACTAATTTTGTTATGGGTGAGGAACTTTATTTGTATACCATGATCTACTGTAATAGCTTCATTGTTGCAGAATTTTAGTTGAAATTACTTGGAACTTCAGTTTATCTAATAATGGTTCATCTGTCTTTCATAACTAGCAAATCTTATTCATAATGTGAAATAACCTTGCACTTGATCACCTATTTTAACTGTTTTGATTTTAGCACTCTGGCACGCTTTAACATTTACATCCCAAATCAGATCATGACAGATTTGTACATGCCCTTTAAAATGTTTCTTACAGATGCTAATAATGTAGTAGTTATTAAAATCAGAAAAAATGTACATAGAAAATTTTCATTGTAGGTATTTCACAATGTTTGATAATGTGGTTTGGCTTTCATCCAAGCGATTGGCACCTGCCTGTTGAAGGTGTAGAACATTTTTCTCATAGACACCAATCACTTCTTTCAAAAAAATCCTCTTTGGAATTTCATTTAGCAGATATTCAAATGTCAGTTTTACCATCTATAAATAAATGCTATTGCTAATGTCTGACCACCTTGTAACATCATCCTGAGTACAGCCAAAATCCTTAAATTGTAGAGGCTTTCAAATTATGTAGGCTACTTTATTAATGTACTGATCAAAACTGATGATTATTTTCAAATCTTCATTTATTTTTCCATATTTAGCATAAATTTCTGTAATATAAAATCTCATTAGCAATATATGAGATATGAACAGTTGCTACTGGACAACAAAAACTATTAACAGCATTCCTGGAGAGAATATAAAAAGCTGAAATTTTACAGAATGTTATATCTAGTGCACTACATATCCATATCATAGCATAGGTATGTCAATATTTAGATGTAAACCCCACTACAATAGAAAAACTCAATCCCCACAATCTCAAAAATGTATTGACTGATTTAGTGAAATTTGGTGACGTTATAGAAAAAAGAAAAGTATCCAAGACATGTTCTTTTTTTTTTTTTTTTCTGTTTCTTGATAGTAATGCTGTAGCAAGTGAGCTATTCTTTGGAACTGGGGCCTCTTTTCAGCTGAGTGCAGAGAAGGTATCACACAGAAAAATTAGGCTACCGTTTTATGCAAATGAAGGCTGCTACCAAAAGTAAAGTGAAAGGATAAAAATTTATGTGCTTAACAATTGGACTTCTTGAGTACATGAAGTAGTTTGTTGGCTTTTCTTACTCCTTGTAATGTGGCATAAAATCGATATAAATTAGATGGAGTGGTGCGATGTTGCCCTCCTTTGATTATCAACCATACTTGTTTGCAAATACAGTAATCCCTCCTCGATCGCGGGGGTTGTGTTCCAGAACCCCCCGTGATAGATGAAAATCCGCGAAGTAGAAACCATATGTTTGTATGGTTATTTTTATATATTTTAAGCCCTTATAAACTCTCCCACACTGTTAACATTATTAGAGCCCTCTAGACATGAAATAACACCCTTTAGTCAAAAGTTTAAATTGTGCTCCATGACAAGACAGAGATGACAGTTCTTTCTCACAATTAAAAGAATGCAAACATATCTTCCTCTTCAAAGAATGCGTGTCAGGAGCAGAGAATGTCAGAGAGAGAGAGCGCAAGAGAAAAGCAAACAATCAAAAAATCAATACGTGCTTTTAAGTATGCCGAAGCACTGCGATAAAGCGGCATTTTGTAGAGGAGCGTCCGTATCCTCTAGGCAAACAGCCTCTGTGCAAACAGCCCCTCTGCTCACACCCCCTCCGTCAGGCAGAGAGAGTGAGAGAGACAGAGAAAAGTAAACAATCAAGCACCGCGCGGGAAGCATATCGTATATCATTGAGGAGTTTTATTTAATATGTAATACATGCTCTGATTGGGTAGCTTCTAAGCCATCCGCCAGTAGCGTCCCTTGTATGAAATCAACTGGGCAAACAAACTGAGGAAGCATGTACCATAAATTAAAAGACGCATTGTCCGCAGAAATTCGCGAACCAGCGAAAAATCCGTTATACAGTGGGGCAAAAAAGTATTTAGTCAGCCACCAATTATGCAAGTTCTCCCACTTTAAAAGATGAGAGAGGCCTGTAATTTTCATCATAGGTATACCTCAACTATTAGAGACAAAATGAGAAACAAAATCCAGAAAATCACATTGTCTGATTTTTGAAGAATTTATTTGCAAATTATGGTGGGGAAAAAAAGTATTTGGTCAATAACAAAAGTTGTTCTCAATACTTTGTTATATACCCTTTGTTGGCAATGACAGAGGTCAAACGTTTCCTGTAAGTCTTCACAAGGTTTCCACACACTGTTGCTGGTATTTTGGCCCATTCCTCCATGCAGATCTCCTCTAGAGCAGTGATGTTTTGGGGTTGTCACTGGGCAACATGGACTTTCAACTCACCCCAAAGATTTTCTATGGGGTTGAGATCTGGAGACTGGCTAGGCCACTCCAGGACCTTGAAATGCTTCTTACAAAGCCACTCCTTTGTTACCTGGGCGGTGTGTTTGGGATCATTGTCATGCTGAAAGACCCAGCCACGTTTCATCTTCAATGCCCTTGCTGATGGAAGGAGGTTTTCACTTAAAATCTGACGATACCTGGCCCCATTCATTCTTTCCTTTACACGGATCAGTCGCCCTGGTCCCTTTGCAGAAAAACAGCCCCAAAGCATGATGTTTCCACCCCCATGCTTTACAGTAGGTATGGTGTTCTTTGGATGCAACTCAGCATTCTTTCTCCTCCAAACACGACGAGTAGAGCTTTTACCAAAAAATTCTATTTTGGTTTCATCTGACCATATGACATTCTCCCAATCCTCTTCTGGATCATCCAAATGCTCTCTAGCAAACTTCAGATGGGCCTGCACATGTACTGGCTTAAGCAGGCGGACACATCTGGCACTGCAGGATTTGAGTCCCTGGCGGCATAGTGTGTTACTGATGGTAGCCTTTATTACTTTGGTCCCAGCTCTCTGCAGGTCATTCACTAGGTCCCCCCGAGTGGTTCTGGGATTTTTGCTCACCGTTCTTGTGCTCATTTTGACCCCATGGGGTGAGATCTTGCGTGGAGCCCTAGATTGAGGGAGATTATCAGTGGTCTTGTATGTCTTCCATTTTCTAATAATTGCTCCCACAGTTGATTTCTTTACACCAAGCTACTTACCTATTGCAGATTCAGTCTTCCCAGCCTGGTGCAGGTCTACAATTTAGTTTCTGGAGTCTTTTGACAGCTCTTTTGTCTTGGCCATAGTGGAGTTTGGAGTGCGACTGTTTAAAGTTGTGGACAGGTGTCTTTTATATTGATAACGAGTTCAAACTGGTGCCATTAATACAGGTAACGAGTGGAGGACAGAGGAGCCTCTTACAGAAGAAGTTACAGGTCTGTGAGAGCCAGAAATCTTGCTTCTTTGTAGGTGACCAAATACTTATTTTCCACCATAATTTGCAAATAAATTCTTTAAAAATCAGACAATGTGATTTTCTGGATTTTTTTTTTTCTCATTTTGTCTCTCATAGTTGAGGTATACCTATGATGAAATTACAGGCCTCTCTCATCTTTTTAAGTGGGAGAACTTGCACAATTGGTGGCTGACTAAATACTTTTTTGCCCCACTGTATATATTTAGATATGCTTACATTTAAAATCCGCGATGAAGTGAAGCTGCGAAAGTTGAAACGCGATATAGCGAGGGATCACTGTACTTTGAAAAATGGTGGTGGTGGGGGGGGGGTTCCTTGGGGGTGAAGTATGTGCCACTTTGCAGAGAACTGGGGTGTCTGTCCTGTAGATCAAACCATAATGTGCCATTACACTCCAGTTCAAAAAGCAGAAACAGAAAAGTTATGGGTTGGCATACTGGCCCATTTCAAGCTCTATGTACAACACAGGCCGGGAGAAACAGCATGCTTTGATCAGTTTAAACACTTGCTCAGCTTAGTAAAATTGTCCACCATGAACAGAACATAGAAGAGGTGAACACTGTAAATAGTTCACAATATTATTGTTTTTACTTCTTGTTTGCTGCACAGTACTTAAAACCTTCAGGTCCTTGCATAGGCCATGTAAATATGCAGCCTGTAAATGTCAGTGCTGTATATAATAAGTTAAAGTAAACCGTCATTGTATATTGCTTTTGATTTAAACCCACCAAAACCTTGTACTGGCACAAGATTATATATCAAAGTGTTGCATTCGAATCTGAGTGAAGCTTCCATTTTTACAGGTTTGCTGCGAGGTGAAATTATACACACAATTCCCATTATTCCTACTGATCACCTGTTTTAATGCAAAACATTAGTTTATAGTAAAAGTCATGTGTTCCAGTGACCATTATCAAAAGGCAAGATCAGTTATTAAGAAAAGCAAGAATTTATCAACAACATGAATCTTTTACTTATGGCCAAATGTATGTAGTATATTGTAAGTAAAGTAGTGGGGACACCTAAATTTTTAATTACATGTCGCACTGTCAAGAAAACACTATGGGACAGCTGCACACTCTATACATGAAGGATTTGCATTCTAATACAAGTCTGTGGCTCATCAACCTGAATGTACAGTGTTATGCAGGAGGCAAATTCCACCAAATATTTTTTCCAACTAACTTACTTTTTTAACTCCAGTGTAATCTGTTTTTCAAGGCTGTCAATCAACAAACAAAAATGCATATTTTGTGTCCTAAGCGTATGGTGTCTTGGATTCCATTACTGATCACATGACTGTCTCATTTGCAAACATGATTGTAATGTGATAAAGTGTGATGTTGGAATTAGCGAGAGCATAGATTGTTAAGTGGTCTTAAGTCTAGAATGATACAGCTTTGTTAACTAATAGATTAAAAAAAAAGTTCATTCTGATATAACACTTGCTCAGATAGTAGTGAATTGGCACACACTGCTATTATTTAAGTGGAATCAGAGAATAAAGTTTGTTAATGACCACTAACATGGTTTTTGACACAGTTATAATGTATTAGTTAATTTTACTGTTAAATGTGTTTAATTTGCAAAGACAACATATTGTACATTAACAGACAATAGGGTAGCATGCTGGCACATCATTTAGCACTACTGCCCCACAGCTTCGACTTTGTGGTTTCAGATTCAAGCTATGTCAAAGACTGTGTAGTGTTGCACATTATATCCCTATGTTGCCATGCCTACATGTGTATAATAAGTTACATCATTTGCAATGATGTAAACTAGAACCCTGTCCATAGCTAGTTTCTGCCTTGCACCCCCTTTGTAATAAAAATGGGAATGATTATTAACTGATATTTGGACAAATTCACCATATAGCATATCTAGGAGAAGTATTGAACGTCATAACATATTCTCAGCCTTTTCCATCTGTGGCTAAGCAAAGGTCCTTTTGTTAATGATGGATGTGTCAAGGTCACCATGCCAGGGTGTGCCCAACACTCAGATGGGAGGTTGACCCCCTAGTACACGGGTAGGCAAAGTCAGTCCTGGAGGGCCACAGTGGTTGCAGGTTTTTGTTCCAAACCAGTTTCTTAATTAAAAACCAATCCTTGTCAATTATTTAATTTCATGGCTTTCTAGTGCTTTAACTCTGCCATGTCAAGCCATTCTCATATCCTAGATTTTTTTTCCTTTCTAAGGATATCATCCAAATGATTTGAAGTCTAAAACAGATGAAATATTTTCAGTGCTTCACTTTTTTCTCTTCACTTTCCTTTCAAGTATTTAATTAAACCCAATAGTGCATGATAAATACACACAGGTGTAATGGAAACAAGCTAAATGGAGAAATACTGATTTATTTTGTCATTTGCATCTCATTGCTAATAAGAAGCAATTAAAAAACAAGACTACAGCTGTTTAAGACTAAAACAAGCAATAAGGGTTCAAAATCTTAATGAGCGAGGCAACTAAACTGAAGCAGAAGTGATACTTGAGCAATTATTAAGCAATTGGGTTGTAACAAAAACCTGCAGCCACTGCTGCCCTCCAGGACTGAATCTGCCCACCCCTGCCCTAGTAGTTTGTTAAACTGAGGATGAACATGGTGGCGTCTGAAAGACCTAAAACAGACCTAAAACTTTTTTTTAAAAGGTGCAAAAAAGGCACAAAGTTTACTGTGCAAATTGTCAAAGGAATAAATTAAACAGATCCATAAATAATTGAAATGTTAAGTCAATAGAAGTCAAATTGAGTAGTAAAATGTGTAAAATACCAGGAGAGTAGTAAAACAAATTATTAAAATGTATTCCTTAAAATGATTTTCTTTAAGTAATTGTTACACACAACTGAGTTTTCACTGTCTGATCCCTCCAAAACCTGAACCCCCATTGTACCTGTCACTGCACTTTAAAGCATTATTGTCCTCATTACACATACCTGTCTCTGTGGCTGTTCAGTAATTAACTACCCGCTCCCTTCTAATGGTGATTATTCAATTAAAATGAGACTGTCCAGGGAATTACGCTTCTAGCACAACATGCACCTCCTTAAATAACTAAAAAAACAGCTTTCTACATAATGGTTGCAGCTTAATAAAGAAAAGCATAAGTAAAGCTTAAAAACAGGATAGAGTCCCTCTCCTTTAGGGGATGACATTTTAGTTATCGTCTCCCCTAGTGCAGTTAATTTGTTGTAATTATAGTATAATTGACAAGGTATAAATGAAAGTTTAATCCCTATAGTTTTTCTTGGGTCTGATGAACTTACTGCAATCCGTTTTTTTTTAAATTTAAGAAGATTATACATATTCTTGTGTGATATATGTGCCCTAGCATTTTGCCAAAAAATTAAACAAAATATAAGTGCAGATGGAAGAATAATTGGCAAGACTTCAGTTTAGGCATCCATTATCAGCAGCTATTAACAATTCCCAGAATGTAAACAATGTAAAATATTATTTTAAAACTTATTTTAAAAGTTGTACTATTTTATTGCTATTTTATTATAGTTAATAGTATAGTTAACAAAATGTTAGTGTTAATTGCTGAAAAGAATGTTACTTATTTGTAATGAACATATTACACTTTAAAAATATACATGTTTTTAAACTTTATTTTCTACTTAACATTGAAAGGTAAAATGGTTGATTACATCTTTCTGAGTTTGTTAGAATGGCATTTTTTCACTCCTATTATTGTTATACAAATCTGCATTGTGTATTCTTTTTTGCAAGTTAGTTAGCTTGCCCAAATGTCTTTCTGATTCATGCTGGAATTCTAAATATTGTTAGATATTTGAGAAATTTCCAGTGTAAATATGGGTTAATAAAATCACTTGGCATCGTAACGACGATGTAATAAAACATTTTAAAAGATAAATCTTAATGCACCAAAAGGGTGGAAAATGCCTGCCCAGTAATACTGGTGTGCTACACATGATACAGGTGCTTTTCCCTGTTGCGTCAAGTCTCCTTTGAAATATGCTTTTTTTTTTTTTTTTGTCTAATGCCTGCACTGAGTTGAACAAAATTTGTTTAGTCGAGAAGCATTATTTGATAGATTTCTTTCAGCACATCTCTTCTGAAGGTGTAGGATGTTTTCCATCCACATGATCAGCAAAGAGAATAGTTCTCGTTTATTGAAGCTATTTGGTGTAGTTTTGTATACCTGTTTAGATTTTGATTTTTTTAATGTACAGTACGCCCAGGGATTAATACAGTGTAACAAACACCAAAATAATGTTGCCTTGCATGATTGTTCCCTTACATGTGTAATATTTTTGCATGCAAAAGTAATGATATAACACTTTACAGTTCAGACTTTGTATCATTGTTTCAGTTGCAATAACCCAGGGAGGAGCAATCCAGATTGCCAATCCAGGATCTGATGGTGTTCAGGGTCTCCAGACCCTAACCATGACAAACTCAGGAACTTCGCAGCCTGGAGCTACAATTCTTCAGTATGCTGCTCAGGCAGGCGATGGGCCTCAGCAGTTCTTTGTACCGGGAAGTCAAGTGGTTGTACAAGGTATGTATAATAAGAATATCTAATGTAAATAAGATAGATGAGGGTTTCCCTGAAAGTTTTGCAACATATTTTTTATTGCTAGGAATTCATTATAGAATTGTTTTCACTTGCTAATTTGACACAGTCTCATTTTTCTAAATAGTCTCTGTCAACTTTAACAATCTTGTGCCAGTGATAAACAATAGCATGTATCCCCTTTCATTTACCAATCTGAATTGTATTACCAGTCTAGCCTTTTCTTTAATAACTTCATTATAATCAAACCTCTTCCCATGTCTGGCATCTTTAAAAACTAAAAAGAGAAGAGAATGTTAGGGATCAGGCTTGGCGCTATGGTGTGGACAGGTTATTACTACTTGTGTTTTTAAACCTGTATGTGGTTATTAATTGTTGTGTCGAAAGGTGATTACTTAAACTTAATACTGAATACAGGTCAAATTGATGGATCTGTGTTTCATCGCCCACAGCCTCATAACTGAACATCAAATTTGGAAGCACAGCACAACATTTCAGCTTTATGGAATCCAGTATGCACTCATTTTGGTATATCCTTAGGCATCAGTAAAGCAGTTAACACTTGACTTTGATGTGAGAGCTTAGTTACAAATTTTTTATGATAATCTGTTATTGTCCTCAAGTGAGCTTGTCATCAGTTTGAAGCAGTGCTGAGGTGACTGCTGTAGTTGGCTGGTTAGAGCAAGGTGTCTCAGTCAGCTCCATATTTCCTTTCTCAGAACCCACAATTCATGAAGCCTAAATTGTTACAGTGCCCTCATCAACAGGATGGCCTCCATTTTTTTCCAACCACCTGTTGAATGTTCATTGCTTACTTATTCCTACTTTATCACAAGAAATTCCGAAGTTTACATTGCACATCACCATTTTGACTGCCAGCTGTGCATGTACTAGGAAATGGATTGTGCCGTGTTGCTGTAATGAGCAAGGAGAATGTTTCAAATTAACCACAGAATAAGTTGCAGGTACTTCTTGTGAACTTTGAAATATAGAAAGTACTGCAGAATGCTTTGAGTAAACCTCGTATAAAGAGCCTGATGAACCTTGAATGTCATACAAGGAAACAGTAAATTACAATTAAACTTCCATAGTTTGATAGCATATTGATTTCTTATGGTTATGGTTCTTTTCCTGCTACTGTATGGTAGCACTTGGCAAAGAAAATACTGAATGCACAGTAGTATTGTACACGCTTCAGTACAAGTCTTTACTTATAGGTGCCCAGTGACATTTTAATTATTACATTTCCAAATCAACTTTACTTAAGCGTCCTTATTATGTGTGTTTGTTTTGTGTATGTAACTACCTCATTAACTGAAACATTATTTCTCATAAAGCAAAGTAAAGTAAAAACACATTGTAAAATCTTACTCTATACCTAAATAATGAAATTTGAAGTACAGGTCTGTTAAATTACAAAATAAGTAGAGAAGTTTTTACATTTGATTGGCAATTGAAATTAGTAAATGTGATAATCTAATCTGGGTTCTGAAGTGTTTTCTGATTCTGTGTAAACATTTTTTTCTCCCCAAAGTGGATTTTACAGATTTGAAAACTCTTAATTGTCATAGTTTTGTGAACCTGTCATGTCCAAGTGTAAACCTGTTGTGGGTTGACAATTATTTATATTTAGTTAAGGGTACATATTAGAATGAGGAGGAATTACCGATTTGCTGATCGCATATGCTTTTTGATATAGCTTGTTTATTATCATTATTATTATTATTATAACCTTTATTATGAATATTAGCTGTACTACTCATTAGATTAGTTCAAATCTTAGTAATCAAAGTATACTTCAGTGTTAATGTTTGCAGTGCAATATCTATTGGAATGTATTTTGTAATGTATATAGGAATAAAATGCATTGCTTTTGTCATTCCAATAGATAGTGCATCACTAAGATTTGTAGAATAAAATGCATTACTACAAATATTTGTGATGCGTCATCTGTTGGAATGACAGATGTAGTGCATTTTATTACTAAACATGTTTTTGATTCATTATTCAATGGAGTGACAGAGACATAGCAACTGGATGGACACTTAGACACTTATCCTTTTATTAAGACAGTTATTACTTATACCCAAAGAGACTAACACAACCATTTTGACCTGACCCCCATCTTAGAATAATGGCCTATTCTCTTGGTTATCGCACAAAATAAAATCAAGCTACTCAGTTGTATAAAAATATGAAACTATCCATGGTTGACTAGAAACAGTTGTCTAAATGAAAGATTCAGGCCTTGTATGTAGTGGTTGCAGTTACTTTATAGATATTTTTACATTTGCTTTGCAAGTGAAATCCTGTTCAAACATTATTATATAGTAAATGCAGTAGTCTGATCTGGGTTCTCAATGTAGTCTGATTCTATGTAATTGGATTGCCAGACATGGGCTACTCAAGTAAATTCCCCTTTGAACCCCCAGTGGATTTTTCAGCTTTGTAAATTCTAATTGTCACATTGCATTTATTACAGTTTTGTGAACCTGTCATGTCCAACTGTAAACATGTTATCGGCTTCCTTTTTTTTTTTATATATATATATATATATTTAGAGAAGCGTACATATTACTAGAATGAGGAGGAATTACAAATTTGCTGATAGCATGTGTTTTTTGACGTAGCTTGTGTATTACTATTATTATTATTATAGCTTCTTTATATGAATACCAGCTATGCTTACCCATCTGAGATAAAATAAATTCTAAGTAATCAAAGTATGCTTCATTGTTAATGTTTGCAGTGCAATATCTGTTGGAATGTATTTTGTAATGTATGTAGTAATAAAATGCATTGCATTTGTCATTCCAAACGATGGCACATCACTAAGATTTGTAGAATAAAATGAATTACTACAAATATTTGTGATGCGTCATATATTGGTATAACAAATGTAATGCATTTTATTACTGCATATGTTTGTGATTCATCATCTAATGGAATGCCAAAAACATATCAACAAGATGGACACACAGACACTTGTGCTTTTAGTAAGACAGATATTACTTACAGTGGTGTGAAAAACTATTTGCCCCCTTCCTGATTTCTTATTCTTTTGCATGTTTGTCACACAAAATGTTTCTGATCATCAAACACATGTAACCATTAGTCAAATATAACACAAGTAAACACAAAATGCAGTTTTTAAATGATGGTTTTTATTATTTAGGGAGAAAAAAAATCCAAACCTACATGGCCCTGTGTGAAAAAGTAATTGCCCCCTTGTTAAAAAATAACCTAACTGTGGTGTATCACACCTGAGTTCAATTTCCGTAGCCACCCCCAGGCCTGATTACTGCCACACCTGTTTCAATCAAGAAATCACTTAAATAGGAGCTGCCTGACACAGAGAAGTAGACCAAAAGCACCTCAAAAGCTAGACATCATGCCAGGATCCAAAGAAATTCAGGAACAAATGAGAACAGAAGTAATTGAGATCTATCAGTCTGGTAAAGGTTATAAAGCCATTTCTAAAGCTTAGGGACTCCAGCGAACCACAGTGAGAGCCATTATCCACAAATGGCAAAAACATGGAACAGTGGTGAACCTTCCCAGGAGTGGCCGGCCAACCAAAATTACCCCAAGAGCGCAGAGACGACTCATCCGAGAGGTCACAAAAGACCCCAGGGCAACGTCTAAAGAACTGCAGGCCTCACTTGCCTCAATTAAGGTCAGTGCTCACGACTCCACCATAAGAAAGAGACTGGGCAAAAATGGCCTGCATGGCAGATTTCCAAGACGCAAACCACTGTTAAGCAAAAAGAACATTAGGGCTCGTCTCAATTTTGCTAAGAAACATCTCAATGATTGCCAAGACTTTTGGGAAAATACCTTGTGGACTGATGAGACAAAAGTTTAACTTTTTGGAAGGCAAATGTCCCGTTACATCTGGCGTAAAAGGAACACAGCATTTCAGAAAAAGAACATCATACCAACAGTAAAATATGGTGGTGGTAGTGTGATGGTCTGGGGTTGTTTTGCTGCTTCAGGACCTGGAAGGCTTGCTGTGATAGATGGAACCATGAATTCTACTGTCTACCAAAAAATCCTGAAGGAGAATGTCCTGCCATCTGTTCGTCAACTCAAGCTGAAGCGATCTTGGGTGCTGCAACAGGACAATGACCCAAAACACACCAGCAAATCCACCTCTGAATGGCTGAAGAAAAACAAAATGAAGACTTTGGAGTGGCCTAGTCAAAGTCCTGACCTGAATCCAATTGAGATGCTATGGCATGACCTTAAAAAGGCGGTTCATGCTAGAAAACCCTCAAATAAAGCTGAATTACAACAATTCTGCAAAGATGAGTGGGCCAAAATTCCTCCAGAGCGCTGTAAAAGACTCATTGCAAGTTATCGCAAACGCTTGATTGCAGTTATTGCTGCTAAGGGAGGTCCAATCAGTTATTAGGTTCAGGGGGCAATTACTTTTTCACACAGGGCCATGTATGTTTGGATTTTTTTTTCTCCCTAAATAATAAAAACCATCATTTAAAAACTGCATTTTGTGTTTACTTGTGTTATATTTGACTAATGGTTAAATGTGTTTGATGATCAGAAACATTTTGTGTGACAAACATGCAAAAGAATAAGAAATCAGGAAGGGGGCAAATAGTTTTTCACACCACTGTATACCCAAGGAGAATGACACAACCATTATGACCTGACCCCCATCTTAGAATAAAGTTCCATTGTCTTGGCTATCACACTAAAAAATCAGTTTTATAAAGTATGAAAGCTATTTTGGATAGTCTACATACATCATCCATTTTTTGATTAGAAGCTCTTGTCTTCCTTCTTGTATATAGTTGTTGCAGTTACCAGGGATACACTTCTTCTCTTCTTCTTCTTCTTTCGGCTGCTCCAGTTAGGGGTTGCCACAGCGGATCATCTGTCCGCATATGGATTTGGCAAAATTTTACACCGGATGCCCTTCCTGATGTAACCCTCCCCATTTATCCCGGCTTGGGACCGGTACAAAGAAACACACTGGTTTGCGCATCCTCTGTGGCTGAGTTAGTTACCAGGGATACACTACCCATTAATATTCCTATGCCTCCATGCCATTTAAACACTAGTTTATTATGATTCCATGTGATTAAAGGCTCCCTATGACCCTAAAATTAAATTGAGCTGGTGTAATGAGATGGATACATCTTTTGATTCACCAGGATGTGTGGGGAAACCCAGGTAATCCTAATCAAAGTTTATAGCATTTAGCAAAAAAAGGTTAGTCAAGCTTGTCAGCAGTATATTTAATTAATTATTTACATTGTGATCCCATTTCTGAGCAGCTATATATAGCTACACTAAAGTGTGTTTTCCATTAAGTTTATACTTTAACCTCATTTTACTTTGCACCTTTGAACTAAATTTCGTTTAAAAGAATATTAAGCAAGGTTCATTCATATCGATGTTAGAATGATACTGTAAAAGCTTTTCTAAAAAGTCAGCTGCTGACTTTCTACTTGTTTTTGTGAGAGCAAAATATGTGGGGAAAAAAATTGATACTCAGAGAAATAAAAAGCTGAAATTGTTATGAATTCATTAACTCAGTAGCACAAGGAAACTAAAATTTAATGATTAATGTGTATATTGTAATGAGCGTAGTAACAGAAGAAACAGACACATGCAGAGACAAATTATTTGCCAGATACTCAATATTTTTCTGTCATTTTGACTATTTCATTACTATATGGTATAACAACAGCAAGCAGAGTTTAAGTAAGTATTATGGCCTATGAATATCCTACATGTTAAAGTGCTGCATCTATATTCTGGCATGGCTTGTTAGCATTTCACGTTAGACAGTAATTAGACAGTTTGCATTACACGGTAATGTTAATAACAGATAGTTATTCATTTGGACGTGTAGCTTCATCTGTGCCTGTACTGTTGTTGTTAGGTACATTTACTTGTGGGCCTTTGTTAACTCTCTTAACTCCTCATAATAATAATAATAGATTTTATTTATATAGCACCTTTCTCATGCTCTTGGTGGGATGTGACACATCGTTTATTTCAAATATATAGTTTGCAATTCATATTTTCACAAACATAGAGGCCAAATCTTTTAACCTTACATAGACTTTTATACTGCCGTCTTTAACTGAACAACAGAAAGCACACACAGAACTTGTGAAAATGTTTGCTCACTTTGACTATTAGTCTGTCAATTTATAATTTGATGTTACAGAAATGTTTTTCTCACAGCAACGTACGATGCACATTTATATGAGTAATAGGGGTCTTTTTAGGTGCCTTTTTAACTGTAGACCATTCATCATAATCAGAAGCTTGACTTTGTCAAACCATGAAGACAAAAACACAATTGCTCTTTGCACCTTAAGTCATTGTCCCTGCTTTCAGCAACACCTTCATGAGACATTAGATTGGTTCGGAACTGTGACAGTTAGTGAGCCTAATTGTCTCCACCCAGTTTTAAACAAAATTCACTTGTGGTTGTCTGTAGACGTGTGTGTGTATGTATATGTATGTGTGTATATATATATATATATATATATATATATATATATATATATATAGACCCTGTCAATTACAAGAAACATTTCATAGATACGGATTTGGCAGTATCTGCCAAGTAATACAGAGTACACGACACGAGTTTGGCCTTATTGGGGCTAATCAGGTGTACACACTTTTGCATCCCCTCATGGGGTTTTAACCTCAGACGTTAATGCCACCACAATTTTTTTCAAATGTTCATTAACACCAACTGAACTCTCTAACTCATTGTTTCTCAGCTGCTGCCATGCCATTTAAGTCTATTTTTAACCAGCAAAATAGCACACTGCACTTTATAGTCCATAGATATTCTGCTTCATTTGCACACACCTCAGATCTTTTTTAAAATTGTATTGCTTTGGATACATACTTTTTACCTTATATATTGTATCATCTTAGTTCTACTCTTTTAAGTTTCTTTTTATTAATTTAAAATTATTCTTTTTTAATTTACATTAAATTTAAATTATTTACAAGGCACATTTCAGTACATGTTGTACTTGTATAAATGTGTATGTGACAAATAAAGAATATTAAACTTGAATTTATGTCTGATTATTTTCTTCTGATGATGACACCAGGTAGGGGCTAAAAGCTCCAGAATAAAAGACTATTTTAAGATACATG
Source organism: Polypterus bichir lapradei (assembly GCA_026402145.1). NCBI lineage: Eukaryota > Metazoa > Chordata > Cladistia > Polypteriformes > Polypteridae > Polypterus > Polypterus bichir. The sequence continues at coordinate 47,224,713 of JANRMT010062817.1, forward strand.
ATTCATTTTTTCTCCCTTTTCATACCCTAGAGACAGTCCTTCCCTTACCTCTTTTTCTATCCCTGCCAGGGATGGTGCTACACATATTTCCGTTTGGGAAGCCTGTCCATTTATCTGGGGCTTCCCACCTGGGTAAGGAACCCTTTTCTCTAGTCTGTCTCTTCATTTGGGGAGCTTTGTCTGGGAAGGATGTCTGGGTACGACATCCTTCCCTCTCTCGGCCTAAATGCAGTTCTATCCACTTGGGGCTTCCCATGCAGGTAAGTTATCTTTCCAACTCCTTGCTGGGATGCCTGTCCACGTCGTGTGCCATCTACATATCTCCCCCCTCAGCTGAGCCCAACAGGGTGCAGCATCGAGTCCTGCGAGGGGTTAAGTGCAGTGCAGAGGCAGGCATCCAGAGTTCATAAGCATAGCCTGATCCCTGCAGAATGCACAAAAAGAAACAGTGGGAGCACTTGTTGTCCTCAAAACGGTTCTGATACATGGGAGTAACAAGTGGGACATTATAGCATAGAAAACACCTTCCTCAGAGATCATCAAAACAGCTGGGGAACTGATTAATTCCCGCCTTTTCCTGTTCATCATACCCCCATGAGTACCTTTGATTGGACAGATCATCGCATGATATGGGCTGGCACCTCTGATTGGCTGTCTCCCGTTAGGCAAGTAATTTCTAATTGGCCCATCTCCCATTTTCTTATATGGCCTCCGGATTGTTTGGGACCTTCTGTTGACCGGAAATGGGCCTTCCACCATCTTTGTGGCCTTAACCATACTAGGCTTAAACTTGCCCTTTTTCTTTTTTGTGTTTTGTGGGAGCATGTGCTACTTGACACCCAATCACATTACCCAGGATACCTTCGCACAGCATGCCTATTTCCTTTCCAGATTGGAACTCATCTCTCAGGGTACACACATCTGAGATTTTTGGTACCGCCCTTGAAGATTTCAAAAGTTTTAAACTCCACCTTTGGGACAAATGGTTGCAGGGTCCCCTCAGTTTCAATAGGGGCCATTTTGCTCTGTGTTTCCTTTTCTTTTTCCAGCCTGAAATCCACTGTCTGAGTTGTAGCTTCAAGGACTGGAGGTTCAGGCAGGGACAACTTTGACATTATAATTAAGTGAGAGCTACTGGATTCCAATCACTTTTCTCTCGGTACATTTCACACCGCACTCCTTTATTCTTTACTATGCAGTGTTAATGGCAGTTTCTGTGGTGCCCAGGGCTGAAAGTAGCAACTTCAGTGGTTCCATCAGTTCCATAAGCTTTCCCAGGTCAATCGGCTCTTTGGGTTTTTCCATGGGTTGTTGGCAAGGGCTTCATGGATTTCAATCAACAACCTTCGAGTCAGATAAGACAGCAACTTCCTTCTCAGGCTCCGTCAATGCCGATGATCATGGATAGGATTGATTCATCTCAGTGCTAGAATTTTTTGGCTGGAATCAGAACATTCATCCTGCTTCATCTGATCATACCTAGGAGAAATTGGAGAGAGACTTGCCCATCTTTTTGTTTGAAGCTTGGCAGGGTATTCGTCCAACACTGGCGGTTTGTCATTCCAGTCTCCATGTTGGTTTTCACAGGCCTCCCTAGGAGTCCCCATGTAACTGTCCTCATTGAATAGTGTCCCAAGATTTATATAGCTAGATCTGCTGGAGTGCTCGTCGTCATGATCTTGTTCAGGTGGGTTGTAAAATGATGAGTTAACAGTAGCATTTTCAGTGCTGAAGAGGCAGAAGTCTGAAAAATAATTAGAATGATTCTCCAGCCAGGGCTGTTGCCCATTGGAAGTACTTCAAGGTCACATTGAAGTCCCACATAACAGGGAGTATATTTCTTGTGGCACCCCTGGACCCCAGCAGTGCTGCACTGCTGGACTACAATTCCCAGCTGGTTCCCAAGTGGCTACCGATATTGAGGGCTGTTGCCATCTACCGGCTGGGGTGAATAAACATCCCCCAGAGACAGTCCTTGCCTGACCTCCTCTTCTATTCTGGCCAGTGCTGGTGCTACACCTGTCCATTTATCTGTGGCTTCCTGCCCGGGTAAGGAACCCTCTTCTCTATTGGTTGGGCTGTCTGACCATCCACTTGGGGAGCTTTGTCTCAGTAAAACATCCCTCCCTCTCTCTGCCGTGATGCCTTTCTGTCCACTTGGGGTTTTCCCATCCAGGTAAGGTATCCTCCCAACTTCTTATATATACTGTATGTGTGTGTGTGTGTGTGTATATATGTATGTGTATATATATATATATATATATATATATATATATAAGACAGGCAGACATGTTCAACTCACCTAGCACACATTTAATATGCAGTTCCATATTTACAATAGTGCACAACAAACCCACTTCACCCCAAATGTCCAGGTCTCTCACACTATGACTTTTTCTCTTCAGGCCACCTCTTTGCCTCCTCCAAGACCTTGTCCTTCTTCTCTCCTGACTCTAGCCCTTGTATAAAGGGAGGCGGCCCCTTTTATAATCACCCGGATGTGCTCCAGGTGTTTCCCGGCAATCTTCCACCAACACGCCCCAGTGTGGTGGAAGTGCCGGCTGCATCCCCAGAAGCACTCCGGGTGTCCCTGCTCTTCTTCGCCCCAGCACTTCCGGGTGTAGCGGAAGTGCTGAACTCCAGGGCTCCAAAGGCATAGGGGCACCCCCTGGCGGTGACCACGGGCCCCTACAGGGTTGAGCTTCAAAGCTCTGTACCCGTGGCCCCCAAAGGTACCAGGGCGATCGCACCCAAATGGTCTGGGGAAGGCGCAAGCCCTCCTCCTGGGCGTCCCGGCTGGGTCACCCCCTCAGCCATCTCCGACAATATATAATATAATATATAATTGTAAAATTGACTCACTCACTTAAGAAAAACATTATTTCCTGTTTAGCTAACAAGCTGAAATTTGGCAGGGTGGTACATTCAGGGCACTTAGGTAAGTGCTAAGAAACATTTCAGTATATCGATATTTAGGAGTTACCCCCACACACAACAAAAAAGCTAAACACTCAAAAATGCCTTGACAAATTTTATTGAAATTCGGTGACATAATAGAAATTAATTAGCTACCACTTTTGTTTTTTTTGTCAATATATATTAACATAAAGCTAACCTGCATGCTCAGCACTGAGAAGTGTGCTTTTTGCAAAAGGAAGATGCAGCAGAAGTGATTGACAGGCCACGCAAATAACACCAGTAACTAATATGTTTTGGTCAACTGAAGACCGAGCAAGATCCTGGACAGGAAAAAGAGATTTGATTACATTGTAAAAAGAAAGTTTAGCAAAGCTCAACAATTAGCAGGCACAGTTTTTTAATGTTGACTACTGGCACTCTTAGATGCATAACAGCTTTCATCTTGGTAAGGGTACTCAAATTATAGGGCAAACTATGTGTGAACTGGTGAACAGATTTTTACAAGTTTGATCCCCGACAACCTCTTTTAAAACATGTTGGTATATTCCATTTTATTTGCAGCAACTTTTAGACATATTAACGAGTACAATTAATGTTGAACCTAGATCATCTGACAATTTTTAGATGTTTATGTACCAAAATCATGTGTAATTTGGAAATGTTTAGTTTTCAAAAATGTACTGTGCAAACTGTTAAACCACTACAGGCAAACCTTTATACAGCCATTTACAATTCAATCACATTGTCCAGTATGAAGAGTGCATGTAAGCTAAGCAAGCAGCACTAAGTTCCAGTATCATTAAGGCCATGACATGTTTATGCTAACGCATGTCAAAAGTAAAATCAGATAACAGTAGTCATCCCTGTTTTGTTTATCAATAGACAAAGCTCTGATTAAAACTTTGTGTAACAAAGGTTTTAAAAAATGATCATTATTCCGGGAAAGAGAAGTCATCCCCTCCTGTAGCTATTCTTCCAAAGTCAGATTACATTCCCTGTATTCCTAATGACAGAAAAAAATCAAAATGGATCTGAAACAACGCTTTATGCAGCCACAACCGATTTGCGGTTGAATAGAACTATGGAACCATGTTTTGAATGTAATACAAGTAGTTCATTATAGTGCTAAGGAATATACGTTGAAAAGTTTGCAGTGCTTTTCCTTTAAGTAAGTGTGCCTTTCATTTTAATACTTTACTCAAGTCTGAAAGCAGCATGTAACAGTGTTGTAATCTAAATGCTTCTCAAGCTTATTGTATATTAATATTGTGCTATTTAATGCTTTTATATACCAGTACACCTGAACTGTCAGGTAGTGTTTACATTACCTTCCTAATCTTGTGATACTGTCATTTAAGATTTTATCATCTCTTATATATATTTCTCTTCTGGTTTGTCCTGCTTCCTCTTCAAAACCTGTCCCGCCCACATGTAGCCGACACGGCATTTTTCGATTCCTATTCGTCCTCTTCCAAACACTTCTCCATGCTGCCTGCGGCCTCCCATACACCCCCATGCCCATAGACATAGAATTACTAGACGCTGCATGACCAGCAGCATTGTACGTCAATGTCGCCGCCATATTGCGAGTGGTACTGCTGTTGAGTGAAATAATGGATAAAGATGCCTCACGCATGTGCTGCTTGGGATTGTACAAACCGCTGTATGCTCTAAACCAGATCCCGGGGGATTACATTTCATAGGTAAAACTGAACAATTGTTTTGGTTATATTTGGCCATTACAAAATCCCGTTTTATAATCTTAGCACTCAAGGTCCCCTTACAATAAAATTAAACAACATTAGTAAAGTTAAAACAAGAGAATGATAAATCAAAAAGCAATAATTAGCAAACAAACAAAGATAACTGGCAGTAACAGTGCAAAATTCACAATTGGTATGCCAGTTTGAAAAGATAAGTTTTGAGGGCAGTTTTAAAATGTGTTATTGAATCGAGTTGATGTATATGAGAGGGAAGAAAATTCCCGAGTTAAGGAGCACTTTGAGAGACGCTCGAGCTCCCATAGCACAGAGTCTGATGTGTGGTACAGAAAGTAGAGCTGCAGATGAGGATCTGAGTGAGCGAGAGGAGTGCAAGTCTTTAGGAGATCAGTGAGGTTGTGGAGAGCTTTAAATGTTCAGAGCAGTATTTAATATTGTATTCTGTAGTTAACAGGGAGCCAGTGAAGTTGAGAGAGAGTAGGTGTAATATGTTCAGTGGATTTAGAACAGTAGGTTATTATCTGGGCAGCAGAATTTTGAATAAGTTGTAAGCGATGGAGACGTTTTTGTGGGATGCCAGATAGAATACCATTACAGTAATCTATACATGAGGTGACTCTGGCATTAAACAATACTTCAGTACTGTGTTGTGTAAGAACAGGACGAAGTCTAGAAATGTTTCAGAGATGGAAGAAGGCAGTCCGAGAAATGTTACTTATATGGGAGGAATCATATTTAATAATAATAATTATTATTATTATTATTATTACTTAATAATTGCCATTATTAGTATATAAATGGATATAAGTAATTGCATGTAAACAATACTGTTTTAAACATTATTGTGTTTTCATTATTATTAGTTTAGTATTAGTTTAAATGGCACTTTTGCCACTCGCAATAGGGCAGACACACTGATGTATTGTGTTGACTGCACAACACAGTGAATGCAGCCTTTTATCTATATACAGTGGGTACAGAAAGTATTCAGACCCCCTTCAATTTTTCACTCTTTGTTATATTGCAGCCATTTGCTAAAATCATTTAAATTAATTTTTTCCCTCATTAATGTACACACAGCACCCCATATTGACAGACAAACAAAAGAATTTTTGAAATTGTTGCAGATTTATTAAAAAAGAAAAACTGAAATATCACATGGTCCTAAGTATTCAGACCCTTTGCTCAGTATTTAGTAGAAGCACCCTTTTGAGCTAATACAGCCATGAGTCTTCTTGGGAAAGAAGCAACAAGTTTTTCACACCTGGATTTGGGGATCCTCTGCCATTCCTCCTTGCAGATCCTCTCCAGTTCTGTCAGGTTGGATGGTAAACGTTGGTGGACAGCCATTTTTAGGTCTCTCCAGTTTTAACATTTTCAACAAAATAAAAAGACTTGGCCTTATATAAAAGTAAAATATATAAGAGTTTTTAATATGTGCACAACTGAACAGGCATAACCAGTTTCACAGTAAATTTGATCATCTTTAAATAACTGAACGTATCTTCTCCTCCTTCCTTCCTTCATATCCCACTGCCTACTTTCTCTTGTTGTGAGAGAAATTAGCTCTTGCTTGGTCTGCCAGGATTTTAAATCTGGGCTGGAATGGTGTCAGTGCCATCCTCATGCATGTGTGAAGATTGTCATCACTGAATGTTTTTTTTGTGACATCCCAAAATCCACGCATCTCTGAGGGAAGACTCGTTAGCGAGTTGTTGGCCAGTAAATGAATCTGTTAAAATCCTTGTTGACCGATCATTAGTTGGCTTTAAGATCGCTTGTTTTCTGTAGCTTAACTGGCAAATTTAGTGGGTAATTTTTCTCAAATGTGATTTTGTGCTTAGTTTCATAGTGGTTTTTAACATTCCCACTTTTAACCACTGCCACCGTCTCAGAGCAGATGAGACACGGCGCTTTCAAGCTTCCTACAGATTAAAAGCCCGGTTTTCAGTGTCAAGCGTCCGCTGCTTATCAAAAGCCATGGAACATTGACTATTTCGTCTCTTTTCTCTCTCTTGTCTTCTCACTCCTGTATATTTTTCTCTCCATGTCAATGCCGCTGCCACAAGAGTGCCAGCTGTTTTCACTCAGAATGCAGGTTTCCGCTCCTCTATTCAGTGAAGGCCTGCCTTACTCTGCCTGTGATTGGTTGACATTCTTGCCTTCACTTTGATCAATATCAGTCTTCATGCTTAAACCCAACCAACTTGAACCCACGAAGGCAACAAGTACTGGCCAATCAGAGACACGTAGGATGTCCCTTTCACTGAGTAGCAGTGTAGAAACACTGTCAGAAAAGAGTTGCCGGAAAAAATGTAATCTCTGCCAAAACTAAATAAAACTCAATGATATGTCTGGGTCCGGACAGAACAGAGTCTGGGTCCAAACCCGGACCGCGGTCCGGCTATTAGTGACCTGTGGTATAGTGTGTACTGCTTTTGATCTACAGTGCATCCGGAAAGGTCACCAGCTTGGTTGATAGGCACCTCATAGCACAACAGCTTCAAACATAGGATAACAGTGATTGAAAAAAGCAGGTCCCAGTTTCTATTATGAAAAGTAGACTTTTGTCCAGTCTGCATTAGTCCACAGCCAGTATTTCAAGGCCCTATTTTGTCCTTTAAGGAATGGCTTTTTTACTGCCACTCACTCTGTCAAACCTACAGCACAAAGATTTGACTCTACAGTAGAAACTGAGGCTTGCTTTTTTGTCCACTGTTAAGCTGTGGTTGAAGCTGTTATGCTGTGTAGGATTCAGTACTCAGTGAAACTTGGATTTATTTTGCAATTTCTCTAAATGAAAGGCCTATAAGGATGCTCTGTCTCATTTCATTTGTTAATTGTTGTTTTCTTCCCATTATCACTAGAATATTTTCTCCGCAGTACTTCAGAGGTTGTAGTAACACAGTCTGTTCCAACTCTTCTTTAAGACAGAGTTTTTAAGTAATCTACAGAAGTTGGAACACCTGTGCAAATTGTTTGGTTCAGGTTATAAGGCTTTGTTTACTTTAATTGCTGCAGAACATCTGTAGGTTGTAATCTATTAGTGGTTCCCTCATTTGTAATATTCTGATATTTCCATTTTTTCAGTTTTTGATAACCTAAACTTAAAATGTAAACCTCTGGCAGTTGACTGCTTACCTTTTCACCATTTTAGGTCATTCATTACATTTCAGCTGGTTAAATGTGAAGAAAAACTGGAAAGACTGAAATGTTCTAAAACTTTTGACTGGTAATGTATGTGTGTGTGTGTGTGTGTGTGTGTATACTGTGTGTGTACAGACACACTGTGTGATACCCTTTCACTTTCTGCTATTGTAGATTTAATTTAAAATGATGGATAAATTTGACATTTGTTTCCAATCTCCATTTGATAAGCCATAATGAGAAAGTGAAAAGTTTTTCAAAAGGGTCTGCAAATTATTCATTGTATTCATTAAAATAGTGAAACTGACTATTCTGGAAACAAGCACAGAAGCAAAAGTAATTGATGGTAAAAATGTTAATTCCCAAGGACTAATTATGCTCAAAGTAAACCAGTGTTGGTAATATACAGTCAAAGTAAAAAGTATGTGAACCCCTAGAAATTATCTATATTTATGTCTAATTCCCATATAAAACATGGTCGTATCTTCTGATATGTCAGTCACAATAATGAGATTTTCAGAGAATTTTTGACCATAATGAATAAATTATTCAAACTGTGAAACTGAAGGTTGGAAAAAGTAAGTGAACCCTAAGCTAATGACTTTTAAAAAGCTCATTGCAGTCAGAATTTAGCACACCTGGAGTCCATTTAATGAAATGAGTTCAGAGGTGTGGCCTAGAATTACTTTGATTGATAAAAAACATTATAAAGTTTGAGTCTGAGCTTTTGACAAGAAGCATATCCAGATGGGAATCATGCCTCGCACAAAAGAGCTGTCTGAAGAGCTACGATCGAGAATTGTTAATCTACATAAGGCTGGAAAGGTTTACAAAGTCATCAGAAAGATTTTAGATGTTCATCGGTCTACTGTTAGGCAGGTTGTCTATAAACAGAGACAATTTGGTATTGTGGCAATCCTGCCTAGAAGTGGGTGCCCTGCCAAGATGACCCCAAGAGCACAGTGCAAAGTCAGCAATGAGGTAAAAAGGAACCCTAGAGTGACAGCAAAGGACTTGAAGAAGTCATTAGGACTGGCTAACATCTCTGTTCATGAGTCAACTATACGCAAAATATTGAACAAGAAAGGAGTCCATGACAGGACCCCAAGAAGGAAGCCACTGCTATCAAAAAAGAACATTTCTGAACGCCTAAAGTTTGCGAAAGAGCACTTGGACACTCCACAGCGGTACTGGGAAAATGTTTTATGGAGTGATGAAACCAAAATTGAACTATATGGGAGGAACAAGCAGAACTTCATTTGGCGTAAAAAGGGCACTGCATATCAACATCAAAACATCATCCCTACAGTAAGGTATAGTGGAACGTCATGATTTGGCCTGGTTTGCTGCATCAGGGCCTGGACAGCTTGTCATCATTGAGGGGAAAATGAATCAACAAATTCTCCAGGATAATGTGAGGGTGTCTGTCCGTCAACTTAAGCTCAGAAGAGGCTGGGTGATACAACAGGACAATGACCCCAAACATTGCAGCAAATCCACAGCACAATGGCTTCAGAAGAACAAACTCCGCCTTTTGGAGTGTCCCAGTCAGAGCCCAGATCTCAATCCTATTGAGATGCTGTGGAATGACTTGAAGAGAGTCATACACAGAAGACAACAAATAAATATGGAAGAGCTAAGGCAGTTCTGCAGGGAAGAATGGGCTAAAATTCCCCCCGCACGATGTGCAGGTCTGATCTGCAGTTACAGGAAGTGCCTGGTTGAGGTCATTGCTAAAGGAGGGTCAACCAGTTATTAAATCCCCATGGTTCACTTACTTTTTCCACTACCACTGTAAATGTTGAATGCATTTGTGAAATAAAGACATGAAAGAGTAGAAGTTTTTGTGTGGCATTGACTTAAGCTCATTGTGTATACCTGTACTTGTGACTAAGGTGAAGATCAGATCACTTTTTATGACCAATTCATGCAGTAAACCATATAATTCCAAAGGGTTCACATACTTTTTACTTTGACTGTATGTGCCTGCAAAACATTTCAAATATATTACTGTTAAAATAAATACTGAGGTAAGGAATATACAGTTCAGTAAAATAGGTTCTCTTTACGAGTAGGACCTTATACTGGAAAACGCTGGTTCAGAAAATTAATATTCATGTTTTTCCACTCTTCAAAATCTAAAATTAGGTGGATGGTAGGTAGTTTTACTTTGGAAGCATTTTTCTTTATTAAGTATGCTGCTTTTTACCCCAATTAAGCCACTAAATAAAGCATCAATACACAAAAGGGCACAAAGGAGAGTGCAGTTATGATTTACACCTCATGTTGCTGTACTGCTTTTTGTTTTTAAACATACTGATTAACCCTGTCAGTATAAGACATGATAAATAGTTAAATCAAGTAGAAATATACCATCCTGCAGGTGCCTAGATTAAATAATGACTGAGGGCTTTATTATTTTGTTTTGGACCACAGCTTAAAAATACTTCATTTGAAGTTAGTTATATAAAAAAGCATACAGGAGATAAAAATGGATTTTAAGTTGGTTGAAACACTTTTATTAGTATAAGATTTGTGATTGGAGATGTGGCTTTACTTGGTGTTAAGGCTGAACCTGTAAAAAGAAAACAGGATCATTTCCCTTTGTATCAGCATGAGAACAGTTTAATCTTACTGTATAGCTGTAGCTGCTTCTCACTACTGATCTGAGTTCAGTGTCTAGGGGGAGGGGTGCCCGCTTCATTCACAAACAATGTTATTGACTTGGGAAGGCCAGTGATGTCATTATGATGTCAATGCCCTTAATTGTAATCCTACACATACTTGCTTATTAGAAGCAGTTCGTCTAGAAAAGAGCCAGAGAGAGAGCTGCTTTGTATTGAATTGGAAATATGGCTGTAACAGGAGATGAGACAGATGCAGGTACAGTATAACAATTTTGTGTGTTTTGCTATGTGTTTTTTTTTTTTTTTTTAATTCTTTCACAACCCCCCCCCCCCCCCCCCCCCCTTTTTGCTGTGCTTGTTCAGTTCCCCTGCCCTTCCTTGTTGACAGTGTGTATTTGTACAGTATTTTACTGAAGTAACTTTTCTGCATTGGTTTGTATTTTATAAGTACTCAGGTTTGTTTCTGTCTAAAATGTGGGTGTGTGCACATGTCCTTTGCACTAATAGATGTGTTAGAAAAGTAAAAAAAAAAAAAAGTCTTAAAAAAAGCAGAAGGCTTAAAGTTTGAGATATTCTCATTAGAAAATAACCCATGCTGCCAGTTGAGCAAGAGGAGAATTTTCATTTCGTTTTATTAAATGTAATTTGCAGTTTTTCTTTTAAGCTGGTTTGGTTAATCTTGGCAGACAGTGCTCCTGTTGAAGTGCTCATTCAGTGTTGGCGGTGACAGCACCTCCTCGAGCGTCACTGTGTTTCCTGGAATCAGACCTAAGCAGGGAAAATGTAAATGTTAAGCGGCAAGCTGCATGTGCATTGACGTCAGTCTCCAGTCTAGCTGTGATTACAGGCAGTTCCTTTTTAAAGGGGCCACTGACTACTGAATTAATCATTAGCTTTTGAGCATTTCTTGAAGGGATTTTGGAGTTTACAGCTTTAGATTTCAAAACCAATCATTAACTAATCTTTTCTCTTGCATATTAATGTATAGATTACAGTATATGTTTAAGTAAAATTATACTCAAATGTGCAATTTATAAGTAATCCAGACTTTACAGCATGTTAGTTGTGCACTTTTAACTAACTTTTTAATTATTTTATTTATTTATTTTTTTTTTTATTATAAAAAGCTGCCAGAACACTGTGCCTTTTAGCTTCTTTCAACATGCATGGAGGCTTTGAAATTTCTTTGGTTGTGTCTGGTTTCTTCAAAGTAGCAAAGCATGTTTTTATTCAGTTCACAGATTTGGGGGACACATTTTATCTACTCCTGGTCTTTAATGTACAAAGTGGTTGGCAGGCAGTGTTACTTGAGGCTTCAAACCCTGAGATTGTGGGTTCCAATCCTGAAATTGTAAACAGTATGAGTATGAGGGAGTCACTTCACCTGCATAACTCTTAAAATCATTTAATAGAACATGATGGAAAAAGATAAAAATGTTATGAACCATAAACCTGCTAAGAATTTTTGACCCATTATTAATTTATACAATAGTTAATGTTTTGCTTCAGGTTGTCAATGCATAATTGAGACACATGAATTAGTGCTGTTGCCATAAGGTTTCAGAGAAAGAGTTTTCATCTGAGTTAGTTACAGTCTACATAGAATTTGTTTTGATCTTGTTTGTGTGTGTGTGTGTGTGTGTGTGTGTTTATCTTTCTTTTCCTCCAGTCATTCCAGTTTTTCTTCTACAACTATATGACCTGCAGATTAGATTAATTGATGCCATTGACTTGTTTCAGTGTTTGTGTGAGTGAGTGAGTGTGCCCTGCAATAAACTGACATCATTTTAGGGTTGGTCCCTGCCTTATCTTTGATGCTGCCATGATAAGGCTCTGACCACTGCATATCTGTAATAAAATTTAGGTTAAAAATAAGATGGAAGAATAACAAAGTTGTTTATATAGAATTTAATGCAGTCAAGATTTACTGTTAAACACACACACACACAT